>CM040120.1:89127605-89728036 GCA_022559845.1 Amorphophallus konjac
AAAAATACCTTCCTTCCACATACCGTCAGAGGCTTATTAATAGGTGGCAGAGGCTCAGCCAAGGGGATCAGACTGTGACAGACTACATCACTGATTTTGATGAGTACTACTTGAGAAGTGGGGTCACGGAGGAGAGTGCCATGACCATCTCTCGATTCCGTCGAGGTCTGCGGCCGCATTACCAGTATGAGTTATTTCACCGCCATGCGACGACCCTGGAGGAGGCTTATCAGGTCGCTCTCGAGCTAGAGCAGTTTGAGTCTGAGTTTACCCCAGTCCAGTGCCCAGGGCCCCCGTATCAACGTGGGCTGGATCCTCGTGTTCCGTCTGGACCTTATCCTCGGGGACCTGTGGCTCACTCGTAGGAACCCACTCCCCTGGACTTCCCTGCCCCTAGGCCCCGCCCTCCCCCTCAGAGGGATTATCCCCCTCGACCCCAGGCTCTAGCCCCTACCCCTCGGCCCCAGCAGCCCACCATTCCTACCCGACCCCAGCTTCCACCTCCCCCGGCCCGTCGTGATGACAACGGAAAGGGGCCGATGACTGGTGGAGCACCTCAGGGCACTGGGTCCTGTCATGAGTGTTATAGGTGCGGAGTGATTGGTCATTATGCTATTACTTGTCCTACCCGATCTTCTTTGGTCATCGGGGATTCTTCGACCGGTGAGCTCGCACATGGTATCGTATCCGTCAGTTATGAGGCTGACTAGGAGCTCGTAGAGGAATTCTTTGATGAGCTGCTTGAGGGCGAGCAACTAGATGTCCTAGGCACGCAGTGCCAGGATGACGTTTTGCTGGGTGTTGTCAGGTTGTATCTTGACCCAACCGTTGGTGAGTGATGACTAGCGTCGCACCACTATTTTTCATACCTTTTGTAGGCTGGGTGGGAAAGACTGCAAGGTGATCATAGACAGTGGGAGTAGTATTAATGCTATCTCCACGGGTACTGTGACATGCTTAGGGTTGACCCCCATGGACCGCCCTTCCCCTTATTGTGTGTCATGTGTAGATTCGACCTTTATTCCAGTATGGCTGTGATGTCTGGTGCCATTGTAGTTCCATGCCTACCAGGATGTGATCTAGTGTGATGTGTTGCCTATGGAGGTAGGCAGTATTATCTTGGGAAGACCCTGGTTATTTGATCGGGATGCTACCCTCCATGGTCGGTCAAACACATGCACATTCGACCATAATGGCCAACGGATTACCCTTCACTCGTCCCAGCCGAGGAGTCCATCAATCTGGGGTCCCACTGGGCCTAGTACCCCGACTCCTGCTATTCCAGGGCCCAATACCCCATCGCCGGCTCAGGCTACGACCTTGCCTCTGGATGTCCCCGCCCCGAGTGTTCCTCTGACTAGGAGGTTGATGCTAGTCATCTCCTGGGAGTTCGAGCGTGACTTTGTTAGAGGGGACCCTATATTTGTCATTGTAGTCCGAGATGTGGCTGGAGAGACGGAGAGTGATCTCCCATCTGATGTTGCTGATGTCCTTTCAGAGTTTACTGATGTATTTCCGATGATTTACCCGAGGGTCTTTCACCCATGCGGGGCATTCAGCATGCTATTGACATGATTCTGGGGTCCTCATTGCCCAACTTGCCACATTATAGGATGAGCCCCACTGATCACGTTGAGCTTCAGCGTCAGGTCGAGGAGTTGATGACGAGGGGATCTCTCCGTGAGAGCATGAGTCCTTGTGTTGTCCCTGCATTGCTTGCCCCTAAGAAGGACGGTACTTGGAGGATGTGTGTCGACAGTCGTGCAATCAATAAGATCACGGTGAAGTATAGATTTCCCATTCCCCGCTTAGATGATATGCTCGATATGATGGCGGGAGCCACTATGTTTTCCAAGATTGATCTGAAGAGTGGCTATCACCAGGTGAGGATCAAGCCCGGTGATGAGTGGAAGACGGCCTTTAAGACCAAAGATGGTCTTTATGAGTGGCCGGTCATGCCCTTTGGGCTGACCAATGCTCCCAGCACTTTTATGCGGCTGATGACCCTGGTCCTTTGACCCTTGATTGGGGTCTTTTTAGTGGTCTATTTTGATGATATCCTTATCTATAGCCGCACTCGGGAGGCCCACTTAGACTATCTAAGGCAGGTCTGTCTTATTCTGAGGAGAGAGAGAGACTTTATGCCAACCCTAAGTAATGCACTTTCATGACTATTCATGTCACATTCTTGGGGTTCATTGTGTCTAGCGAGGGAGTCTCCGCCGACCTGGAGAAGGTCAGGGCCATAGTGGAGTGGCCCGAACCTCGTACTCTTCATGATGTCTGCAGCTTTCACGGACTGGCGACCTTCTATCGCAGTTTTATTCGAGGCTTCAGTTCCATCACGGCCCCTATCACTGATTGCATCCGAAAGGGGGCGTTTGAGTGGACGAAGGCCTCCTCTGCAGCATTTGGGCTCCTCAAGGAGCGCATGACCCAAGCACCTATTCTGAGACTTCTTGATTTCACGAAGGTGTTTGAGGTCGCTTGCGATGCCTCCGAGGTTGGTATTGGCGGTGTTCTGAGTCAGGAGACCCACCCATTGCATACTTTAGTGAGAAATTGAGAGATGCTAAACTGCGTTATTCTACGTATGATATGGAGTTTTACGCAGTTGTGCCGGCCCTTCGACATTGGGGACATTACTTGTTGTACCAGGAGTTTGTCCTATTTTCTGATCATGAGGCACTCAAGTATCTCCATGCCTAGAAAAAGCTCAATTCTCGTCACAGTCGCTGGGTGGAGTTTCTTCAGGATTATACCTTTGTGCTAAAGCACAAGGCGGGTGCGGAGAACCAGGTGGCCGACGCTCTGAGCCATCGCACTTATCTTTTGACCACCATGAATGTAGAGGTGGTAGGGATGGATAGGATGAAGGAGGCATATGCCGATTGTCCCAAGAGCACATTGATTATATGTTGCATGATGGTTATCTCTTTCGGGGGAGTCGCTTGTGTGTTCCACGGACTTCAGTTCGTGACTTCCTCACTTGGGAGATGCAAGCGGGAGGTCTAGCCGGCCACTTCGGTTGGAATAAGACCTTCGAGGCAGTCGAGCATCATTTTTATTGGCCGAGTTTGAAGCGTGACGTTGCTCGCATTGTGGCCCAGTGTCGTACCTGCACTGTGGCCAAGATAAGGAAGCAGGTTTCAGGTCCTTATACTCCTCTTTCTGTGCCTGATAGGCTGTGGCAGGATATCAGCATGGATTTTGTTTTGGGGTTGCCATGGACCGCCCACAAGCATGATTCAATTTTTGTGGTGGTTGATAGATTTTCGAAGATGGCCCTCTTCATTCCTTGTTCAAAGACTTCAGATGCCTCTAGGGTTGCTCGATTGTTCTTCTCTAGTGTAGTTAGCCGATTTGGGCTTCCTAAGTCCACTGTGTCCGATCGAGGTGTCCGGTTCACTAACTACTTTTGGAAGACCCTTTGGCATTTGATGGGCACTCAGCTCAAGTTCTCCACAGCCTACCATCCCCAGACTAACGCGCAGACTAAGGTAGTCAATAGAAGTTTGGGGAACCTCTTGAGATGTTTGGTTAGGGAATGCGAGAGGGACTGAGATTCGATTTTGCAACTTGCCGAGTTTGCATATAATGACTCAATCAATAGGTCCACATGCATGAGTCCTTTTGAGGTTGTCACAGGATATAGACTGAGGAATCCAATGGATCTAGTTCCCTTACCCATGCATGCTAGAGTGTCGCAGTTTGCAGAGTCGTTTGCCGAGCATGTTAGGGGTTTGCATGATGGCATTCGTCGCCATATAGAGACCAGCAACGCGCGATATAAAGAGTTGGCTGACGCTCATAGACACCCCCACGAGTTCCAGGAGGGAGATTATGTCATGATCCGGGTCAGACCGGAACGGTTTCCTTCTAGAGCCATGAAGAAACTACAGGCTGATGGTGCTGACCCCTTTAGAGTTTTGAAGTGAGTTGGATCCAATGCATATGTTGTAGACTTGCCGGACGACTATGGTATCAGTTCCACATTCAATGTCTCAGACTTAGTCGCATATAGGGACCCGACAGTGATCCCTAGTGAGTTTTTCGAGCCTTCTCCACCCCTTATGAGCGAGCCCTCCCCTGAGAGTCAACTTCCAACCCTGTCACCTCATCAGCGTGAGTGGATAGAGTCTATACTGGATGAGCAGGTGACCACCACTAGGAGTGGCACGTATCACTGCTACTTGGTGCGTTGGAGGGGGCGGCCCGCATCCGATGATGCATGGATCACTCGGGCAGAGCTTGAGAGGATAGATCCAAACTTGCTAGAGCGGTACCAGAGCGACAGAGACCCTTACTCGACAAGGTCGAGTTCTTCCCACCCTGGGAGAATTGGTGAGGACACCAGAGTAAGAATACGGCTCGACTCAGAGAGCTGCTGGTACCGGACACACATCACGACTCGGTCGACACAGACCTCTTTGTGGCTGGGGGACAGTCTGGAGTCTCCCCCGGAGCTTTGAAACTTTAGTGCGTATTTTTGTATGTATTTGTATTGTGTACGTATTTGGTTGTATTTTGTATTTTGTACATACTAGGTTGTAGTTGCTGTGTATTTGACATGTATTTTAGGTTGTATTTTGGTTTGTATTATTTTGGAATCTCCAATGGGTTTGAATTAAAATTCCAAGGAGGGAAGATGGAGCCCATAGATTTGAAATTTTAAATGGGTTCAAATTCAAACTCCAAGGAGGGAAGTTGGAGCCCAACTCTATATATTGTCATGTATTCCCCCCTTGAGGGATTTTTAATGAGGAATAAATTGAAGAAGAAAATTGTGAGAGCTTTGCTCCCCGCTCCCTCCCTCTTCCTCTTTCTCTAGGGTGTCATGCCCTAGACCCTCCCCTCATCTCAAGCCAGGAGTTCGTCGGTCAAGGTTTTGTTGCAGGCGTGGAAGAGAAGGCCATTGCTGTCCAACGCTCCATCCGTGGTTGTCTACCTGCGGATTTGGACCGCAAAGACCAGGTTGGCACCCCATGTTCCCATCCCCAAATCCCATAACCCTATTCATAACTTTTCTTCCTCTCCCTGTTCCCCACACCCCCTGAAAATCCCACACCATAATTCGTCTGGTATCAATAGTTGTCTTCATATCTCTTTTCCATGCGCGGGCTGCCTCTGTGCAGGCCTGTATAAACAAGAGCCCAGGATATCGATCTGGTAGGCCTCCTTCCCGTCCACTGATCCCCTCCACATCTTCATAGCTTTTCTTTCCCTACCTGTCCCCCAACCTCTCCTGAAAAACTCGCCTCAAAATTCGCTTGGAGTAAAAACTTCTCTTTGGAGCCCTTTTGGTCGCGCAGACTGCCCCTGTGCAGCCCTACCGGGACAATGTTCAAACCCCTCCAAAGAGACAACCCGCAAATCACCTCAAAATCACATGAGATTTTGAGCGTTTCTAAATCACATCCTAAACCCCTCTCCAGAATTTTATTACCATTTCTAGATATCTTTTCCCCTACCTACCACGTCCACCCTCCGCCCCTCATTTCTGACTTCACTGAATTTCAGAACTGATCCCAGTCTGTCTTCCCCTCCCACACCCAAAACCTCCACTGCACACCACCCCGGCTCTACTACTGAGTCATTCCACGTCTATCATCTATCCACCAGAGAAAACCCCGCCCCATTCGCCTCCAGAAAGCCCCGTTTCCAGCCCCATCTTTGGTCTCCTATCCAGCTGCCAGCAGACAGACCAGATCGCGTAGGTTCTGCTTCAAAATTCGCCAAGGCCACCATAGTGCTCCGTTGCAGTCGCCACTCGACTGGCATCCCTGGGACATTCCACGCAGCATCCACGCCAAGTTTTGTGACCAGCGAACGTGCTGAAGGTGACATACCAGGCTCGTCTTCCTACTGCTTCCCTATGCGCGCGCAGACGGGCCTGCACTCTACCCTCCGCTCGAGGCTATTCCGGAGGTCCCTGCCGACACCGTCGACTTCTAGCTTCTTCGCTGAGGCTCATCATCCACAACAGCGTACCTCCAAGTATGTTGGTGCCTTCCTCGGCCTCCGTGACATGCCATCCTTGCCGCTGGTCCCTGTTCGTACCGATTCGCATCGGGTCATGGACGACGAGCTACACCGACCCATGGCCCATCACCCCACTTCGCACGACCCCCGGATCGCTGTGTAGCCTTTTACCTCCCTATGAGGAGTGGGCTTTAGTTTGGGTTGTACTTGTTTAGCTCTTGTACCGGGTGGTTGTGTGACTTGGCCGGGCTTCTTCCCCACGCCCCGAGCGCAGAGGTATGCATCTGCTCCTCCCTTGCATTGCTTGCTCATTTAGTATATTCCCTGGACACCGTTGATTGTGTGCGTATTAGGTTCCTAGCCAGTTCATTATTATTATTATTCACTGCTGCGGTGAGTGAGAGAGACCGTCCCGCGACTCCTCCGAGTCACGAGTGTGGAGTTGACCACCCTAGACCTGCCGGTTTCTCAACCGTATGGATCGGCACGCTTCCCTCTTTGGGGCGCTTGCGAGCTTTGAGTTGCTTGTTACTTGGCGTAGTTTCTCTCTTAGGAACGTTAGGTGCTCGAGTCTATGCCATTCGAATTATTGATGTTGCTGGTCATAGTTGTTGCTTAGTCCCGACATCACGTAGAGTCTTAGCTTGCATAGCATCCCACATCACGGATGCTCACCATCTCTCTTATCTGGCTTGCCATAACGACGTTTTCTAGTACTTTTTGCTCATTTGCCTCGGGCAAGAAGTTGATGACTCAGAGAGATGGGCTGCTAACTTCCAAAGGAATCACGGCATCTGTGCTGTACAGCAACTGGAAAGGAGTCTAACCGGTGGCGGTTCTTGGAGTAGTTCGGTGCGACCATAGTACGCTTGGCAATTCCTTGACCCAGCTACCCTTGGCCTTATCGAGCCTAGCCTTAATGCATTTTAATATAGTTTTGTTGGCATTTTCGACCAGTCCGTTAGCCTGAGGGTGGGCTACCGAAGTGAAGTGGTTGCGAATGTGAAGGTCGGCACATTTGTTCCTAAAGTAATGAGAATCAAATTGCCGACCATTATCGCTCACAATCACTCGGGGCATACCAAAATGACATATGATTGATTTCCACACGAAGCTCCATACGACCCACTCAGTAATCCTAGCGGTGGCTTCAGCTTCAATCCATATGGTAAAATAATCGATGGCAATGATGATGAACTTCTTCTGAGCTTGGGCAGTGGGAAATGGCCCCAAGATGTCGATCCCCCACCGAGCAAAAGGGTATGGCTCAGTAAGAGTGATGAGCTCTAAGGCAGGTTGATGGACCAGATGATCGAAATGTTGGCATCGGTCGCACCTTTGTACGTAGGTCGAGCAGTCACGTTGGAGAGTGGGTCCCCAGTAGCCTTGTCGCAGCAAGATCCTGGCGAGCGCTCTTCCTCCTTGATGTGCGCCGCAGACACCTTAGTGGACCTCTTGAATTGCTAGGCTGGCCTCCTCAATAACGAGACACTTGTGGAGGGGACCGGAAAAAGACCTTCGATACAAAGCGTCGTCTAAGATGACGAAGCGTCGAGCTTGATACTTCAGTCTTCGAGCCTCTTGAGGGTCGGGGGGCTCCTGAGAATCTCGAAGCCAGGATATACATGGGGTCCACCAGTCGCTTGATGATGCCTGATCGACAATCATGAGCTCCGCTTCTATGCTCGATCGCTCAAGCTCTTCGAGGAAAATCGATCGAGTACCTTCTGGGGCAATAGAGGAGGCCAATCTATAGAGGGCATCCGCTCGGGAGTTTTCCTCTCGAGTGATCTGAATGACTTGAAAACTCTCGAATAGTGGGGCTATTCCTCATACCAATTGGAGGTATTTGATCATCAGTGTTTCCCGAGCTTCGTAATCACCGTTGACCTCGCTGGCGACCAACTGAGAGTCGGTATGAATCCTGACTCGTTTGGCCCCATTCATCGTGCCATCCTGGATCCCGAGAAGAGGGCCTCATAGTCGGAGACGTTGTTGGATACCGGGAAGTTGAACTTCAAGGCGTATTGCAGTTCTTCTCCTTCCGGGGATCGGAGAAGAACGCCGGTGCCACTGCCAGCCGAGTTGGAGGATACGTCGATGAAAAGATCCCAGGTGGGCCCGGGCGTCAGTGGATGGACTTCCTCGATCGAGACAATACATTCCACAATGAAGTCCGCGAGTGCCTGTCCCTTGATGGCCGAGCGGGGGTGATAAGAGATATCGTAAGCCCCGAGCATTATAGCCCACTTGACGAGGCGACCCGAAGCTTCAGGGTGAGCAAGGATCCTCTTCAAGGGCTCATTGGTCCACACGACGATGGAGTGCCCTTGGAAGTAGGGCCGGAGGTGCTTGGTAGAGGTTACCAATGCTAGAACGAGCTTTTCGGTTGCGGGGTATGTGGACACACTTTTTATTACATCTTTGTTTACTTGTTTATTGAGTTCGTTTATTGGTTTATTAAGTGCGTGGGCGTGCCAGTCACAAAGTGACGATTTGTTCGGGCTTCAAGGAAGCCCATGGTGCGCACGATCTGACTCAGTCAGACAATTATGTAGTTCGGGTCGGGACCAAAACCCGCCACGCCGTAAAGGTCACGACATTATTTACATCCCCTCGGAGAGGGGAACTGTCACGCCCCGAACCGATAGCAGCGGAACGTATCGTTTGCTCGGAACGTGGCAGTTAAACAGTCATGTAAATCAGAGCATAGTCATTTCCACAAAACATAATTTGGACAAATAACAAATTTCATTTCAAATATAAGTTCTTTACATATTCGGGCCCATAATAAATGAAAAGACTCAATAAAGAAAAATTACAATGAGACTCTTGAATCGACTTAACATAAGACACAAGATAACCACGCTAGATGGTTCATCTAGGTTGTCGGGGTACTCTTCACTCTTGCCCTTGCCCATCATGTTCGGTCTCGTCGTCACTAAGGTCATTACCTGAAAAATATTTGAAAAATGCTGGGTGAGCGAACGCTCAGAAGGACTTAATATCTCCTGATTCCAAGCTAGCTTTAAATCAATTACAGTTTAACATGCTCATGCAAGTCATGCAAGATATAGAAATCGAGAACTGTAATAACACGAGATAAATTCAAGAACTATAATAAACAAACGAGTAAGCAAGATAAACTCATGAAGAGTAGGGACAATGATAATCAAGAAGGTATAGCAAGATCTAATCAAGTACTTTTTCAAGTTAGGTCAAGAGCATTCATGAAGAAATATAACATTCATCTCTCTATGACGAACACTATCACGAGAGCTTCAATGTATCCATTATTATGAAGGATATTTGTGACAAGATAACGCGTACTATCAATGAGATAATTCCAAGAACTTTTAGGATGATCGATATAGAAGTAGAACAATTACTTCTACGAGCACTATATAGCAGTTGCCAAGACACTAAGGGAATATCACGACGATATGATAACCCCTCCAATAAGGCAAATCAAGAGCTTTTCATGACGAACAATAAGTTGTAGAAAGATGTACTATGATGGCAATTTCTCCAGATCATCACTATCACGAGAGCGTTTGCACATCTAGCACTATATAGGATTGGCCAATGCACTAAGGGGAAAATCACGACGATATGACCACCCCTCATGGAAATAGCACTAGTTAGTATTTGGTCGTACACTTAGGAGTTCTCACGACTATATGATTGCTCCTAAATGCCAATAACCGAGTTGGTGAATGCCTGCACCCGATCATCATATACCGGTAACGTTTGGACTCTGCCTCGCCCAATAGGGTCAGATCAGGACCCGTAGCATTTAAAATATCATTTTAGTGGGACCCATAGCCCCTGACATTTAGTCTAGACTAATTCGATATTAATGGCCAAGAATTTCAAGGATCAAGCATGTAGGAACATTAAGATAGGTTTCATGGAACATAGAGTTCAATGACAGAACTTGTAATAAGGATGATATATCAATAAACCAGATGAAAACCATGACATTCTGAAATGGGTGATTAGGTACAACCAGCTCAATCGGCCTTGAGGGAATCCAAGGCTACAAGGAGACTTACGGAGGTCCCAATGCCTAACTTGCCAGTCCGAAGGAACGGAATGTCCAACGGAGGACTCGTATGTCACCGAGAGTTGAGTGTATAACATGAACCAACCATGAAACGGAGACTCCATCTACGGACGTGAGATGAGAGTGCCAAAAGACCCGCGGTACGGGTCAAAAACGGAAGAAAATGGTGAGAACATGTGTACGTTAATCATAGAATTCATGTCCTTCCTATTCTATAATTGACTATAATTACATAATCTTATATTATTTTTAAGGCCCGTGGGCGCTGTCATTTATTAATTGGCATCCTCTAGGGGAACGCTATTTTTCATGATTTTTAAATAAATTTATTTAATAAGTATTCACATTTATATCTATTTATTTGAACAAACTCAAAAATATACATTAAAAGGCACATTGATTTATTTAAAATAATTTAAAGAAAAAGAATATATGATAATTAGGAGGAAAATACAAGGATTCCAAATATATATTTTCCATAATTTTCTGTTATGTATTCTAATAATAATGGATTTTCAAAGATATGCGTACATGATATATATATATATATATATATATATATATATATATATATATATATAGTTAATCTGACGCCTAGGAGTATGGGCGTCAGAATTTGAAGTAACGACCTTGTTTGGGTCGTTATTTCAAAAAATTCGATTTTTCAAGTCTCTCGTTTCTATACTAAATGAAGTCGGAATCTGGCTTATAATATACCGAAATGACCGGCTCGAAAAACTCTACCTAACCATATGTTTAAAATAATTTTTTGATGAGAGACGGGGGATCTTGCAATAGGGGGCATGAAAAATGGTGCAATCACTTCCACTACCTCTGTCTCTATCCCAATAGTATGCCCAAAAATTTTCATGGCCAAAGGATACTTCTATGTCTATGAACAACTATTAATGCTAAAACTTATAACTGACATATATGAAATTGACGACTGGTCGATGAGCAATGTTTTAGAATTTTGTTAAATGACGACTGAATTGCTGCCATCTTCTATGAATATAACGCCCTAGACAGGGACGTTAATTAACAAATAGACGACACGCAGTATGTCGTTAATTATCTTGATAATAGAGTTTGACCCCTTCCAGTATTTTTAGGAGAACACGACTTAGTTACAGTCACTATTGTAAAATAGCGCCCTGGTGTGGGGCGTCAATTACATAAAAGATAGCCTCCTGGGGGTCGTCAATTCATCGATAATAAAATTTCAGTAAACAGGGTACATGGACAGAAAAATAAAAATATCAGGGTTTAAGGCATATAATCATGCATTAAATTATATTCATGGTTTCACAGATATTAAAATTTTAAATATGGGTATTTATTAATTACATAGAATTGACGACTCGTGGGTCGGGCGTCAAAATAAGAATTAGCGCCCTATAGAGGGTCGCCTCTTTCCAAATTTCTCAGAAAACTTTAAAAACCCAATAAAACTAGATGCACGAATCAACGGATGATATTATTATAATTCTTAAGCTAGTTTGGGCTACAATTCTTGAGAAAACCTACTTGTTCTAACGATCTAGCATGATAATTATATAATATTTGCTTGGGAGATTGCCTACCTTTTGATGTGTTCTCAGTTAAAGAGATTGCAGAGGATGAAGATGACTGCAGTAGTAAAGCAGCAGCCTCCGCATAACAAGGAAGAAAGTGCAGGGAATATGCCTTGCTCTTCACGTACACAGGAGGATGACGCTTGTTGCCTCAACACATAGCAACAATAACAACAGCAACCTCAGCACATCGCCACTACAGTAGACAAACGACAGGGACGATGGCGTACGTAGGCTCCTCGAACGACAGAGGCAACATGCCTCTACACGCTCGACGATGGGTTTGATTTATAGGGGATGGGTAACTTTGAGGAGAGTCGAATGGCATCAAAAGGAAGGTTTAAAAACCCTTCCCTTATGTTATTCTTGCCCCTTCTAAACATCAGCCGCCTTCTCTGTTTTCTCCTATGAAAACCCTAAAGCTAAACCCCCATGCATTGTCAAACACTATCATGGGTTGGATGTGTTCGGAAGGGTTGTGGGGTTCTGGTTGGTAATAAAATGTCCAAGCTTGTTAAAGTATTCTCTTATTCAAGTTAAACTCTAATAATTCTACGTTAAGGCCCATCTACAAATACCAAGGTTTTCACTCTTACGGGAGCCCATTTTGGGTTGGGATATATTAATATATTTATATATATGTTTAAGCCCATTTACTATAAGGATTATCTATATATATATATATATATATATATATTTTTTACATATGGGCTTTAGGCTTTGGGCTTTGGGTTATATTTAGGATACAATGGCCACTTGGGTGTTTAAAAGGTAATATAAATCTATATACGTGGGTTTAGGGTATATGTAGCATGGGTTTTGAGTATAATTGGGCTATACATATGGGTTTATATATGTGTTTACATATATACTTGAACATACACGTGGGTATATGGATTGGCCTTTGGTGTATACATGGGTGTGTTAGCCCATTTATAATATAAGATTTAACTAACTTATTTAATAGAACTATATATATATAATCTTTAAAGCCCATTAGTACATTTGTATTATAAACAAATTGATTAATAGAACTTCATACATATATAGACCCCAATTCCTATAACTTTAATTATTTATTTACCTTATTAATTCTCATCATTTGTCTTGGGTATCATAGTCGGGTTCGATCTTATAAATATCTTTATATCTATTCTTGAATTATATTTTTAATTTCAAACTCACATAAATAAAGGTTATTCAAATTTTCATTTCTCAATTTATTTGCTTATACTTTTTATGATTATTTGAGCTCAATAACTAATTTAGCTAATTATCACTCTTTCTTTTATCAAAATTTAATTTCCATGATGAATATTTAGAGTTATTTTTATTTATTCTATATTTAAATTTTCGGGGTGCTACACCCTCCCCCACTTAAAAGAATTTGGTCTCCAAATTCACATAAATTTTCCCTTCCAAAATTTGTGGGGTAAGATCACCATATCTAAAGCATGTATTCTGGCTAGATCATTCACATATCATGCTAAGTACTTAAGGTCATATCTGATTCATGCAAGTTTAAGATGAGATAGGTTTATAGGGTGACCTTCCGTTGCTTGCGGTACTTCTTCCTTTAAGAGTGGACATCGAGTAATTTTGTGATCTCTGCTTCCACAACGGATGCATTTTCCAAGTTTATACCAACACTCATCCGGATTGTGCCTTCCCTTCTTGCAATGCTCACATTTCCCTTTGACCGGAACAATTTATCGATTTTTATACCGGGGTTTCTTATTTTCATAGAATTTGTTGCCTCCATTAAATCTCTTCTTATCGTTTATATTTTCCTTGTTCTTGGATTCATTTGGTAAGTCCTTCTTGACAACCTTTCCTTTGATTCTTTCTATCATATCTATAGCATCTTCCAAGAGTTGAGCTTTTCTAACCATCTCCGTATATGTTTGAATTTCTAGTGGAGCTAGTTGAGGTATAAGTTCCACCTTCAAGCCATTCATAAATCTCTTTGCTCTCATTTTCTCCGTGCAAACCAAGTGTGGTGCATATCGGGCCAATCTAGAAAATCTCACTTCATACTCCGCGACTGACAGACTACGTTGCTTCAAAGCCGCAAATTCCATAGCTTTCTTCTCGCGAATTCTTTCTGAGAAATACTTTTCATTAAAGTGTTCTAAGAATTCATCCCATGTAACTTGCACGTTAGGCAAGATTGCTTCCATGGATCCCCACCATACTCGATCATCCTTCTCTAATTGATATGTTCCTAATAGTACCTTCTCTTCATCGGTGCATTGCATCACCTTAAAGGTCCTCTCTATTTCTTGCACCCAATTCTCCGCTTCATCCGGGTCAGTCGACCCACTAAATTTAGGGGGATTTATCTTTTGGAACTTCTGATGTAAATCCCCGGCTCCATGTCGTACTCCACCTTGTGCAACTTGTTGCAAGGCTTGCGTTAAACCCTGGACAGTGCGTTGCATCTCTCTCCACTGAGCTCTCTCGGCAGTCATTTTAGCCTACAAGAATAAGGTTTGAATTAATGATATTCATATCTTGGCATGTATCTAACGCGAAAGTAACATATTTTATCATTTAACCCCAAAGCTCTACCTAAATCTCACAGGGTTCCTATAGGATAACTGACCAGGACGACTCAATCTAGGACTTGAACCTGATGACCTAGGGATTTAAAAAGCCTAGGCTCTGATACCATCTTCTGTCACGCCCCGAACCGATAGCAGCGGAACGTGTCGTTTGCTCGGAATGTGGCAGTTAAACAGTCATGTCAATCAGAGCATAGTCATTTCCACAAAACACAATTTGGACAAATAACAAATTTCATTTCAAATATAAGTTCTTTACATATTCGGGCACATAATAAATGAAAAGACTCAATAAAGAAAAATTACAATGAGACTCTTGAATCGACTTAACATAAGACACAAGATAACCACGCTAGATGGTTCATCTAGGTTGTCGGGGTACTCTTCACTCTTGCCCTTGCCCATCATGTTCGGTCTCGTCGTCACTAAGGTCATTACTTGAAAAATATTTGAAAAACGCAGGGTGAGCGAACGCCCAGTAGGACTTAATATCTCCTGATTCCAAGTTAGCTTTAAATCAATTACAGTTTAACATGCTCATGCAAGTCATGCAAGATATAGAAATCGAGAACTGTAATAACACGAGATAAATTCAAGAACTATAATAAACAAACGAGTAAGCAAGATAAACTCATGAAGAGTAGGGACAATGATAATCAAGAAGGTATAGCAAGATCTAATCAAGTACCTTTTCAAGTTAGGTCAAGAGTATTCATGATGAAATATAACATTCATCTCTCTATGACGAACACTATCACGAGAGCTTCAATGTATCCATTATTATGAAGGATCTTTGTGACAAGATAACAAGTACTATCAATGAGATAATTCCAAGAACTTTTAGGATGATCGATATAGAAGTAGAACAATTACTTATACGAGCACTATATAGCAGTTGCCAAGACACTAAGGGAATATCACGACGATATGATAACCCCTCCAATAAGGCAAATCAAGATCTTTTCATGACGAACAATAAGTTGTAGAAAGATGTACTATGATGGCAATTACTCCCGATCATCACTATCACGAGAGCGTTTGCACATCTAGCACTATATAGGATTGGCCAATGCACTAAGGGGAAAATCACGACGATATGACTACCCCTCATGGAAATAGCACTAGTTAGTATTTGGTCGTACACTTAGGAGTTCTCACGACTAAATGATTGCTCCTAAATGCCAATAACCGAGTTGGTGAATGCCTGCACCCGATCATCGTATACCGGTAATGTTTGGACTCTGCCTCACCCAATAGGGTCAGATCAAGACCCGTAGCATTTAAAATGTCATTTTAGTGGGACCCATAGCCCCTGACATTTAGTCTAGACTAATTCGATATTAATGGCCAAGAATTTCACGGATCAAGCATGTAGGAACATTAAGATAGGTTTCATGGAACATAGAGTTCAATGACAGAACTTGTAATAAGGATGATATATCAATAAACCCGATGAAAACCATGACATTCTGAAAATTCTGGGTGATTAGGTACAACCAGCTCAATCGGCCTTGAGGGAATCCAAGGCTACGAGGAGACTTACGGAGGTCCCAATGACTAACTTGCCAGTCCGAAGGAACGGAATGTCCAACAGAGGACTCGTATGTCACCGAGAGTTGAGTGTATAACGTGAACCAACCATGAAACGGAGACTCCATCTACGGACGTGAGATGAGAGTGCCAAAAGACCTGCGGTATGGGTCAAAAACGGAAGAAAACGGTGAGAACATGTGTACGTTAATCATAGAATTCATGTCCTTCCTATTCTATAATTGACTATAATTAAATAATCTTATATTATTTTTAAGGCCCGTGGGTGCTGTCATTTATTAATTGGCATCCTCTAGGGGAACGTTATTTTTCATGATTTTTAAATAAATTTATTTAACAAGAATTCACATTTATATCTATTTATTTGAAAAAACTCAAAAATATACATTAAAAGGCACATTGATTTATTTAAAATAATTTAAAGAAAAATAATATATGATAATTAGGAGGAAAATACAAGGATTCCAAATATATATTTTCCATAATTTTTTGTTATGTATTCTAATAATAATGGATTTTCAAAGATATGCCTACATGATATATATATATATATATATATATAAATAGTTAATCAAACACCTAGGAGTATGGGCGTCAGAATTTGAAGTAACGACCTTGTTTGGGTCGTTATTTCAAAAAAATCGATTTTTCAAGCCTCTCGTTTCTATACTAAATGATGTCGGAATCTGGCTTATAATATACCGAAATGACCGGCTCGAAAAACTCTACCTAACCATATGTTTAAAATAATTTTTCGATGAGAGACGGGGGGTCTTGCAATAGGGGGCACGAAAAATGGTGCAATCACTTCCACTACCTCTGTCTCTATCCCAATAGTATGCCCAAAAATTTTCATGGCCAAAGGATACTTCTATGTCTATGAACAACTATTAATGCTAAAACTTATAACTAACATATATGAAATTGACGACTGGTCGATGAGCAATGTTCTAGAATTTTGTTAAATGACGACTGAATTGCTGCCATCTTCTATGAATATAACGCCCTAGACAGGGACGTTAATTAACAAATAGACGACACGCAGTATGTCGTTAATTATCTTGATAACAGAGTTTGACCCCTTCCAGTATTTTTAGGAGAACACGACTTAGTTACAGTCACTATTGTAAAATAGCGCCCTGGTGTGGGGCGTCAATTACATAAAAGACGGCCTCCTGGGGGTTGTCAATTCATCGATAATAAAATTTCAGTAAACAGGGTACATGGACAGAAAAAGAAAAATATCAGGGTTTAAGGCATATAATCATGCATTAAATTATATTCATGGTTTCACAGATATTAAATTTTTAAACATGGGTATTTATTAATTACATAGAATTGACGACTCGTGGGTCGGGCGTCAAAATAAGAATTAGCGCCCTATATAGGGTCGCCTCTTTCCAAATTTCTCAGAAAACTTTGAAAACCCAGTAAAACTATATGCACGAATCAACGGATGATATTATTATGATTCTTAAGCTAGTTTGGGCTACAATTCTTGAGAAAACCTACTTATTCTAACGATCTAGCATGATAATTATATAATATTTTGCTTGGGAGATTGCCTACCTTTTGATGTGTTCTCAGTTAAAGAGATTGCAGAGGATGAAGATGACTGCAGTAGTAAAGCAGTAGCCTCCGCATAACAAGGAAGAAAGTGCATGGAAGATGCCTTGCTCTTCACGTACACAGGAGGATGCCGCTTGTTGCCTCAACACATAGCAACAATAACAACAGCAACCTCAGCACATCGCCACTGCAGCAGACAAACGACAGGGACGATGGCGTACGTAGGCTCCTCGAACGACAGAGGCAACATGCCTCTACACGCTCGACGATGGGTTTGATTTATAGGGGACGGGTAACTTTGAGGAGAGTCGAATGGCATCAAAAGGAAGGTTTAAAAACCCTTCCCTTATGTTATTCTTGCCCCTTCTAAACATAAGCCGCCTTCTCTGTTTTCTCCTATGAAAACCCTAAAGCTAAACCCCCATGCATTGTCGAACACTATCATGGGTTGGATGTGTTCGGAAAGGTTGTGGGGTTCTGGTTGGTAATAAAATGTCCAAGCCTGTTAAAGTATTCTCTTATTCAAGTTAAACTCTAATAATTCTTCGTTAAGGCCCATCTACAAATACCAAGGTTTTCACTCTTACGGGAGCCCATTTTGGGTTGGGATATATTAATATATTTATATATATGTTTAAGCCCATTTACTATAAGGATTATATGTATATATATATGTATTATACATATGGGCTTTAGGCTTTAGGCTTTGGGTTATATTTAGGATACAATGGCCACTTGGGTGTTTAAAAGGTAATATAAATCTATATACGTGGGTTTAGGGTATATGTAGCATGGGTTTTGGGTACAATTGGGCTATACATTTGGGTTTATATATGTGTTTACGTATATACTTGAACATACACGTGGGTATATGGAATTGCCTTTGGTGTATACATGGGTGTGTTAGCCCATTTATAATATAAGATTTAACTAACTTATTTGTTGACACCTTGAAAATGAGCAAGGGCAGAAACAGAATTGAAAGGAAGATCAGACCAATAGTGAAAGATCAATGACGAAGTTCGTCAACCATCTACCCGGCTGAAGCCTTTTCCCGGGCGAAGCTGATGTCCGATGCCATTGTCAGTCAGACGACGGCACTGATGAAATAGCAGTCACCTGGCTGAAGTCTTTTCAGGCTAAAGCTGATGTCCGGTCTTGTCACCATTCATGTGACGATACCGATGAGATGATGTCCAACTTTGTCGTCATTCAGATGGCAATGCCGATGAAACCCCAGTCTACCGACTGATGAAAATCTATGAATGATCTCAATAGAAGCTATGTCACCAGTGGAGGGCCTTCTCGGGTTCTGATACATTTGAAGGACCAATAAAGGCCGAAGTCTATGTGAGGTCTTAAAAGCCCTAAATGGGCCTATAAAAGTGGCGCCGGGATCCCCTTGTCGAAGCCCAAAAGCAGCGCTGAGAAGCTTGAGTCCCACGCGCCGGGAGCTCCGCCTACAATTGAGGTGCGCCGGGACGAGCCTGTCGGGAGGACACCAACGAGGGATATAAAATCCCCTCATTCAAAGAAAGAAAAGAAAAACAGAGAGCCTGAACAGATAACCACAAACAAAAACAAGGAGAGGAGAGTGGAGCTTGCAATCTGATCCGAGATAGGAAGAGGCGGAAGGGAAAAAGAAGAAAGGAGTCTCGAAGCCTAATCGAAGGTGGGCAACGGGGAGGGAGAGAAGTCAATGCTCCGCCCTCCCCTCCCCATTTTCTGTAGTTCATTATTTTAATTTTCGATTGCTTCTGTCTCTTCCCCCTTTTGATGTATGCTGTGATATCACAGCCGATTTTACTCTGCTAGGGCAAGGCATAGTCTGCCTATACCTTCTTTTATGTATTGCCCCTGATGTGCGAGTGTAATCGTGATGTTCGAATGAATGAAAACTACAGGCTCCCGTTGAGGCCTGCTGTCTATTTCTCCGAAACCCTATTGCTATCTCCCCATGTTTTCTGTTTCTTCTTAAGACTCAATAGCATGCTATCCCCCCCCCAGTTCGATCGATCGCCTGTTTATTCGCCCGTTTCTCGAACGCTCCTCATGCTTGCTTCCGAGCCAGGGACAGACTATCCCTTGGCCTCTGAAGCAAAGCATAGATACATAGCAACCGCCGCTCGGTTTTAGATGTTGCATTCATGCTCCTCGACTTTGCCGAAGTCATCCCCGGGGCCAGAGACAGTCATCTCTTGGCCCCCAGATGATGAAGAGTATACCAAAATCATCCTCACGGATCATCAGGAACGCTGGTGACAGAGATACCCTAAACCGTGTTTCCCCCAAATCACTCTCCGCCTCCGGCCTTCCCTTTGAAATCCAAGCCAAAGTCAGTTGTAGTCTGATGAATTGAGCTCTTTGATTTCCCAAGGCCCGTCTATCTTGGCCTGAATCACCAGGAAAGTCCCTGAATCCTCAACAGACCCAAGAGCAGGGTACCGTAAAGCTCTGTTTCTCATCCCGGTGCCATCACACCTCTCGACCCCGCGTACAGTAAATCAGATGAACAGCTCTCGGCGCTATCCTTCAGGCGCCAAGAACTATCCTGGCCTTCTTACCTCCGCGCCGGGAACCTCTACATCTTGGCCGCGCCGGGAAACCCCCCCTTGTTGCTTTGCCATCGCGCAGGGAAGTCTACTCCCTAGCCTCTTCCCCGCCGCGCCGAGAATCACCCCTGGCTGCTTTGCCATCACGCCGGGAAGCTGGACTTCTCCCCTGCGCGCCGGGAACCCCCCTTGAGCGATTCCTCTTCATGCCGACAACCCCCTTTGGCCATTTGGCCCTTGCGCCGAGAGCCTACTTCCTGACCTTTTCCCCATCGCGCCGGGAACCTTCCATGTTGAACCTGCCGAGAACCCTCACCCTCTAGCATCCTCCTGGCGCCGAGAGCCCTAATTATTTGGCCTCCTTGCCTGCGCCGGGAGCCTAACACCTTCACCCTTCTGCCCTGGCGCCGTAAGACCCCTTTGCTTTCCTGCTTGTCTGCGCCGAGAACTCCACTAACGCCAGCTTCCCGGCGCCCCAAATAGTGCCTTGCAAAGAACCCCTCTCGGCGCGGTGGTCTTCACGCCAGGAACTCATATACCCATTCAAACCCGTATCGAGAGGCTGCCCTGTCACCCAATGAGCCTCCGACGTCTCTATCAAACCCACCTGAGGATGTCTATGAGTCACCAGAACTGTCCCGAGAGTAAAATCAAAGGGAGTCAGACTCCCTTATTCTCCACTGATCCGTACCGGGTTCATGAGCAACCCCTTTAGCTAAGGTGAGCTCTGCCATTGCACGAGTGTCACCGGCTCCTATAAGGGAAGAATCGAACATTGCCCCAGGGCATACATGTACAATGTGGGGGGTTTGATCCCTCCTTTTCTCGGCTTTCATCCCGGCACTCCGTGGGTGATAGCCTATTCCCCCCTGGGCATGATCCAGATTACGGGGAGATGCTACCGAAATGTCGATAGATGTTTTAACCCCGATAAGTCCCGGGAAGTGCCCATCATACACCTCCTGTCTGGCTCGATTTTTCGGGGAATATGAATACTGCGAGGCCTTTGGCTAGATGAGGAACATGAAAGGGGATATGTCCCCGATGACTGTCCAGGCTCCGCCCCATCGCTGCGTGGACGGTGTCCTATCTCCACCCGGCACGACCTACACAAAGGGGGGGGGGGATCATGCTGATTTAATAAACTATCGTTCGCTCAATTACCTTCTCAGAATAATAATATCTTCAATATCACGCACTGTTATTTTTCTTTTATTATCGCCCCGAGTGGCCTCCTATTTTGGCGTTTAATCAAGGGTTGTCCTTCTTAGGAATGGCGTAATTAACGTCATAGCCTTTATGGTATGGCGGACTTTTGGTCCTAACTCGGACTTCACAATCGACTGACCAAGTCAAGTCGAGCGCACAATGAAATCGTCACACATGTGACTGGCACGCCTAACAAACTAAACAAAATAAATAAATAATAATAATAATAAAGGATAATAAAAATCCCACGTCCACAAGTCTGGCACGCCCGGTGGGACTTAGTCTCCCTTCATCTCTACGCCAAGATAGGAGGCCCAGTGGGCCCCCCTCAAATTTCTGATTCCGTGCTTTCCCTATTTTCAGGAAGCTACGATGACGGCTGGAATCATGTCTGTACGCTTTGATCAACAAGCGGTCGATGTACATGTTCGAGAGGGCTACCTAGCGGTACCTCTTTCGTTCGGATCGATGCCGCCTGCTGTCGGGATGCCCAACTGCCTGGGCCTCATCTTCACTGACTTGCTCGAGATTGACAACCAGGAGCAAAAGACTGTTGTCGAGACATTGACACAAGCTACCAGCCCCAAAATGAGCCAGGTGATGCAGGATACTCCTGAGGTCGTGGCCTGCTTCGTCCATCACGAGGCGAAAAGGGGCACATCCTCTGCTGCTGGAAGAAGGAGGAGATCCGACAAGAGAGCCCGATCCACTGCTGCGGGTCGTCGGATATCCAACTCAGGAAAGATAATGCTGATTGGAGATGTCCGGGTAAACCTCAGTGGTTGCCCAAGGGCGGTCAAGCCAGATGTGATCGTCCCGACGGTGCCTACTACCAACAGGTTCCGGGTACTAGCCGCCAGGAGGGTCGACATGAAAGAGGAGGATAGAAGGCCACTGGCGTCGAAGCCGCCCAAGTTCAGGCAGATCTGGCGGCCGAAGAAAATCCAGAGCTGGGTCCCAGCTCGAGAGGAAGAAAACATTGTTGATACCACTGTTGCCTGCTTCAGGGCAGGAAGCAGAAGAGAAGAAGGAAGAGACATAAGAAATGCTGTTGCTGTTCACCCCAGGGCTCGGGGTAGGAGAGATGAGAAAGGGAATGAAGGGAGGCATCTAACTACTATTCGCCCCAGGATGAGGGGCAGAAGATATGAGCAGAAGGAAGACCTAACGGTCACCCACCCCATGGCTGGGGGCAAAAGATGGGAAAGGAAGAATTATGCTGCTGCTGCCAACTGCTGCCAGGATGGGAGTAGAAGGTTCAGGGAGTAAGAGGAAATGAGAATAAGCGAACCAGTCACTACTGTCACTCTAAGAAGACCAAGAGCCTGTGCCAGATAGGCCGATATATTCAAATACTACAGAGCCGAGCACTTGACTGCTCAGGTGGAGAGACTGTCTTATCAGCAGAAGAGCCAGGAAAGATTGATGCTCCAACCAAAGCCACGAAGGCACAATCAAGAGGAGATGAAACAAGTGGCTCAAGACTACTTTCACTACCGAGGGAACTCCGCCCTCGGGCAGCAAAGATTATCCCGTGCCTTAGGCACCATGGATGAAGAAGAAGAAGAAACCCTTCAAGAAGTGATGCTCGGAGTCTCCTCCTCCGATTCCAATGATTATGAAGAAGGCCACAGAGCCGGGTATGGGAAAGAAGACCTACATAGGGAAGAAGCTAGAGAAAGAATATCAGTCTTTGACCGGCTCATATACCCCGATCAGGTGAGAAGGAAAGTCTGCAGGTAGAGGGAAAAGATGCAGATCTTTGCCTGCAATATGGCCAGGCTTGCCAGAGGGCAGGATATGTTACCAACACAGCCAGATGAACTGCTCAGACTAGCAACCAGGCCAGGCCCCGTCACAAGAAGAGGTCAGGCGGCAAAAGATAAGATGAAGACTAATGATAAAGCCTGCAAGATCACCACTATGACAGTTAATGTGGTGACAGCGGAAGATGAAGATAATCCCTTCGTCGATGATGCTGAAGGGACTTAAGAAGATCTACAGATCCCGTCAACCCTGGATCCCATGATCCAGATGATGTTTATAAGATATCAACAATAGATCAATGCTCTCAGAAGACAGCTAAATGAGAGGCATGAAGTTACACCGGTCTCCAAGCAAGCCGAGCATGTGGGGCAGACTGCCAGCTCAACAGAAATGGCTATCCCAGCTAATCCTCTCCCGGCTGATAAGGGCAAAGCACCAAGCCAACCCGTTCTGCAGCAGACGGTAGCTCAGCCCTCTGTATCTCAGACGCAACCTGCCGCGCCGGCCTTGCGCACAACTGTGATGACAACTCCTTACAGTCAGCAACAAGCTCACTTCTTCCCGGAAAACATAGATCCAGCCATAGCCCAGAAGCTGATGATTGAAAAGATTGTGGAGATGAAGCTGTCTGAAAAGACTGCTGATGATGCTAGTACCTACGATGTGTACAAGGTACCATATCCTCCCCAGTATGCTGCTAAGAGACTACCTCCAGGCGTCAGTAAGCCGCCGAAGTTTGAAAATTTTAATGGCCAGGGCTCTCCCAGGGAGCACATAGCTTACTACACCACAATCATGGGTGACTTGGCAGATGATGAAGCTTATCTGCTTAAGTTCTTCGGCTCATCCCTCACCGGGATAGCCTTTGAATGGTATTCAAGCCTGCCGGCTGGGTCAGTGACCGATTGGCCTGATATGCAAAGAAAGTTCCGCGACAGATTTCACGTCACGAAAAGAGAGATTACAATAGCAGAACTATATGCAACCAGGCAAAAGCAAGATGAAATAGCACTAGACTACATCAAAAGGTGGAGGAACTTAGCTATGAGATGCAGAAGACCTCCTCATCAAGAAGATGTAGTGCAAATATGTAAGCAGAGCCTCAGGAGAGAGGTACTGGAAAAGATGATTGGTGCAGATGTCAGAACATTTGACCGGCTGAACAATATAGTGGCGGAGGTCGAGACGTTCCTCTCCAAGCGTCCGACGGCCAATGCTCCAACTATGCCGAAAGGGAAATCTAATGATCGACGACCATCGCACTCTGAGGCCAACACCGTCGATTTCAGAACCTTCGAGCAACAGAAAGGGAAGAAGGGGGCTGATGAAGCTCCCCCGCCAGCAGACACAGCAGAAAGAAAAGATAAGGTCTCTCTGAGAAACAAAATGAGAAAGCCATACTCTTTCCCGAAAGATGAGACAGCCACACTATTCAACTGGGCATACAAGTTCAACAAGGTAACATTGCCTGAACCAAAGAGACCCGATGACGCGGCAAAGAAAGGTGATCCACTATTCTGTCCATATCACCGTGCGCTGGGGCACGCAATTGAAGATTGCTACGTCTTCAAAGATATTATGAAAGGCATGGTCAAAAAGGGCGAGCTACAGCTGGGAGATTACCAGGTAGAGCCACCTCGTCCACATGAGCCTCCGGCATTAAAAATGGCGGCCAATATGATTTCAATCTACCAGCAGCTGCCTAAGGAGGCCATTGAAGAATGTACCAGGCATACTTATGAAGCTTCCTTCCTCACCCCACTGAAGGATCAGGAAGGATGGCAGATGAAACCCATAAAGAACAGAAAGAAGACTCCCGCAGCCAATACCAATGGAGCAGTTATCCGCGGTGTCACACCAAGACCTGAACTGCCTCTAGTAAAGCCAGTATGGCGCACAGCTGAGACGGGGCCAGTCATCCGGATCCCCACTCATAATCGGAGAAGACAAGTCCCCCTACCTGCACATAAGGAAGTAAGTCCTACAGCCAGGCGTTTATAGCAGTATATTAATGGGCTCGATGAATATGAATAGAAAAAGCCCGGGCACCTGCTGGTGAAAGATTGTATACTCTGGGAACATCTCGAAGAATTGAAAATTAAAGAGCAGTCAGAGGCAGAACAAGAAAAGGCTGAGACTGAACCCTTCTGGGGGCAGGGGCCAATAAAGCCAAATTCCCAGAAAAAGAAGAGACGGCCCAAGTCCAAGAAGGGAAAGAGGGTCGTAACAGTACAATGTAACACCCTGTCGGCACTCTTTAGCTCGCCCGGGGAGAATGATGAGGATGAAACATCAAGTGCCCTGCTAGAAGCCAACCATGCCGAGGCCTCAACCTCAGCACATGCAACACGCTCCGAAAAAAGGTGGGGGCGCCCACCACCAGCTAATCATAACATTATGTTAAGAGGGGAACAGCCCTACCAGATTCCCGAACCGGAGGTACGAGGTGTCCAGGTTCCTCCCCCTGTCGGCTTGTACCAAGAAAAGAAGAAAGGAGGTCAAACTCCAACATTTCTGGAATTTCTGTCTAGTCTAGAAAATGGGCAGTCGATATAGGCTGGGCCAGATAAAGGCAAGAGACCTCAGCAATCAGCGTCTGTAGCCTACAAGCAGAATGAGAAAGAAGGGGATAACCCTTTGACGGCACCAGGGGCCGTTGCTATAGAAGAAGCCCCCCAAGAAATCAGTCCAGGGGATGAAACCAGCACTGGGCAGCAGAGGCCACGGGCACCACATGAACCTCCAAAACCCCGATGGGTGGAAGAAATGAGACTGTCTAATGTCAGGGTGGGCAGCCGGATCATGAAAATGCTAAAGAAGCTCCCTACCAGATTCTCCATCTGGGAGATTCTCTCTCTGAGTGAAGAGGCTCGCCAAGCAATTGTTGATGCCTTGCAGTCGCCGGCACAATATGAAGCACTCTTGACAGAAGTGAATTCTGGGCCGTCAGTTACATTCACAGAGGATGACATGCTGATTCCGAATTCCTGCCATAACATACCGCTGTATATGAGGGGCTCCCTGAACTGTCAGCCACTGAGTAGGATACTGATAGATCCCGGGGCTACCGTGAACATTCTCCCATACCGCATCTACCAAAAATATTACTTTGATCTGCAGCTTACCAAGGTCAGAGACATGAAAATTGCGGGATTCAACCAGAAATGTGAGACGCCCCTTGGGGTGGATGATTTTAACCTCACATTGGGGGATCTCACTACCGTGGTACGATTCTATGTAATCGACTCCAACACCACATATAAGGCCCTGCTGGGGAGACCGTGGCTGCATGAGTATCAGATAGTGCCGTCCACGCTGCATCAGTGCATTAAATACTGCAATGAAGGAAAAGAAGATAGGGTGTTTGCGGATCTACACCCCTTCGAAGTATTCGAGTGTCATATGCTCGATGCATCCTACTACACCGAGGTGTCACAAAATTGCAAGGAAAGGGAGGCTGTGGTCAGCCAGAAAAAGCCGGCGACGAAGGCAAGAAACTGGTCTCCCCCGCCACCAAAGGGCTATATTAAAAAGCATGAGGTATCTCACATCTCTTATGCTGGTGACTTTGCTCGGATCACCCCTCCTAGCATTCACCCGGATGAAATCGATGAAGAAATGGAAGAAAAGTACACACAGGTGGAGGTTCCGCAGGGTTTAGTCAAGCCCATCGCCAGCCTAGAGTACCAGACGGTGCTACCACTGAAGACTATGGAAATCCCTCGCTTCTGCGAGCCTCCTACCATATTCTACACCGGGGAGCCGGTCGAGGATGATGATCAAGACTGCATGGTCCCTGAAGAGGCTGCAAACCGGATGGTGCCAATTACAGGCTTGGATTATACTACCCAACGGGTTTCGCAGACGTTCTCTAAGATGCGAATGCCGTCATTGCAGCCTGTTGCCCAGAAGAAGGCGTTCAAGGAGCTATGGGATCCGCCTCGGGATAATAAAGAACTGAGGAAGATCACTCAGCACCCGGGATTGGGTTATACCCTTCAAGAGTACTATGAAGCTGAGGTGGACGTCATCTCTGTCTTCTACCAGCATGAAGACCCTCCCGAGGTGGGATATGACAAGTACCCCTCGAAAGATGAAGAAATCATTTATCAATCCATAATGAACAATGAAGCCCCAGACAGTCAGCCGGAGACGGGGACGTCTGATGAAGCAAAGAAAGATTGGTGCTGGGAAGACCTACCTTGCAAAGAGAATCTGTTCCATGCTGAAGCAAAGTTTGATACGGGAACCCCGGATGAAGACCAAATAGCCAAAGAGCTTCGAGAATGCCTGGAGTTTGAGCGCATCCTGGAAGAAGTCCGGGCTCTACAGAATGATGATCTCTCAAGGGCATCTGCATCAGAAGAGCCTCTAAGGGCGGCAGACTCCATTTTTGAGTTCCCTTCTGAACCAGTCACGTCCTTGGGGCAGACTAAACAGAATCCAACAATATTGGCCGTATATGATGAGCCAGCACCCGCTGATGACCAGTATGATGAAACAAAGAGTCATGAAACTGAAGAAGATTATATCCCGGGAGGCTTCATTGACTTGCAAGAAGCCCCGCCCGAGGTCGAAGATGGAGGTCAGGCCACCGTCGATGAGCTTGTGGAAATAAATCTGGGGACCGCAGATGAGCCAAGGCCGACATTCCTCAGTGCACTGCTAGAGCCAGCTGCCAGGGAGCAGTATGTACAGTTCTTGAAAGAATTCCGAGATTGCTTTGCATGGACATATGATGAAATGCCGGGACTGAGTTCTGATGTGGCACAACACTGATTGGCAATAAGCCCAGAGGCTAGCCCTGTAAAGCAGCCTTCCAGGAGAATGCGCCCTGAATTAATAAATCAGATTAACAAAGAGGTTGACAAGCTGATTGATGTAGGCTTTGTTGAAGAAAATCATTATACTACATGGCTGGCAAACATAGTGCCCGTAAAGAAGAAAAATGGGCAGATCAGAATATGTGTTGATTTTCGGGACCTTAATAAGGCCTGCCCAAAAGATGACTTCCCAGTGCCAATCACTGAAGTGATGATCGATGCGACTACTGGTCATGAAGCCCTGTCATTTATGGATGGGTCATCCGGATATAACCAGATCTGGATTGCAGAAGAAGACAGAGTGCACACTACGTTCCGCACTCCGAAGGGGATATTCCACTACAAAAGGATGCCGTTTGGTCTTAAGAATGCCGGCGCTACCTACCAAAGAGCTATGACCAAGATCTTTGATGATTTGCTCTTCAAGAAAGTAGAGTGCTACATTGATGATTTGGTAGTAAAAACTAAAAGAAGAGAAGACCATTTGCAAGACCTGAGGGTAGTATTCCAGAGGCTGCGCAAATATGAACTGAAGATGAATCCCATGAAATGCGCCTTCGGCGTGTCCAGTGGAAAATTCCTCGGGTTTATTGTCCGTCATAGGGGCATTGAAATCGACCCATCCAAGATTAGGGCTATCCAGGAGCTCCCTCCACCAAGGAATCTGCCCGAACTGAGATCTCTGCAAGGGCCTCTGGCCTATATCCGACGATTTATATTAAATCTGTCGGGAAGATGCCACCCCTTTCACAAGCTCATGATGAAAGATGTGCCGTTCCTCTGGGACGATGGCTGTCAGGAAGCCTTTGAGAAGCTGAAAGAATATCTCAAGACCCCTCCAGTGCTGGGGGCACCCGTTAAGGGCAGGCCCTTAATACTATACATCGCAGCCACATACTGTTCCCTGGGGGCAATGCTGGCACAGATAAATGAAGAAGACAAAGAACAAGCCTTGTACTACCTAAGTAGGAGGCTGATTAGAACTGAAGAAAGCTACAGCTACATAGAAAAGACCTGCTTGGCACTAGTCTTTGCTGTCAAAAAGCTCCGACACTATATGTTGTCACATGAAGTCAGATTGATATCTGCAGTAGATCCGCTCAAATACATATTGACTCAGCGAGTACTGAAGGGCCGATTGGGCAAATGGGCAGTGATCCTGATGGAATTCGATATTACCTATACACTCCAGCGGGCGATAAAAGGACAGGCCGTGGCTGATTTCTTCGCAGAGCATCATGTGCCGGAAAATGATATGCTAGGGACTGAGTTACCCGATGATGAGACACTCGAGGACTGCCAGACCCAGTTAGTTATATGGCAACTATTCTTTGATGGAGCATCCAGAACAGAGACAGACTCCGATGGAAAGACCAGAATACGGGCTAGAGCCGGTATTGTGCTGAAATCACCAGAAGGGGAGGTCCTACATACTTCCTGTTCTATAAACAAGCCCTGCACCAATAATGAGGCCGAGTATGAAGCTCTGATAATCGGGCTATATATCAGCCTCAACATGGGTATCCAAATGCTTCAAGTATTCGGCGATTCGATGTTGATAATAAAACAGATCCAAGGGGAGTTCAAAGTGCGGAAGCCAGAACTGAATCCCTACCACCAAAAAGCTGTGCGCCTCATGGAGAAATTCTACCATATTGAGCTCAAGCATGTGGGCCGTGGACACAATGCCCAGGCTGATGCACTGGCGAAGCTGGCCAACTCACTAGCAGTCCCACCAAATAAGACACTGAACATCATCGTTATGAACCGGCGGCAAGTCCCCAGTATGCTAGAAGAGTGCCCCGAGGAAGACAAGGTTGCCACCGTCAGCACAGAACAAGCGTCTGATTAGAGACAACACTTGCTGCAGTGGTTTCTACACCAACAACTGCCGCAGAAAAGGGAAGAAAAGATGAAACTCCTAAGAATCAAAGATTCTTATGAACTCAGGAATGGAATTTTGTTCCGAATAATGGCAGATGCACGCAAGAAGATTCTACTCCGCTGTCTGTCCATTGAGGAAGCCTGGCAAGCGATGAAAGAAACACATGCTGGGACAGTAGGTGCCCACCAGGCTGGTCCCAAGATGAAGACAGAAATCAAGAAGCTGGGCTACTATTGGCCCACCATGTTTGAAGACTGCTGTAAATTTGCAAAATCATTCCAGAAATGCCAGGAGCATGCTACTGTGCCAAGAAGGCCTCCTACGACTCTACACCCTACAGTTCCCAGTTGGCCATTTGCACAATGGGGAACTGATGTAGTCGGGCCACTGCCGACTTCCTCGGCCGGACATAAGTACATACTGGCCATAACAGATTACTTCTCCCGATGGGCGGAGGCTATAGCATTAAGAGAAGTGACTGGAGAATTGGTCGCCAGATTCATCAAATAGAACATTATCTTCCGGTTCGGGATCCCCAGCCAAAAAATATCCGACAATGGAAGTCATTTCAGAAATCAGAAGGTCTACCGGCTTGCTGAGAAGTATAAGATCGAATGGAGGACCTCCACTCCTTACAATCCACAGGCAAACGGATTGGCAGAAGCTTTTAACAAGACTCTCTACACCTTGCTGGCCAAGGTCGTCAGTTCTAATAAGAAGGACTGGGAGGAGAAAATGTACGAAGCTCTGTGGGCATACCGCACTGTCTTCAAGACACCTACAGGGTGCTCACCATACTCGCTGGTATACGGCTCAGAGGCAGTGGTTCCGCTAGAGCTGGAAGTCCCGTCACTCAGAGTGGCAGTCCAATATGGCCTGGCCCGTGGCGAACAGACCAATGCAGAAAGAAGACTAGAAGAACTGGCTGAATTGGAAGGGAAGCGCCTCCGAGCTCAGAAGAGTATCCAAATGTATCAGGCCCGCATGGCCACTGCATTCAACAAACTCGTAAGAGGATGAGAATTCAAGAAAGGTGACCTCGTCATGGTCAAGAAAAAAGAAGTCATGGCGTCCAACCCAAAAGGAAAGCTGAATGCTAATTGGGAAGGTCCTTATGTGATACAGAGGGTCTACGAAGGAGGGGCCTACGTGGTCGTTAACCATCGAGGGGAAATCCAATTCTCGCCACTCAACGGAAGACATCTGAGGCTATATCATATAGCACAACCAACATTCCCCGAGTAATCGGGCCAAATCTACCCTTTTCTTGGTATAGCGGCGCTCCGCCCTAGCCAAGCTACACCCTTTTCCCGGTCTAGCGGCACTCCGCCCTAGCCAAGCTACACCCTTTTCTTGGTATAGCGGCACTCCGCCCTAGCCAAGCTACACCCATTTCCCGGTCTAGTGGCACTCCGCCCTAGCCGAGCTACTCTTTCCTTGGTCTAGCGGCACTCCGCCCTAGCCAAGCTACCCTTTCTTCGTCTAGCGGCACTCCGCCCTAGCCGAGCTACCCATTTCTTGGTCTAGCGGCACTCCGCCCTAGCCAAGCTACCCTTTCTTGGTCTAGCGGCACTCCGCCCTAGCCAAGCTACCCTTTCTTCGTCTAGCGGCACTCCACCCTAGCCGAGCTACCCCTTTCCTAGGTCTAGCGGCACTCTGCCCTAGCCGAACTACCCTTTCCTTGGCCTAGCGGCACTCCGCCCTAGCCAAGCTACACCCTTTTCTTGGTCTAGCGGCACTCCGCCCTAACCAAGCTACACCCTTTTCCCGATCTAGCGGCACCCCGCCCTAGTCAAGTTACCCATCTCTTGGTCTAGTGGCACTCCGCCCTAACCAAGCCACCCCTTATCTTGATCTAATGGCATTCCGACCTATCACCCTCTAAAAAAAAAGAGAGAGGAAGGGAGAATAGAAGATGACAAAATAGGGACTAAAAATAGAGATGCCCCACCAGACTTGTTCAGGCGTTCTGAGCAAGGGCAAAAATGGCTAAAACCCAGCTGTGGTGAAAATCCGAAAGGGCACTGCAGGCAAAATCGGGTACACCGCCACGTGAAAACCCGAAAGGGCGCGTGGGCAAAAGCAAGAGGGGGCTGGCTCCGGCGAAAACCTGAAAGGGCGCTTGGGTCAGTAATGTGGTGATTCCAAAGAAAGCCTCACCTCCCACCATAAAACTCCTCATCGATCGACCGGCGCCTTGCCCGATCAACGATTAAACCCATCCGGAATGGACCTTACGTCTATTCTGTTGAAGCCTTCATGCATTGCTCAAGAAAAATTCCCTCGATAATAAGCCCACCACCACGAGACCAGCTACTGATCGAGCGGCACACTGCCCGATCAGCGATAAAACCTTGTCCGGTTTAGACCTTACGTCTATTCCGACTAGATCTACATGTCTCTTTACGTCTCGCCGTGATGAAACCCGCCATTGATCGATCGGCACCTCGCCGTCAATGTCTGCACGATCTACGATGAAACCTATCTAGTTTAGACCTTCCGTCTATCTTGATGAAATCCATGAAATCCTTGCATTGGTATAAATCCAATACCGATGATGAAACCCGCCATTGATCGATCGGCACCTCGCCCAATATCAATGATAAAACCCTATCCAGTTTAGACCCTACGTCTATCCTGATGAAACATATGAAATCCTTGCATTGGTATGAGCCAATACCAATGATGAAACCTGCTATCGATCTGTTGGCACACTGCCTGATCGACGCTAAAACCCATCCAGGGTAGAACTTCCGTCCGCTCTGACATAGCACAACACTGCTCTTTGAATCGATTCAGACCCTCCATCTGGATAGATCATGAAACTCTATTCCTTTGCGGTAATGTCCGACCCTACATTAACAATGAAACTCACATTTCCGGCAAATGGCTCCGTGCCCGAGCTGCTAGCTATTCAGACCTTTCACCTGAATAGGTCATGAAACCATATTTCCCTTTGCATTGATGTTGACACCCACATCAATGATCGTGTGTCCACAATAAACATATGGCGTCGTGGTCCATAGGATGAAAGTTCTGGTCCCAGAAAAGACAATGAAAAAGGAAAAGAGAAAGAAAATGACAAAAAGTATATATATAAAAAATGGGGTTGAAAATAGAGATACCCCGCCAGACTTGTTTAGGCATTCTGGACAAGGGCAAAAATGGCTAAAACCCAACTGTGGTGAAAACCCGAAAGGGCACTGCAGGCAAAATCGGGTACCCCGCCACGTGAAAATCCGAAAGGACGCGTGGGCAAAAGTAAGAAGGGGCTGGCTCCGGCGAAAACCCGAAAGGGCTCTTGGGTCGGTAATGTAGTAATTCAGAAGTTCCATGCCAACCAGCACGTTACCTTCACCTCCCCTTCACTAATGAAGCCTTACGTCGGTCATCTGGCTCTATGCCCCACCGATGATAAAGCCTTTCCGGGATAGATCTCACGTCTACCCTGATGAAATCTACATACCCTTTTTTTTTCACATGTCCTACCAACAATAAAACCCGTCACCAGTCTAATAAAGCCTGGCCAGTTCAGACCTTACGTCTGTCCTGATCAAACTCCTAAACCTTCCCTTGATCGATCGGCTCCTTGCCCGGTCAACGATGAAACCCTACCAGGATAGACCCTACGCCTATCTTGATGAAACCTACGTATTTCTTGGCAAAGTCCCACCCGCCATAAAACCCGCTGGAATAGACCTTACGTCTGTCCTGACGAGACATACACCTCTACATACGTCCCACCGTTGATCGACCGGCACCTTGCCCGATCAATGATGAAATCCTCTGTCCGGTTTAGACCTTACGTCTATACTGATGAAACCTATGAAACTCTTTGCGTCGATATAAGCCCCATATCGACGATGAAACCAACCACTGATCGACTGGCACCTCGCCCGATCAGTGATGAAACCATGTCCAATTAAAACCCTGCCAGTTTAGACCTTTTGTCTATTCTGATGAAACTTATAACACTTTCTTTGCATCGATATGAACCCAATATCGATGATGAAACTAGCTATTGATCGACCGGCCCCTCACCCGATCAATGATGAAATCCTATCCAGTTCAGACCCTACGTCTGTCCTGAAGAAAACCACGTACCCTTCAAGGTCCCACCTGTGATAACCTCTACCTAGTCTAGACCTTACGTCTACTCTGATGAAACCTGTAAAACTCTTTTGCATCGATATAAACCCAATATCGATGATAAAATCATATACCGGTCGATTGGCACATTACCCTGACTAGCTTTGAAACCTGCCCGGGATGGACCATTCGCCCGTTCCGGATAATGCTCTGAGCCTCTTCGTTCACATTCCTGCAAACCGTCTCCCTTGCGGCACGTATGGCCAAGAAGGACGTTTGCTACCACCAACAGAATTCGGTTTAAAGCACCCCCCCGGAGGCCGTCACGCGGTGGAGCGAGTTCCCCATCCTTTCTCTGAAGGGGTGGACGCTCTCCTGCTAGGTACGGGCTATTCCCATAGGGACCGCTGAAACCGCTGCCAAATCGCCGTGAAATATTGATGGTGCGATAAGTTAAGAACAAACCACATATGAGACTGGTATAAAGATTCCTTTCCATTGAATAAAAAAGGGAATACAAGAAGGGCCCTTGAGGGGGAATTGTATTACAAAAAGGGGGAAACAGATATTCACGGGTGCCGGAATATGTCCTCGAAGGCCAGAAGCCCTACATGCGGGGCAGCCCCCAGCTCATGAAGTCGAGCCTCCTCCTCCTGTAGCCGAGCAGACTCATCCTGAAAGGATGCCACCTGCCCCTCCAACAAAGCTACTTCCTCCGCAAGCTGCGGCCGAGAAGTTGTTATCTGCGGCAGTTCAGCCCGGAGGTCAAACAGTTCAGCCTCCAGGATGGTTATCCGGCTGCGCACGAACTGCTCCCGCTACGCCAGAGACTGCAGTTGGCATTGGCGCTCCTGAAGAACAGAGTCCATCTTCTCCAGCTCAGATTTGCACTCCTTCCTTTGCAACTTCAAAGCTGCCAGTCTGTCAGACATAATATGTGCCAAGAAGTCCCGGCGATGTATAAACTTTAACAACAATAGAACCCGCTGGGCCCATATTTCCATGGGACATCCCATCGCCTGTAGACCAGCGGTGAAACGCTCGGCTATCTCCTTCAGCCGCAGATAAGTCAGTCCGGGCTGGGACTCCACCAGCTGGCGCAGCATGTCCAGATTCTGCCAGACGAAACTCTCGGATGAAGCGAAGCCAGGAGAAGGAACTGGAGCTACTTCGAAAGTCACCTCGCCGTCAATGTCTGCCCACAGTGTAACATCCGGCTGAGAGGACGAAGATGGCAAATCCGCTGGAAGAATTGGCCGGTCCCTCTCTGTGCTCTCCGGTTGAGCTGAAGATTCCTCCTCTACCGCTGTCTCGGGAGCTATGGCTTGAACATTCGCGGAGGGAGAACCAATAAATGATGGAGTTATCTCTTCAGGAGTCTCCTGAATAAGGGCTTCATCTTCAGCTACTCTTTCTGATAATGGGGACGAAAGGTCCCTAGTCTGTAGAGGCAGAAATCCAGTCTCTATAGCCACTGTGGCAGGGACTGCTGACTCGGGCGCAATAGAGATTACGGCGGCCGGTATAAAAGCGGAGCTTCTGGCTGGGTCTGCTTCGGCTCTAAACTCTGAGGCCCTGACAGGGATGGAAATCTCTCCTGATGATCTCAAGTCCAGTGATGTTAAGGCAGTTGAAGATTGTATTCTTACTGGTACGGGGCGAATAACCTCAGAAATTTCCATGCAAGTTGAAGGTAAAGCAGGGATGATGACCAAATCTGTAGATGAGACATCCATAGAAACTGCGGTCGTGTCTGAACTGGTAATGACAGGGTCCTGAGGACAAAGCAGAATGATCCTCATCAATGAATGAAAGAAAATAAGTAGAACAGGAAACAAAAAAGAAGCTTACCTTTAAAGTGGGGTCTATATCCTCAAAATGAGACAAAAGGGGAGAAAGCTCCGTAGTTGAAGCAACAAATGGAGGGGTTATGTCAACCTCAGTGTCGAGCCCGGCAAACTCCTCTTGCAATTCCTCCTCAGAAGATAGCATCAGCAGCTTAGGAGGCTGAAAAGGCGGAAGGCCTTTTGCAAATATGGGCAAGGCTTCTGATTTTAGGATTTCCTACCTCGCGCCGTGAAGCCCAAGGCAGGGCCAAGAAGGCTCCAAAGTGCTGACAATAAAATCAGAAGATATGGAGATGAAAAAACATGAAAATGAAATATACATGTGCATAATATTGCTACATCAACATGATTAAGCCGAAGAGCAATGTCAAAGAGAAGTGGAGGAAGATACCCTCGAATGATGAAAGGCACCTGCAGACCCCGTGCCGCTTATTCTGCGCTTACGCCGCCTGCAGGTGGGGGGCATTTGTTGACACCTTGAAAATGAGCAAGGGCAGAAACAGAATTGAAAGGAAGATCAGACCAATAGTGAAAGATCAATGACGAAGTTCGTCAACCATCTACCCGGCTGAAGCCTTTTCCCGGGCCAAGCTGATGTCCGATGCCATTGTCAGTCAGACGACGGCACTGATGGAATAGCAGTCACCTGGCTGAAGTCTTTTCAGGCTAAAGCTGATGTCCGGTCTTGTCACCATTCATGTGACGATACCGATGAGATGATGTCCGACTTTATCATCATTCAGATGGCAATGCCGATGAAACCCCAGTCTACCGACTGATGAAAATCTATGAATGATCTCAATAGAAGCTGTGTCACCAGTGGAGGGCCTTCTCGGGTTCTGATACATTTCAAGGACCAATAAAGGCAGAAGTCTATGTGAGGTCTTAAAAGCCCTAAATGGGCCAATAAAAGTGGCGTCGGGATCCCCTTGTCGAAGCCCAAAAGCGGCGCAGAGAAGCTTGAGTCCCACGCGCCGGGAGCTCCGCCTACAATTGAGGCGCGTCGGGACGAGCCTGTCGGGAGGACACCAACGAGGGATATAAAATCCCCTCATTCAAAGAAAGAAAAGAAAAACAGAGAGCCTGAACAGATAACCACAAACAAAAACAAGGAGAGGAGAGTGGAGCCTGCAATCTGATCCGAGATAGGAAGAGGCGGAAGGGAAAAAGAAGAAAGGAGTCTCGAAGCCTAATCGAAGGTGGGCAACGGGGAGGGAGAGGAGTCAATGCTCCGCCCTCCCCTCCCCATTTTCTGTAGTTCATTATTTTAATTTTTGATTGCTTCTGTCTCTTCCCCCTTTTGATGTATGCTGTGATATCACAGTCGATTTTACTCTGCTAGGGCAAGGCATAGTCTACCTATACCTTCTTTTATGTATTGCCCCTGATGTGCGAGTGTAATCGTGATGTTCGAATGAATGAAAACTACAGGCTCCCGTTGAGGCCTGCTGTCTATTTCTCCGAAACCCTATTGCTATCTCCCCATGTTTTCTGTTTCTTATTAAGACTCAATAGCATGCTATCCCCCCCCCCAGTTCGATCGATCGCCTGTTTATTCGCCCGTTTCTCGAACGCTCCTCATGCTTGCTTCCGAGCCAGGGACAGACTATCCCTTGGCCTCTGAAGCAAAGCAAGATACATAGCACCCGCCGCTCGGTTTTAGATGTTGCATTCATGCTCATCGGCTTTGCCGAAGTCATCCCCGGGGCCAGAGACAGTCATCTCTTGGCCCCCAGATGATGAAGAGTATACCAAAATCATCCTCACGGATCATCAGGAACGCTGGTGACAGAGATACCCTAAACCGTGTTTCCCCCAAATCACTCTCTGCCTCCGGCCTTCCCTTTGAAATCCAAGCCAAAGTCAGTTGTAGTCTGATGAATTGAGCTCTTTGATTTCCCAAGGCCCGTCTATCTTGGCCTGAATCACCAGGAAAATCCCTGAATCCTCAACAGACCCAAGAACAGGGTACCGTAAAGCTCTGTTTCTCATCCCGGCACCCTCACACCTCTCGGCCCCGCATACAGTAAATCAAATGAACAGCTCTCGGCGCTATCCTTCAGGCGCCGAGAACTGTCCTGGCCTTCTTACCTCCGCGCCGGGAACCTCTGCATCTTGGCCGCGCCGGGAAACCCCCCTGGTTGCTTTGCCATCGCACCGGGAAGTCTACTCCCTGGCCTCTTCCCCGCCGCACCGAGAATCACCCCTGGCTGCTTTGCCATCGCGCCGGGAAGCTGGACTTCTCCCCTGCGCGTCGGGAACCCCCCTTGAGCGATTCCTCTTCACGCCGACAACCCCCTTTGGCCATTTGGCCCTTGCGCCGAGAGCCTACTTCCTGGCCTTTTCCCCGTCGCGTCGGGAACCTTCCATGTTGAACCTGCCGAGAACCCTCACCCTCTGGCATCCTCCTGGCGCCGAGAGCCCTAATTATTTGGCCTCCTTGCCTGCGCCGGGAGATTAACACCTTCACCCTTCTGCCCTGGCGCCGTAAGACCCCTTTGCTTTCCTGCTTGTCTGCGCCAAGAACTCCACTAACGCCAGCTTCCCGGCGCCCCAAATAGTGCCTTGCAAAGAACCCCTCTCGGCGCGGTGGTCTTCACGCCAGGAACTCATATACCCATTCAAACCCGTACCGAGAGGCTGCCCTGTCACCCAATGAGCCTCCGACGTCTCTATCAAACCCACCTGAGGATGTCTATGAGTCACCAGAACTGTCCCGAGGATAAAATCAAAGGGAGTCAGACTCCCTTATTCTCCACTGATCCGTACCGGGTTTATGAGCAACCCCTTTAGCTAAGGTGAGCTCTGCCATTGCACGAGTGTCACCGGCTCCTATAAGGGAAAAATCAAACATTACCCCAGGGCATACATGTACAATGTGGGGGGTTTGCTCCCTCCTTTTCTCGGCTTTCATCCCGGCACTCCGTGGGTGATAGCCTATTCCCCCCTGGGCATGATCCAGATTACGGGGAGATGCTGCCGAAATGTCGATAGATGTTTTAACCCCGATAAGTCCCGGGAAGTGCCCATCATACACCTCCCGTCTGGCTTGATTTTTCGGGGAATATGAATACTGCGAGGCCTTTGGCTGGATGAGGAACATGAAAGGGGATATGTCCCCGATGACTGTCCAGGCTCCGCCCCGCCGCTGCGTGGACGGTGTCCTATCTCCACCCGGCACGACCTACACAATGGGGGGGGTCATGCTGATTTTATAAACTATCGTTCGCTCAATTACCTTCTCAGAATAATAATATCTTCAATATCACGCACTGTTATTTTTCTTTTATTATCGCCCCGAGTGGCCTCCTATTTTGGCGTTTAATCAAGGGTTGTCCTTCTTAGGAATGGCGTAATTAATGTCATAGCCTTTATGGTATGGCGGACTTTTGGTCCCGACTCGGACTTCACAATCGACTGACCAAGTCAAGTCGAGCGCACAATGAAATCGTCACACATGTGACTGGCACGCCTAACAAACTAAACAAAATAAATAAATAATAATAATAATAAAGGATAATAAAAATCACGCGTCCACACTTATTTAATAGAACTATATATATATATATTCTTTAAAGCCCATTAGTACATTTGTATTATAAACAAATTGATTAATAGAACTTCATACATATATAGACCCCAATCCCTATAACATTAATTATTTATTTACCTTATTAATTCTCATCATTTGTCTTGGGTATCAGAGTCGGGTTCGATCCTATAAATATCTTTATATCTATTCTTGAATTATATTTTTAATTTCAAACTCACATAAATAAAGGTTATTCAAATTTTCATTTCTCAATTTATTTACTTATACTTTTTATTATTATTTGAGCTCAATAACTAATTTAGCTAATTATCACTCTTTCTTTTATCAAAATTTAATTTCCATGATAAATATTTAGAGTTATTTTTATTTATTCTATATTTAAATTTTCGGGGTGCTACAGGAACACCCTTGATTAATCGTCAGGAATAAGGGCCTCATGGCCAGAAAATTATATCGAGAGAAACAAGGTGATAAGCGATCTTGGATCAGCTGGAAAGTTCTATGCCTAGGGAACAAGTATTCGAAACATGTCGGTAACTTAGGGGACCGTTTAATATTCAGACGAGTGTCCGGATTCAGAATACCGTAATCATCACGGGAAAATCGGAGCATATGTATGCCGGGGTATGACACATTTTTACTATTTGGAGGGATGGGAAATATTCGGTCAAATATCGGTTAGAGCGGTCAGAAATCAGTGAGTTTATTGGCCCGGTGCAAGATCAAGCCGCGACCATACTGGGGGAGGCTCCCGTGGTCGAAGCAAGGCTTGCATGGGCATCATCGATATTTCCGGGGCCAAAGGGCTGCGGGAAAGTGTCCTGGGATTAGATCCCAAAACAAAGACGTGTACAGAGATAGCTGGCTATAAGCCTAGGATGTAGGTCAGGCAATGACCATGGTTGGGATGAACCCGAGGTCCAAGCGTGACTCACGAAGGTCTTGTCAATATTCCCATGCGCAGGGTTCGGGGAGGACGAGAGCCGCCTCGTTCCATTCAGATTTTGTCGGTCATTCATGGACCACTTTATGTTTGGACAAAGGTCCGTATTGAGGGTACGACGTAAACGGAAACAAACCCGTACAAATGTATGCCGAGTTTATGGTAATTTCAATGAAAGAACGGAACCGAATCCCAATGGGAATGAGTCCGATTTGACGATCTATCGGCCCAGAGCAATGCCAGATTACGGCCATATCGGGATGGTTCCCGAGGTCCGAACCCGGCTCGAAGAGTGAGGCATTGATATTCCCTTTACACCGGGTCTCGAGGGGAAATGAGGCTGCGGAGCAGATTTCCTCACTTTATTACTGTTTGAAAATCTTATTACTATTTTGTTATTTTTATATGTTTTTTTGAGGTGAGTTTGTTATCATTATTACTTATTTGTTACATTTGGGGCGTGTGCGGAGAGACGAGCCAACAAGGGGCTAAGGAAAGGTCTGTGCAGGCTGGGCCAAAAAAAATCTAAGCATGTAAGGGACAAGGTCGGTGCATAGTCTGCGCATGCGAGGGGCAAGGTCAATGCCGGTCCGGTTGGGCGAAGGGGAAGGTCGGTGCAGGTTTGGCCTGGCTAGGGGGATGGTCGGTGCATGTTTGCCTGGGTTAGGGTAAGGTTGGTGCACGTTTATGATATGAAGGGCAAGGTCGGTGCAGCTTTGGGATGAGGTCGGCGCAGCTCTGAGCTATGAAGGGGTAGGGTCGGTGCAGCCAGCAGGCTGGGGTCGGTGCAGCTACACGACCAGGCATGCTGAGGTCAGTGCACATGGGCGGCCAGGCAGGGATGAGGTCGGCGCAGCTCTGAACTATGAAGGGGTAGGGTCGGTGTAGCCAGCAGGCTGGGGTCGGTGCAGCTATGTGACTAGGAGTGCTGAGGTCGGTGCACATGGGCAGCCAGGCAAGGATGAGGTCGGTGCACATGGGCGGCCACGCGTGAGTTGGGTCAGTGCAGGTTCACCCTAAGGTCAGTGCAGCTGTGAAGTTGGGCTAGGGCAAGGTCGATGCATGTCCTGGCCAAGGTCGGTGCAGGTTTTGGCCTGGGGTCCGTGCATGTTTATGCTGTGAAGGGTGTAGACCGATGCACATGGGCAGCTATGCATGAGTTGGGTTAGTGTACACGCCAAGAGGTCTGTGGACACGCAGACTTAAGGTCACAGTAGGTGCAAACCAAAGTAGCGCGGATGCAGGCCAGGGTCAGTGCAGGTGTAGGCCAAGGTCTATGCAGGTTAAGGTTGGGTTTGAGCATGTTTGGTAGGGTCTATGCATGTTGAGGTTTAAGGTCAATGCACATGAGACGAAGTCTGTGCACGTGAAGCATAAAGGCTCAGCAGGGTCTGTACATACGAACAACTAAGGTCGATGCACATGGGGTAGGGTCTATGCACATGAACAACTAAGGTCGATGCACATGGGGGCATGGTCTATGCATGGGAACAACTAAGGTTGATGCACATGGGGCAGGATCTATGCGCATGAACAACTAAGGTCGATGCACGTGTGGGGTGTGCTGAGCTGGAGATGTTGGGGTGCATCGGGTAGGGCGCAGACGAAAGGGTGTGCCGGGCAGGCAGAGGTTGAAATGTGCAGGGCAAGGCACATGCAGGGTGTGCCGGTAGGGCAGGCCAAGTGTGCCGGGCTAGGATGAGTTGAAGTGTGCCGAGCGAGGCACGGCAGGGTGTGCCGATAGGGTAGGCCAAAAGTGTGCCGGGCTAGGACGAGTTGAAGTGTGCCGGGCAAGGCACAGCAGGGTATGCCGGGCTGAAATGCGTTGAAGTGTGCGGAGCAAAGCCTATGTCGGTGTAGCAAGGTCTATGCAAATTGGGCTGGATCGAGGGGAGTTCCCCTATTCATGAGGCTCACGCTAACCTTTTGTTAATCTCTTTTCTCTTATTCGTGCAACTGATGCTCAAGCTCATATGGTTAATGCTCAGTCCAGTTTCCTTCAAGTGCTTCAAAATTCATTGAACTCATGGGAGCGTCTTGTTGTTGTTTATTGCATTTGTTTGTTGCTTCCTTTTGTCCTTTAACGTATGTATTATTCTGATAAAAATTCGGCAGCATCTCCCTTTGACCTGGATGGTAAGGGGGGTGTAAGGGGAACACTCCCACAAGGAGTGGCATGACCCAACAGCTCGAGGTGCGTGCCAAGGGAGAAACACCTTTATGAAAACTTCAGAAAACTCAGGAATCGATGAGTGAAAGACACCGGGCGAGCCTTGGACCTGACGATCACTAGATGGGTGAGGAGAAGGGGGCCACTGGCTCATAGGCCACAGGTGTGCCAGGCTGGAACAGGCCGGGTGTGCCGGCAGGGGCAGGTCAAGGGCGTGCCGGGGTAAGGTATAATGGGTGTGCCGACAGGGACCAGCCGAGGGTGTGCCGGGCTAGAGCAGGTCAAGTGTACCGGTAGGGCATGGATGGAGAGTGTGCCGGCAGGGATAAGCCGTGGGTATGCCGGGCCAGGCTGGCTGGAGTGTACCGGACGAAGACGCGAAGGGTGCACCGGGCTCCCATGGGCTGGAGCTGTGCCGGGTGAAAGATGCGATGGGTGCACTGGCCAGGGGTGAGCCGTAGGCATGCCGGGTAAGGATAGGTTGGGGTGTGCCTGGCAAGGCACAGGCAGAGGGGTGCGCCGGGCAAAAGGGCAGAAGGAGTGCACTGGTCAGGGGTGAAGTCCAAGGGTGCTGGGTTCAGACCAGGGAAGGTTCCTCGCATGGAGGTAAGGGTATGACAGGTGAGGCATGAGCCAGGAGGCCATGGAACCCAGGGATATGGGGCATTTTGCAAGGAGTTAACCTTAGAGTACTGCTCATCGTATTGAGTGAACCCTAAGGCCACTGTCCAAGAGGAGCTCGCTCTCTACCGGGAGGATGGGCTGGACAAGATGGGCAACGAGAGGGACGCTTCCTAGGATAGGATGAGCAAGGGAATAAGCACTGCTATACCAACCAGCAGTAGGGGACAGGAGGAAAGCATAGGACGGCGATGAATGCAAATGCCCGGGGACACGCTTATGCCATGCACGTACCGTAAAAAGGGAAAATCATTTCTTCCATTCTTTTGGTAGAGGGGAGTGTGGAGTCTAATACATTGAGAGGGAAAGAATAGAAAGGACGAAAAAGCCAAAATAAACATAGTGGGGAGGGGAATAGAGCACCAACTCCTCCCCTCCCAGGCCTCACTCCCTCTCTTCACTCACCCTTCTTTCTCTTCTTCAATTCTCTTCCCTTTTTCTTTTCTCTCTTCACTCAGCCGGTAGTCGTCGAGGGAGCAGTGGTCTTCCTTCTCTTCTTCTCTTCTTCTCTTCTTCGTTCTGCCTCTGGGGAGAGCCAGCCAGCTGGGGAGTGACCTCCTCTTCTTTTCTCTCTTTTTTATACCCCTGGCCACGTTGACCATCTGCTGACGATGGGAGTTAATTGGAGGTTGACCCGTGGTCTTGTCTTTTGGCAGGGAGTTCCTGGGTGTCTAGATGAGGGTTCGACAGCTGAGCCAAGTCTTGGCTGGCTTTGACGTGATCACGTTGCGCGCCAAGGGTCACATGCACGAGCATTCAATGCTCAGTGTTTGAGAGAAACAGACCATCGTGCTATGGATGGGACTTCTGGCAGGTGTGCCCCTGGAGGCACTTAGTGTGCCGCTGAACGCTTTCGGCAATGTGCCGCTGGAGGTTTCTCAAGGCATGCCATTGGAGGCGTTTGGCTGCTGTGCCATTGGGGGGCACAAAGGGTGTGGCGCTGGAGGGGGCACATCGAGTGTGCCATTGGAAGGGGGGCATTAGTGTGCCGTTGGGGGGCAACAAAGGGTGTGATGTTAGAGGCATCCCATGGAGTGTGCCGCTGGAGGGCTTAGATAGTGTGCCATTGTAGGCACTTGAGGGTGTGCCATTGGAGGGGCACTTCGAAGTGTGCCACTGGAGGGGCACAGGGTGTGCCGTTGGAGGGCACGAGATAATGTGCCGTTGGAGGGGCACTTGGAAGTGTGCCGCTGGAGGGGCACTTGGAGTGTGCCGCTGGAGGCATCAAAGTAGTGTGCCGGTGAAGGCATTTGGAGTGGTAGCATGCCGCTGAAGGGCAAGGATAGCGTGCCGCTGAGGGCTTCAAGAAGTGTGCCGCCGGGGCACTTGAGAGTGTGCCATTAGAGACCTTTGAGGGGTGTGCCGCTGGGGCACTTCAAGAGTGTTTCCTTTTGTTCTTTTTTTCTTTTCATCTTCTCTTCTCTTTTCTTCTCTTCTTTATTCCCCTGCACGTAAACATGGGATGGGAATTTTTCAGTGTCCACAAATGCCCCCCCACCTGTAGGCGGCGCGAGCGAGGGACGAGAGAGCGGGGCCTGGGTGTAACACCCCAGTTAAATAATAAAATATAAAAGTAAAATTTTGAAATATGTATTGGAATAAAATATTATAAATAGAAATAAATGAAAACGTGTGAAAAGAAAAGGGAATCTAATTTTTATAAAAATAGAATGACTAATCGAATTACTAATTTAACGTAAGATATATTAAAACGGATTAATGTTATGTTAACTTGCTATTTAATGACTTCAATAATTTTTTTTAGTTAAAGAATATTATTTATTTTTGCAAGTGGCCAAATTATATAAATAAGAAGGAATAATTATTTTTCTACAATTATCATAAAATAAATTTCATATTTCAAGATGTAATTGAATTTTTCATGATAATCTGAATTTAATATGTATATAGATTAAATTAATTGAATTTCATCCGTAGGCCAAAGTTTTGACTAATTTCTAAAAATATGAAAAATATATATTCTTATAGAGAATGAAATGATAAACAATATTGTCAACCGGGCCGTCCCCTAATAAAAATTTGATTAGGCTAGATTAAGGAATTAATGGCCAAATTCGTTGTTTTAATAGACCAATCTTAGATGACCAAATTGGAGCCCAATTCTTAATCAATCGAGTCCAATCTAGGCACAATGGTTACATCTACCCTAGAGGCCCGTATTGCCTAAAAAACCCTAGACTCTAGAGCATTCCAGCGGCGGTGGAGACGCAGATTTGATCAAGTGCGAGTTTTTCGCCGATTTTTCTTCCTTGGACTCTTGAGTCTAATTCGATCTCGGGAAGCCTCCTTGTACACTATAAATAGAGGTCTTTGTCGACCATGAAACCCTATTTGACATTCCAATTGGTGGCGCGGGCTATCGTGGTCAAACCTGGGTGAATTTGGGCGTTTGGTGGCGGCATGTATTCGGGTTCCGGCGAGCGCGTCTTCCCTTCTCTTCCTCGATTAAGGTAGGTTTCTCTCAGGCCCAATCTAATTAAATAACATGAATGAATAGATATCGTCCTTAGCGTTCTTTTGAACCTATTTTGCCCAATTTTGACAATCTATATCATGCGTATTCCTAGTTTTATGTAGAGCACATAATTAGGGTTTTGCTTACGTTCGCTTTTGTTTAGGTTACAACAAGAAATCTTAGTGCAATCTTTAAATTGAGCATGCCATGATGTGTGGTTTTAAGTTACCTACGTTTTGATAGTAAATAGCCTGATGTACATGCTATATTCATGTTTTAAATCTTGCTTTCATTGGACCGGTGTCTTGCAGTTTTATGTTTGGGTTCGGGTTGAACGAAACGGTCATTCTAGGGACCGCCAAGCGTCAAGCGGTCGCACGATAGATAGTTCGCATGGTCAAGCGGCCCCGCGATAGACCGTTTATTTCCTACTAGGGCTACACTGGGCTTGACGGTCTCCCAATAGACCGCTTATGCGTCTAGTGGTCGCCCGATAGACCGCAAGGATCCTATTTTGCACTGTTGATCTAGCGGTCGTAGGTTTGCCTGCTAACTAGGCTAAGTGGCCTTACCCTTGATTGTTTTAGGCTTCTGGCGGTCTGCTCTATGACCGTTTTCTACCCTGTGTTGTTCATTTGATTACGGCGTGTTATGCATTGTTAATCCATGTTATATTACTTGCTGGTAGGACTTTTATGTTAAATATCACACTGTTAACTAGGAAAATGAAATTTAATGATCTAAGTTACTCTTCTTCATGATTATTCCTCCATGATCATCATTTTTGATATCTTATGATTGAAATGAGTAGAGTAATTAATGTTAGTTCTCATTTCCTTCTCATTATTCCATTATCACCTTGCTGTCTTATTAAATCTTGGTTAAGGTCGTGCCACTCCGGTGGTGGCGACTTTACCGAATACATCGTTTTCTGTTGATTATGAGCTATTGAATTCTTGGGCACTGAATTACCTCTCCGTCAGATATTCCTTCTGTCGGACTAGGTGTTCACGTTCCGAGGCCTCCGTAAGCCCCCGCGAGCCTGGGATTCCCTCCAGGACGCCGGGCGGGTTGTACCTTAAGTCCTGAACCCTCCTAATTGACCAAAATTTTGATTTAGATCAGCCCCTGCTCTGTAAGGGTTGCGGCCATGTTCAGACCATTTTCTGACCTTAGCGGCCTTTTATGGACCGCTAGGTTAGTCTAGCAGTCAGTCTAGGACCGGTTTCCCTGGGCTTGGTCATTCGTGTTTTCTGGCGTGTTATACCACCTGGACGGTCTGATGTTGACCATTGTAAATTGTATGCGATCCTGATTAAACCGTTTCTCCTGTACACGCGGTCCTGATTAGACCGTTTCTATTGTGCATGCGATCCTGTAAAACCGTGTTCCTGTCTTAGTGGTCCTTTGCTGACCGTTTCACTTTCCAGCTTTCCAGAAATTGATGTTTTCATGATTTTGATACGTGTGAACTACTCTATCCTAACTAGGCTATTGTACCTCTCGTTTGGACCTACTGTTAGGTCCATTATTGACATATATCCATTCGAGAATCATTTCATTAAATGACTATCCCTCTCGATTAATGAGCTTACTGTTGGAATCTCAACAAAATCAATATTCTTACGCATTTTACCTTGATTACATGAGCTTGATCTTGGAACTCTTGGCTATTTTTATTCGTGGATGTCTAGATTTCATGGGATCTATGATCCAAAAAAATCAATGCCAAGGCAATCATATTTAAGGGCCCAGTCTGGTCCTGGGAGGAGCACCCGAAGTGTACTTGTACCCCTGGGAGATGAATGACAAGGTGTGGCATTGTCACCGAGTACTATCTAGCGTGTTGAGTCTACGACATTCAACACTCTCGTGATACTTCCTATACTTGCTTGAAAGCGTGAAGTACTTACTTGCGCGACTTGACTTGACTTGACATCATTGAAAATTTCTTGTTAATGGTGCTTGATATCTAGACTTGCAATGATCCTTTCCTTTTATCTAGCGATTGTCTTCTGATCTTGTTGGTTACTTAGTTTACTTTATTTGAGTTCTCGCATTATTTATACATTCTTGAAAATGATTAATTACTTAAATTCGCTTGATGATAGAGAGTAATTCCTACTGAGCTTTTCGCTCACCCCCCCTTACTTCCATCCTTTTCAGGTAACGCGGTAGATGGAACGCTTGCAATTGGGATCGGGTCAACGTGATCGAGTGAACCTGGAGCCTTGTGACCGAGTCTTTTTATTTTCATGAGTCTAGATAGTATAGTGGGTCTTGCTATTTTCTCTTCTTTATTATTCTATTTGAGTCTATTATTGTAAAAGTGAGTAAAATTGTATTTAAATTTTCAAATATCAATAAAACTATATTTTTTCTCAAATTAATGGCTTCCATGTGTTGAATATTATTTATTATGTTTATTCATTTTCTGCTCTATTTATCATGACTGTTTCGCTGCCACGTTTCGAGCATTACTTCCCACTACTATCGGTTCGGGGCATGACAGAAGTGGTATCAGAGCCTCAGTTGATTGAGTCCTAGGTTCTTGTCCATAAGTATAGGTTACCCTACGTAATAGGTTGTGTGATCATTGTCATCCCTTTCGTCACCTGGTGAGATTGGATAGTGCTTCGGGTTAAGTAATAAAATATGTATAAGATTGCGTAGCACGACATGTAAGGATAATAAAATTTTTAACCTTATAATTATTTTACAGGTATTTAAGCTCCTTTTGACATGAAAGCAAAAGAGTCCACGCGTAAGCTAAAATCTAGTTCCGTTAAAAGGTGATGAGTCCGTCGTAAAAAAATTCGAAGTAATAAAAAGAAAAGGAATAACCTTTTACAAATGAAATGTTTTCACTGTCACAAATTTGGTCATCTAATCAAGGAGTGCTGGCGAAGGAGCGGAGTATGTCTTCGTTGCAGAAACAAAGATCATATAATGGCTAATTACACTAAGCTACTTCCACAAGCAAAAACACAAGGAGAATGGGAACCGATTTCTATAAAATGAGGAATTTTATAAGGTATCGTTCTCCCTCATCCTTAACTATAGTTAACATTCTTTTGCATTCCATTAGTTGTATGACTACCATGTTATTTTGAATAGGTACGATCATCTTAGTTTAATTATTCTAATAGCTAATGGCGATCGACGAATTTGGGGACCAAATTCCTTAAAGTGGGGGAGGATGTAACACCCCGGTCAAATAATAAAATATAAAAGTAAAATTTTGAAATATGTATTAGAATGAAATGTGATAAATAGAAATAAATGAAAAGCATGCGAAAAGAAAAGGGAATCTAATTTTTATAAATATAGAATGACTAATCGAATTACTAATTCAACGTAAGATATATTAAAACGGATTAAAGTTATATTAACTTGCTATTTAATGACTTCAATATTTTTTTTATTTAAAGAATATTATTTATTTTTGTAAGTGGCCAAATTATATAAATAAGAAGGAATAATTATTTTTTTATAATTATCATAAAATAAATTTCATATTTCAAGATGTAATTGAATTTTTCATGATAATCTTAATTTAATATGTATATAGATTAAATAAATTGAATTTCAGCCGTAGGCCAAAGTTTTGACTACTTTTTAAAAATATGAAAAAATATATTCTGATAGAGAACAAAATGATAAACAATATTGTCAACTGGGCCGACCCCTAATAAAAATTTGATTAGGCTGGATTAAGGAATTAATTGCCAAATTCGTTGTTTCAATAGACCAATCTTAAACGACCAAATTGGAGCCCAATCTTAATCAATTGAGTCTAAACCAGGCCCAATGGTTAGATCTACCCTAGAGGCACATTTTGCCTTCGAAACCCTAGACTCTGGAGCCTTCCAGCGACGGTGGCGGCATGGATTTGATCAAGTGCGAGTTTTTCGCCGATTTTTCTTCCTTGGACTCCTGAGTCCAATTCGATCTCTGGAAGCCTCCTTGTACACTATAAATAGAGGGCTTTGTCAACCATGAAACCCTATTTGACATTTCAACTGGTGGCACGGGCTATCGTGGTTGAACCTGGGTGAATTTGGGCATTTGGTGGCGGCATGTATTAGGGTTCCGGCGAGCGCGTCTTCCCTTCTCTTCCTCTATTAAGGTAGGTTTCTCTCAAGCCCAATCTAATTAAATAACATGAATGAATAGATATCATCCTTAGCGTTCTTTAGAACCTATTTTGCTCAATTTTGGCTATCTATGTCATGCGTATTACTAGTTTTATGTAGAGCATGTAATTAGGGTTTTGCTCACGCTCGCTTTTGTTTAGGTTACATCAAGAAATCTTAGTGCAATCTTTAAATTGAGCATGCCATGATGTGCAGTTTTAAGTTACCTACGTTTTGATAGTAAATAGCCTATTTTTCATGTTATATTCATCTTTTAAATCTTGCTTTCTTTGGACCGGTGTCTTGCGTTTTTATTTTTGGGTTCGGGTTGAATGAAACGGTCGTTCTAGGGACCGCCAGGCATCAAGCGGTCGCATGATAGATAGTTTATTTCCTACTAGGGCTACGCTGGGCTTGACGGTCTCCCAATAGACTGCTTATGCGTCTAGCGGTTACCCGATAGACCGCAAGGATCCTAGTTTGCACTGTTGATCTAGCGGCCGTAGGTTTGATCGCTAACTAGGCTAAGCGGCCTTACCCTTGGCCGTTTTAGGCTTCTAGCGGTCTGCTCTGTGACCATTTTCTACCCTGTGTTGTTTATTTGATTACGGCGTGTTGTGCATTGTAAATCCATGTTATATAACTTGCTGGTATGACTTTTATGTTAAATATCACACTGTTAACTATGAAAATGAAATTTAATGATCTAAGTTAATCTTCTTCATGATTATTCCTCCATGATCATCATTCTTGATATCTTATGATTGAAATGAGTAGAGTAATTAATGTTAGTTCTCATTTCCTTCTCATTATTCCATTATCACATTGCCGTCTTATTAAATCTGTGTTAAGGTCGTGCCACTCCGGTGGTGGTGACTGGACCGAATACATCATTTTTCGTTGATTGTGAGCTATTGAATTCTTGGGCACTGAATTACCTCTCCGTCGGATATTCCTTCCGCCAGACTAGGTGTTCATGTTCCTAGGCCTCCGTAAGCCCCCGCGAGCCTGGGATTATCACTAGGACGCCGGGCGGGTTGTACCTTAAATCCTGAACCCTCCTAATTGACCGAAATTATGATTTGGATTAGCCCCTGCTCTATAATGGTTGCGGCCATGTTCAGACCGTTTTCTGACCTTAGCGGCCTTTTCTGGACCACTAGGTTAGTCTAGCGGTCAGTCCAGGACCGTTTTCCCTGAGCTTTGTTTTTTATATATATAAACTAGGCCAAGGAGTGCTATTGGAAGATTGCACAATATGTGCTATTTCCCCCAATAGTGCCCGACCCATATTTTATTGATATAGAAGAAATAAATCATGTACAAGTATGAATGGGGCATACCCCTGTGTATGGACAAAGGTAACCTGGCCAAAAACAAAACAAAACACAGCTCATTAACCCCTCCAACTAGGAAGGCCAGTAGCATCCACAGTAGCAAGACCACGCACTCTTCGAGGAGATCATGCCAACATCTATAGTCTTTGTTGGTCTGGGTAGCACATGCTTGAGATGCCAATGCATCTGTAACAGAATTCCCTTCTCTATAAATGTGATGGAGATGCCAATTGTTATTTGTGATAGTATGTCAGATTTCATCCCACCACTTGCGTATCCTCCAAGGCAGTTGTTTATTAAACTGGATCATGGTAACTAATGCCTTTGAATCAGAAGATATAACAGCAATGGGAAGGCCACACTTGACCAATATTCTCAATCCATCAAGTAAAGCTCTAGCCTCAGCCACCATATTGGTCCCCACTCCATAATAATAAGAGAATCCATAAAGAACTTCACCCTTGCTACCCCTGATGCAGCCGCCTCCACCTGCATGCCCAGGATTTCCTTTGGCTATGATAAGTGTCCATTTTCTCTAATAATTCATTGCACGTACACCATTTTATGTGCATATAATTAGGTAATTTTGCATATTTCATAGTTAACCTCAACTTCGCGTTTCCATTGGAGATTTCATGCAAATTGATTAATTTGGTGATATTATTTAATAAATTAAAGTTGAGGGTCATGAACATTAATTCTCCATTGCATAATTATTTTGATTCATGTGCACATTATGGTAACTTTTCTGGACTAAATCATAATTATGTGTGTGCAGGATACAGAAGGTAATTACAAAAGAAGTCGGGGGCAAAACGGTCATCACCACTTTGACCAAGTCAAATAAAGAATTCAAAATATTTTGGTTGGAGAGAAAAGAAAGTTCAAAATTTTGAATTCAAAGTTTGAAAAGGAAGAATTCAAAGTTTAAGTTTGAAAAGGAGGAAAAGGACATTCAAAGTTTGAAAAGGAGATTCAAAGTTGGAAAGGAGGTGCCCAAAGTCCAAGAAAGGGGGTGCCCACCTCCTTTTTCTTTTCCCCATACACCATCTTCTATCTAAATTCCAACCATTCATCTCCTTTTGAAATAATCTCCACCCTCTATTGACCCAACTTTCCCTATAAATAGCCCATGACAAGGAGGTGAAGGGGAGTTCTTTTTTGGCAATCTTTCACTCTTTCTCTCCCAACCTTAGGTCACCGATTTATCCCTCTTTCGTCCCTCTTCTCCTCTGGCTTTCTTCAAGTAATTACTTCCATTTTAAATGCTCTACAACTTCTTATTCTACATCATTTTCTAATTCCTTCTGATTTTTAAGTTATTTTATATTTTTCACTGTGTTGTCCTATTCATCTGCGAACTAGTGTTTCTCTCTGTTCTTCCCCTTATTTCTCCCACTTGTAGTCATTTACTCCTCTTACTGTCTTCATGAAAGTTCTTTTTTATTTAAGTGTTCTACAACTTCTTCGTTTGCATCATCTTCTAATTATTTCTGGTTCGGAAGTTATTTCCCATTTTTCAACTTATTGTCCTATGATTTTACTATTCATCCGAGGTTCTAGCTTTTGTTATTCCCCTATTTTGAAGCCTTTATGCTCTTCTTTTCTATCTGAGTCCTTCATCAAAGTTCTTCCTCTCTTCCTCCTCTTCAACGCCTTCTTCTTTGCCATCCCCTAATTCATCTTGGTTTCAAAGTTATTCACCCTGCAAAGGCCGCTTCAATGACGAAGGTGACTTCCTCCCGGCGTAGACGACATCTTTTGCAAGGTGGTTCGTGATCAAAGGCCAAGAGAGGACGGCGCCGTCATCAGCATTGCTGCCACCCTCTTCACATCTCAGGCTCCTCTTGTTGCTATTTCTTTAATTTCATTTTAATTCATTGTAATCTTGTCACATCTTTATTGTAAGTTTCTCTTGCACTTCGTGTACTCGTTTCTTTATGTTAATGAAAGAAGTGTTGATTTGATCTAGAGTTTGTTCATCTTCCCTCTCTTCTTCTCAATGTTATGCAATTATTTTCCATGGCATAGGCTCATAATCGTAGGCAATTTGAATTAATTGTTGGAATCGTTCTTTGTTTAATCATTCTCTTCAAGCTACAAAAAATCACAAACATTTTCTAAAAGGTTACAAGGTTTTGAACTTTAAAAATATGTTCTTCCCTGTATATTCGACCCGAGTTTGCCATAGTACTACGTTGTCTTTTGATCATTTTGTTTGAGTTTGGTTTTAAGATTGTTAGCGTGTGTATAGTAACGACATACATTTCCGCGTTATAAATTTTTGGCGCCGTTGTCGTGGAAGAATGATGATTCTTAACTGATGAACTTTGTTTTCCTTGTGTTAATAGTGTACTAATAAAGTTTTCTTTTCTTATTTTTACAGGATGAAAAGAAAAAAATCAAAAAAATTCAGAGATAAGTTCTCCTTCCTTTCTTAAATTTTTGAATTGACTATTTCAAAAAAAAAGAACGAGGGAGTGTGCATCAAGTAAGTCTTGAAACTTATTCCTCTCATTTTATATCATTTTCTTAATGTTCTTACATATTGTGTTAGATAGGTTCATAAAATAAAATAAAAAAAAACTCTTCACTTGAACTCAAGAAAAGTCTTCATTCTAAGAGTAGAAACCACCCCATCCATGTTCTAGGTCATGTATCATTTAGCATAGGATTTCTCCTTGTTATTTAATTTCTGTCATTGCATTTTGGAGATTGCAAGGGACAAGGTACGTTCTACTTGTCCTATTCTAGCATGCATATTGCATAATAACCCCTTGTTTGAAATTGCGATGTGTATTTCATTTCAAAATACTCTAAGGGCAATACCCCTAAATAACATAAGGTGGGGATTTCATCACTCTTCATTATCCCACAAATCACATTTCCCTTACATCTTTGCATGACCTAAACCTTAAATAAAAGTCAGTAGACATTGGCCCTAGGATCACACTATGATTTTAGTACGATTTGAGTTTACTCTCTTGTGGAAAACGGTGCCTAAGGCAAGACGGTCGAAAGGTAAACGTCTTAAGCGGACTAGTGGTTAGCAATTAGGTCCGTACGAAAGTAGGGGGAGCTTCCCACTACCCCACCCCTTACTTAATCAACAGAGATTTCCCTTTTCTGTTGAACATTTATCTAGAGAAGTCTCCGATCATGCCCCTTTATTGGTGAAATCTCTATCTCAGATCAAATTTAAGAGTAGATTCTGCTTTCAGAAGAGGTGGACAGTGCATGAAAAATTTCTTGGAGATGTTCAATTATGCTGGAACAATAGCCCTTTGGCTTCTTCTGCCATAACAACCTTGTACCTGAAACTAAAGCACATGAGGAATATGCTTCGGAGCTGGAACAAAAACACCTTTGGAAACGTCCATTTGAACCTCATGGTCGCTGAGGATGATGTTCTTAAAGCTGAGCATACATATGACAGCCAACCCACGGAGGAAAATTTTGCAATTCTGGAGCAGGCAAAGACCATTTAGTCCAACAGAATCCTACAGTAGGAAATATTTTGGAAACAAAAGTCAGGGATTCGATGGCTTCTCGAGGGAGATAGAAACACAAAATTTTTTCATGCTACAACCATGACTAAGAGGCATAAACATAGTATTATACAGCTTCGGAACATGATAGGATCTCTAACTTCTGATCATGGTGAAATGAAGGAAATTACAGCCTCACATTTTGAAAAAGCTTTCACTTCACAATATTACTATATTGATGATTCATCTCTACAACATATACCCACTCTTCTAAACCAGGATGACAATACTATGCTTTGTGCTACCCCTACTGATGAGGATATTCATGAAGCTATTTTTTCCTTATCTCCAGACAGTACTCCTGGTCCTGATAGGTTCACTGGCTCTTTTTACCAAAATACCTGGCCTATCATTGGTGGAGTGGTTGGCAGTGCGGTCAAAGAGGCTTTTACCTCTCAGAATGCTCTCCCGAGAAGTGTTACAGCAACTTTAATAGCCCTCATTCCTAAGAAGACCCTGGCTACGGATATTTCATATTACAGGCCAATTAGTCTTTGCAATTTTTTCTATAAAATCATCTCCACTATTGTGAACAAGAGATTGGCATCCATCCTTCCTAAAATTATCTCTCTGGAACAGACAGCTTTTGTCAAGGGTAGACATATCATTGAGAACATTGCTTTAGCCCAAGAACTAACCAATGAGCTTGGTAGAAAAACCAGAGGTCATAATATCATATTCAAACTTGACATGGCCAAGGCCTATGATAGACTTGAGTGGGACTTCTTATTTGCTGTTTTACATAGGTTTGGCTTTTGCATTCCTTTTATAAATCTGATTGAGAAAATGGTAAGCAACTGTTGGTTTTTAGTTCTATTAAATGGGGACACTGCAGGTTTTTTCAAATCATCCAGAGGTGTCAGGCAAGGAGACCCAGTAGCCCCATCTCTTTTTATCATTACTAAAGAGTCCTTAAGTAGATCTTTGAAGGAGGCCTTCTCCTCTGGCAGAGTTGAGTGGTTCTCAGGACCATCCCGATGCCCAGCTATTTCCCATTTACTCTTCACTGATGACACCCTATTATTTTTCAAAGCTAGCATTATATCAGTCAGAAACCTGCTAAAGGTGCTAAAATCTATGAAAGAGCCTCGGGACAGTTAATCAATGTCAGCAAAAGTGGCTTTTTGCTTCACCCCAAGATCCAGCAGTCAGTTGCCAACCGTATTCAGATTCTCACTGGTTTTTCCAAGCATGGTTTTCCACACAAGTACTTGGGTTTCCCTTTGATGCTTGGTAGAAGGAAGAAGATATTTTTTGCTGGTATTACAAGCTCTATTCAGAACAGAATTGCAGGGTGGCAGTCCAGCTTATTATCCCAGGGAGCCAGATTGATTCTCATCAAACATGTTTTGTCCTCTATTCCTATATACTCATTGTCCTCCACTCCACTGCATTCAGGTACTCATTTGCTCCTAGAAAAAATGTTTGCAAATTTCTTCTGGGGCTCAACTATAAATGGAAAGAAAAGAAACTGGATAGCTTGGCAGACCATATGTCGGCCTCAGACCCAAGGTGGACTTGGTATTATGTCACTCAGGTTAATGGATACTGCTCTTAGAGTAAAAATGCTGTGGAATGCTCTTTTCTCCAACTCCCTCTGGGCAAACTTCTTCAAAGCCAAATACATTGGCCAGTGCCATCTTAGTGAGGTTGGTTTCAAAAACATGAATGGTTTCAACAGGAGAAGCTGGATAAAGGCAAAGGACCTTATCATTCAACACAAAAAAGTGGTTGTTGGAGATGGTAAAAACACTCATTTCTGGTTGGACCACTAGATAGGGAACCAAAAGCTAGCCGATTATGTTCCAACTTCTGACATCCCAAATACCAGCATTTCTGTAAATGATTATTTTAACCATCTACTAAATGACAGCAAGGAACTGGTGGACAGATTGATTCCTTATCCACTCAAATAGGCAATAAGGAATTATAAATTGACTCATCATTCAGATTTTCCGGCTTGGAGCCTTTCTTCTACCAGGAGGTACACTATGGCTTCTACTTATCAGGTGTTGTCTAGCACTAATACTAACCACTATGCTATTCCCTGGACCCGGATATGGTCTAAATGGCTCCCCAATAAAATCTCTGTCCATCTTTGGAAGACCTTACTATATGCGCTTCCTACTGATAAAAATGTCCAGCAGGTGGGTGTGCAATTATGCTCCAAATGATGTTGCTACAGCTTGCAACAAGAGGAAACTATCAACCACTTATTTTTACAAAGTGATATTGCCAAGCACACTTGGTCTCATTTTAGATATATTGGTTTGGTCATGAATGTAAATTCTGTGAGATCATTCATAACTCAAAATGCTGCCAGTATGAAACATTCAGCCCATGGATTACTCATCCTTGCTATCATTGGTTATGGCCTTTGGGAGATATGGAAAGCTAGAAATTCTGTTAAATATGATGGAAAAATCATTTCTAAAAACAGTCTGATCCATCGCATTATATTCCATGCAAAACAGGTATGTCTAGCTGCCAACCTAAAGGAGCCTGACAAGTCTAAGAGAAAACTTCTGGAGGAATTTGGACTCAACCCCCGGATGACAGTGTGCCCACAATTGAAAGCTATCAAATGGCTATGCCCTCCATGGCCTTCCCTCAAGCTCAACACTGATGGTGCCTGCAAAAGTAATGGTGATGCTGGGGGAGGCGGTGTTATTAGAGACAACAAAGGCAACATCCTGCTTGCATTTTCACATTTCTATGGCAGTGCAAATAGTATTATTGCTGAGGCCCGAGCCTTACTGGATGGCATGAAGTATCTTCACACCTTGGATATCAAGCCAGTCTACATCGAATGTGACTCCTACTCCTTAGTTCAAATTATCAAAAAGGAAATCCACTGCCCTTGGTCCATCCTATCCTATGCCAGAGAGATATGGAATCTGACTACTGAAAATGATACAATTGCCCATGTCTACAGGGAAGGAAATAAGGTTGCAGACTCTCTCACATCTTTAGCATGCTCCACAAAACATAATTATTTCTTTTCTTATGAGGAGCTTCCTTCCTATATAAAAGGAGCAGCTCGTTTAGATAAACTGGGCATGCCTAGTATTCGTTTGATATATTTATATTCCTTTTGACCTTTTAATAAAATTTTCCTCCTAGTCTTGAATGGTGGAGTGCCCAAAATGTGCACTTTCCCATCCAACACTAGGCAAGGCTTTTTTGAGAGAAAAAAGGGTGAACTTAAGTTGTACTTTAGTCATTTTGTGAAACCCCATTTGTAGGTTTAGGTCACATCTAGGTCATTAGGTAATTTGTGTGTCAACTTATTTGTGTATGTAAAAAATAAAAAAATCAAAAAATTCTTCCTCTTCTCTCTTGTGATCTCAGTTAGTGTTAAAAAAAACAAAACAAAAAACATAAAAACAAAAAATGATATCTATGGATCGAGTTTTTAACCAACTTAATTGCTTGACCCAAAATCACTTCACTCCAATGGATCCAAGCTCCTTTACACCACCTACCTTTCAAGATGATCACACATGGGCCCAGTCGGCCCATTATATGGGTGAGTACCCGACCCAATTTCCATCTTACTCGACCTTCAATGAAAGCTCAAATGCTTGGTCGGCCCAACAAGAGAACTCCACACCCATGGCAGCCCAATATCCTTATCATCCCCAAAATAAAAACCAATTTGCTCAATCATATTTAGGGGACCATTTGCTATTCTCTCCTCATGAGCAATCATCAACATGTCAAAATTTCCCTACACCTTCTTGCACACCTATCTTTGAGTGGGGAGATCAAAATATTTTCTCTTGGGAAAATTCTCAATGTCCAGCTCCATGCTCTCTTGAGCCAAAATTTTCAACCCAATTTGATCAAAATCAATATGGAGAGCATGACACATACTTCCCATCATCTCAATATCAATATGATCATCAACACATTCATTCCACCCCTCCATACAATGGTTCCAACAATGAAGAAAAAATCAACCAATTGATTCAAATCATTTTGAATAATCAACAATGTATCAGCTCCCTCAAAACTAAATTGGACCAAGTCACAAGAGCCACCTATGAAATGGGCCAATTGTCTAACCCCAGTGATGAAACCTTTGAAGATCAAGTCCCTCAATTCACTCAATACATTTATTCTTGCCAACAACCCATGGTTCCCTTGCCAAATGAAACTCTTGACCAAGGTAATGAGAGAATTGGGGAAGAATCATATCAAAGAGAATTAAGGATGACTAGTTAGATGGCTTATGCGATTAAGGAATCCACACTCATCTATGTGGAAAGACACAAGGAGTCGGTTGAGATCAAGTTGGGGGGTGAGTTAAATGATTTGCAAAATGGTACCATTCAAAACTATGAAATTGAGAATATTAATAACCCAATCGAGGAAGAATGTACAATAGAAGAATGTCTAGCTGAAAATGATGATGACAAAGCCATGGAATGTGACCTTCCTCACTTAAAAGAATATCATGAAAGGATCGCATCAAAAGATTTCTTATTTAATCTCACGGTCCCACAATTGGAAAAACTGATTGACATCCTCCCTATGTTAGAACAATGTGAACATTTTGATATGGAGAGTGTCATCACCAACTCATGTGAGGATAAACATAAGGAAGAAGATAATGTTGATGTTGTAATTATGATGAATGATAACTCTGTTAAGGAATAAAATGGTGAAGGGCCTTTGAGTGAAACATTTATTTCCCATTTAGATGCCCCACTTGTGGAGAATATAACTAATAATCTCATTTCGATAGAACATATTGATAACGGGGCATCACTCGGAGAAATTGAGAGCATCACTCCAAACACCAAAGGCCCATCTGAGGATATGCATGAAGAAGAGGATTTCTTAGTGATTAATAATCCTATTGAGTTAATGAAGATGAATTTGGAATACCCTCCTCCTCTTGAGGAATCTGATGAAGGGGCCTTGATAGAAAAATTTATATTTAATCTCCCCACCTCATTACGGGAAAATTCAATTGATAATTTTCATTGGATTGATGAGTGGGGTGAAGATGCTTTATTAGAAAGGTTCACATTTGGTCTACCCACTCCATTAATGGAAAATTTGATTGATAAGTTTCATTTGATTGATGAGTATGATGAAGGGGCCTTCTTAGAAACTTTCACATTTGATCTAACCCTTGAGTCCTACCCCATAATGTTTGAATCATTAGATGAGTTAGATCCTGAGCTCACTCTTCCTTCCAATTTGATTCCTCTAAAAGTTAAGTCGGTCCAATTTGACTCTCTCGGACCTGAGGGGGATGTGCCAGTTGTATTCACCTTTGAGCTGACTCCCCATCAGGAAGGCCAATTGATTAATGCTCTTGATCTGCATGATGCTATTTTTGAAGGGAATGAGGCCAATAATGTTGATCTCATTCATAGACCGTCTGGGAATGACCACGTTTCTTTGGAGGAGGCAGTCACTAAAGGAGTTGTTAGGTTGGTGGATACAAGGCAAGGGTACCGATGGATAGATATTGGGCAGAGATTCCATCCCGATCTTGATAGATTAATGGCTTTTGATTGTTACATGACCCCTAAAGATGAGAATTGGCTCACACATGTTATTAAGGTTAAAATCAATAATGTTCGAGACCAGCATATTCTTGGCCCACATGCACACATATATCATGTTGTCTTCAAATGGCATGAATGTTTGAATTTAAACGAAGATCAGATAACATGGTGGCTAATTATGAAATCAACTTGTTGGTTAATGGGCCTCATTGTGTCTGGCTGAAGACGTTAAACTTGGCGCTTCTTGGGAGGCAACCCAAAGTTTTCGTGATTTTCGTGTGCTAATAAATGGCTAATTGGGAGGCAGCCCAAGTTTTTATTGAGTTTTTATTTTTATTTTTTGTAGGTGTGAATAAAAGATAAGTTGGGGGGAGAGAGAAGATTGTTTGCACCTATGCCTCGCCATTAACGGCCAAGTACTGCCTTTTATTCAAGCACGGATGCCCATCGAAGTTCACTTCCATCAGGTTGTACCATTCCTTCATAAGTTTTATGTCTACATTATTCATTATTCTATATTGTTCATGCCATCGAGGACAATATCACCTAAGTTGAGGGGTACCTTGAGCTCTAAATTTCTGAAAATACTTGTAACCTTTCATCACACCCCTAACAAGTGCTTCATGTTCATATTTCATGATGAGAATTTTTTTTTTATGATAGGACTTAGAGTCTTACTTGTGAGAGTAGGAAGTTAATGGGGTGATTTAATTGGTTATGTCTTTAGCCTTTTCCTCAGAATACATATAAAATTCTATTGAACTTGCACACAATTGCACAAATAACAAGATTGGTAGATGACAAACATTAGGATGTTGGGAATTTTGCTTAACACTTAGGTGATGATTGATATTATGCCCATTCATTGAAAGTAATCGTGAGGAAAAAATTACTTGCCAAAAAAAACATGGAAAATGCCCCTGAACTTAGTAACCGGGCCTATTTCCCCTAAGGCAAGAGTTGAGGCTCCCGTCAAATGGTGAAGGGATGTGCAGCACCATGTATTAAAAAAAAGAATGACAATGAATGAATAAGCAGGCAGAGTGAAGCTACCTGTAATTTGAAAGCTTAATTCCGGATGTGGGCAGAATCAAAAATCATCTTTAAGTGAATGGTAGAAGACTCATTCATCTAGACTGTTTGGTAGTCACTAGTCAAGTTACATCACTTCTACACAGGGATATTTAATTCTGAGTGTATCTTGAGGAAAGGTCTAAACACATGGGCTAATGAAATTTGTTTCGAACACATACTGCTTGAACTTGTAATACTCTAAAGTTAAAATCATCGTGCATAATGTTCTTGCCATGAATCGTGACACATGAATGTTTACTAGTCCTAATTCTATAATTGTTTACATTGCTAAGTGACTCGCAATGTTCAAGTTGGGGGGTGTGATAAGTGTCCATTTTCTATGGTAATTCATCGCATGTACACCATTTTATGTGCATATAATTAGGTAATTTTACATATTTCATAGTTAACCTCAGCTCTGCATTTCAATTGGAGTTTTCATGCAAATTGATTAATTTGGTGATATTATTTAATAAATTGAAGTTGAGGGTCATGAACATTAATTCTCCATTGCATAATTGTGTGTGATTCATGTGCATATTATGGTAACTTTTCTGGACTAAATCATAATGATGTGTGTGTAGGACACAGAAGGTAATTACAAAAGAAGCCAAGGGCAAAACGGTCATCACCACTTTGACCAAGTCAAATAAAGAATTTAAAATATTTTGGGTGGAGGGAAAAGAAAGTTCAAAATTTTGAATCAAAGTTTAAGTTTGAAAAGGAGGAAAAGGACATTCAAAGTTAGAAAAGGAGATTCAAAGTTGGAATGGGGGTGCCCAAAGTCCAAGAAAGGGGGTGCCCACCTCCTTTTTCTTTTTCCCATACACCATCTTCTATCTAAATTCAAACCATTTATCTCCTTTTGATACAATCTCCACCCTCCATTGACCCAACTTTCCCTATAAATAACACATGACAAGGAGGTGAAGGGGAGTTCTTTTTTGGCAATCTTTCACTCTTTCTCTCCCAACCTTAGGTCACCGATTTATCCCTCTTTCGTCCCTCTTCTCCTCTGGCTTTCTTCATGTAAGTTTTTCCATTTTAAATTTTCTACAACTTCTCATTCTGCATTATTTTCTAATTCCTTCTGATTTTTAAGTTATTTTATATTTTTTACTATGCTATCCTATTCATCTGTGAACTAGTGTTTCTCTCTATTCTTCCCCTTATTTCTCTAACTTCTATTCATTTTCTCCTCTTGCTATCTTCATGCAAGTTCTTTTTTTAAGTGTTCTACAACTTCTTCTTCTGCATCATCTTCTAATTATTTCTGGTTCGGAAGTTATTTCTCATTTTTTAACTTGCTATCCTGTGATTGTACTATTCATACGAGGTTCTAGCTTCTGTTATTCCTCTATTTTGAAGCCCTTATGCTCTTCTTTTCTATCTGAGTCCTTCATCAAAGTTCTTCCTCCTCTTCAACTTCTTCTTCTTTGGCATCCCCTAATTCATCTTAGTTTCAAAGTTATTCACCCTCCAAAGGCCGCTTCAATGACGAAGGTGACTTCCTCCCGGCGTAGACGACATCTTCTGCAAGGTGGTTCGTGATCCAAGGCCAAGAGAGGATGGCACCATCATCACCATTGCCACCACCATCTTCACATCCCAGGCTCCTCTTGTTGCTATTGCTTTAGTTTCATTTTACTTCATTTTAATCTCATCACATCTTTATTGTAAGCTTGTCTTGCACTTCGTGTACTCGTTTCTTTATGTTAATGAAAGAAGTGTTCATTTGATCTAGAGTTTGTTCATCTTCCCTCTCTTCTCTCTTCTTCTACCTCTTCTTCTCAATGTTATGCAAATATTTTCCATGGCATAGGCTCATAATCATAGGCATTTTGAATTAATTGTTGGAATCGTTCTTTGTTTAATCATTCTCTTCAAGCTACAAAAAATCATAAACATTTTCTAAAAGGTTACAAGATTTTGAACTTTAAAAATCTCTTCTTCCCTGTGGATTCGACCCGAGCTTGCCATAATACTACGTTCTCTTTTGATCATTTTGTGTGAGTTTGGTTTTAAGATTGTTAGCGTGTGTGTAGTAACGACATACATTTTCGCATTATCAGGCTGCCCCATCTACATTCAACGCATAACCAGAGTTGGGACAAGACCATTTGATGATCCTTGGAGGTTTCACATTCAACTTGAAGGTAAAATTTTATTGATCTAAAATATGCCTCTCACAGTTAGAAGGAGCCTTGTTGAAAATGGCCTATTACAAAGAGTGCTCGATCTGCCTGCTAAATTGCTGCTGCAGTATTCTAATTGAAAACCCCTTATCTTCGAATTTAAGGTTGCATCTTGCTTTCCATGTCTCCCATAGGATGAGCATTATGGTGAGGATGGTTGCAAAGCCATATGGTGACTTACAGTGAGCTGAACAAAGAATGTCCCAGCAAAATCCTGTGACTAAATTGGTAGTTCGACACCTGGAATCAAAGAGCAGCCTGAAGAAGCGCCACAATGGCTTAACTATTTGACTCTCCGTAAGTAAATGGTTCAGGGTCTCCTCTTGGTTATTGTCCTTGCAGCAAACACATTTAGAAGGTAAGCATATACCAACCTTCCTAATACCACTATCAACCGAAACAGCAAGGTTTAAGGTCCGCCAATAGAACATGGAGGCTCCAGGAGGGAAGTGCTCTCCCCAAATCCTCTTTAGAGGTATTCTTTTGGTCCCTTGTGATCTCACAGAACAGTAAGCAGATTTGCTGGTAAAGTTGCCATCAATGTTGGCAACCCATACACATATATCTGGCATCTGTTGCAACTGTAGATTACCCATGTCTTGAACCACACATTGAAGAATATAAGACCATACCGGATGATTAAGATTAGACATTGCTTCACCAAGCGTGACATTAATAGTGCAGTTATTAGGTGCTAGAATTGATCCACACCAGTTGTCCTTCAAAACATCAATAGACTTCCCATCCATAGGAATCCACCGAGTATTGGATAACACCAGATTCCTGGCCTGTCTAAATATATCCCTCCGAACACCACTAGGGAAAGGGTTCTGAATAGAGCTGAGATGCCCTTTAATGTATTTGGATGCAGCATACTGGGACCACAGAGAAGAGCCATGTAGAATTCTCCAAATCTGCTTAGCCACCATCGAGATTTGAATATAATGCATGCTTTTGATTCCAAGGCCACCTTCCTCAATAGGATTGGTGATGTTGGACCAAGCCACCCAATGGTGTCTTGTACAATCTTTACCCGCCCAAAAGAAGTTAGCACACAGCTTGTTAATCATACTAATAATAGTTGTTGGAAGGCAAGCGGCACTGGCAATGTAAACGGGGATGGATTGAAGCATAGAGTTGATGTGGCATCTCCGACCAGCTTGGGACAGGTATTTAGACTACCAACTGTTAATCCTGTTGCATATTTTCTCCAGCAGATATTTGTAATGTGAAACTCTCTTCCTGCCTTCAAAAAGAGGGACACCAAGATATGATTGAAGGCCATTTTTATGCTGGAAACCCGTACAATCAGCTATCCTTCTAATGACTGCAGGAGATACATGATGTAAAAACTAAGGTGTCATCAGCATAAAGTAAATGGGATACTTGATGATAGCCACGGGGAACATGGAAAGGTTGGACCTCTCCATTGTGGAATAATCTAGCAATACCCCTGCTAAGAGCCTCTTCAGCAATAATAAAGAGAGCTGGAGCCAAGGGGTCTCCCTGTCTGACCCCTCTAGTAGATTTGAAGTAACCAGTCGGAGACCCATTGACTAACACAGAAAACCAACAGTTGCAAAGCATCATAGAGATTAAAGAACAGAATGTGTTTGAGAACCCAAAAGCCCTCAACACTTCTAGCAAGAAATCCCACTCCAGCCTGTCATAGGCCTTGGCCATGTCAAGTTTAAGGATGATATTATGACCTCTAACTTTCCTCCCTAACTCCTTCGTCAAATCTGAAGCTAGAGAGATAATATCCACAATGTTCCTCCCTTGAACAAAGGCCCCTTGGTTTTCAGATATGATGTGAGGGAGGATACTCACCATCCTGTTATTGATGATTGTAGAGATAATTTTATAGGTGAAGTTGCAAATGTAACACCTCGGTTAAATAATAAAATACAAAAGAAAAATTTTGAAATATGTATTGGAATTAAAGAAATTTCCTTGTTATTTAATGACTTCAATGATTTTCTTAATTAAAAAATATTATCTATTTTTGAAAATGGCCAAATTATATCAATAATTATTTTTATACAATTACCATAAAGAGAATTTCATATTCCAAGACACAATCGAATTTTTCCTACGATGAATTATATTTAATAAGAATAAATTAAATTAATTGAATTTCACCCATAGGCCAAAGTTTTGATTAATTTCTAAAAAATATGAAAAAATCACATCATGTAGAGAACAAAGAGTTTAACAATAGTGTCAACTAGGCCGACCCCTAATAAAAATATAATTAGGCTGAATTAAGGAGTTTTTAGCCAAAATTTTTGTTCTTAATAGCCCGACCTTAATCGACCAAATTCTAGCCCATTTCTCAACCATTCGAGCCCAAACCAGGCCCATTTGATAGATAAACCCTAGTAGATCATTTCTCATCTGAAACCCTAGCCTCTAGAGCCTTCTATTGGTGGCGACGGCGTGGATTTGGTCAAGGTGCGAGATTTTCACCGAGTTTAAACCCTTGGACTCTTTAGGTTAATTCGATCCCTAGAATGACATATATGCTCTATAAATAGAGGGCTTTCGCAGCCCTAAACCTCTTTTTGCTTTTCCAACAGGTGGCGTAGGCGATCGTGGTCGAACCTAGGCAAATTTGGACGTTTGGTGGCGGCGTGTATTAGGGTTCCGACGGGCGCGTCTTCCCTTCTTCTTCCCAAATCGGTAGGTTTCTCTCAGGCCCAACATTAATTAAACCATACCATGATATGAACCTCAAAGTCCTCATTTATTTGATCATGTTTTGCCCAATTTTTATGATCTATATCATGCGAATTCATCGTTTCATGGAAGGCATGTGATTAGTGTTTGTATCGCTATTTCCGCTTGATTTAGGTAGGCTTAGCGTAGTTAAATCCCTGAATTGATCATGCTATCCTGTGTATTTTTAAGTCCTCTTTTCAGTGATAGCTTATTGCCCAATTTTTATGCGTTGTACAATGTGTATTTAGCCGTTTTTGATAACCCTAGCCGAGCTCGCTGGAGGCGGGCAGGGCGACTTTAGCGCGGTCCTACAGGAACCGCCCTATTCTGAACGGCCCCTCGATAGACTGTGTGGTCGATATCAACGGCCAGTAGTTAACCGCTTATTATCTTTCCGTTTGAATCCTCCATGATTAGTTTAGCAACCTACATGTTAATTGGAACGTATGAAAGTTAGGAATTTATAGTTATTTTGCTTAATTACTCTCTCATGACCTTGTTCCTCATTTCCATAAAGTTAATCTCAAACATGTTATAATGGAGAATGAACTAATGATACTAGAGTTGTTTTGACAGTCATTCCACTCCGGTGGAGTTGACTGACCGCATATATTCATTTTCTGATGATTTCTGGCCTTCTTTTCTTGTAATGGTTGGAACTCTCTGCCGGATATTCCTTCCGTCGGATTAGGACCTCCATTATGAGACCTCCGTAAGCCCCCGCGAGCCTGGGATTCCCACTAGGATGCTGGGCAGGTTGTATCTCAAGTCTTGCACCTGTGAACTCGACCGGATCGCTTGCTTGTCTCTGTCTAGATTCACGGCCCATATGGAACCGTTCGAGTCCCTACGCGGCTTGGATATGACCATTTATTTCATAAGCGCCTTATATCGGACCGTTGTATGCCATGGAGCGGCCCGGTTAAGACCGTGTATCACTGGCTAAATGCCAAGTCTTGAGGGTCGATTATCCTTGATTGTTCTTCGACCAGGCCCCGTTAAATCGACCCAGAGCCTCTAGGCTGACCTAAGAATCGTGGGCTGAACCCTGGTTCAGTTCCACCATGCCTATGGTGGCCTATGAGCCCTTTTGGGTAGCTTTCTCTATCTTGCTTGGCCCAATTACTGAACGGCCAAGATTGGAACGTTTAGGTACTGGAGTGGACTATCGTCCGACCGCCCAATTAATGCGCGGCCCAATCCAGTCCGTGTAGCCTTCTTCATGGGCTCCTTTTCCTCTTGAGTTGGACGGCGTCTTGTGAACCACTCAGCTCGGTTCAGCGGCCCAATTTGGTCCGTTCTTTTATAGAGTGGCCCATTTTAGACCGTGTACCCACTTAGTTTTGGCTGAGTTGTTCTTCGGCCTGGTCATCTTTGAACGGCCCCGTGTGTGACCGTTCTGTCTTAAGCGGCCCACCATTGACTGCGTACCTTCCAGCTTTCCGAAAATTGATGTTTTTATAGTTTTGATTGTGTGAGCTGCTCTGGCCTATCCAGGCTATGGTTCCTCGAGTTGGGACCTATTGTTAGGTCTATTGATGACATTATCAATTCTAAGTCATTTCTTTGAATGACTTTTCCTCTTGATCAAGGAGCTTATTGTTTGGAATCTCAAGAAAATCAATATTCTTATGCATTTTTACCTTGATTACATGAACTTGATCTTGGAACTCTTGGCCATTAAACATTGTGGATGTCTAGATTCGTGGGATCTATGATCCAAGCAAATCAATACCAAGGCAAACTCATTAAAGGGCCCAGTCTGGTCCTGAGAGACGCACCCGAAAAGTACTTGATCCCCGGGGAGGTGAATGACTAGGTGTGGCATTTGGCACTGGTACTATCTAGCGTGTTGGGTCTATGACATTCCACATTCTCGTGAACTTGCTATTCATGCTTGGAAGCATGAAGTACTTGCTTGCATGACTCGACTTGACTTGACTTGATACATGGCCATTCACTTGAAGTTCTGATTACTTGCTCTTGATATCGTGACTTGCAATCCTTATTGTGCTAGTTATCTTGTCATCATGCTTAATTATTTTCTTGCATTATTCATGCATTCATGAAATGGTTAATTAATAAAACTATGCCTGATGGTAGAGTGTAATTCCTACATAGCTTCTTGCTCACCCCTTCTTTCCAACCCTTTTCAGGTAACGCGATAGTTGGAACGCTTGCAATTGGGATCGGGACAGCGTGATCAAGTGAACTGGGAGCTTTAGAGATCGAAGTCTATCTTTTTATTTTGTTGAGTCTATATAGTATAGTGAGTCTTGTCATTTTCTCTTCTTTTTGTCTTTTATTGAGTCCAAATTGTAAATTTAAAATTTCAATCATCAATAAAAATATATTTTTATCAAATTGTATGGCCTCCATGTGTGTAATTGTGTTTAATTTATTTTGCTCTTGCTATCATGACTATTTCGCTGTACGTTCCGAACACTGTTTCCCGCTGCTATTAGTTCAGGACGTGACAGAAGTGGTATCAGAGCCTCGGTTGGTTGAGTTCTAGGTTCTTGTCTATAAGTATAGGTTAAGTTATAGGACCCCGGTCATCCCTTTTGTCACCTCGTGAGATTGGGTAGTGTCTCGGGTTAGGTAATAAAATATGTATAAGATTGCGTAACGCGACGCATAAGGGTAATGAAATTTTTAACCTTATATTTTTTTTGCAGGTATCAAAGCTCCTTTTTGATAATGAAAGCAAGAGGATCTACGAGTAAGCTAAGGTTCGGTTTCGCTAGAAGGTGGCGAGTCCATCGTAAAAAGATTCGAAGTAATAAGAAGAAGATGCATAACCTTTTGAAAATGAAATGTTTTCACTATCACAAAGTTGGTCATTTAATCAAGGAGTGCTGGCGAAGGAGCGGAGCGTGTCTTCGTTGCGGAAACAAAGAATATGTAATGGCTAATTGCCCTAAGCTACTTCCACAAGTAAATTGCAACTGATTTATATCAAATGAAGAATTATATAAGGTATTATTTTCCCTCATCCTTAACTATAGTTAAAATTCTTTTGCATTCCATTAGTTGTATGATTACCATGTTATTTTGAATAGATAGGGATCATCTTAGTTTAATTATTTAGCGTCCGACGAATTTAGGGACCAAATTCCTTAAAGTGGGGGATGATGTAACACCCCGGTTAAATAATGAAATATAAAGGAAAAAATTTGAAATATGTATTGGAATTAAAGAAATGTCCTTGTTATTTAATGACTTCAATGATTTTCTTAATTAAAGAATATTATCTATTTTTGAAAATAGCCAAATTATATCAATAATTATTTTTCTACAATTACCATCAAAAGAATTTTATATTCCAGGACACAATCGAATTTTTCCTACGATGAATTGAATTTAATAAAAATAAATTAAATTAATTGAATTTCACCCGTAGGCCAAACTTTTAACTAATTTCTAAATAATATGGAAAAATCACATCATGTAGAGAACGAAGAGTTTAACAATAGTGTCAACTGGGCCGATCCCTAATAAAAATTTAATTAGACTGAATTAAGGAGTTTTTAGCCAAAATCGTTGTTCTTAATAGCCCGACCTTAGTCGACCAAATTCGAGCCCATTTCTCAACCATTCGAGCCCAAACCATGCCCATTTGATAGATAAACCATAGTAGTTCGTTTTCCCTCTGAAACCCTAGCCTCTAGAGCCTTCTATTGGTGGCGGCGGCGCGGATTTGGTCAAGGTGCGAGATTTTCGCCGAGTTTAAACCCTTGGACTCTTTAGGTTAATTTGATCCCTCGAACGACCTATAGGCTCTATAAGTAGAGGGCTTTCACAGCCCTAGACCTCCTTTTGCTTTTCCAACAGGTGGCGTAGGCGATCGTGGTCGAACCTAGGCGAATTTGGACGTTTGGTGGTGGCGTGTATTAGGGTTCCGGAGAGCGTGTCTTCCCTTCTTCTTCCCAAATCGCTAGGTTTCTCTCAGGCCCAACATTAATTAAACCATACCATGACATGCACCTCGAAGTCCTCTTTTATTTGATCATGTTTTGCCCAATTTTTATGATCTATATTGTGCGAATTCATCGTTTCATGGAAGGCAAGTGATTAGTGTTTGTATCGCTATTTCCGCTTGATTTAGTTAGGCTTAGCGTAGTTAAATCCATGAATTGATCATGCTATACCGTGTATTTTTAAGTCCTCTTTTCAGTGATAGCTTATGTGTATTTAGCCGTTTTTGATAACCCTAGCCGAGCTCGCTGGAGGCGGGCAGGGCGACTTTAGCGTGGTCCTATAAAAACCGCCCTATTCTGAACGGCCCCTCGATAGACCGTGTGGTTGATATCGACAGCCAGTAGTTAACCGCTTATTGTCTTTGTGTTTGAATCCTCCATGATTAGAGCAGCCATATCCAGACCGTGCAGAGACACCCACGGCCGTCGATAGACCGCTCAAACCCCGTCTGGCCCCCTGGCCTTAGGGATTGAACGGACTATCGACCGACCGCTAAGGCCCTCTACGCGGCTCCGAATAAACCGTTCTGTCCCTCCGAGTGCTTTATTCTTGTTTTAGCATGATTCTTCTTAGTCAACTAATGTTAATGATAATTTAGCAACCTACATGTTAATTGGAATGTATGAAAGTTAGGAATTTATAGTTATTTTGCTTAATTACTCTCTCATGACCTTGTTCCTCATTTCAATAAAGTTAATCTCAAACATGTTATAATGGAGAATGAACTAATGATACTAGGGTTGTTTTGACAGTCATTCCACTCCGGTGGAGTTGACTGACCGCATATATTCATTTTTCGATGATTTCTAGCCTTCTTTTCTTGTAATGGTTGGAACTCGCTGTCGGATATTCATTCCGTCAGACTAGGACCTCCATTATGAAACCTCCGTAAGCCCCCGCGAGCCTGGGATTCCCACTAGGATGCTGGGCAGGTTGTATCTCAAGTCCTACACCTGTGAACTCAACCTGATCGCTTGCTTGTCTCTGTCCAGATTCACAGCTTATATGGAACCGTTCGAGTCCCTACGCGGCCTGGATCTAACCGTTTATTTCATAAGCGGCTTATATCAGACCGTTGTATGCCATGGAGCGGCCTGGTTAAGACCGTGTATCCCTGGCTAAATGCCAAGTCTTGAGGGTCGATTATCCTTGATTGTTCTTCGACCAGGCCCCGTTAAATCAACCCAGAGCCTCTAGGCTGACCTATGAATCGTGGGCTGAACCCTAGTTCAGTTCCACCATGCCTATGGTGGCCTAGGAGCCCTTTTGGGTAACTTTCTCCATCTTGCTTGGCCCAGTTACTGAACGGCCAAGACTGGACCGTTTAGGTACTGGAGCGGACTATCGTCCGACCGCCCAATTAATGCGCGGCCCAATCCAGTCTGTGTAGCCTTCTTCATGGGCTCCTTTTCCTCTTGAATTGGACGGCGTCTTGTGAACCGCTCAGTTAGGTTCAGCGGCCCAATTTGGTCCATTCTTTTATAGAGCGGCCCATTTTAGACTGTGTACCCACTTAGTTTCGGCTGAGTCGTTCTTCGGCCCGATCATCCTTGAACGGCCCCGTGTGTGACCGTTCTGTCTTAAGCGGCCCAACATTGACCGCGTACCTTCCAGCTTTCCGAAAATTGATGTTTTCATGGTTTAGATTGTGTGAGTTGCTCTAGCCTATCCCGGCTATGGTTCCTCAAGTTGGGACCTATTGTTAGGTTTATTGATGACATTATCAATTCTAAGTCATTTCTTTGAATGACTTTTCCTCTTGATCAAGGAGCTTATTGTTTGGAATCTCAAGAAAATCAATATTCTTATGCATTTTTACCTTGATTACATGAACTTGATCTTGGATCTCTTGGCCATTAAACATTGTGGATGTCTAGATTCGTGGGATCTATGATCCAAGCAAATCAATGCCAAGGTAAACACATTAAAGGGCCCAATCTGGTCCTGGGAGGCGCACCCGAAAAGTACTTGATCCCCGGGGAGGTGAATGACTAGGTGTGGCATTTGGCACTGGTACTATCTAGCGTGTTGGGTCTATGACATTCCACATTCTCGTGAACTTGCTATTCGTGCTTGAAAGCATGAAGTACTTGCTTGCATGACTCGACTTGACTTGACTTGATACATGGCCATTTACTCGAAGTTCTGATTACTTGCTCTTGCTATCGTGACTTGCAATCCTTATTGTGCTAGATATCTTGTCATCATGCTTAATTGTTTTCTCATGTTATTCATGCATTCATGAAATGGTTAATTAATTAAACTATGCCTGATGGTAGAGTCTAATTCCTACTGAGCTTCTTGCTCACCCCTGCTTTCCAACCCTTTTCAGGTAACGCGATAGTTGGAATGCTTGCAATTGGGATCGGGACAACGTGATCGAGTGAACTGAGAGCTTTAGAGACCAGAGTCTATTTTTTTATTTTCTATAGTGTAGATAGTATAGTGAGTCTTATCATTTTCTCTTTTTTTTGTCTATTATTGAGTCCAAATTGTATATTTAAATTTTCAATCATCAATAAAAATATATTTTTATCAAATTGTATGGCCTCCATGTGTCTAATTGTGTTTAATTTATTTTGATCTTGCTATCATGACTGTTTCGTTGTACGTTCCGAACACTGCTTCCCGCTGCTATCGGTTCGGGGCGTGACAGCAAAGGCTAATAGGCCGCATCTTAGAAAAAGAATTGGGTGAGGCCACTTTAGGAATCATGGCAATAAGAGAGGAAGTAGTGCCCTTTGGTAGTGGCATGCCACTAAAGAAACCTTGCACAGCTTTGATCACATCAATTGATATGAATTCCCAACATGAAGTGAAGAACATACCAGTGTAACCATCAGGGCCTGGGGCACTGTCAGACCCCAAAGAATGAACAGCTGTTTTAATTTCATCCTCATCTGGTATAGTAGTGAGAGCCTCATTTTCCTCGACTGTGACAAGTGAAGGGATGTGATCCAGTACAGCTGGCTTGATAGTATGCTCTGAAGAAGTGAATTGTTGCTGGAAGAATTCCATTGTCTTGTCCTTAATCATGGCTTCATCCTCACACCACTTCCCATTATCTAATTTGATTCTGTGGATGGCCATCCTGGCTCTTCCTTGAGTCACATGCAGATGATAAAACTTAGTATTGCGGTCTCCCATCTTCATCCAATTAATTTTAGCCTTTTGTCCCCAAAAATTTTCTTCTAAGTGCAAGCATTTCCTAAGCTCAGCTTGGGCAGCCTACAAAGAAACTCTATTAGCTTCGGTAGGATTACAATCAAATGTAGCCTCAGCCAGGAAACATTCCTCCTCAGCTATGTTTTTCCGATCAAAAATATTACCAAACCTTTTTTTGTTCCATTGTTTGATTACAGGTTTGAGAGCTTTGAGCTTATACTGAAGATTGTAAAAGGCATTATACTGAATAGTAGGAATGGAGACCCAAGCATTCTGCACCACAGCTTTGAAATTAGTATCCTCTAGCCACATATGTTGAAAGACAAATCTACTAGGCCCACCATTGTTTTGGGGATGATAAAGTAGCAACGGTGAGTGGTCTGATGGCTCTCTCAAAAGATGTTTGACTAAAATCACAGGAGCTTTTTCTGCCCAGTTATCATTGAGAAGTACCATGTCCAGCCTTGCTCTGATATTTCTAGCCCCAACTTGATTATTGGACCAAGTGAAAGGATTACCAGAATAACAAGCATCCATTAGCCCAACCATAGCAACAAATCCCTGAAAGTCAATCATAGAATTAACAAAGCTCATGGTGCCTCCTTTCTTTTCATCAGGAGATAAGATGGCATTAAAGTCCTCACCCACAAACCAAGGCTGGTTATCCGAACTGCCAAATAGCTCAAGTTCTGTATAAAGCTCTCTCCTAACAGCCACATCATAGGAAGCATAAACAAAGGAAGCCATGTAATCAGCACAACTACCATTCTTCACCTGGACAGTAATAAACTAGGCATTGCATTGAACTATCGAGACATTAATGGAGTTCTGCCAGAATAACCATAATTTGGAATTATCCTCTTGATTCACACAAGCATAATCAAACTTCAGTCTTATTCTTGTCCTTTCCAATCTATCCACAGTAATCCTAGGCTCAATAATACAGGCCATTTGAATGTCATTACTCCTTAAGTGTTGCTTAAGACTTCTCATAGATTTTGCATTACCAATGCCTCTAATATTCCAAATCATAGTGGGGCTAATCATTGAGAATGGGAGAGGGGTTGTTGACCACCCGCTAAATGCTTAGCTTTTGCTCTTGTCAGAGGTTGTTTAGTAGTAATTCCAGCCTGTTTCATCCCAACACCATAAGAAACCACGGATTCTTGTTCATTAATCAAAGTGTAGTCCTGCATAAAAATATTTTCTGTCTGTGATTGATCAGCCACTGACAGGTCACTTATACTAAACTTGAAAGTGGGGAGAGCTTTTTTCATGTTGGCCAGGTTGTTGGGGTCAACATTTTTCCCCTTTTGCAAGTTTCCTTCAATGGCTATGCCACAAGAATTGCCACTTTTATCTTCAGCAGATAAAACCTTACTAGTATCCGAAGCTGGTATTTCAACAGTTCCTGAGTGCACTAGTGAAACAACTGAGCTGTTAACATTATCAATTCTAGGAACCTTAGTGCCAGAATCCACTATGGTTAGGCTATCCCCTTGCTTCAGCAACCTGTAATCTGAACTGCTAACATCAAACTGACCCTGGTCACTTACCTGCTTTTTATTTTCCAGGTGGCTAACCATAATTTGGGATGAAGGGAGCTCTACATGAACCATCTGTTGTGAAGTGGAAGAAGGAGAGGTACTAACTATGTTCTGAAATTCCAGCTCCACCCCTTCTAAATCTTCTATAGCCTTGCCACCATCTGAATCATTCATTTGTGCCTCACCAAGTGACTTTAGCTCACTTTTTGATGCCTCCAGTCCATAACATTCAGAATTAGCCAACCCCTATAATACATGAAACTTGTTCAACGTTAAAGCATCATGTTGAACATCTCTAGTGCTCGTTGGCCTAGGCATGAGCACCTGCTTAATTGCCAATTGTTCCAGCCTTGCACGTGGCTGAGGCTGAACAGAGCTCACCAACTTCCTTTTACATACAACATCAAGGTGCCCAAGCTTGTGACAAACACCACAAAGGTGTGGAACTCTGTGGTAGTTAACCGACTGCCAGAAACTTGTTCCATCCAAATCTATCCATATCCTTTCTTTACGCGGGGCAGACATATCCAACTCAACGCAGGCCAGGGCCTCTGCAGTATCAGTCATCGCCAGAGTTTTATCGTGAATCCTCAACATCGCCTCGAAGTTACCATCAATCGACTTCATACAATCTTCATGGTAGAGGTTGACAGGAAGCGCTGGGAAACCCAGCCACATCGGAGCATATGCAGGATCCACATCATAATCGAAATCCAGAGACCATGTAAAAAATATAAACAAGTATCCCTTAACATAGAGGTTCTTTTGCAACAATAGCTTCAGAAAGCCTTCTTCACACCCCAATCGAATGAGGATATGCCGTTGCTTAAGCCTGCTAATAATAAAATCCATGGACAGCGCCATTCTCTGTGCCAAGCAAGACTTGATCTCAGGAAACGCTAGCCTTCCATACGAGCATTTCGCTATAATGGCAAAGGTAAGATCCTTCATGGAGGCTTTGATATCAGCTTTGCTGAAGAAAACTGCTGGTTCCCCTTGGTCTCCGAATCCTGGCTCCTTTATCGGAATCACGCACTTGCCTCTCTGATGGCTCTGTAACAAGGTTTGAGCATATGTCTTTCTAGGCACTGGTTGCGACATCAAAGGAAGATCTCCAGCAAGACCCCCTCCAGTGCCGGAGGCGGGGGGGTCGCCCCCCTCACCATTCATGCCGACGAACCTCAAAGCTATGCATCGGCACTACCTCCAGCGATGAACCTCCCCCTGGGCTTGGTCATTCGTGTTTTCTGGCACGTTATACCACTTGGATGGTCCGGTGTTGACCGTTGTAAATTATATGCGGTTCTGATTAAACCATTTCTCTTGTACATGCGGTCCTAATTAGACTGGTTCTATTGTGCATGTGATCCTGATTAGACCGTGTTCCTGTCTTAGCGATCTTTTGCTAACCGTTTCACCTTCCAGCTTTCCAGAAATTGATGTTTTCATGGTTTTGATACATGTGAGCTACTCTAGCCTAACTAGGCTATTGTACCTCACGTTTGGACCTATTGTTAGGTCCATTATTGACATATATCCATTCGAGAGTCATTTCTTTAAATGACTATCCCTCTCGATTAATGAGCTTACTGTTGGAATCTCAACAACATCAATATTCTTATGCGTTTTACCATGATTACATGAGCTTGATCTTGGAACTCTTGGCCATTTTTATTTGTGGATGTCTAGATTTCATGGGATCTATGATCCAAACAAATCAATGCAAAGGCAATCATATTTAAGGGCCCAGTCTGGTCCTGGGAGGAGCACCCGAAGTGTACTTGTACCCCGGGGAGATGAATGACTAGGTGTGGCATTGTCACTTACTACTATCTAGCGTGTTGAGTCTACGACATTCCACACTCTCGTGATACTTGCTATACTTGCTTAAAAGCGTGAAGTACTTGCTTGCGCGACTTGACTTGAAATGGCCATTCATTGAAAAGTTCTTGTTAATGGTGCTTGATATGTAGACTTGCAATGATCTTTTCCTTTTATCTAGCGATTGTCTTCTGATCTTGTTGGTTACTTAGTTTACTTTATTTGAGTTCTCGCATTATTTATACATTCCTGAAAATGATTAATTACTTAAATTCGCCTGATGATAGAGAGTAATTCCTACTGAGCTTTTCACTCACCCCCCTTACTTCCATCCTTTTCAAGTAACACGGTAGATGGAATGCTTGCAATTAGGATCGGGTCAGCGTGATCGAGTGAACCTGGAACTTTGAGATCGAGTCTTTATATTTTCTTGAGTCTAGATATTATAGTGGGTCTTGCTATTTTCTCTTCTTTATTCTTCAATTTGAGTCAATTATTGTAAAAGTTAGTCAAATTGTATTTAAATTTTCAAATATCAATAAAACTATATTTTTTCTCAAATTAATGGCCTCCATGTGTTGAATATTATTTATTATGTTTATACATTTTCTGTTCTATTTATCATGACTGTTTCGCTGCCACGTTCCGAGCATCACTTTCCACTACTATTGGTTCGGGGCGTGACACTGGGGGTGTAGCCCAACTGAGAGATTCATCAACATGATGAGGGGAGCGAGGATGTGAGAGCCGAAATTTGTAGAGAAGGGCAGGCGGGCCGAAATTGGGAGCAGGCCGTCGAGCCGAAGGATGTTGGAAGGCGAGCCGCGAGGGCAGAGAGAAGGGTTTATTCACTCGATGACCTGGACGGGAGGTCAAAATGAAAGGAGGTATGTTCATCGGCGAAAAGGGGACGAAAAGAGGAGTTTGTTGATTCAAAAGGGATATTCGCCACCCGAAGGGACGGAGAGAAGAGTTTATTGATTCGAAAGGGATATTCATCGTCTGAAGGGACGGAGAGAAGAGTTCATTGATTCCAAAGTGGTATTCGTCTCCCGAAGGGACGGAGAGAAGGGTTTGTTGATTTAATGATCCAGACGAAAGGTCTGAATAAAAAGTGATATTCGTCACCCGAAGGGACGGAGAGAAACGTTTGTTGATTCAATGACCTAAACAGGAGGTCCAAATCAAAAGGATTATTCGTCACCCGAAGGGACGGAGAGTTCCTTCAATGACCTGGAAGGAAGGCCCAGATCGAACGGATTGTTTGTTTACCCGAACGGCAGGCTCGGGCCAGGGTGAAAGGTTGTTTTGTTCTTTAATGCACCGGGGGAACCGGCCAAGAAAGGTCTTTTAGTTCTCCAACTGGGCGGAAAGTCTACGAGCCAGATTAGAGAAAGGGAGTCTTTTTATTCTTCGGATGGATGGAAAGTCTGGGCTGAGGTGACAAGGTGATGTTTATTCTCTAACCAGACGGAAGGTCCGAACTAGAGTGAAAGGAATATTTTTATTCTCTAGTCGGGTGGAAGGTCTGATCTAGAGTGGAGAGAATCTTTTTGTTCTCTGGCTGGGCGATAGGCCCGAACCAAAGTGAAAGAAATCTTTTTATTCTCTAGTCGGACGGAAGGTCCGATCTAGACTGAAAGGATCTTTTTGTTCTCTAACCGGACGGAAGGTCTGAACTAGAGTGAAAGGATCTTTTCGTTCTCTAGCCGGACGGAAGGTCCGATCTAGAGTGGAGAGAATCTCTTCGTTCTCTGGCTGGACGGCATGTCCGAACCAAAGTAAAAGGAATCTTTTTATTCTCTAGCCGGGCGGAAGGTCCAATCTAGAGTGGAGAGAGTCTTTTTGTTCTCCGGCTAGGCGACAGGCCCGAACCAAAGTGAACGGAATCTTTTTATTCTCTAGCCGGACGGAAGGCCCGATGTAGAGTGAAAGGATCTTTTTGTTCTCTGGCTGGGCGATAGGCCTGAACCAAAGTGAAAAGATTTCATGTTCTTTAATGTGCCAGGAGTACCGGCAGTGAAATCTGAACTCGGGAAAGTGGACCGCAAGGACCAGAATCGGTGTTGCGGAAGTAGGCTGTGAAGGCTGAAATCGGGGAAGCGGACTACAAGAGCAGCAATCGGGAAAGCTGGCTACAAGGGCCAAAATTGGGGAGCAGGCTATGAGAGCCCAAATTGAGGAAGCGGACTACAAGAGCCGCAATCGGGAAGCTGGCTACAAAAGCCAAAATTGGGGAGTAGGCTATGAGAGCCCAAATTAAGGAAGCGGACTACGAGAGCCGCAATCGGGAAGGTGGGTACAAAAGCCGAAATTGGGGAGCAGGCTATGAGAGCCCAAATTGGGGAAGCAGACTACGAGAGCCAAAGTTGATAAGCGGGAGATTAGCAAGCCGCAAGGGCAGGAAGTAGGCCGTGAGGGCCAAGATTGGGCTGTACAAGCTAGAACTGGGAAAGCAGGCTGCGATAACCGAAATTGAGTTTATTTTTATTATTTTTATTTTTATTCAAACATGCAGGCATTCGTCGGCAGGCATAATATAAATATAAATAAGGTAGCTCGCTCTATAGGGGATGTGATAGGGACATCGCCCATGATTAGCAGAGACGGTGGGGGCCAGAAGGCACAGCTAAGGGATGGTGCACCCGCCAAGGGGATATCGCATGTCTTGCATGCATAGCTTAAATTCACGCATTTCACCCAAGACAACTCTGTGTGGAGTGGAGGAGCAAACGTGTGAGCAAAAGGCCCTAAACATAGGGATATGAAAGTTTTCTAAGCAACACTCGAGGATTACTCTAGCACCTACACATGGGTTTCAGGCTCTCGATTTCAGTAGCTTCGCACAACCCCCATATGTTTATTTTGGTAGCGGATTTCACCGTTCAGCGCGAGTCTCCAGATTTGTTTCAGTGGGGATTCCCGGCTACTAGGATTCATCCTTGTTGAAATTCGCTTCACCATTTCACGCGAGTCTCCTCATGTGTCTCAATGGGGATTCTCGGCTACTCGGTTTCACGCTTCTCTCTCTTTTTTTGCATCATTTTTTTCTCTTTTTTTTTTTAAAGTGGGGGTAGGCAGCTTTCTCCTTACGATTGCCTTTCATGTGAGTGTAGGAATTTAAGTCTCTGTAGAGTGCTAAGAAGAAATTTGGGCAATCCCTATGGTCGAAGACCATTGAACACATTGAGTGTGGAGTGGGGGAGTGTTGCCTCAGGTTTATTTTGTGAGTTGGGCTTAACAATTTAGCCATGACTCTTCCCCTTGACTTGTGCACCCGCCATAATTGGGTTCCCTTCGAGCGTATGCCGTGACACACGTGCATCTAGAATCGGGGCAGCATTATTTAGCAAGGAAACATGGTCCTAGAAAATTTCAAGGAAATGTGTTATTCTATATTATAAGCAAGCATGCAAGCAGGGCAGCCAAGCAATTTTTTTTCTATTTTTTCTCTTTTTTTTGCATAAGAACATACTGTCATTACGTATATGTATCTTGTATGTGCATATAGAATCAATGCCGCAGCCAAGGTTCTGAGGAAGGAAACCGCGAAGGGCCAAAAGAACATTGGGGAAGCGGGCTATAAAGGCCGAAGTTGATATTGGAAGTGGGCTACAATAGCTAAAATTGAGGAGAGCGAGCTGCAAGAGCCAGATTCTAGGAAGCAGGCTACAAGAGCCAACGGTATTGGGAAGCGGACTGCATGAGCCAGAGTTATGGGAAGTGGGCCGTGAAGGCCGAATTCTGGGAAGCAGGCTACAAGAGCCAAAAGTATTGGGAAGCGGGCTACAAGCCAAAATTGGGAAAGCGGGCTACGAGAATCGAGAAGTAGGCCACAAAGGCCAAAGGTTGGTGAAGCGGGCTACAAGAGCCGAAATTGGGAAAGCGGGCTACGAGAGCCAAAATCAGGAAAGCGGGCTCCGAGAGCCGAAGTTGGGAAGTAGGCTACGAGTGACAAAGATCGGGGAGAAGGCTACGGGAGCCAAATCGGGGAAGCAGGTTACAAGAGCCAAAACTGGGAAGCAGGCTACGAAGGCCAAAGGGAAGTGGGCTACCAGAGCCAAAATGTTAGGGAAGCGGGCTACAAGCCAAAGTTGAGAAGCGGGCTACAAGTAGCCGAAGTTGGGATATTGAAAAGTAGGCTAAAAAGCCAAGAGATATTGGGAGCGGGCTAACAAGCTGAGAGATGTTAGAAGCCGGCTATAAAGTCGAAAGATATCGGAGAGCGTAGTGGGACGGATGGATTAATCCTGATACTGGGCCTCGACCGAAATGGTTGAGCCGAAGGGCGTCGGATAGCAGGATACGAGAGCCGAAGAGAAGGGTCCCTTTTTGTTCTCTAGCCAGGGGAAGGGTCCGAACCAAAGTGAAAGGTCTATTCTTTTGTTCTCTGGCCGGGGAATGGTCCGAACCAAAGAGAAAGGTTTATTATTTGATTCTCTGGCCGGGGAAGGATTCGAACCAAAGTGAAAGGTTTATTCTTTGATTCTCTGGTGGGGGCAGGATCCGAACAAAAGTGAAAGGTCTATTCTTTTGTTGTCTAGCCGGGGAAGGGTACGAACCAAAGTGAAAGGTCTATTCTTTTGTTCTCTGGCCGGGGAAGGGTTCGAACCAAAGTGAAAATGATGGGGGTATCCCTCGCCCCTCCACTTTTTTTGAGGCTCGGATTGCTCATCAACGTGCGCCATTGTGTTCGTCATAATTTTATGAGTCTAGTCATGTAATTTTTATATTTTGTTTGAGTCATCATCATGTAATTTTGCCTTTATTTGAGTCATGTACCTAGGTTAGTAGGTTATCTACCAAAGTCTTATGTCATTATGTTGGTTTGTTAGGCTATTGGGCCCAACTAATGGGCTAGGCCCAGGGGCGCCCCTCCCTTGGAGTGTTTGGTCAATAGTTGTTTAGTCAGGGTCATTTTCATCCTAGGAAAAGTCCAATGCCTATAAATAGGCCCCCACTCCTCTCATATGTAACAACTTTGGCATGAATTTTGAAATCCAAAATTCCACATCCGTCTAGATCTCTCTCTCATTATCTCTCTCTCTCTAAGGGGTCCCCCCCCTCTCTCTCTCCCCTCACCCCAAATTTCAAAATTTTCTCTCTCCTCCCCATTCACCTATCATTAAGACCCCTCCCCCTTGCCCATACACTCATTTAACTCCCCCCCAACCCCAAGGTGGAATCCTCCAATCCTTGCTCTACCCTCCAACCACCAACTACCCTCTTCCCTTCCCCAAGCACCCTTCCCTCTCCCCCATACAACCCACCACTTCCCTAGGCCATTTGAATTCAAATCCACCTTCCCTCCACAGCCCTAGGGCACCCCCAAGACCCCACCCCTTGGTTAGGGTCGCCCCCCCTCTCTCTCTCATCTCCACCATTCTCCCTTGCTCTTCTCCATCACCTCTCCCACCTCCATTGATAGATCCTCCAAGCAGCTGGCGACCTGCAGAAGACCACCTGCTTGCAGAGGCGACCCCGACCACATCTCGGTGAATATGAAATCCCAAGAGGTACCGTTGGAAGAGTCTGCCTGTCCTCTTCGCAACGGCGGTGGTTTCATCTTCGTCCGAGCACGGTCCTGTCCGGGAGAGCATTTCTCCCCCGACTGCGTGAATCTTCCCTGGCAGGAGGCCAGAGCCGGAGTGGAAGCTCTTCTGCGACGAACCTATTGGGAATCGGATCATGATTTCTTCAAAAAAAGTCTTCTACTTCGAGTCCTCTACCATCACCAAGAAGCAGAGTTCAATTTGGAGACCGGACCAGAAAGTTATCAATTTTCTCCCCCGATCGTGCGGTTCTGCTTCCACTCTATCAGCACAGACCCTCCTTCAGTGTTCAGAAGCCACCGAACTACTCCGACCTCATTTGGCATCCCCGTTGGTTCGGCTTCGAAGTAGACTCGTCAATGGTTCCAAAGGCTCTGACGGCACCTGATTCCGAGCTCGGGAGCGTTCGTGGCACCCTCTGCTTCCTGCTATTAGAAACCTGCAGCTGTCAGAACAGAGGACCTGCTGCCCTGTTCATGCCCCTACCCCGACCAACAGAGATACCAGAAGAAATCCAGAAAATTTAGGTGTCTTCCCAGTCCAGCTACGAAGATTTTCCCACTGGTTTCGTCTTCAGCAAAAATCTGGAGTGGCCACAACGTCCAGAGAAGCAACTGTCTATCCAGAAGCGCAAACAGTGGGCAGAATCAACATCGGCGTCCAATTTCATCTTTCATGGGTCTCACCCCCTCCCCGCTTGACCGGCTAAAGGCCCCTCCCTGTGTGGCGGTAGTTTTAGGTGTAATCTCAGTTAACCCCCACCCTAAAATCCCCCTCCTGCAAGAGGTGTAGTTCATGTATTAATTCAGGTCGCAAGTTTGAAGCTCCGTCGACGCGGCGTGCGGGTGCATACCCACGCCGCCCCGCTCGCCCCCGTCTCCGGCCGGAGTCGGCGTCTTCACGCCGACTAGGTGAGCCTCGGTCCCTCTCTTGGCTGGTTTCAATTCATTGCTAGCATAGTATTATCGCCATTGTTTCGTCGGACGGTGAATGAGAGCTCGGCCCTAAATTGCTAGTGCCGTGAGTGACCACCGCGGGCGAGTTGTGAGTGAACCATTACATCCCACACCCTTGGTGTACTGGCCACCCATGATTTGGGCATCCCAGGCCCATTTGGGGTTCTCCCCAAGCTAGCCAACCTTTGGAGCCTCAAGGTCCCGCCTCGGACCCTCTCCATGATCGCCGAGTTGCCTTCGGGCACTAATGTGCGCCAAGCGAGTGAGCTCGCTAGTGTGAGTCCGCTGCCCAACTTGTATGCTTGCAAAATAGGTCCAAGGGTGGTGTCACATAAAGTGGTATCAGAGCAAGTTCACAACTTATCTCTATCAAGTTGGTCCTAGGGCATGTTTATGCATTTAGAGTCCTCGGTTGCATCTCTTGTGCACTAGTATGGCCACCTTATACCGACCTTACCAATCGGCCCTCTCCATAAGTCTAAACCACCAAGGGATGCCTACCACTAACACACATGACCTCCCTGGCCATGTCAACTACCTCATGAAGGCCTTGACCTATGCCAATGAGCGGCTTGATAACCTATCAGGTCGACTCGACCAAATAGGAGAAAATAGACCCACCCCAAGGACGGATGATAGGAGGACGTGTCCCCCACCTCCCACCTTTGATGGAACTCATCCTAGTGACTATTTGGATTGGGAGGCTTCCATGGACCATTACTTCACTTGGTATCCCATGACCGATAACGAGAAAGTCCAATTTGCCAAATCACAACTTACCAAACGGGCTCAAACGTATTGGCTACAAATTGTCGGGCTAAGGATAATTAGAAGGGAAGATCCCATCACCACTTGGGTAAACATGAAGGAGCAACTTAGGGCTAGTTATGTGTCCCCTTCCTACACGGATCACGAAAGCCCAAGGAGCACTTCAACTCCACCATTCCCATCCGGCCAACCCAAGACTCCAATTCCCCAATTCCCCACAATGCAACAAAAACCCCATTCCACAACCCACATTACCCAAGCCCCTTTGACCACCCCTCACCTCACCCCTTCTCAAAAGGGAAAGAGCCCAATGGAGATAGAAGTGAGTAAAATAACCCCGGGTAAGTGCGAGCCGGAATGTTATAGGTGCCCCCAATTGGGGCACATCACCGGACAATGCCCCACAAGGAAGCATCTTCCTATGTCCCTAGTGGTTGAAACATCTCCCACCCCGACCATCATTACCCCGCCATCGTTCCCCAACAAGGACACTCCTCCCAAGGAAAATCTCCCTAAAACCCCTCAACCCACCCATCTTCCTCTTCCTACCCCAACCCAACCCCAACCTAGACCTCCGCTACTTCCCTTACCAATCCCAACCCAAGCCCATACTTGTTCACCACTTCGGGTGCATCATGCACCGGCTATCACCAATTCCCCCGCATTAGATCTACCCAACACATTATCTTTAGAAGTTGAAACCCATACACCCACCCACTTGGAAAGGGATGCTAGTCCGGATCCACAACCAACCATAAAGGAAATCCAAGCACCTCCACTTCCACCCACCTCTCCTAGTCCGGATCCTCAAGAGCCACACCTCCTCACCGTGAATGAGTCCATACTCCAATGGCTCAAACAAGGCCCCCGCGTCCCTAGTTCACCCCTACACCTCTCACCTATGGGACATCAATCCCAAATTGTGGCCCTCCCCTCCTTTCACACCACGATCCAATCCTATTATGAGATAGAGGGTTGGGATGATCTCCTCAAGGGTCTAGAGTGGCAATTAGACTTGACTTGTTTGTTGACTCTAGGGGCGGACCGACCCAAGAGCCTTGACCTCATCCATCCATGCATTGGGTCTATCACCTCGATTTGCACTGTTGGTTGCTACACTAGTGACCTCCTTTTTCTTCTCCCCATAGTGGAAGAGCCCATCTCAGTCCACTCCCCTACCATTGTGATTCCTAGAACCTTGACCAACCAACCCACCCCATACACCGGCCAAACCATTTCACTAGAAGAGGGCGACTCACCACCATATGAGGATCTTGAGGACATGGAGTACCCCTATCTAGGTGACCCTTACCATGATCCCTTTGACCCTTTCCTATGGGAGTCTAGTTCCCCATGTGACCCACTCACCTTATTCACCACCCGCCTTACCCTACCCTTACCACCCATGTTGAACCAAACCCCTCCCTTCCTAGACTCGGGTTACACCATGGGAGCGTTGACCATAGGTAACATACACCTTGGGATTGATGAATTTCTCCACTCCATGATGACCCCCTTCTTAGATCCTTTTGATCCATACGAGTGGAAGCTCAAGGGCCATCCCACACCCATGCACATGGAAGTCCTCTCTAGGATAGAAATGCATAAGTCTTGGCACAACACACCACTTAGCATGATTAGAAAGTCGGGTCCATTCATTCACATCACCCACATGTCAAGTAGGAAGCATGAGTGGTCCCTATTTGGGTGTAACGGTCTTCCCCAGTTCACCATTGGTCTTATCTATGCTAGGAACATACATGGGTGTCCGGGTCCTCCAACATTCATCACACTCACTCATAAGAGGGACACCTATGGATGCCTCGGTCCTCCCAAATCATTCAAAGTCTTCATAACATCAATGCATGATAGGTCTATATGTGGTTGCCCTGGACCACCTTTGCATACCATACATTATCCACTCACACCGCATCATTGTGCATGGCATATGCATCCAAGCAAGTATCAAGCAACAAGCGGTGAGATTCACAACAAGCGGTCAAAAACTCATGGGCGCCACTTGGAATTCCAAGTTGGTAACTTGACGATGATGACTTTGGAGTGGCTCTACCCTAAGGTCACCTCCAATTTGAGGGCACGAGGACTTGGACCTTGCCAAGTTCCGAATGATTTTGGCAACCCGACTTGCGGGTTGGACTTACTGATGGGTTTTGGGATTCACCCCATTTCACATGTGGCGGATCCGACACCCTCTAAGGGCACCACGGTGGATCCTAGTGAGTGCCTTGAGCTTACACCTATCCTTGCGAGAGACACCCTCAGAGTGCCACCACAAATTAGCCTGAGAGCCTGACGTGAGCACACGGCGGTAATACTAGGCAAGCAAGATCCCATCGCCAGCATGAGGGTGTGTCCGAGCCACTTTGACGAGCTGAAGTGCCCTTCTCCGGCTATGAGCGAAGGTTGAGTTTGGAGATCGTGGTTCGCTCGGAGTTGCATGTTGGTGTACTACTTCCCCGTTGGACCCATACTCGACGGGGTCGAGTTTTCCCCACCCCGGGGGTATGATGGGGGCATCCCTCGCCCCTCCACTTTTTTTGAGGCTCGGATTGCTCATCAGCGTGCGCCATTGTGTTCGTCATAATTTTATGAGTCTAGTCATATAATTTTTATATTTTATTTGAGTCATCATCATGTAATTTTCCCTTTATTGGAGTCATGTACCTAGGTTAGTAGGTTATCTACCAAAGTCTTGTGTCATTATGTTGGTTTGTTAGGCTATTGGGCCCAACTAATGGGCTAGGCCCAGGGGCGCCCCTCCCTTGGAGTGTTTGGTCAATAGTTGTTTAGTCAGGGTCATTTTCATCCTAGGAAAAGTCCAATGCCTATAAATAGGCCCCCACTCCTCTCATATGTAACAACTTTGGCATGAATATTGAAATCCAAAATTCCACATCCCTCTAGATCTCTCTCTCATTATCTCTCTCTTTCTCTCTCTCTCTCTAAGGGCCCCCCCCTCTCTCTCTCCCCTCACCCCAAATTTCGAAATTTTCTCTCTCCTCCCCATTCACCTATCATTAAGACCCCTCCCCCTTCCCCATACACTCATTTAACTCCCCCCCAACCCCAAGGTGGAATCCTCCAATCCTTGCTCCACCCTCCAACCACCAACTACCCTCTTCCCTTCCCCAAGCACCCTTCCCTCTCCCCCATACAACCCACAACCTCCCTAGGCCATTTGAATTCAAATCCACCTTCCCTCCACAGCCCTAGGGCACCCCCAAGACCCCACCCCTTGGTTAGGGTCGCCCCCCTCTCTCTCTCTCATCTTCACCATTCTCCCTTGCTCTTCTCCATCACCTCTCCCACCTCCATTGATAGATCCTCCAAGCAGCTGCCGACCTGCAGAAGACCACCTGCTTGCAGAGGTGACCCCGACCACATCCCAACGAATCTAAAAGCCCAAGAGGTACCGTTGGAAGCGTCTGCCTGTCCACTTCGCAACGGCGGTGGTTTCATCTTCATCCGAGCACGGTGCTGTCCGGGAGAGCCTTTCTCCCCCGACTGTGCGAATCTTCCCTGGCAGGAGGCCAGAGCCGGAGTGGAAGCTCCTCTATGACGAACCTGTTGGGAATCTGATCGCGATTTCTTCAGAAAAACTCTTCTACATCGAGTCCTCTACCATCACCAAGAAGCAGAGTTCAATTTGGAGAACGGACCAGAAAGTTATCAATTTTATCCCCGATCGTGCGGTTCTGCTTCCACTCTATCAACACCGACCCTCCTTCAGTCTTCAGAAGCCACCGGACTACTCCGACCTCATTTGGCATCCCCGTCAGTTTGGAATCGAAGTATACTCGTCAACGATTCCAAAGGCTCTAACGGCACCTGATTCCGAGCTTGGGAGCGTTCGTGGCACCCTCTGCTTCCTGCTGTTAGGAACCTGCTGCCCTGTTCAAGCCCCTACCCTGACCAGCAGAGATACCAGAAGAAATCCAGAAAATTTTGGTGTCTTCCCGGTCCAGCTACGAAGATTTTCCCACTAGTTTCATCTTCAGTAAAAATTCGGAGTGGCCGTAGCATCCAGAGAAGCGACTGTCTATCTAGAAGCATAGACAATGGGCAGAATAAACATCGGCGTCCAATTTCATCTTTCGTCGGTCTCACCCCCTCCCCGCTTGGCCGGCTGAAGGCCCCTCCCTGTGTGGAGGTAGTTTTTGGTGTAATCTCAGTTAACCCCCACCCTAAGATCTCCCTCCTGCGAGAGGTGTAGTTCATGTATTAATTCAGGTAGCAGGTTTGAAGCTCCCTCGACGCGGCGTGCGGGTGCATACCCACACCTCCCCGCTCGCCCCCGTCTCCGGCCGGAGTCGGCGTCTTCACGCCGGCGAGGTGAGCCTAGGTCCCTCTCTTGGCTGGTTTCAGTTCATTGCTAGCATAGTATTTTCGCCATTGTTTCGTCGGACAGTGAATGAGAGCTCGGCCCTAAATTGCTAGTGCCGTGAGTGACCACCGCGGGCGAGTTGTGAGTGAACCAGTACATCCCACACCCTTGGTGTGCTGGCCGCCCATGATTTGGGCATCCCAGGCCCATTTGGGGTTCTCCCCAAGCTAGCCAACCTTTGGAGCCTCAAGGTCCCGCCTCGAACCCTCTCCACCATCGCCGAGTTACCTTCGGGCACTAATGTGCGCCAAGCGAGTAAGCTTGCTAGTGTGAGTCCGCTGCCCAACTTGTATGCTTGCAAAATAGGTCCAAGGGTGGTGTCACATCAGAAAAGTTTATTCCTTGATTCTCTGGCCGGGGAAGGATCCGAACCAGAGTGAAAGGTCTATTCTTTGATTCTCTGGCCAGGAAAGGATCCGGACCAAAGTGGAAGGTTTATTCTTTGATTCTCTGGACGGGGAAGGATCCGAACCAGAGTGAAAGGTCTATTCTTTGATTCTATGGCCAGGGAAGGATCCAAACAAGTGTGAAAGGTTTATTCTTTGATTCTCTGGCCGGGGAAGGATTCGGACCAAAGTGGAAGGTCTATTCTTTAATTCTCTGGCCGGGGAAGGATCCGAACAAAAGTGGATGGTCTCTTCTTTGATTCTTTGGCCGGGGAAGGATCCGGACCAAATTGGAAGGTTTATTCTTTTATTCTCTTGCCGGGGAAGGATTCGAACCAGAGTGAAAGGTTTATTCTTTAATTACGAAGCTATCAACTAGGAGCCGATGATTAGGAAGCTGTCAGCCTAGAAGCCAATGATGGGGTAGCTGTCGGTTCATGGGCCGATGATTACAAAGTTGTCGGCTCATGGGCTGATGGGGTAGCTATCGGCTCAAAGGCCGATAAATGGACATCTGTTGGTTGAAGCCCTGGTGGCTGAATGTTTGTCGGCTTGAAGCCCCGATGGCTGAACATCATTCGGTTGAAGCCCCGATGGCTGGACATCTGTCAGTTGAAGCCCCCGATGGCTGAATGTATGTCGGCTTGAAGCCCCGATGGATGGATATCTTTTGGTTTAACGCCCCGTCGGTGGAACATCTGTCGTCTTGAAGCCCCGATGGCTGAACATCTTTCGGTTGAAGCCTCGATGGCAGGACATCTGTCGGTTGAAGCTCCGATGGCTGAATGTTTATCGACTTGAAGCTCCGATGGCTGGATATCTGTCGGCTTGAAGCCCGGAAGGCTGAATATCTGTCGGCTTGAAGCCCGGAAGGCTGAATATCTGTCGGCTTGAAGCCCCGATAGCTGAATATCTGTCGGATTGAAGCCCCGATGGCTGAATATATGTCGGCTTGAAGTCCCGATGGCTGAATATTTGTCGACTTGAAGCCCCGATGGCTGAGTATCTGTCGACTTGAAGCCCCGATGGCTGAATGTTTGTGGACTTGGATGAAAGGTTATGATGCCGACCACATGACAAGTCTATTTGTTGGATGACTAAAGGTAGAGGGTGAAGGACCATGTCTGTCTCAAGGCTCACTTTCTTTTCTTCTCTTCTTCTCTTATGTGGAGGGGCGAGTGGAAAGACCACGTCTACCTGATGACTGTTCTTTTCTTTTCTACTCTTCCTTTATTATGAAGAGGCGGGTTCAAAGACCACGTCCACCTCATGACTGTTGTTTTGGTTCTGCTCTTCCTTTCTCATTAATGCCCCTGAGCTAGGGTGTATTTCTCTTGATGTGCACCTAGGTTGGGATGTAACTTTTCTTCTGTGCCCCCAAGCGAGGTGTATCTTTCATGGCTTATAGGCCCCTAGACGGGGTGTAACTTCTACTTCTTATGCCCCAGAGCGGGATATATTTTTCTTCGTATTCCTCTAAGCCGGTGTGTAGCTTTTGTTTCATATGCCCTCATACGGGGTGTGTTTTGCTTCTTGTGAACCCAAGGCAGGATGTGTGCTTCTTTCTTTGTATGCCCCCAGGCTGGGGTGTATTCTTTCTTTGTGTGCCCCCAGGTCGGGGTGAATTCTTCTGCTTCTTGTGCCCCCTAGGGCAGGGTCCGCTTCTCTGCGTATGCCCCCGAACCGGGGTGTATCTTTTGCTTCTTATGCCCCCGAACCGGGGTATTTTTCTTTAGATCCCCCTAAGCTGGGGTGTATGCCTCTTTGCTTCTATGCCCCTATGCGGGGTGTATTCTTCTGCTTCTTATGCCCCGTGCGGGGTGTAGCTTTATTTCAAATGCCCCCATGAGGGGTGTGTTTTGCTTCTTGTGCACCCAAGGCAGGATGTGTCTTTTCTTCACGTGCCCCTAGATCAGGATGTAACTCTGTCACTTATTATGCCCCCTAGGCCGGGGTAGATTCCTCTACTTTTTCTGCCTCAGAGTAGGGTATATTTCTCTTCGTATTTCCCTAAGCCGGGGTGAATTCCTTTTGTTTCATATGCCCCCATGCGGGGGTATGTTTATTCTTCAAATGCCCCTAGGTCTGGGTGTAGCTCTTTTGTTTCTTATGCCCCCAGGCGGGGTGTAACTTCTTGCTTCTTCTACCCCTCAAGGCGGGGCGTATTTCCCTTCCTATGCCCCTGGAGGGGGGGTACAGCTCCTTGCCTCTTATGCCCCCATGGCGGGGTATAGTCTTTGCTTCTTATGCCCCATGGCGGGGTGTGTCTTTTGCTTCTTATGCCCTCATGAGGGGTATATCTTTTATGGCTTCTATGCCCTCGGGCGGGGTGTGTTTCTTCTTCAAATGCCCCTAAGCTAGGGTGTATCTTCATGTTTCTTATGCCCCGAGGTCGGGGTGTATTCTGCTTCTTTCCTTCTGTGCCCCCAGGCGGGGTATGTTCTTTACGGCTTCTATGCCCCTAGGCGGGGTGTGTTCCTTTTTCAAATGCCCCTAAGATGAGGTGTGTTCTTTATGGCTTCTATGCCCCAGGCGGGGTGTAATTTCTGCTTCAGATGCAACCAGGGTGGGGTGTATGTTTGGGAAGCTACTCATGGAGCATCTTTTACTTCGGCTAGCTTTTTTTTTTGATGGCGAGTCATGTCGGCCAAGCAGTAGTAAAGGGAGGATAGCCGTGAGGCCCCAGTATCTTCTAACTTACCTTCGGCCACCTGGGCGGGTCATTCTCTGCTTCTTTTCATGAAAAGTCGTGCCTCAAAAGGGAGGTCGCATGCAAGCGTCCCAAGTTAGTGTATTAGGTTGATTCCCCTTTTTTTTCTCCCCACATTGGGGCGTCTGGTGTATTGGCAGAGGCTGGAGGATGCCCTGCCACTGTACTTTGATAGTCAATCCCCTGGCAGGGCCATCTTCATGTTCCTGGCTCGCGTTAGGTGTATATTGACATGTTTTTTGTTTGTTTATTTTTTTTGTGATCCCTAGAAGGGAATGCATTGCTAAGTGCCCTCAGGCAAATTAAAATTTCCCGCGAAGGTTGATTGCTCTCTGCCCCCCCTTTTCACGTGGAGTGACCTGTTGGGAGGGTTGTGAAGGGGTGGATGCATGTTCTCTTCGAGAGTCGTGGTCGTGCTTGGCCTCATTGCTATAAAGCATTCCCCGCAACAGGCAGGAATTCATCAAGTTATAGTTATAGATTGTTGGGTCTTCGAACAACCACTCGAGGGGTCATCTTATGCCTGATCGGGGCAGCAGGAAGGTGGAACGGACCAGGGCATTGCACCATGGACTTGCACCCTCCTAGGGCCGGGTGGGATGCCGACCTTCTTGTTCTTTTGGTTGGCAATGCTTGCCAACTTTGCTTTTTGTCCTTTCTTTTCTTCTCTTCTTCTTTTTTGTGTAATAGACGAAGGTGGGTGTGCAGGAGAGCGCTCACCCCCTCAGGGAGTGGATGAGTGGTTCGCTCCACCGCATCTATCCCACAGTGGTAATCATTATTCACCATGGGTCTTGAGGGATATGGCCGTACAACCCTCTCTCGCCAATTCTTTCTCTTCTTTTTTGTTTCTTTCTTTTCTTCTTTTCTTCTTTCCTTTCTTTCTCTTCTTAGGGAAAGGGGGTTGTTGGCACTCAAAATATATTCAATGGCGATCAAGCCTCAAAGACAAATGATGTGGCCCACTAAAGTAGAGAAGCCGAAGAAGATCAATACACTGAAACCTTCTCAAGCTGCCAGAGCCTCAGGTCAACCAATATGAGCACCGGGGACTTCACCTTAGGAGAATCAAGATGAATTTACAACCAACCGGCAGCGCCGTCAAGACTACCTAATGAATCGGTATCGACTCGATCGTACCGCGTAGACAATATCCGTCGTCCGATCAAGGATGAGAATGCATCCGTTGTCCGACCAAGGCCAAGGATGTAACCGTCGTCCGATCGAGGATGGGAATGCATCCGTCGTCTGACAAAGGACAAGGATGTACCCATCGTTCGATCGAGGATGAGAATGTATCCGTCGTCTGACCAAGGACAAGGATGTACCCATCGTCCGACCAAGGACGAGCGTGTACCCATCGTCCGACCAAGGACGAGAATGCATCCATCGTCCGACCAAGGATGAGAATGTACCCGTCGTCCGATCAAGGATGAGAATGCATCTGTCGTTCGACCAAGGATAAGGATGTACCCGTCATCTGACGAAGGATGAGAATGTACCCATCGTCCGATCAAGGATGAGAATGCATCCATCATCCGCCCAAGGACAAGGATGTACCCGTCGTCCGACAAGGATGAGAATGTATCCATCGTCCAACCAAGGACGATAATGCATCCGTCGTTCGACCAAGGACAAGGATGTACCCGTCGTCCGACCAAGGATGAGAATGTATCCGTCGTCCGACCAAGGACGAGAATGTATCCATCGTTCGACCAAGGATGAGAATGCATCCGTTGTCCGACCAAGGATAGAGGTATATCTGGTGGCCCACCACCTGAATGAAAGATCCTCCTAAGGTGAAAGAGCACCCTTGGTCCATCAGAACAAGGGACCGAAGGCTCTGTCGATAGATTACCCCGATTACCCAGCATGGGTACGGCTTCTCAGCATATTGGGTCGGTTAGTGACCAAATGATCGCCCAGCCAGGGCGAAAGCATCCTAGGTGGCATTCCACCCCTCAAAAGAGCTTCGGGCACAAGTCAGGCCGAGCCAGCGGCACGAACCATAGTGTCGAGGGCCGTGTCAGCGGAAAACCCGCGTGTTCAAGCTGAAGATACATGGGCTTCTGAAGAAGGTTGTACGTCGACCCGAGAGCTTCGTCAGGACTTCTCACCTAGGTTTTCCAAGACTGCGGCAAGATGAATGGTCACGGTGACCCCTGGAGCCAGTCCGAGACCCTCCGTCTAACTTACGTCAAATGAACGGAGCTTATCCGGTGCGCCCTTTCACAGGCGCGCCCCTCTTTCCGGCGCCCTCCTACCCGGCGCGCCAAAAGCTAAAGGGGTTCTCCCTGGCATGCGTTCTGCGCGCCGTAATAGCCCCATCTATATATACACACTGGGTTCGACCAAGTAAGGAAAAAGGAAAAAAAAGAACAGAGGAGAAAAATAGGAGAGGCAAATTCGAAACAGGAAGAGAGAGAGAGAGGGGAGTCTTGGGGGAGAAGTAGGGTTTCTACTGGGAGGGTTCTCTCTGTCGTCTTCCCCTATCTTGCCTGAATAGCTTCGGAGCCAGAGAAGAGACGCTGGAATCCGATACTCTATTTTGGAGAAGAATTTTAGGTGGGTTTCGTGGTTTCTCTTCGGACGATTCTCTTTGATTTCTCTCGTCTGAGGGGGGAGGGGCGATGGCATGAGCCCATCTCCCCCCCTCACCATCTCTTCATTTCTTTCTCCTCTGTAACCCTCTCTATGCAACTAATGAAATGGCCGCCGAGCAACGATGTCGGGCCGTGCCGAATGATTGTGATAATCTATGTAGTTACTTTCCCATTGATGGAATGAATAATCTGCACTGTTGTGTATGCTTCTTCTACTCTTCCCTCGATTTACATGTTCAGTCGCCTCGTGTATGAACGTTGTGTTTCATCTCGTGATGCCGACCATGCCCTGGAGTCATATGGGCTACATTGATGTCACCCCCTCCCCAGGGCTCCTCCCTTCTAACGCAATGGCCATGCCTTGCTATATATGTGTTGTGGGTTTTATGCTTAGAGACACACTTGTGTGTGCATCTCTGTCCATTCCGGTTCGAGATCGATCCCCTCAATACCCCTTGACATTTCTCCATATTCCAAAGGGAATGGGGTCGTCTCTAAAGCATGCGTGTTCATCCTGTGCCAGTTATATGCTGGTTACTCGAATGAATGTTTTCATAGCTTGATCACCTCAGTTGTCACGCCCCGAGCGCGGAAGGAACTCGGAGACGCGTAACGAGTTTATATCGATCATGTCAATCAGAGCGTTAGTATATTCAACACAAAGACAGAGTGCGTAAAAATAAAGATAACCCAATCCTTTATCCAATCATAACATCAAAAGTACTTCTATTACAATCAACTTGATGAAAGTGTTAAGACTCCATAAAGGGAAAAGTACAACGATTGACTCAAAAATATAGGAAGTTAAGACTAGAAGATGCTTGGATAGACGGGGAGCTCTAATCTCTTCACTCTTGACTTTCTCCATCCGATTGAGTTTCGTCCTCGGACTTACCTGAAAAAAATAGGGGAAAAACACTACATGAGCGAACGCTCAGTAGGAATTATATCTCAAGAGCTAGCTTACTTTAAGTAAATTGCATGTTACATGAATGCAATAAAGCTATGCATGGTTGCGTAAAATGATAAGAGAGAGAGTATAACAAGAGATAATTGAGTGAACTATCATGTCATTCAAGGATTCATGTCAGTAATGGTCAAGGCATTCAAGCAAGTACGTTTATCAAGTCATGTCAAGGATTGGCTATTATATTTCAAGCAAGTAACAATAAATACCCTTTCTGGGTCACGCAAGTCATGTCATGTCAAGTCGAGTATGAGATTGTGGAATGTCGATCAAGCTAGTCATACATTTCGGTGCAATGCCACACCCTGATCATTACAACTCCCATGGGCACTAGTACTTTTGGGTGCTCCTCCCAGGACCAGATCGGGCCCTTAAATGCGCAGGCATTGATCGTGTATTTTTCGACCTCCACTATGGTTATAGCCAATATAGAGTTTCAATGGAATAAGCTTGTAGGTACTTTAAGGTAGAACTTGTGTAATAGAATTTCAAGGATTGAACATGATGTATAAAGACAACAACAACGGTACAATCACGATTAACGATTAAAACTAGGTGGAATAGGCTCCCAAACCAGGTGCCATGACATTAAGAATAAGCGCTCATATAGAGATGATTGCTCGTTCTTGGACATGATAAACTAGATAGAATTGAGGTCCACAAGTATGGCACCTAATTCATAAAACACTAATGGCATGGTTTCCCATTCCATTAACTTCATGACATCCTCTTAGCAAGTGATGAGAGCCGGTATACCATGTTTCTTTAGAGCGACATGGTAAACAAGTAGTGTCATGGGTTTTTGATGTGACACCGACTTTGTGAATGCAACAACTAGACCGAAGGTCCTTGGACTTACCAAGCAAGCACAACGCACAAGAGTAGAGAATTACGCAAGTTGCCAAACCACCGTTGCGCACACGATTCCCGGGTGACTCGGCGATGCCGAGTGGAGGTAGTGGAACAAAGCCCTTGCTGGTAGAGGACCAGCAAAGCTATGGTCGCCCTCCCGAGGGTACGGCGCCCACAATCAAAGGGCTGGCTAGGTGCCGTAAGGGCACCGGGTCACTCTCTCACAATCCCACGATGACCACTCGTAAACGGGGAGCTTCGGGGTCGGGCGCTCTCTCACCGTCAACAGTGCAATTCCACGGATATTATATGAACAAACTACTGATATGAGAGCAAAGGATAGAGCTTACCCGGTTGGTTTGAAGAAACCAACCCCATTCGGAGACGAGGGCGAGCGGGGAAGTGTGGGTTCCCCGTACACTACGTCGATGAAGCTTGATCCCTGCTAATTATTTACATGCACTACGCCTCACGCAGGAGGGTGGATCTCGGGGTGGGGAAAAGTGGATTACACACAAACACTACCTCCACACAGGGAGGGGCGGTAAGCCGGTCAGGCGGGGAGGGGCGTGAAGCTAAGAACAGAGCCGGATTGCCCTCCCGGGGTTCTGTCCGCCGGTTCTGCCCGCTGATAGGCACTCACTGTCGACTCCACTGTGATCGCTCCCGGACTCGAAAGTGAACGAGACCAGCGCCAAAATGTTGGTGACTGACCTGGAATGAAGCCTGAATTTTGTTGGTGCCAGAAGTTGTCGACGATGTCCGGAACAGACGCTGGACCAGCGCTGCTCTGCTCTGCCTTGGACTGAGTTCCGGTTGTTACAGCAGGTTGGCGACTTCACCACGATCGCTCCCGTGATCCAATCTAGACGGGATCAGGACGTTTGTGAGCGTGGTCGAATCCTCTTCAATCAGAAACCAAGATGGGCACCAGAGGAGGTCGGAGCAGGGAGGTGGAACCCGAAGAGTGAGAGGGGGTCTGATCAGTCCCTGACAGGACTGACCTGCGCACTTGGGGAAAATAATTTGGAACGGGGAGATACGAACTCCAAACGAGGTCCCGCTTTCTGTGTTGGACAGAGGACTGGTGGATCTTCTCCCCGGTCAAGTGGCGCACCAAGTGCAGCACCGGTGTGGTCGTAGTAGCTTCTGAATGGCAGCTCTGGTTTCTGGCCAGACTGGTTCTGCGCAGTCGGTGAAGAATGGCTCTCCCGGACAACTCCAAACTCGAATTGGGGCGGGATCACCTCGCCTGCGAAGACGACTGAAAGAGATTTTCGGCAATGTAGGATACGCCTCCAGAAGATGTGCGGTGAAGATGTGGTTGACTCTGCAACTCGACCCTTGACTGCTGCCTGCGGACTGAGATGAATAGGGTGATGATAGGTGATGGGAGACGGAGTAGATGGGGTGGGAAATGGGGTGGATGGGTGTGGGGGTGGCACCTGACTATGTGGGGGTCTGTTAGGGGGTGATACAAGTTGTGGGAGGGGCAGAAAGGGGGTTGGAAGGTGGTCTAGCAAATGGAGGAAGGGGGAGCTGCGAATTTGGGTTGGGAAGGAGAGAGGGAGGAGAGATCTCTCCTTTGTTTTGAATGGTGGGTTAATGGAGGGGTTAATGGGGGCCTAGGGAATGTGAAGGGTTGCCTTGGGGAGGGGAAGGGGTGCTTGGGAGAAGGGATTCTCCCTTGGGAAAATGAAAGGTTGTATGGGGAAGGGGAAAGGTTGCTTGGGAGGAGGGAGAGGTGCCTAGGAGAAGGGGATTCCACCTAGGGGTTGGAGGGGAATTAAATGGGAGGTATGGGGAAGGGGGAGGGGTCTTAATGAGAGGTGAATAGGGAGGAGAGAGAGTGAATTTCGAAATTGGGGGTGGGGAGGAGAGAGAATGGGGTTCGCCCCCTTTAGGGAGAGAGAGAGAAAGAGAGAGGGGAATCCACCCCTTAGAGAGAGAGAGAGAGACACAATTCTTGTGGAAATTTTCACTTAATACTTCATTCATTCATTAGTTCTCCATGGAGGGATTGGAGTCCTTTTTATAGGGAACCCTCAATTTACCAAAAGTCCTTACCTTTTGGACTATTGACAAATGACCAAGGGGGGGAAGGGGGCGCCCATGGGCCAAGCCCATTGAAGTGGGCCCGTTAACCCACTAGGCCATCTAATGATACTTAGACTTAGATAGATGACTCACTAACTTAGGTACTTGACTCAATAAAAGGAAAATTACATGGTTAAGACTCAAGGAAAGATATGAAAATGACATAGCTAGACTCAGAAAATCAAGATGAACATAATGGCAAGCATCGGGACCCTTGGAGAAATGGGAAGTGGTAAGCGATGTCCCCATCAGTTTTGATGGTACAACCTGCTCGGCTGCCTTGAGGGAATCCAAGGCTAGCGGAGTCTTACAGAGGTCTCTATGATAAAGTCACTAGTCTAATGGAACGGAATGTCCCATGGAGAGTTTGTCTATCACCGAGAAATAGTGGGTAATCGATTAAACAACGTGAAACATCGGACTATATTCACGGAATGGAACATAGTGCCTATACACATAACCCATTGTCAAGGGTTACTGAAAACCCACGAAATCAGGAAATCAGTTGATTGGCGTCTGGGCTTAAGTCATCATTTTATGAATTGACGCCCTTGTCAGGGTCGTCAGTTCAATAAATGACGACTGTTCACGCAGTCGTTATATTTAGATTAATATCTATGAACATTTCCAATTTTGATTATTATAAAAATGACGCCTTTCATGAAGGCTTCAATTCAGTAAACAACGCCCTAGTCAGGGGCGTCATATATAAAATGACAGGGTAGTGTATATGTCGTCATTTTAATATCAAGAACATTATAACACCATTTCTATAATTTCATAGTTTATCACTAATTTGGCGCCCATTTACAGGGGCGTTCATTCAATTGACGACCTAATCAGGGTCGCTAATTCTTTGTCATATGATTTGCACCCACAGGTACAATCCTAGACACATGGATTTTGGAGTAGGTCCATTCAAGGATCTAGAGACATGATCAGATAGAGAAAAATAGCAGGAATTTACTAATATAATCATGCATTAGTTAACTCATCAGGATTCATAGTTATTAAATTTTGATCATGCATAATTATTAACTGACTAGTGCAATTGACGACTATTCGCAAGGGCGTTAAATCAAAATAACGCCTTAAGCTGGGGCGTCATTTCAAGAAATATAGAAATCATGGAAAACTGATATATCAATAACACCTAATAACAATTCTACATGCATGCAGATGGCCTAATAACCATAGCTTTTTCTAATCTCTTGAGAAAACCTACCTTGGTGATGATCTGGTTGATGGATCGTGAAGAATATATATGAAGATTTGATCACAAACGATACCCTGTTTGAAACAGAGCAACCGCGTAGAAGGAAAACGACACAGCAACTTGCTCTTCTAACAGCAGCAGCAGCTTCAATCCTCCGTGCAGCAAGGAAGAAGAAGAAAGGATGAAGAAATTCACGTTCTTCACGTACACCCACGGCAGAAGCAACAATACGTGAAGCACTGTCGAAGAAGCAAAAGATGGCTTCCTTCCTTCACAGTATTGGCAGCAAGAGAAAATGAAGAACTTCAACGTTCTTCACGTTCACCACAGTAGAAAGAAGAGGAAGATGATGGGAACCCTCCTCGTATTACTAGCAGCAATAGGTTTGATGATGAAAAACTAACAGGTTGGCTCGATGGAAGGGGTATTTATAGGGAAGGAATCCTAATGGATTTTTAAGAGTTCGATTAGAACTAAAATTTCCATGGTAGAATCCTTACTAAACATAGATATCCACGTATGGATTCTTCCCTAATCATGAAACCTTCCTGGCTAATATCCCCGTTCGAACCAAACACCAACGGGTCGGTTTGTAAATGATGAAGTCCCGAGATTAAATGGCACCCAAGAGGGGGGTGAATTGGGTGTTGGTAGAATTAAACAAACTTTTTTTGCCTTTATATAAAATATGAGATAGGAAGCTAAAAAGAGAACGAAAACTAATAGAAGCCAACAAACAAAGCAAAAACTATAAGGTGAAAGAGAATTATGCAAGATAAGTTAGAAAAAAAACTAAACTAAAAAACACACTTACGATTTGCACAGAAGGAGGATAGAGGAAAAGGAGCAAACCACAGTGAGACAGCGATTTTAAGGTGGTTCGGATGCCACAACGGCAACCTACGTCCACCCCTCACGGACAGTGAGGAACCATACACTATCTTGTAGGAAGTTACAAGATCAACCACACACAACACTCACACAAGGAAGGAGGGTTCCCACGAAGGTGTAAGAACACCGTAATACACACACCACTCCAACAAAGAACACACACACACACACACACACACACACACGGATTTAGGAGGATCCACACACACTCTGAAATGTTTAACGATTACAAGAATTGCAGATGAAGCTTTAAGAAAACAAAATGAATTTAAAACATAAGAGAAGAATCTTGTTTTGCTCCCCCTTAGTGGATGATTGTATGCTTTGGATGCAGCTTGAATCCTTGGGCTGATTTTCACTTGACTGGATGAAGAAGGATGAAGAACTTTTCTCTCGGAGCACTGTTCACGTCTACAGTGCTGGATCCCTTCTCTTCCACTTGGCAGCCCCCTTGATCCACCTTGAGCATTAGGGTTTTCAATCCCTCTTGTATATGTTTTATAGGTTCTTGAATGGTCCAAGGACTCTCCCAGACCAGATCCACAATTTCTGGAGAGTTTGGTTGCTTAGGGATTAAATAATACCCATGAGAATGACTTGTCTCGAGATGATAAAAAGTCAACAATTGTTGGTAGCTCGGAGCTGGCGGTCGACCTGTAGGGGCTGGTGGTCGACCGCCACTGGGAAACCTGCAGGTGGCCGGTCCCTAGGAAATCGGTCGACCGGGATGTGAGGGGCGGTCGACCGCCACCGTGACAGACTGTAGATAATTGCATTCTGTTATTTCAGGTCGACCGGGGTCATGCTGGAGGTCGACCAGACTGTCAAAAAAACCTGAAAAATAAAGAGTTTAGCCCAGAGAACCATAGAGTTTAGCCCAGAGAACCATATCCATAAGATCGAGACATGAATTGGATGCATGTTTATAGGTACTTTCAAGTTCATGTGAGATCTTAGAAAACCATTTGGAAGGCTAAAACCTTAAGCAAAGGCATGAAGAAATCTGAACTTGAAAACGTGTGAAGGATGCTTAGGTCAAGGATTCCAAACATGTGAGCCACCAAAAGTCCTTGGTTTTGTTATCATCAAAAACACCGAGATATATGCAACAATCTCCCCCTTTTTGATGATGACAAAATGCTAGGGCTTACAAACCAAGGTTTATGTTATAGGAAATTCAGATTGAACGTTGTGCTAGAAGGGCATTCACCGAACCAAACCAATCAACACGATGTAGCACAAACCAGTAGTTTGCCAACAAGAATATGAAATGAGACACAAATGCCAACAATTGAATTCAAACACCAGTGCTTTCAATTCATCATAGTTTCATTACAAGCTACATTAGTGCGAGGGAATGCACGACTCTAAAACTAAAAAACTAAGCACAAGACTGACACTACTGACAACCCTCACATGTGACATGAAGAACACAACCACACAACGACATACATAAGTAGATAATAAAAATAAACCTGTCCTACTACTTCTCCCCCTTTGTCAACAGCAAAAAGGGGTAGGATAGACGAAGGAGGGACTCAAGCGGCACTGGACCAAAAGAGAACACGCTAGAGGTGAAAAGAAAACAAATTCTCATGGATCATCTTCAGGAGGTGGCGGATCTGCTGGAGGTATAGGTGGAAGGCCAAGGTGCCGACGAATGTCATCAAGATGGTGGCCATGACTGTGAAGAAGATCAATAATATGACCAATGGAGTCATCACGAGCCGCATCCTGGCGCCGCATGCCAAGAAGGGAGAGATGCAGGAAGCTAAAAGATTGACCAGACTCAGCTAAATCTTCCCGGAAAGAAGTCATGTGGGTGGTGAGAGTGGCCATCTGAGTAGAAAGAGACTCGAAGGTAGTAGAGAAGGTGTCCATGCGCCCAGATAGGGTGTCAAACGTAGTGCTCATAGTGTCTCCAAGGGTGGAGAGACGATCCCCAAGGTTATCCACACGAGTCTCCAAGCCGGTAAGCCGCCCGTCAAGAGACTCGTAGTCCACCGAAGGGCGCTGTTCGGCCCCCTGAGTGGAAGATTCCCCATGGTGAAACTGGGGTGGAGGAGGCATCTCAAGATCCGGGTGATACGAGGATGATGGAGGAGGCTGCTCCTCATCTAGAACTGGAGGGGGGACATCCCCTTCGCCTTGCTGCTGCACTGGCTCATCATCTTCCTCACTGATCTCATCTTCCCCATAAACTAGAATGTCCAGCACAAGCTCGCCGTCGGGACAAAAATAGTAGCCAAAATATGTGAAAATTTTATGCTTATTGTACACATCATCTTGCCGAACATAGATGAACTGCTCATTTGCCACATTAATCCCGGCATAAATGAAGATACCGGTCAACTGCGAAGCATAGGGAAGAGACCACCGGAGGTAGGTACGACAGGTTCCAATCAGATTAGTCATGAGCCAACCCATATTGATTTGAATACCATTCATAACATGATAGAACAGAAATCGCTGAACCTCTGTAACCTCATCCCGACCGCCCACTTTGGGATAAATCAATGATGTAAACATGTGGTGCAAGACTCGTTGTATTGGAGGAAAATGATTGGCATTCAGCTTGATCAAATTGCTCACACCGTGCACATACTCACAGTTGGTCATAGCAGTAAATGTTGCTGGAACTTCACCAAAACCATATGCCCTATCTGCACCCATGGCGGATACTCCTCGGGCCTGCTGAAATAACTCCGGAGTGATATGAAGCTCCACACCTTCAACCGTGGTGTATAACTGGTCATTCCTCACAACTAAAAATCCGTAGAACTGCTGCACCAACCGAGGATAGTATCTATTGTACCGGGTGACAAAATCCATCCAACCGTCCTGAACCTCAAAAAGAGCGCACAAATTCGGGAAGAGCTCATTCACCTCATCGAAATCAACCAAGCGAGGGTCGATAATAGGCCGTGGAGGTAAAGGTGCTCGAGGCAGAGGAGGAGCTTGCTGAGATGGAGGAGCCGGGGCCGCTTGCCGTTGACGGCTAGCTTCTCATTGGGTAGAACGCCGAGAACTCCGTCTTGGCGGCATCCCGAACTCGAAAGACCCACCGGGAAACCCTTGAACAATCGATCTCAACCCTACGAATGTGGATGGAGCACAAGGGACACTTCTAGGGCTTGGAGGAACCTTTCCACAGAAAGGAAGTTGAGAGGGATCTCCACGAACGCACAACCGACAGTATGGAGGAGGTCCCGAAGAGATGCCGGGACGACCGAATCAATGTGCGGGTGGAGGAGGAAGGGTTGTGGAGGCTTGGATGGTGGAGATGAGAAGTGCTAGGGTTGGGGTTTGGTGGTAGAGAGTGAGGGGAAGTGAAGGAGAGAGAGAAATGAAAGAAAAAAGACCCATATATGAAGGGTCGGTTGACCCTTAAGTCGGCCCGGTCCGCCGCCGACGGTCGACCGGAGCAGGCCTGGCGGTCGACCGCCAGGACCAAAATCCCCAAAAATAATGAATTTTTCCCTTTTTTTTATTTTCTCTTTTTCCTTTTTTTTTATTTGAGGGATAGTCAATGGACCGCCTGAGAGGGGCACCAACATGATATGGGAAGTAAGGAGAAGAAGATGCATATATGAGTAGAGGTTCTGATTTTCCTTAGTACGTGCCTTTAGTACCAGCAACACTGAGTCCACAGATGTAAGTGATCAAGGAATATTTAGCCATAGAAGTATAATTCAAGAAGGGTTGATTATAAGTTGTTACAATCAGGCATACAGGGTGAGTAAGAGCACATAAGAAAAAGAAGATGCAATATGCATGATTTCTACCCTTGATGCACATGATTTTTTCTACAGATGCAACTCTATACTTTAGATGCAAACCTATGCATGTATGCTCTCACCCTTGCACATCCCAAGTTCTCTTCTTATCTTATTAAACTGATCCTGGTTTAGGGGTTTGGTGAAAATGTCAGCTAACTGATTGTGTGTGTCAATGAAGTTCAATTCAAGGACCCCTTTTCCTACATGATCCCTCAGAAAGTGATGACGAATATCTATATGTTTGGTCCTGGAGTGCTGAACGGGGTTTTTAGACAAATTAATTGCACTAGTATTATCACATAGAATTGGAACAGTTTTCATTTCAACATCTAAATCAAGCAATTGATTTTTGATCCAAAGTACTTGGGCTCCACAACTTCCGACGGCTACATATTCAGCCTCGGCCGTTGAGAGAGCTACTGAATGTTGTTTCTTGGAAGCCCATGAGACTAGGCAACCACCGAGAAACTGACAGTATCCACTTGTACTTTTACAATCTACAATGCACCCAGCATAATCCACATCGGTATAGGCAATTAACTCAAAAGAACTACCGATAGGAAACCACAAGCCAAAGTCTATAGATCCAATGATATATCTAAAAATGCGTTTCACGGCTGATAAATGAGATTCCTTGGGGCATGATTGAAAATGGGCACAAAGACATACACTGAATTGAATGTCAGGGCGACATGCTGTAAGGTACAGTAGTGATCCGATCATACCTCGAAATAGTGTAGGATCTACTATTTTACCATTTTCATCTTTATCCAGCTTTGTGCTGGTGGCCATGGGAGTTGATATAGGTTTTGCTTCTGCCATCCCGTATTTCTTTAACAATTCCATCATGTATTTTGCTTGACTTATGAAGATGCCCTCAGTAGTTTGCTTCACCTGATTTCTTCTTGAAGAGTGTTTGATCAACCTTACCTCTCTTAAAGCCATTTTCAATTAGAAATGAGGTAAGCCGCTCATACCACGCCCTTGGTGCTTGCTTTAGTCCGTACAGGGCCTTTTGGAGCTTGTATACATGTTGTGGATGTTTAGAGTCTTCAAAACCTGGAGGCTGCTCTAAAAAAACATCCTCCTTGATATAGCCGTTAAGGAAAGCAGATTTAACATCCATTTGAAATAACTTAAGGTTTAAGGAACAAGCATAGGACAGCAAGATCCGGACTGATTCAAGTCTTGCAACCGGTGCAAAAGACTCATCAAAGTCAATACCCATCTCCTGACTATATCCCTTGGCAACAAGCCGAGCCTTATTCCTAACAACTAATCCCGCATCATTTAGCTTGTTTCTGAAAACCCAACGGGTTCCAATAGTGAGATGGTTCTTAGGACGCGGTACGAGAGTCCATACCTCGTTTCTTTCAAACTGGTGATGTTCTTCATGCATAGCCTAAATCCAGGATTCATTTTGAAGAGCTTCATGAATGTCTTTGGGTTCTTCTTGAGAGAGTAGAGCCATCAAGTCCTCCTCTTCCACCTGTCTCAGAGAGGACCTTGTTTTTACCCTATCCTCCAAGTTACCTATGATGTTCACAGCTGGATGATCCTTTAGAAATGTGGAAGAACTGGGCAAGTCAAGATGCTCCACTTGTGGTTCTTGTAGTGTCTCAATTGTATGATCCTCATCTTCCTCACTTTTGCTTGATATTGCCTTCAATGGTTCATCCTTGGCTTGGACATTTGATGAGTTCTTAGGATCTTCATCTGCGTCCAAGGTAGAAGAAGTTTGATTTGTCAGTTTTGATCCGGATTCATCAAAAATAACATGAGGACTTTCTTCATCAACCAATGTCCTTTTATTGAATAATCGGTAAGATCTAGAATTGAGTGCATAGCCTAGAAAAATTTCTTTGTCACTTTTCTCGTCAAACTTACCCAGGTTGGACTTACCATTGTTCAAAATGTAGCAGGGGCATCCAAAGGGTTTAAGATAGGAGATGTTCGGTTTCTTACCCTTGTAGAGCTCATATGGAGTTTTCTTCAGAATAGGCCTTACCATTGCCCTGTTGATGATATAGCATGCTGTACTCACGGCTTCAGCCCAAAAATACTTAGGTAGGGAGTTCTCACTAAGCATGGTCCGGGCCATATCTATCAACGTTCTGTTCTTCCTTTCCACCACTCCATTCTGTTGAGGTGTCCGTGGTGATGAGAAGTTGTGTGTGTATCCTTGCTCTTCGCAAAACTTGCTGAAATCATGATTCTCAAATTCTCCACCGTGATCACTTTGAATGGTGGTGATGAGATAGCCTTTATCATTCTGAACTTTCCTGCAGAAAATTTGAAATTCCGCAACGGCATCATTTTTATTTGCTAAGAAGAGCACCCATGTAAATCTTGAGAAGTCATCAACAATCACAAAACCATAGGATTTTCCTCCTAGGCTAGAGGTTCTAGTGGGACCAAAAAGATCAAGATGCAGTAATTCCAATGGCCTAGCGGATGAAACAATTGTCTTATTTTTGAAAGAAATTCGTGTTTGCTTGCCTTTTGTGCAAGCTTCACAGATTCTATCAGTCTCAAATTTTAATTTTGGCAGTCCATTCACCAAGTCATGTCTGGACAACTTGGAGATTACTCCAAAACTAGCATGACCCAACCTTCAGTGCCATAACCAAGCATTTTCATGATTGTTTGCAATCAGGCAGAGATCATCGCACGAAACATTATCAATACCAATAGTATAGACATTGTTATTCCTTTTTCCAAGAAATTTGATCTCATTTGTATTTTTGTTCAAGACAAAGCAGTGGGTTTCATCAAAAGCAACTTTAAAACCCTTATCGCACAATTGACTTATGCTCAGCAAGTTATGATTTAGACCTTTCACCAAAAGCACATTTTCAATAAGAATTTTAGAATTCTTACCAATGTTGCCAATCCCAACGATTTTACCTTTGTCTTGACCTCCAAAGAATACTGACCCTCCATCCTTGTCTTGCAGTGTAGAGAACACTTTCTTGTCCCCTATCATATGCCTTGAGCAGCCACTGTCAAGGTACCATTTGCTCCCCCTGACTTCAAGACATATATGTAAGAAGAGACATTCTCATGCAATTGTTTTTGGTACCCAAACAAATTTGGGTCCATAGGAGTTAGTCTGACTTCTTACGGGTGTTCTCTTTGTCCATGGAACATGATGGTTAGGTGTGGTTTGTCTAAACCAGCAGTTGGAAATCACATGGCCAAATCTACCACAATGAAAGCAATTAGCATGTGAAAATGCTCTTTGATATCTGTGTGGTTTAGGCTGAACATGTTGGGGTTTAGAATTAGAACGTGAAGCATGATTATCGTCCTTTCCATGAATAAAGGATGTGGTGATCTTATGCTCAAAGGATTTTTTGTTTTGAGGTGTGTACCCCAAACCTTCCTTTTGGAAGTTGACTTTAACCCCCAATAGGTTATCCAGGTTTTGTTTCCCCTTAATAAACTTGGTCAAGGTGAACTGAAGTTCATCAACTTTTTCACCCAAAATCTCATTTCTCCTTTCGAGTTCTGAATTAGTGGATTTCAAAGTTTGTTATTCAATTTTGATCCTTTCACATGCTTCCTCCATTTCAGTTATTTTGCATGATAATTCCTTTTTGGTTTTATCACAGTCTAAAATTATTTGTAGTAGACTTTCCTTTTCTTCCGTAGCCTTAAACCATTCCTGTTCCAGTTTCTCAAATTTGGCAAAGATATCTTCACATGATGAATCATCAAGTTTCTTTTTAAGAGCTTTATTTTCAGATCTGATTTTCTTGTACTTAGTGTACAACTTTTCATATTCAGATTCCCATTGTTCATTGGAAATGAATTCAGGGTTAGAATTTACCTCCGTGGATTCATCCTCATGTGCCATGAGGCACAAGCTTTCCACAAGTTCTTGAATCTCTTCATCATATGGTTCATCTTCTTCGTCGCTCCAAGTGGCGACCATGGCTTTGGGTTCATTGAAGTTATCCTTCGTGAATTTCTTCTTTAGATCTGGACATTCACCTCTCATGTGCCCAGGCTTCCTGCATTCGTAGCATATGATGCTACCTGGCTTGCTCGATTCGCCTTTGGTCTGCGTGGGCCTTCTTTGCCCCTTTCTGAAATTTCCCTGAAAGTTTCTCTTCTTCCTTAGGAATTTTCTCACTTGGCGAGTTATCATCGCCAATTCTTCCTCTTCATTGCTTCCGTCACTTGATTCACCTTCTTGAAATTTGTCATCGGATTGATGAGCTTTCAGTGCAATGACCTTTTTCTTTTTGATGTCTTCATCAACTGTTCTCTTTATATTTATCTCATAGGTCATGAGTGACCCTATGAGTTCATCCAAGGTAAGAGTTGACAGGTTCTTTGAGTCTTCAATAACCGTGGCCTTTGTGTGCCAAGCTGACGATAGGGACCTTAACACCTTCCTCACAAGGTCGGAATTTGAGTATTCCTTCCCGAGACTTTTGAGACCATTTGTGATCTCTGTTAACCTTTCAAACATCTCGGAGATGGTTTCTTCAGGCTTCATTTTGAATAGCTCATAGTCAGTGACTAGGAGATTTGCCTTGGTTTCCTTGACCTCTGAAGTTCCCTCGTATATGAGTCGCAGCTTGTCCCACATTTCTTTGGCTGAGCTGCACATAGAAACACGAGAGAATTCATTAGGGCGTATTGCATATTGCATGATATTCATGGCATTAAAATTAGCAGTGCATTTCTTAATTTCCTCGGGTGTCCATTTTTCTTCATCAGCCCCGAGTTTAAGAGGACCCTTGTCCACAACTCTCCAAACTTCGTACTCTTGAGCCCTTAGAAAAACATACATTCTATTTTTCCAGTAGGAGTAGTTGGAACCGTCAAAAAACGGAGGACGGTTGATGGAATGACCTTCGGGTATCATACCCTTGTTTGCCATTTAATCGGAACTTGCTCTAAATCGTTAGATCTGTGAAAGGAAGAGCCTTAGCTCTTATACCAATTGAAGTCCCGAGATTAAATGGCACCCAAGAGGGGGGTGAATTGGGTGTTGGTAGAATTAAACAAACTTTTTTTGCCTTTATATAAAATATGAGATAGGAAGCTAAAAAGAGAACGAAAACTAATAGAAGCCAACAGACAAGGCAAAAACTATAAGGTGAAAGAGGATTATGCAAGATAAGTTAGAATAAAAACTAAACTAAAAAACACACTTACGATTTGCACAGAAGGAGGATAGAGGAAAAGGAGCAAACCACACTGAGACAACGATTTTAAGGTGGTTCGTATGCCACAACGGAAACCTACGTCCACCCCTCACGGACAGTGAGGAACCACACACTATCTTGTAGGAAGTTACAAGATCAACCACACACAACACTCACACAAGGAAGGAGGGTTCCCACGAAGGTGTAAGATCACCTTAATACCCACACCACTCCAACAAAGAACACACAAACACACACACCAACGGATCTAGGAGGATCCACACACACTCTGAAATGTTTAACGATTACAAGAATTGCAGATGAAGCTTTAAGAAAACAAAATGAATTTAAAACATAAGAGAAGAATCTTGTTTTGCTCCCCCTTAGTGGATGATTGTATGCTTTGGATGCAGCTTGAATCCTTGGGCTAATTTTCACTTGACTGGATGAAGAAGGATGAAGAACTTTTCTCTCGGAGCACTGTTCACATCTACAGTGCTGGATCCCTTCTCTTCCACTTGGCAGCCCCCTTGATCCACCTTGAGCATTAGGGTTTTCCAATCCCTCTTGTATATGTTTTATAGGTTCTTGAATGGTCCAATGACTCTCCCAGACCAGATCCACAATTTTTGGAGAGTTTGGTTGCTTAGGGATTAAATAATTGTTGTGACCCCTCTGCGTTGATGATGTTGACAATAAGTTTTATTTCATTGGCAACAGCTTATTTTGATTGATTGGCAACTGTTCTTATTTTGATGAAATTATTTTTATCAGGTTGTCTGTGTACCTAATGCAGTCATAGTCTATACTGTCGTGCACACACCCACAGGTCTTCATTGCATTGCAGCATGAACATAGAGTCCATACATCTCATTGTGTAGTCTGGACAGTTCTGATGGGTCGACGCTCCCTTCTGATGGGTCGACGCCCCCTTTGTTCTCCAAGTCCACACATTGTGCATTCTGACTTGAAGTCTATACAACGCTGCATTGGCCAAGCCTATACACTGCATTGTTGATTGTTGGCAAAGTCTGCACATTCTGCAGTTCAACGTCTGCATGCTTAAAGTCTATACACTGCATTGTTGATTGTTGGCAAAGTCTGCACATTCAGCAGTTCAATGTCTGCATGCTTAAAGTCTATACACTGAATGGCTCGCACAGCTGCAAGTCCACACATTGCATTCCTAGCAGACCAGCAAGTCTATACAATGCAGGGTAAAGCCCAATGTCTAGACACTGCCGCATTGCTTGCATTTTAGAGTCTATACATCGTTCATGCATATGCACAGTTCATGGACAAAGTCTGTACATCGCAGCATGTATTCATTGTTAAAGTCAATACAGACTTCAGCGTCTCGTTCATGCATTGTTTATGAAGTCTGTACATTAGTCTGTGTCTCATGCATCGTCTATGTCAAGTCCATACATTGGGCTACTGTGCAAGGCCATACATTGGCCTTCAGGCTTGCAAGTCTATGCATTGCCTGTCGATTGCAATGTCTGTATAGAGTTCAGAGAGTTCAAAGTGTTCATAGTCTATACATTCACTCTCTATAACTTGCATGAGGTGAAGTCTGTACATTGGCCTCAGCTTTCGAAGTCTGTACATTGGCCTTAGCCTTCCAAGTCTGTACATTGGCCTCCATGCCTCAAGTCTATACATCGGAATGTTTGGCCAAGTTTGTACATCCTTCTGTCGATAGTTCAAGTCTATACAGTGGACTGTTTGGCCAAGTCTGTACATCGTTGCTTGCCAAAGTCTGTACATTGGCATCTGTTCCTACGTTGCAATTCCAAGTATGCACATTGGGTTCTTTACCTACGTTTAGCTTGTGACCAAGTCTGTACAGCCAGGGCGACTGTTAAGTCTATACATTAGCAGCCTTGATTTGATCAAGTCTGTACAGAGTTTCTTTTGGCAAGTCCATACATTGAATGTCTATACATTCGTTTGCCTTGCATCATTCATTAAGTCTGTACAGCCCCTTCGCTTGGCAAGTCTGTACACTGTGGATGTCTATACACTCGATTGCATTGTCTTGGTCAAGCCTGTACAGAGTTTCTTCAGCTAAGTATATACATTGCTTCACGATGTGAAGTCTATACATGCCTTGTTCAAATCTTCACATGATGATGTCTATACACCCAACTCATTCACACTTCAAGAAGTCTGTACATCCTTCAATGCATTGCATGCATCGTTCGTGAAGTCTGTACAGCGGCTGCTTCACATCTGAAGTCTGGACATTGCATTTGCACTCACAACGTCTTCACACCTGAAGTCCTTACATCGTCAGTTGACTGTCAAGTTTTCATATTGCCTAAGTCTGTACAATGGCTGCTTCACATATGAAGTCTGTACAGCGGATGCTTCACATAGATGAAGTCTATACATTGAGCAGAGTATGTACACTGCATTCGAATTCACAAGTCCATACAATGCAGTCTATGCAATGCAGTTCATCTTATAAGTCTGTACAGAGTTCTTCACTTAATCTGATAATCCTATGATTTGTCTGACATGGGTCTGCTACTGAGATTGCTGACATGGCTCGTGATCCCAGGAAGACGAGGTGATCAGGTGCTGCCACGTGGATGGAATTGCCTCGGTTCTGGCGAATTCTCTGGGCGGGAAATGTGGAAGCCACGCCCTCATCCACCTGCTGATAGTATATAATGAAGCTTTCATCTTCAGATGGAGGCAGATCGACTGAAGAAAAGAAAAGTATATACAGCAGAGAGCCATCGATCCACAGTGAGAAGGAAGAAAAACAGACAAGAAGAAAAGGAGAGAAGAGAAGAGAGAAGAGATGTGTTGAGAGAGTGAAATTGAGAGAGTTCAGATTGAGAGCTGCTCATATTGTAACTCAGTCTCTTGGTTCAGAAACCAGAGCTGAGGCTTGCTCATTCCGAGCTACATTCCCATTTGGGTTTTCTTTTTCATTTTGCTTCTGCATTTTTATTTCCGAACTATTGTTTCTTCAAGCTGTAAGGCAGCATTGCAGTGGAGGTCTTCACTTGACAGGTGAAGCTATAATCCTCAGCAGGCGAGACTTGGTCTTGGACGGCTAAGCTGTATTGCCCAGCTGTTGCAGAGGGTGTTCCTCTGGTCGGGATAAGCTGTAAGCCCCAGCCATTGTTGGCAAGCTGTAGTGCCTAGCAGATTGAAGCTGTGTATCAGCAGTAATCCACATTCGAGTTGAATGTGGGGTGGACGTAGGTCGGATTGACTGAACCACCTAAAAGTCTTTGTGCATTTCGTGTGTTTGCTTGTCTGTTTAGCAGATCTTGTTTCGGTGCTTTGACTATGGTTGTCCAGTGTTCTTTTAATTCCGCATTTGAATCTAGGCATAATTTTTAATTAGCCTGTTGATCTATTCACCCCCCTCTAGATCCACATTCTGTGGTGAAAGAGCCTTCCATCTAACTCCAACAATTGGTATCAGAGCCATACTCTTCTACAGGGACTCATCGCCCGAAGAGGATAGGCAGAGATGGATGCTCAAGGGATGATAGCTGAAGGTCACTCAACCACCAAGCCCCCATTCTTTGATGGATCTAACTACGCATACTGGAAGAATCGTATGCAAGTGTTTCTAAGGGCTAAAGATTACGAGATCTGGAAAGTTGTTAGCAACGGACCTTATGAGCTTTCCCCGAATGAAGATGTCTGGACCAAGGAGGAGATCAGAAGATCCACGCTGAATTGGAGTGCCATAAACGCCATCTAGTGCTCTCTGCACCCTACTGAATTCTCCCGCGTGTCAGCGTACACTTCAGCCAAGGAGATGTGGGATGCACTGGAAGTTATCCATGAGGGGACTTCTCAAGTCAGGGAGACGAAGGCTAATTTCCTAGTGTCTGAGTATGAAGCCTTCAAGATGAAGCCAAACGAGACCATCAAAGAAATGTATGCTTGACTGACAATCATCACCAATGGTCTAAGAGGTCTCGGGAAACCTCTGACAGAATATGATTTAGTAAGGAAGATACTTCGGTGCTTGACTCACGCCTGGCATACGAAAGCTACTGTGATGGAGGAGTCAAGGGACTTGCGCAATACAAGAGCTGATGAGCTAATTGGCTCGCTGATGGCATATGAAATTAATATGCCAAGGATAGAAGAAGCTGAAAGGAAAAAGAAGCCGATAGCGCTGAAGGCTGGTTCCAATAAATCCAGCTCCAGCAATTCTTCATCATCAGAGGAGAGCCCGAATGAAGAAGAAGATATGACTCGTTCTGAGATGGCCATGATGACCAGAGAGTTCAGGCGATTTCTCAGAAAAGGAGCAGGACGATTCGGTCAAAAGAAATACAGTGGCGGCCGAAGGGACAAAAGGTATAAACATAACCCTGCAAAGAAAACTGAAACTAACACTTGTTATCAATGCAGGAAACCAGGCCATCTGAAAGTTGACTGTCCAGATAATCAAAAATATAAGGACAAGTAAAAGAGAAGGAACACGAAAGGGAAAGCAATGGTGAGTACCTGGAGTGATGAAGATGAAGGCTCCCTGAGCAACACTTCAGACAGTGAAGCTGAATCTGAGAAGCCCATTTGCCTTATGGCATCAAGTTCAGAAGATAGAGAAGAGGACTCAGATGAGGTAATCACTAGATTTGAAAATTTTACTATCGTTGATTGGGTAGATGCCTACCATGATATAGCTGATAGAGCTGATGATATTAGAAAAGAAAACATGCATCTGAGAAGAAAGATCAATTCCATGCAAAATGATAAAACTTTAACTGATAAAATTGCATGTTTAGAATCTGAGAATAAAAATCTGAAACTCACATGTTCTGAAGTAGATGAAATCAAAAATGAGTTAAAAGGTTCTAGGGAAGAGAATGTGAGGCTTGAAAATGAAATTGATGAATGGAAGCTGAAAATTCAGAAATGTGAGAGTGAAGTAAAAATTGTTTTTGAAAAATATGAAGTTGTCCTCAATGTAAATAATGAACTGAAAAAGTCTATTGATGAAATTCAGAAAGACAATGAGGATAAACTGAGAACCATTGAGAAAATGACCCAAGGAACAGATAACTTAAATGCTTTGTTAGGGTCAAAGGTAAATTTCAGAAAAGCGGGCCTAGGATTTAATTCAAGTGCAACAAAAACCTTTGGAATGAAAACTATTTCATTTGTTGCACAAAAAGAAAAAGGACATCTAATTAGCATGAATCCAAATAATTCAATGAACAAAAATGCTAATCTGAAAAAGACCAGTGCTGAGGAGAAGGGCAAACAAAAAGTCAGTGAGCCTAGTAGAGCTAGCACATCCAAGCAAAATCTAAAGGGTCAATCTCAGGTTAGGGCTCAAGCTGCCCAGTCTTATAAACACCAGGACAAGGTAACCAGGTCTCCACCATCACCTCCACCTCTGAAGAAGACCCAAAACAAACCCATGAATAGGTCAGCAGGGTCCAAGGTGCAGGGGAGACAGAATGCTGCTAAGAGTCAACCCAATCATTTCTACCAACCCAGAGTTCAGACCCATTACAATGCACAGTCAACCTATTTCAATAGGTCAGGTTGGACTAGAACTCAGGGGAGGCATACAGGTCTTGCATATCAGGCTGCTCAATATCAAAGACCTTACACTAGAAATTGGGTTAATGGGTATGTTTATTGGACACCTAGGAACCAACATTTCCACGGCCAGCCCAGGAACTATTATGGCCACAATTCCATGAATGCAACCTGGCCAAGGCACTGGCAAAGAAACAACAATGTCAATAATCATGTTGGTGCAAATAAGAAGAAAAATAACAAAAAGAAGAGGAACAACAATAGAAGAAAACCCGTAGGATCCACTGAACAAAATACATTTAAACAAATGTGGATTTCGAAAAGCCTACTTTCTTGCTTTGCTTCTACTTCTTCTGTTATGGAGCCCAATCAGTCTTGGGTTCCAAACCTCTCTACCTAATTGTGTATGCAGGTATGCCTGGCAGCCAAGAGCAACTTTTGGTACTTGGATAGCGGCTGCTCCAGGCATATGACAGGAGAGAAGGCCAAGTTCTGCATGCTAACTGAGAAGCTAGGAGGCCTTGTCACCTTTGGAAGCAACACAAAGGGTAGGATTATTGGGTCAGGTAAGGTAGGTAAGTGTTCTACCTGCTGCATTGATGATGTTATGCTGGTTGAAGGGTTAGCTTATAATTTACTTAGTATCAGCCAATTGTGTGATAAAGGATATAATGTTTTATTTGATTCTCAATGCTACAAGGTTTTTAAACCTGATTCTGAAATTATCAAATTTTCTGAAAAAAGAATAAATAATACATACATGATAGATTTAGATGACATTCAACACACTAACCTTTGCCTTACTGCCAGTAGAGAAGACTTAGCTTTTTTATGGCATCGTAGGTTAGGTCATGCAAGTTACACTGTTTTGCATAAACTGAATAAGCATGGCATGGTTAGAGGACTTCCTGAAGTTTCCTTCAAAAAGGAAAATAAAATCTGTGATGCATGCACTCAATCAAAGATAACTAGAAAGTCATTTAAGTCTAGAACTGAAAATCTGTCTTCTAAACCCTATGAGCTAATACACATGGACCTTTTTGGGCCAACTAGATCTGTTAGCTTATCAGGGAGGAAGTATGGGTTTGTCATGATAGATGACTTTTCTAGGTATACTTGGGTCTATTTCTTATCTCATAAGAGTGATGCATTTTCAGAATTTCAGGAGTTCTATGTTAAAATAAATCAGAAAATTGAAAACATTTTGACTGATCATGGAGGTGAGTTTGAAAACCCACAATTTGATGAATTCTGCAGGTTAAATGGAATCAACCATAGGTACTCCTCACCAAGGACACTTGAGCAGAATGGAGTTGTAGAGAGAAGGAACAGAACCCTAGTGGAGATGGGTCATACACTCCTTGTAGAAGGTGGTCTACCTAGGAAATTCTGGGTTGAAGCAGTGAACACTGCTTGTTATGTAATTAACAAGGCCATGGTAAGACCTTCTACCCAACAAACACCATATGAGATCTTAAAGGGTAAGAAACCTTCTATTGCTCACTTAAAGGTTTTTGGATGTAAATGTTTCATTCATATAAATGATAAAAGAGACCTTGATAAATTCGAACCTAAAGGTGAAGCAGGAATCTTTCTTGGTTATTCTGAAAACACCCGAGCATATAGAGTTTACAATCTGAATTCTAAAACTGTTGAAGAATCTCCACATATAGTTTTTGATGAATCCTTGATAAATACTAATGTTGGTCAATGCAGGAATGAAGAAGGTGGTGATATTCTAAGGGAAGGAGATCCTACAGATAAATCCGAGGATGAAGAAGGACATAAAGAGCTTGATGAAGAAGAGCCTCTAGTTCAGGGGGAGGTAAATCAAACTCATGATAATCCAATTGTAAACATAAGATATCTTAAGGATCATCCTGTAGATAATGTAATTGGAAATCTGCATGACCCCCCTAGGACTAGAGGCCACTTGAGAATTCAACATGAATTGAATGCTTATGCTTTTGTTTCAAATATAGAACCCAAGTCCATTGACTGTGCTCTCCAAGATATGCATTGGATTAATGCCATGCATGAGGAGCTAAATCAATTTGACAAGAATAAGGTGTGGCAATTGGTTCCACCTCCTGATCATGAAATAGTCATAGGGACTAAATGGGTGTTTAGAAATAAAACTGATGAATCAGGGAATGTCATTAAAAATAAAGCCAGACTTGTAGCTCAAGGGTACAATCAGGAATTTGGAATAGACTTTGAAGAGTCTTTTGCCCCTGTAGCTAGGTTAGAAGCAATCAGAATATTACTGGCTTATGCATGCTCCATAGGTATAAATCTTCAGCAGATGGATGTGAAATTTGCCTTCCTAAATGGGGAAATTAGTGAGGATGTCTATGTGAGATAGCCTTCTAGGTTTGAATGTTTAGATTTACCTAATCATGTTTACAAACTCAATAAAGCTCTTTATGGTTTAAAGCAAGCTCCTAGAGCTTGGTATGATAGGTTGAGCAAGTTCCTTACCGACAAGAATTTCACAAGAGGTATAGTTGATCAAACATTGTTTACCAAAGTGAATCATTCAGATATTCTTATTATTCAGATTTATGTGGATGACATTGTGTTTGGGTCAACTAACCCCAAATTGTGTGAGGAATTCTCTCAGATAATGACTAATGAGTTTGAAATGAGCTCAATGGGCGAGCTCAAACTATTTCTTGGACTGCAGGTTACACAATCAGAGGATGGTACTTTCATCTCTCAGTCCAAGTACGTAAAGAATTTATTGAAGAAGTACAAAATGGACAACCTCAAGGAAATAGCTGCTCCAATGGGTACCTCAACCAGTTTGGATGAAGATCCTAAAGGTAAACTAGTGGACCAAAGGCTATATAGAGGTATGATCGGATCCCTTCTTTATCTTACAGCATCTAGGCCTGATATACAATTTGCAGTGTGTTTATGCTCTAGGTTTCAAGCTAGTCCTAAAGAATCTCATCTTAAGGCTATGAAGAGGATTTTTAGATATTTACTAGGCACCCAACAGCTTGGTCTTTGGTATCCTGCTAAGTGTGAGTTAGATCTTCTAGCCTACACTGATGCTGACTATGCTGGGTGTCGAGTAGATAGAAAGAGCACTAGTGGCTATTGCCAATTCCTTGGTGGCTGTCTAGTATCTTGGGCATCTAAAAAGCAACACACTGTAGCCTTGTCTACAGCTGAGGCTGAATATGTTGCTGCAGGTAATTGTGCTGCCCAAGTACTATGGATCAAGCACCAACTAGATGATTATCAGATAAAACTGGAATGCATTCCAATTTTATTTGATAATACTAGTGCCATATGCCTTGCTAAAAATCCTGTTCACCATTCAAAGACTAAGCATATAGAGATAAAACATCATTTTCTGAGAGATGCTGTGAATAAAAAGGAAATCGAACTAAATTTCATTGAAACAGACAAACAAATTGCTGATATCTTTACTAAGCCACTTGGAAATGAAAAGTTTAAATTTCTTAGAAGAGAACTTGGCTTGTGTAAGTTTCAGTATGATGAATAAAATTTTCAGCTGTTTTGAGTATAATCTCTGATTTGGACCTACATCTGATAGACTGTATAAAACTTTGTGAAGGTTGATTGGTGCAACAGACTCATGATCATGCATGACACTCATATTGTTTTCTCATGATCATCACTGCATATCATTTAGTCAGTAATCTGTCTAAAATCACATGCATATAGAACTGTTTTGCACTACATTTCTCTGCATAACCCTGGTGGTCACATTGCATGGTAGTACAGTATGAATAAGCATGAACTTCAAAAATCATTTGATCAGTCATCTTTTGCAAAAAATTGCATGCATATAGATAGGGGGAGTCTTGTCAGAATTTCAAGGTGAACTGCTGCGTCGACGCTGCTATACTGTGGAGTTGACGCAGTGAACTAGATCTGTGAATATCTCTGTTTCATTATTCTGATGAGTTGACGCTGCAATGGCGTGGAGTCGACGCACTGACACTATCTCAGTGTCTTATACTGCTTCCTCTTCAACTGATGCGTAGACGCCTTGAACTCCCAGCGTCGACGTTGTCTATTCAATCCTTGACTCTAAATGATTGAGTCTGACAGTATGACAATCTTTTAAATCAGTTCTAACATTAAGCAATAGAAAATAGAACTCTTCCCTCATAAGAACTGTAATTGCTTAAAGACTGACTTAATGGTTTAAATTTTATAATCTTTATAGTTGAACGACTACAATGAGCAAATAAGGATGCTGAAAATTGATAAAGCACTCACCCTCATCTTATTTCATGTCAGACAAAGTTAATTATATCTGAAATCTGAAAACTCATCAGAAATCATATTAGAGAAACTAAGTATGTGTATTGTCCTTAACCAAGTCATTCTGAAACAAATAAAAGACTAACTAAGAAAGATATTGAAAAACACTGAAAATAAATTGAAATGTTGCATTGGCAGAGCAATGACTGGTAAATCACTGAGAAACTGAGTGATCCATCAAAGAAGTGGAAAACACTCATGTCATGAGGTGTATCATCTATCTCTGTATAAAATGATCCAAACAGTGGGGTGGTTTTATTGAGTATCTGAGGGTAACTGGCGTCTGATAAACGTGTACCCTCAAGCAAAAAGATGTAAATCACTTATACTGAATTTGATCATAGCAGAATGGTCCATCATGTTGAGTATCTAGCGGTATTGGCGTCTGATAAACATATATCCTTAAGCAAAAAGATAAATGGTACCTGACTGCCCAAAATAATCTCATATTGATAAATGCTGTTCCTTCAAAAGTAATTTCATGAATGTTAATTTGTTTAGTTTCAATACATGACTTGGTATCTCTCAATGAGTTTTGTTGAGTATATGACAGTAAGATATTTTTGAAACTGACTCTCTCATGCAAATGTGATTCTGCTTTATTGTTTATCATGCACAACTACCCTATCCAATGAATGTAGTATATGAACTCTCATTATTATAACCTTTAAACCAGAACCTCACTTTCTAAGCAGGTTCTCAATTCATATGACTGAAACTTCTGTGCTTTAGCTGCTTAATTTCTGAACTACTTGCTAAGAATGCCAGTCAGCTGAGTTCACTCCATTGCATCTTATTTTCCCTCCTCTTTGTTGATGGCAAAGGGGAGAATATATTTTCTTCTTGATGAGTTCATTCCAGGGAAGTGTTTGCATCATGTCTATGGCAAAGGGGGAGATTTTGTGAGCAGAAAGTTGTGTTCATGTCTCAGCATGTCATTCATAAGCATCTGCATGACAATCTGAATAACGAATCATGTCCTTCATCAAAAATACATCTGTTTGACAGGATGTTGCTTTTCTATATAATAGGGTGTTGCCATCATCAAAAAGGGAGAGATTGTTGTGACCCCTCTGCTTTGATGATGTTGACAATAAGTTTTATTTCATTGGCAACAGCTTGTTTTGATTGATTGGTAACTGTTCTTATTTTGATGAAATTATTTTTATCAGGTTGTCTATGTACCTAATGCAGTCAGAGTCTATACTGTCGTGCACACACCCACAGGTCTTCATTGCATTGCAGCATGAACATAGAGTCCATACATCTCATTATGTAGTCTGGACAGTTCTGATGGGTCGACGCTCACTTCGATGGGTCGACGCCCCCTTTGTTCTCCAAGTCCACACATTGTGCATTCTGACTTGAAGTTTATACAATGCTGCATTGGCCAAGCCTATACACTGCATTATTGATTGTTGGCAAAGTCTGCACATTCTGCAGTTCAACGTCTGCATGCTTAAAGTCTATACACTACATGGCTCGCACAGCTGCAAGTCCACACATTGCATTCCTAGCAGACCAGCAAGTCTATACAATGCAAGGTAAAGCCCAAAGTCTAGACATTGCAGCATTGCTTGCATTTCAGAGTCTATACATCGTTCATGCATATGCACAGTTCGTGGACAAAGTCTGTACATCGCAGCATGTATTCATTGTTAAAGTCTATACAGACTTCAGCGTCTCTTTCATGAATTGTTTATGAAGTCTGTACATTAGTCTGTGTCTCATGCATCGTCTATGTCAAGTCCATACATTGGGCTACTGTGCAAGTCCATACATTGGCCTTCAGGCTTGCAAGTCTATACATTGCCTGTCGATTGCAATGTCTGTACAGAGTTCAGAGAGTTCAAAGTGTTCATAGTCTATACATTCACTCTCTATAGCTTGCACGAGGTGAAGTCCATACATTGGCCTCAGCTTTCGAAGTCTGTACATTGGCCTTAGCCTTCCAAGTCTATACATTGGCCTCCATGCCTCAAGTCTATACATTGGACTGTTTGGCCAAGTCTGTACATCGTTGCTTGCCAAAGTCTGTACATTGGCATCTGTTCCTACGTTGCAATTCCAAGTATGCACATTGGGTTCTTTACCTACGTTTAGCTTGTGACCAAGTCTGTACAGCCAGGGCGACTGTTAAGTCTATACATTAGCAGCCTTGATTTGATCAAGTATGTACAGAGTTTCTTTTGGCAAGTCCATACATTGAATGTCTATACATTTGTTTGCCTTGCATCATTCATTAAGTCTGTACAGCCCCTTCGCTTGGCAAGTCTGTACACTGTGGATGTCTATACACTCGATTGCATTATCTTGGTCAAGCCTGTACAGAGTTTCTTCAGCTAAGTATATACATTTCTTCACGATGTGAAGTCTATACAAGCCTGTTCAAATCTTCACATGATGATGTCTATACACCCAACTCCTTCACACTTCAGGAAGTCTGTACATCCTTCAATGCATTGCATGCATCGTTCGTGAAGTCTTTACATTGAGTGAAGTTTGGTTAAGTCTGTACAGCGGCTGCTTCACATCTGAAGTCTGGACATTGCATTTGCACTCACAACGTCTTTACACCTGAAGTCCTCACATCGTCAATTGACTGTCAAGTTTTCATATTGCCTAAGTCTGTACAATGGCTGCTTCACATATGAAGTCTGTACAGCGGATGCTTCACATAGATGAAGTCTATACATTGAGCAGAGTCTGTACACTGCATTCGAATTCACAAGTCCATACAATGCAGTCTATGCAATGCAGTTCATCTTATAAGTCTGTACAGAGTTCTTCACTTAATCTGACATTCCTATGATTTGTTTGACAGGGGTCTGCTACTGAGATTGCTGACATGGCTCGTGATCCCAGGAAGACGAGGTGATCAGGTGATGCCACGTGGATGGAATTACCTCGGTTCTGGTGAATTCTCTGGGCGGGAAATGTGGAAGCCACACGCCCTCATCCACCTGCTGATAGTATATAATGAAGCTTCGTCTTCAGATGGAGGCAGATCGAATGAAGAAAAGAAAAGTATATACAGCAGAGAGCCATCGATCCACAATGAGAAGGAAGAAAAACAGACAAGAAGAAAAGGAGAGAAGAGAAGAGATGTCTTGAGAGAGTGAAATTGAGAGAGTTCAGATTGAGAGCTACTCATATTGTAACTCAGTCTCTTGGTTCAGAAACCAGAGCTGAGGCTTGCTCATTCCGAGCTACATTCCCATTTGGGTTTTCTTTTTCATTTTGCTTCTGCATTTTTATTTTCGAACTATTGTTTCTTCAAGCTGTAAGGCAGCATTGCAGTGGAGGTCTCCACTGGGCAGGTGAAGCTGTAATCCTCAGCAGGCGAGGCTTGGTCTCGGACGGCTAAGCTGTATTGCCCAACTGTTACAGAGGGTGTTCCTCTGGTCGGGATAAGCTGTAAGCCCCAGCCGTTGTTGGCAAGCTGTAGTGCCCAGCAGATTGAAGCTGTGTATCAAAAGTAATCCACATTCGAGTTGAATGTGGGGTGGACGTAGGTCGGATTGACTGAACCACCTAAAAGTCTTTGTGCATTTCGTGTGTTTGCTTGTCTGTTTAGCAGATCTTGTTTCGGTGCTTTGACTGTGGTTGTCCAGTGTTCTTTTAATTCCGCATTTGAATCTAGGTATAATTTTTAATTAGCCTGTTGATCTATTCACCCCCCTCTAGATCAACATTCTGTGGTGAAAGAGCCTTCCATCTAACTCCAACAATAATACCCATGAGAATGGCTTGTCTCGAGATGATAAAAAGTCAACAATTGTTGGCAGCTCGGAGCTGGCGGTCGACCTGCAGGGGCTGGCGGTCGACCGCCACTGAGAAACCTACAGGTGCCCGGTCCCTGGGAAATCCGGTCGACCGAGATGTGAGGGGCAGTCGACCGCCACTGTGACAGACTGTAGAAAATTGCATTCTGTAATTTCAGGTCGATCGGGGTCATGCTGGAGGTCGACCGGACTGTCAAAAAAACCTGAAAAATAAAGAGTTTAGCCCAGAGAACCATATCCATAAGATCGAGACATGAATTGGATGCATGTTTATAGGTACTTTCAAGTTCATGTGAGATCTTAGAAAACCATTCGGAAGGCTAAAACCTTAAGCAAAGGCATGAAGAAATCTGAACTTGAAAACGTGTGAAGGATGCTTAGGTCAAGGATTCCAAACATGTGAGCCACCACAAGTCCTTGGTTTTGTTATCATCAAAAACACCGAGATATATGCAACAAATGACGCCTACGGTTGGGGCGTTATTTCTAAATTGACGCCTATGTCCGCGGTCTTCAATCATTCATATGACGCCTGTCAAGGGGGCGTCAATTACTCTTATGCTTTCTCTTTCCCTATTATCGTATTAAAATGGCGCCCACTGAAGGGGCATCATTTCTTAATTAGCGCATGTTTTAACGGTCTTCAATTAAATGACGACCTGATAAGAGGCGTTATTTATTTACAGCCCATTTGTTTTATGTTTAAGTGTATATGAGTTGGGCCTTTGTCTTTAGTTTAATCTTTTAATCTATTTAAGATAATTAAGATTTTATTCCTTTTAAATTTACCAGGGTTGCTACACCCTCCCCCACTTAAAAGAATTTGGTCCCCAAATTCAATCGTATATAGACGTGGAGAGTGTAGAGTACATACCTTTTAAAATAAGTCTGAAAATCGATTCCTCATAGACTCCTCGGTCTCCCATGTTGCTTCATGTTCTGAGCCTTTACTCCATTGCACCTTAACCATGGGAATAACTTTGTTCCTTAATGTTCGTACCTCGCGATCGAGGATCTTCATGGGCTTTTGTTCATAAGTGAGATCCTTTTGAATCACCAGGTCACCATGATCAATGATATGTGACGGATCGTGCACATACTTCTTCAACATAGATATGTGGAATACATTATGAACTTCGGACAATTGAGGAGGTAAGGCGACACGGTAAGCAACCTCGCCGACTCTTTCTAGTATCTCAAAAGGTCCGATAAACCTTGGTGTAAGCTTACCTTTAACACCAAATCTCCTTATTCCACGTCCAGGTGATATCTTGAGAAATATGTGGTCTCCGACTTGGAATTCGAGATCTCTTCTTCTTGTGTCAGCATAAGCCTTCTGTCTAGACTGAGTAACTTGAAGTCTTTCTCTAATCAACTGAATCTTTTCAGTGGTATCCTTACCATGTCTGGACCTAATAGTTATTTCTCACCAACTTCGTTCCAGCATAAGGGTGATCGGCAACTCCTTCCGTATAAGGCTTCGAAAGGTGCCATTTGTATACTTGCCTGGTAGCTGTTATTGTATGCAAATTCAACCAAAGGTAAGTGATCATGCCAGCTTCCACCAAAATCAATGATGCAAGCTCTGAGCATATCTTCAACTACCTGATTGGTTCTCTCGGTCTGGCCATCCGTTTGAGGATGAAAAGCTGTACTAAAGTTAAGTCTCGTCCCCAACGAATGTTGTAGACCCTTCCAAAAGTGAGAAGTAAAACGAGGGTCTCTTTCGGACACGATTGAGACAGGTACTCATGTAGCCTGACTATCTCCTTAAGGTATAATGCAGCAAGAATATCAACTGACCATCGACTCTTGATTGGCAAGAAGTGTGCCGATTTGGTCAATCGGTCGATGATAACCCATATTCCATCACGTCCTCCTTTTGATTTAGACAGACCCATAATGAAGTCCATACCGATATCCTCCCACTTCCATTTCGGAATATCTAGAGGATGTAGCTTACCGGTAGGCTTTTGGTGTTCTGTCTTGACTTGCTGGCACGTGAGACAGCGAGACACAAAGTCTGCTACTTCTTTTTTCATATTGGGCCACCAGAAGGTCCTTTTCAAATCTTGGTACATTTTAGTAGACCCTGGATGAATCGTGTACCTTGATCTGTGAGCTTCCTCTAAAATCTTCTTCTTTAGCTCCTGACAATCTAGTATACAATTTCTATCTCTGAGCAACAATCTTCTATCTAAATCTATCTTGAAATCTGATTGCTCTCCAATCTTGCTTTTGATTTCCACTAGTACAGGATCATTATCCTGAAGTCCTTGTATTTCGGATAGCAAGTCTGGCTGTATGCTCATATGGGATAATGTGACACACCTACTGTCCATGTCTATGCTTATATTAAGTTTAGAGAATTGTTCTAGCAACTTCCACTCCTGAATCATACAATTGGCTAATAGTGCTCTCGGCTTTCGACTGAGGGCATCGGCTACAGGATTTCCCTTTCCAGGATGATATTGTATAGTAAAGTCGAAATCCTTGAGACATTCTAGCCAACGTCTTTGCCTCATGTTCAATTCCTTCTGTGAGAAGAGATACTTGAGACTCTTGTGATCGGTGTATACAGTGAACTACACTCCGTATAAATAATGTCTCCATATCTTCAGTGCAAACACTACCGCCGCCAATTCTAAGTCATGGACTGGGTAGTTCTCCTCGTGCTTCTTTAATTGGCGAGAAGAGTAGGCTATAACTTTCCCTTGTTGCATGTTACGCCACTGAGCACGTTTGGCAGCCATTATCCTACAAGGTTTTTAAATAACTAATTAATATGAGACTTGACCAAGAGTTTGAATACCTTAGTTGCTTTAACCCATGGTTCTACCCAATTCTCACTGGGTAAAGGTTTAAACCTATCCTTGGACTGGGGTTTCCTAGAAATTGAATATCCTAGGCTCTGATACCACAAAAATTGTCACGCCCCGAGCACGGAAGGAACTCAGAGACGCGTGACGAGTTTATATCGATCATGTCAATCAGAGCGTTAGTGTATTCAACACAAAGATAGAGTGCGCAAAAATAAAGATAACCCAATCCTTTATCCAATCATAACATCAAAAGTACTTCTATTACAATCGACTTGATGAAAGTGTTAAGACTCCATAAAGGGAAAAGTACAATGATTGACTCAAAAATATAGGAAGATAAGACTAGAAGACGCTTGGATAGACGGGGAGCTCTAATCTCTTCACTCTTGACTTTCCCCATCCGATTGAGTTTCGTCCTCAGACTTCCCTGAAAAAAATAGGGGAAAAACACTAGATGAGCGAACGCTCAGTAGGAGTTATATCTCAAGAGCTAGCTTGCTTTAAGTAAATTACATGTTACATGAATGCAATAAAGCTATCCATGGTTGCGTAAAACGATAAGAGAGAGAGTATAACAAGAGATAATTGAGTGAACTATCATGTCATTCAAGGATTCATGTCAGTAATGATCCAGGCATTCAAGCAAGTACGTTTATCAAGTCATGTCAAGGATTGGCTATTATATTTCAAGTAAGTAACAATAAATACCCTTTCTGGGTCACGCAAGTCATGTCATGTCAAGTCGAGTACGAGATTGTGGAATGTCGATCAAGCTAGTCATGCACTTCGGTGCAATACCACACCGTGATCATTATAACTCCCATGGGCACTAGTACTTTTGGGTGCTCCTCCCAGGACAAGATCGGGCCCTTAAATGCGCAGGCATTGATCGTGTATTTTTCGACCTCCACTATGGTTATAGCCAATATAGAGTTTGAATGGAATAAGCTTGTAGGGACTTTAAGGTAGATCTTGTGGAATAGAATTTCAAGGATTGAACATGATGTATAAAGACAACAACAATGGTACAATCACGATTAACGATTAAAACTAGGTGGAATAGGCTCCCTAACCAGGTGCCATGACATTAAGAATAAGCGCTCATATAGAGATGATTGCTCATTATTGGACATGATAAACTAGATAGATTTGAGGTCCACAAGTATGGCACCTAATTCATAAAACACTAATGGCATGGTTTCCCATTCCATTAACTTCATGACATCCTCTTAGCAAGTCATGAGAGCCGGTATACCATGTTTCTTTAGAGCGACATGGTAATCAAGTAGTGTCATGGGTTTTGATGGTACAACCTGCTCGGCTGTCTTGAGGGAATCCAAGGCTAGCGGAGTCTTACAGAGGTCTCTATGATAAAGTCACTGGTCCAAAGGAACGGAATGTCCCATGGAGAGTTCGTCTATCACCGAGAAATAGTGGGTAATCGATTAAACAACGTGAAACATGGGACTATATTCACGGAATGGAACATAGTGCCTATACACATAACCCATTGTCAAGGGTTACTGAAAAACCACGAAATCAAGAAATCAGTTGATTGGCGTCTGGGCTTAAGTCTTCATTTTATGAATTAACGCCCTTGTCAGGGTCATCAGTTCAATAAATGATGACTGTTCACGCAGTCGTTATATTCAGATTAATATCTATGAACATTTCTAATTTTGATTATTATAAAAATGATGCCTTTCATGAAGGCTTCAATTCAGTAAACAGCGCCCTAGTCAGGGGCGTCATATATAAAATGACAGGGTAGTGTATATGTCGTCATTTTAATATCAGGAACATTATAACACCATTTCTATAATTTCATAGTTTATCACTAATTTGGCGCCCGTTTATAGGGGCGTTCATTCAATTGACGACCTAATCAGGGTCGCTAATTCTTTGTCATATGATTTGCACCCGCAGGTACAATCCTAGACACATTGATTTTAGAGTAGGTCCATTCAAGGATCTAGAGACATGATCAGATAGAGAAAAATAGAAAGAATTTACTAATATAATCATGCATTAGTTAACTCATCAGGATTCATAGTTATTAAATTTTGATCATGCGTAATTATTAACTGACTAGTGCAATTGACGACTATTCGCAAGGGCGTTAAATCAAAATAGCGCCTTAAGCTGGGGTGTCATTTCAAGAAATATAGAAATCATGGAAAACTGATATATCAATAACACCTACTAACAATTCTACATGCATGCAGATGGCCTAATAACCATAGGTTTTGCTAATCTCTTGAGAAAACCTACCTTGGTGATGATCTGGTTGATGGATCGTGAAGAATATATATGAAGATTTGATCACAAACGATACCCTGTTTGAAACAGAGCAACCACGTAGAAGGAAAAAGGCACAGTAGCTTGCTCTTCTAACAGCAGCAGCATCTTCAATCCTCCGTGCAACAAGGAAGAAGAAGAAAGGATGAAGAACTTCACGTTCTTCACGTACACCCACGGCAGAAGCAACAATACGTGAAGCACTATCGTAGAAGCAGAAGACGGCTTCCTTCCTTCACAGTATTGGCAGCAAGAGAAAATGAAGAACTTCTACGTTCTTCACGTTCACCACAGTAGAACGAAGAGGAAGATGATGGGAACCTCCTCGTATTACTAGTAGCAATAGGTTTGATGAAAAAAAACTAACAGGTTGGCTCGATGGAAGGGGTATTTATATGGAAGGAATCCTAATGGGTTTTTAAGAGTTCGATTAGAACTAAAATTTCCATGGTAGAATCCTTACTAAACATAGATATCCACGTATGGATTCTTCCCTAATCACGAAACCTTCCTAGCTAATATCCCCGTTCGAACCAAACACCAACGGGTCGGTTTGTAAATGACGCCTACAGTTGGGGCGTTATTTCTAAATTGATGCCTATGTCCGCAGTCTTCAATCATTCATATGACACCTGTCAAGGGGGCGTCAATTACTCTTATCCTTTCTCTTTCCCTATTATCGTATTAAAATGGCGGCAACTCAAGGGGCGTCATTTATTAAATTAGCGCCTGTTTTAATGCTCTTCAATTAAATGACGACCTGATAAGAAGCGTTATTTATTTGCTGCCCATTTGTTATATGTTTAAGTGTATATGAGTTGGGCCTTTGTCTTTAGTTTAATCTTTTAATCTATTTAAGATAATTAAGATTTTATTACTTTTAAATTTACCAGGGTTGCTACATCAATACCTAGGCTAACCTATTAACCCTTTGTGAATGTTGGTCTGCTAACCCCCTTAATCTGCATACTAACTATCTGCCTCTGTGAGTGCTAACCCCTTAGCCCCGTAAGCATTAACATGCTAACCCTGTGAGTGCCGATTCGCCAACTCATTGACCATTGTGATATGCTATTGTATCCTTCCTATTCCGCATGTGATTTAGAATTGTCGAGCTTTGTTATTTCTGATAACTTTAGCTTTAATACTCCGGGGAGGGGGACATACCCCATTGATACCTCAGAACCGCCATTTGCTCAAAGGGTTCCATCTGTGAGTGATGAGTATCCCTATGGGCCATAAGGTGAACATTGACAGGGTTTAACCCGATATTAAATCCACTGTCCTTAGGGACATTGTGGTGACTATGGGATGTGTGCCCCTCGTAGGCTAGCTGTCACGCCCCGAGCGCGGAAGGAACCCAGAGTACGTGACGAGTTTATATCGATCATGTCAATCAGAGCGTTAGTGTATTCGACACAAAGACAGAGTGCGCAAAGTAATAATAATCCAATCCTTTAATTCAATTATAACCTCAAAGTATTACTATTACAATTCACCTGAAAGAAGCACTAAGACTCAATAAAAGGAAAAGTACAAGGAATGACTCAAGAAAATGGAAAGACAAGACTAGACGACGCTTTGATAGATGGTTGTAGCTCTGGTCTCCTCACTCTTGACCTTCCGCATCCGATTGTGTTTCATCATCAGACTTACCTGAAAAATAGGGAAAAACACTGGATGAGCGAACGCTCAGTAGGAATTATATCTCAAGTGCTAGAGAGCTTTAAGTAGATTACAAGTTACATGAATGCATTATAGCTATGCATGTTTGCGTAAAATGACAAAAAGAGTGTATATCAAGATAGAGAATGTATATCAATCAAGAGACAGTTGAGTGAACTAGCATGTCTTTCAAGAATACATGTCAATAATTATCAAGATATTTAAGCAAGTACTTTTAGCATGTCATGTCGAGAATTGGCTATCTTGTTCAAGCAAGTAACAATAAATACCCTTTCCGGGTGACGCAAGTTATGTCATGTCAAGTCAAGCACAAGATTGTGGAATGTCAACGAGAATAACAAGCACTTCGGTGCAATGCCACATCGTGATCATTACAACTCCCATGGGCACTAGTACTTTCGGGTGCTCCTCCCAGGACCAGATCGAGCCCTTATATGCACAGGCATTGATCATGTATTTCGACATCCACTATAGAATTCCAAAGGATTCAAGCTTGTAGGAACTTTAAGGTAGACCATAGAGAGTAGGATTTCAAGGTCGAACAAGATATGTAAGGATGATAATTACGGTGTAACCACGATTAATGATAAAACTAGGTGGAAACCGCTCCCTAGATAGGTGTCATGATATTAAGAATAAGCGCTCATATAGAAATAGTCGCTCGTTCTTGTACATGATAAGGTAGATAGAATTAGTGTCCATAAGTATGGCACATAATTCTTAAGGAATATAAATGGCATGGTTCCCCATTCCATTAGTTCAAGAATATTCTCATGACATCCACATAGCATGTCACGAGGGCCGATATACCATGTTTCTTTACAGTGACATGGCAATTAAATATTTTCATAGGTTTTAAGGGTACAACTAGCTCAATCGGTCTTGAGGGAATCCAAGGCTTCGAGGAGACTTACGGAGGTCTCTATGACTAACTCACCAATCCGATGGAACGGAATGTCCGACGGAGGGCTCATATGTCACCGAGAATTAGTGGGGTAATCGATAAATCACTGAGAAACATGGGACTATACTCACGGCTTGGAATATAGTGCCTAGTGTGTACCCCATTGAAAAGTATACATGAAATTAATGGAAAACACATATAATAGAAAATGGCGCCTAGGTCATGGTCGCTATTTCTTAAATAGCGACTGGGGTACAGCCACTATATTACAGAAACATGCCTGTGGCCCAGCCGTGTCCTTTAAATTCCATTTCCAGTTTTAACATAAACAAAACCTGGAATTTGTATAGCCTTTCAATACATCATTATGTTCTAGATTAAATAGCGCCCATGGCGTAGCCACGTTTCAAAAATAGCACCCTAGGTCAAGTCGTGTTTCAAGTCTGTTTATAGGGTGATTGGCACCATGATTCCAGTCGCATGTCAATAGATAGCGCCCAACTTAGAGGCGTGATATTAAAATAGCGCCCATGCTTCAGGCGTTGTTTAATCCGATGTAAATTTCAAGAAACGGTTCACATGGTCATGTAGAGAAAAATAAGGGGAATCAAGTCATGTACGTATCAAGTTAAGTAGATTTCAAGATGTCAAGTTATTAAAATTTAAACATGCTGATTTAATTATTCAGTTTATGAAAGTGGCGACTACCAAGTGGTCGCGCCTTAAGAAAAGCGCCCAAGCTTGGGTCACTATTTCAATAAAATGGAACGCTACTAAATCATGGTAAAACATGGTAAAAAGAGTGTAAATGTATGCATGAACTTATATATTTATCAATTGGGCTAAGACTTGAGAAAACCTACCTTGAGTTGATGGTGTTATATTGAAGGATTGAAAATAATTGAATGAATCAAGGCTCTATGACCCTGTGGAAGATTTCCCTAAGCAACAAGAGTTCAAGCGAACTGTCAATAGCAGTGTTAAAAATTTTGGTTCGTGCTTAGAGAAGAAGGAGATGAGGAACTTGGCAACAACAGAATTCTTCTTTGTTTCGTTGTTAGCAGGAAGAAGATCAACAGCTTGGTGGAGAGTATAATGAGAAGCCCTCTTTAGTAGCAGAGAGGATATCCGCCTGCAGCCTGATGGTAGCAGTGGATGATCAATAGCAGATGGAGCAATCAGCAACCGCAACTCCTATCAGAGAATCTGATGATTCTCCTCTTCCCGTTAATAGCAGGTTGGAGGAAGAAGAGGCAGCAATTTCCCTTAAGAAATTCTCAGAAGTATTGCAGCAGCAGTTCAACCGTGGAAGAAGGATAGTAGTAGTGGGTCATTTACAAGGGATGTAGTGGGGTATTTATAGGGTTTTGGAGACCCTATAGGTTTGGTGTTCGATTGGGACCCAAACCCTTTGGTTCAAGTCCTACTAGTATTAGGATTGCTCCCTTTAAACCCTTCCAAAATACCCTTACTTCCTAGTTAAACCCCTTCTCAATTATAAGTTCGAACCGTTCTCGAAATAACATTAACGTGTTTGTTATAGTGTTATAATCTTTCCAGATTTTTATTATTTTTATTTGATGAGATGGTGAACGTGTCACATAGACATTTTTAAAGAGGAATAACAAGGATTAAGGGTGGATAATTATGCTAAAATAAGTGGGACATGAAAGGAAAAGAGGATGAGCATGAGATGCTCTACGGAGGGTGATCGCCAGAGGGGTTACCTCAAAAGAAGAAGGATGATCGCATGTACCTTGTATTGAGCGGGTGAAATTGGGAGTTCTTCCTTCCTCCTTCTACCGGCCGGCCGATGAAGGGGGTTTATAGCTTGATTACCCTTGCAAACACACAAAATAAACAAAGATATGGATTAGCCAAGTGTGTAGTATCAATGCTCTAAGGATATGAAATCAAATTGGGCATGAACACACCTTGTGTGTTTTGGTTTTAAACCTCTAAGAAGGAGCAACAAGGTTGGAATTATGAATGACATGCAAAGCAAGATATAGTAAGGTGCAAAGCAATTTTAACGTGCTGAGAAGGTCTCTAGAGAGTGATGAGTGATATGATAAAAATAAAAACTAAAGAAGAAGTGTCCTCTCTGCTGTGTGTGCAACAGTAAAGGGAGAAAAAGAAGGTTGCATTAGCTGTAGCAGGATGAAGAAACGTCGGATGAAGACACCGCTCGTGGGAGAATGAACACCAGAGGAAGGGGCTTTGGAAGAAGATCAACACCGTGAAGTACCTGTAAAGAAAAACAAAACTCTCCCTTCTCTGTGTAAAAAAAAACTCTCACAGTGTTCTTCATAGCTCTCTCTCTGTTAGCCTTTTTGTTCTTCTTCTTCCTCTTCTTTTTTCATTTCTCCACCCCCGCGCGAGGAGCACATGTGAAGGTATTTATAGGCCAAAAATCTTTGCATTAATAGGATTAAAACAAGGCAATGAATCCTCTAACAAAGAACCCTCTTCCCAATCGAACATAAAGTGTAATATGGGGAAAGTATCACTACAGGAAAGAAGAAGGCGAAAGGGGGACGGAAGTGCAAATGACGACCTGACTAGGGGCGTCAATTCAAATGACGACATTCACACAGTCGTTAATTCTTGGATTTAATTATAGAAATAAATGACTTTCCTTATTTAAAATTGAGAAATGACGCCTGCTTGAATGGGCATTAAATAATCAACGCCCCTAAAGAGGACGTCAATTCTTTGAGTTTTATTTTCTTTAAGATTCATAAAATCTAGAAAACAACGCCTGTATGAACAGTCGTTTATTTATGGAATCGCGACCTTCTTCAGGTCGTCAATTAAATGACGCCCTCCCTTAAGGCGTTAATTTCAATTATTTAAATAAAAATACAAAGAAATTACAATCAATATGGAGAAATTATCAAATAATTAGAAAAACTTCATATTAAGGCAATATTGAAGTCCACTTTGGGGCGTCACATGGTGACATGAGATTTACTAAACATATCATTGATTTTGGCGTGTCTACAGCTACCCTACCTTGGCGTCTGCTTTGCAAGGGAGTGAGACGGAATGAAGCGAAAGTGCAACGGGCGGAACGAAGGGAGCGAACTGATAAGTAGATGCCAAGGTGTGATGTGATACGCCTCTGACACTAAGCATTGGAAATATTTCCAGGAATCTGAATGAAACAACCTTGGATGATTACGAAAAAGCAATGATCAGCTGGATGAAGGAACTAATCAAATAAACGAAAAATGTGAGCGAGGGCATGGAAGGAAAGACACCATTAGAGAGCGGTTACCAGCCAATGTGGACGTGTTACAACCAAGGTGGGTTTGCAGGAAAATAAAGTGAATTGAGATAAAGACCCAGCAAATGAATGCTTTCAAGGAACCAACCTGAGCGGCTTCAAGGAGAATATAGTACTCGATTTGGAATGGAATATCTCATATCAACTCAATTAAGAGCGAGTGGCCCTCATTATTGGCGTAATATGAGGATTTTTATCATTAAAGCTCAAAGTCCTACATGATGCATGCTGGGCTAAAAGAAAAAATTAAAATAAATTAAAATAGAAAATAATCAAGGATAATATTGTTAAACCATCCAGACTTGGTCATGAATCTAGATCTCTAAGCTGACACTAAGCCGAAGCCCGTTTATCCACGCATCAACTCAGAAAGTGGAACCGTCGTCCCAAATCTTAAATGACCCAACGGCCTATCCGTGTGATCAAGACTCCCCTGGAATTATCACTATTTTTGATGAAGGGGAACTCAAATTCCAGGTTCATCAGAACCACAAGATCCTTGATATGCTATAATAGCGTAGATACCATTTAGTAAGAATGCTTACAGGATAAAATACAAATGGTGGAATGATGTTACCAGTGTAAGAAATCCAATCATCTTAAGACCTGCATAACCTGCGCTTCTCTATGCTCAAAAATTATTAGCTCAGAATATGATCATAAGTGCCTGATATAAGCAATTTCATTAAAGCATAAAGCACTTAAGTTCATCAACAATCATCATGCTGTAAAGCAATTCAAAAGACATAAACCCAGGAAATGATGACCCTATGTAGCGGCGTCAAAAGCATAAATGACGATGGTTATTGGGGCGTTAATCATGATCACTATTCAACTTGGAATCGGATAAAAATGATGCACAGAATAGAGACGTTAAATAAAAGATGACACTGGAAATGTCGCTATTCAATGAAATGACGCCATTGTTAACGTCGTCAATTAATCATAAACAACAGTGCACCGTTTCCTGCTCAGAAACATAACTCTAGTGGTTCGTTCGAATTATACTCAAACCGTGATTTCCCTGAACGGCTAGCCAAAGCGTTCGAACATTATAAAAGGATGCATCTGGTCGTCTGCTAAACATATCAAACAACTGAGAGTCGTTGCAGCCAAGACTCAACAGAGAACCACATATTAGAAACATAGGGTCTTTCAACTGAAGAAGAAGATGGAGAAAGCTATGATGCAAAGGTTCACTAAGAAACCTAGGATGGGATTTCCTAGAATATCTGAAGTTGCTGGCCACATCAGTGGAAGAATCAATATGAGCCAAGTAAGTTGATTTGTGTTAAAGCTTTTATTTTATTCTTTCTTTTTTCTTCAAAATTCTGATTGCATTCTTTCTTCTCTCTTCTTTTCTTTTCCATTTTATTCAGGACTACCCAAATGTACCGGGACCAAGGAGGTTCTTAAAAATTAAGTGGCTCCCCTTACTCCTCTCCAAATTATCCTTAGATATGAGGTCCTTCCTTTCAAGGTGGCACTTACTAGGCCTTGTTACCCATGCTACCCATTATGATGACATCCACTTAGATTGGGCCTCCATAGGAGCACTAATAGAATTATGGCATCCAAACACTCATACTTTCCTCTTTCCCACTTTTGAAGCCACCATACTCTTAGAGGAAGTAGAGATGCTCCTTGGCTTAAGAAGGATCAAACAAGGGGAAGAATCAAACATGGCTAACTTGACTAAGCCAATAAGTGCCCATGATATACTTACTAGCCTTGTACAAAGTCCAAACTTAGTGAACCAAATCAAGGCCCACAAAGGAATCAATCTTTTGAAACTAGCCTCGTGGGTATACAAGAACATGGACAAGGCCCAAGAGAATGAAGACTTGTTTGAGAGGGTGATAAAGGGATTTGTTGTATGCATGGTAGGAGCTCTCCTCTTCCCTTCATTGGAAGATCACCTAAGGGAATGCCACCTAAGCACCATAGCTATCATATGGGAAGGAAAAAGGATAGGTCTGGTGGTGCTAGCTAACCTCTATAATGGACTCACTTCGGCTTCCTTGGGGCGGCCCCTCCATGGGTCCATGTTACTCTTCTCTTGCTGGGTGGACCTCCACCTAAAATTTGATCCATGCCAAGAAACTCAACCGGCCTCAAAAATCTTCTCTAAAAGCCCCCTCCGGTACATGACGGATTCCTTAAGCCTATGTGAGAGGGTAGCTAATCGGGTGTCAAAACTCAAGAAAAGAAGTGATTGGAGGAACTACCTCAAGACCATGCCAAAGAGCGGCTTCACTTGCACACCGGGGTTCCTCAAGACCCAAGAGCTTCGCTCAAGACTCTCCTCCGACATTGAACTACGACTAATTGGCGGGACCGACTTCATCCTCTACAATGCTCACCGGTGCCTTCCATAACTTTGACTACCTCGGCACACTTTTGAAGAACCTTTGCATCTTCCACCACTCAAGAGGAGGGAACTAGGCTCAAGTGGGGACCAAGAGGAAGTCAAGACAATCATGGCACAATGGAAGGTTCGACTGCTACATAGGTCCAAGCAACATGTTGAAGAAGAAGAGAACAAATGCAAATCTTATGTAATAGCACTTAGAAAGATAAGGCCCATGATGGCTCATTGAATGTAACAATGATTTCTTGAATGAAATAAAAGAATCTTTCCTTATATGAGCCAAAGCAACAAGTTATATGATTTTTGTCTTCCAATTTAATGTGATTCTGTCTGATAAAACTGAGCCTCGGGTTCTCTGTTCTGAGAAGCACCTCCAGGCATGGCGTTAATTCCCTAACCAACGCCTTAGAGCATGTCGTCAATCAATTTTTTTAAAAATAAATAAAACCATGATTGACGCTCATCCAAACAGGCATCTATTAATTGGCACCCCAAGGTAAGGCGTTAATCTCTTTAAATTCCTTCAATTATTTTCAAAATAATTCCTCAATTTTTTTCAGAAATAACGCCTTCATTCATGTCGTCCATTAAACATGCGACGCCTGCATGTACTGTCGTCAATTCCAAATAGTAATCATGATGACAATCACATCAATTAATCTCCCATTAATACGTCTGACGACAGTTACGAGTTCCCATGCAAAGTAAAATGACGCTTAAATTCGGGTCGTCAAATCATAAGACCACGCCTTGACAAAGACCGTCAATTAATAGAGCGACGACATCCATCCGGGCGTCAATTCTTTTTGAATGTTAAGCCCAATTTCCCTCTTCTCTTCTCGTCCCTTTGTCTACTTTCCCTCTTCTCTCTCTTTCTGCAACCAAACCCTAACTGAGCCCCACTCTCCATCTCCCATTTCTCTCTCTCCATCTTCTCTCTGCTCGAACCCATGGCGGGTAGCGCACACAAACGGCAGAGGGTGACCGCCCCCGACGTGGTGGACCTCGGTGACGACGAGCACGCCGTGGAGGAGCCTCCTCCCGCGGTGGCCGAAAACACTCCGGCAGCGGAGCAAGGTGGAGAGGAAGAAACAGCCAACGAAGAGGAAAGGGGAGGTGACGACGGGAGCGATGGAGAAGAAGAAGATGAAGACAATGGTGAGGATGAAGAAGATGACGAGGAAGACGACGACGGTGAGGAAGAAGAAGAAGAAGAAGAAGAAGGTGAAGAAACACCGGCGGCGGCGGCGGCGGCGGCGACCCCTCGGCCTCACCACATCCGGTAACCCTGGCAACCACGGCCACCACGGCAGCCACGGCAACCCCTTCGTGGAGGGTTACTAACACCCGAACGGAGCAAGGTAGGTGCCCCAACCCTTCATTTCATTTAATTTTTATTTTTTTATCAATTTCCATAGCCCTCGGTGAAGGGAGAAATGTCGAACCAGTGACACAGTAAAATGACGCCCCGGTGGGTGCCGTCAATTGAAACAACGACCCTTCCTGGGTCGTCAAACTAAAATGTTTTTAATTCTTGAAAATGATGAATCATGAAACCATGCCCTGCAGCATGTCGTCATTTTAAAGTGTCTTGTTTATTTATCATTTGCTGCTAATTTCCATGCCATTTCTTTTATTTTTGATATATGCCTCTGCTTTATTTTTATTTCGCATGCTGTTATATTTTTAAACACCCCAGAAAACAACGCCCCCCACCGGGGCATTAATTCATTAAACAACGACCAAGGGGTGGTCGCCAATTAAAATTTTCATAATTATCATGTTTAGGATAGAAAATCACCTCCGAAACAGCGCCCCCCACAGGGGCGTCACTTAAACAAATAACGACCCTGGGTTGGTCGTCAATTCAAACATAAGGCAAATCAAAACAGCTGATGAATAAAAACTTATCAAAATGTTCTTTTGTTGTTTACAGGGGTTGATGAGGACTCGGATCTCCTGGGTCCAGGTTCGAGCTGCCTACTACGGGCTCCCAGATTTTCAGAGGGCTAGGGTAGATGCCATGGGGTTCGGACCCTTCCTTAGCATAGAGCCTATGAGACCCGACCTACCCTTGATCCAGGTGCTTAGGGAGAGATGGGATAGGACTAGCCGGGCATTCTTGATGCCATGGGGTCACATGGTTCCCAGTTTGGAGGACGTCGCTAGGATAACCGGGCTGAGGGTGGACGGCGAGGCAGTGAGGGGGATCACCCTACCTGACTCTAGCGAGTTGACACAAAGGCTGCTAGGGTTAGAGATAGTCTACGAGACACCGAACGAGTGTAGGACCATCTACCACACCGACCTTACCATTGCTATGGGGTTGGGTTATTCTAGGCAGAGGTCGAAGGAGTCTCTAGAGGAGTTCTCGCAGAGGCTGATCGGGGGAGCTAGGGCTGTCTACTGCCAGGACCCAGCTGAGAGAGAGATAGCAGATCGAGATTTGAGGAGATTCTTATTCCTAATGCTCGGGAGGTTGCTGCTCGGCACGAAGGGCGACATCAACAACTACCAATTCTTAGGGATCCTCAAGGACTTAGAGAGCGTCGGCAGATACGCTTGGGGTGACGCACTTCTGGCGCACTTGATGGCTGACCTATCTACGGGGACGGGTCGAGAGACGACTGTCAGTGGCTTCTCACCTTTCCTTCGGGCATGCATTTTCTTTTTCTTTTCTTTTCTCTTTTTTCTTTTTTTCTTTTATTTTTAAATGCATGTGAATGCTTTACTAATGCGATTGATGGATGCAGGTGTGGAGCCACCTATACATGCCGATGGGGCGTGCCGACCCTCGACCCGGAGATGAGGGATCTTTCCCTCTAGCATGGCATTAGCTACCGGTTGTGATAGGAGCGCCACTAGCTTACGAGTTGCGAGTTTTACGACGGGAGTTCCGTGACTACCCTGCCTCATTAGTATGCATGTTTAATATGATGCAATTCCTATTTTATGAAAATATGATGAAATGATATGATGATGCATGTGAGGTATGATGATATGCATGTTTGTGAATGCAGGTGGTGTGGAGACCCTACGAGGGGATGACCGACGAGGGCCAGCCCTGGGTCGTAGCGGGCCGACCTCGCTTTGGGCATGAGCTTTAGGTTCATTGCCTGAGCGAGATTGAGCCGTTACGGCTTAGGTTGGTGATGAGGACCCTCGGCCTACACCAGGAGTGGGTCGAGGTAGGAGAGCCCCGGGGGATAGGCAAGAAGACGTGCGGTTGCACGAAGGCGACCGACTGGAGAGTCTGGTTCCCTGACCAGTACGCCGACTGGTAGCGTGGCGGGACACGAGTCACCTCACAGGTGGCGGACAGTTCCGAGTACCTCCGACGCTATTGGCATGTTTACGCCAGTCGACCCCAGATGAGGGTCTTAGGGGTATGTATGCATGCACTTATATTTAATTTCTTTTCTGCAAAATTATATGCCTATTATGCGACTAATATGTGTGATGAATGCAGGATGCACGAGACATAGCGGCGATGGACAAGCAGGCCCACCTCCACAGCTTGGAGGCCCAGCTGGCTACCACGCGGGTAGACCTACAGACACTGGTGAGTGTTTAAATTATCTATATGCAATTGATTTCCTGAATTATTGATGATTAGCCACTAACAATCTGAATGATTGCAGCGTGCCCAGCAGGGAGCAGCAGTGAGAGAGACGGGAGGAGCCTCTAGCTCGAGGGGGCCTAGTGTAGAGACGACTGCACTAGCAGAGCAGTTGGCTGGGGCGATTGCACGGGCCGAGGAAGCAGAGTGCGATCTTGCCACACGGGTAAGCTTAAACTCAAACTCAGAAATGCATTTGATTATATATTATTATATGTGTTCATGAAAATTTTGTGTTTTTATAGACTGAGGAGCTCCGAGCCTCGCTCACCTGCATCGAGTCAGGACAGCGTGCGATGACTACCCGGGTAAGTTAGCAAAGATTTTATTTCAGTTGTTTATGAAATTGAATTAATGAATTTACAGAGTTACAGGCAGCGCTTACCCAGACTGCACTAGCTGGGACGGAGCTGGCCATCCGTGAGCAATGCGTTGCGGAGCTCGAGAGGAGCTACCTCAGGACGTGGCAGAGCTGAGGGTCGCCCTTGAGATGGAGGGCCAGGAGCGTGCCCGGGAGCTGGAGGAGCGCATGGTAGAGCGGACCCGTGACCGGGAGTAGGAGGCAGCACGCGAGCAGGAGCTTGTAGACATGAGGACCAAGCTAGCCATCACTCAGGAGTGGCTACGGTCGATCGAGGAGCGGTTACAGCGAGGCCGGGACTGAGCGAGAGCTGCGGGGTATGAGTTTACCAGTTCTACCTTTGTAGCGGGTTCCTTTCTTCGGCAGAGGAGCGAGGCAGAGGAGCGGGCTCGAGTTCCAGCTACATCCCTGGGATCCATGCCCCCTCCACAACCGCCTCGTCGGGACGATGATGGTGAGGTAGAGAGTAGGAGAGAGGAGGGTGGAGGCGAGAGTTCAGGGAGACTTACTTGTACCTCTCCCCCTCACACTTGTACTCAGATATTCATTGATACATATATATAATTTGAAATTTTTGTTACCTGAGTTACTTTGAGCACTTGTGGACTTGCGTACTTGCCTTTGCTTTCACTTTCCTTTGTTACTTTTCGTTCTTGTTCGTTCTTGCCATGCGCCTGTAGTTCACACTTAAACAAACAGATTAATCCATCTGTCCGGCTTGGCCCCTTGCTCAATAAGCAAGGGGTTGCCTCTTCTTTGACCTTGTTGACGGGTCAAGGGGCCAAGCCTCTAATTAATAAAGGCGGATAAAAATATATATAAGGAAATGCAGCATGCAAGCAAGCAGATGCCAACTTAAAATAAAAGATGTCCACACAAAGATGCAATCAAGCATATGAGATGGGAAGCAGCCGGCTTAATTTTCTATTATTTTTTTCATTTTTTCATTATATTTTAAAAATGACGCCCTCGCAAACGGGCGCTGATTGTGAAATTGACGCCCATGCGGGGGGCGTTTATTAGAAAATCATTTTTTTCTTTTTTAGTTATTTATTATTTTTTATTAATTAAAAAAGATGACATTTCCTTGGTCGTGAATCCAATGAAAGACGGCATGGGCGTGAATTAAAAAGACATTTTTTTGATTGTTTTATTTGAAAATGACGACTTATAGACTGTCGCTAATTTCCTAAATGACGCCCGAAAAAGGGGTGTTAATTATAAAAATATTTTTTTGGTTTATTTTGTTTGAGACTGAGTAGAGCACGGTGTCTTAAACCTTACACAATCACTATCTTAAATTTATTAATCCTTCTCGAATGATTTAACATCGGGTCAACGTGCTTAAAGACTTATGCTTTTACTCATGTTCTCTCGCGGCCCATCCTTCTTAGTCGGTCTTCGCCATGCTTTGAGCTTATAACCTACCATGGAGGGGGAAGTGAAGAATAACTTGAGGAAGCTCACGTGAGATTTCCGAGAATGGGGAAACTTTCCTCCCCTACCCTAATGCCCGTTGGGATTCGATCTTCGGCTTAGGAAAATTTTGTTGCTCTTTTTGCCCTCATTTCTGCATGCTTACGACCAGGGATTTCCCTGCGGGGACTTTGTCCTCTAGACATGCTTTTCTTTTATTTGTAAGTTTCTTTTCCTTCTTTTCTTCAAGTTTCTTAACAAAGACCTAATTTTACTTGGGCTTTAAGCATTTTGTTCCCTTTTGGGCCCTGACTTCCACCTACTAGGACGGTGGGCAGGCTTGGTTAGTATTCCCCGACTCGTACTCCCTCTCGTGAGCCGAAGAGAAGAGAATTGGTAAAGCTTTTACACTCTTAGTTTGGGTCTGACCTTCCTCAAATTCTGGGCCACTCGAGTTTTAGAGTAAAGCGTGTAGTGTGTGTGTGAATTGACCCCAAGGTTAAACCATCAAGACTGAAGAATGAATTAAGGATCTTGATTTATCGGGTCTTGCGGCCTACGCACTATATCAACCTGCATTTTTTTTAATTTTGTTTACTTTTGTTTGTTTTCTTCATTTGTTTCTGTTTTCTAATTTTTTTTTATAAAAGACTTAGGGGTAGTATTTCTTCAAGTAAAGTCCATTCCAAGGGTGAGCCAGCTCTTCTCCTTCAGCATTAATTAGTTTGTAAGCATTGTCAAGGTAAACATCTCTTATTACATAGGGCCCTTCCCAGTTAGGTTGAAGTTTCGAACGAGGTCCACCGAGTTTTACAAAGATTCTTTTAATTACCATCTCACCGATTTTGAATTTTCTCTCAATTACTTTCTTTTGGTAAAAACGTGAAAGCCTGTTTTTGTAAATACGCGCATGTTCGGCGGCGGCCAAACGCTTCTCATCTAGGAGTTCCAACTGAGCAAGGAGAGATTCACGACGCTCATCAATAGGGAGCTCCTTGTCGAATTGTACCCGTAGAGAAGGGATAAAAATCTCATAAGGGACTACCGCCTCCATTCCATAAGTGAGGGCGAAAGGGGTTTGCCCAGTAGGGGTACGAATGGAAGTGCGATAGGCCCAAAGAGCTTCAACCAGCTGTTTTGGCCAATCTGAAAATTTATTAGCCTCACACATTTTCTTGATAATCTTGATCAAAGTTTTGTTGGTTGCCTCTGCTTGACCATTGCCCTGTGGATAATAAGGAGATGAATGATGCAATGCAATATTATACCTGTTGCAGAGGTCCTGAAGCTCCTGAGAGATGAATTGCGGTCCATTATCGGTGACGATGGTACTTGGGATGCCGAATCTTGCAATGATGTTCTTCATTATAAATTTGTAGACGGTCGATGCTTTTATCTCCGCGTATGCTTCTGCTTCCGCCCACTTGGTGAAGTACTCTATGGCCGTGAGTATAAATGACTTTGGTTTTGTGAGGAGGTTCGAATCACCAAGAGGTCCAATGATATCGAAAGCCCACATGGAGAAAGGCCATGGGGAGGATATAGGATGGAGTGAAGAAGCAGGGGAATGAATTTTGTCGGCGTGCAGTTGGCACTTAACACACCTCCAAACGTAGATGGAATAGTCCTCTTATAGAGTGGGCCAATAGAAACCTAGCTTAAGGATCTTCTTAGCAAGCATCTGGTTATTCAAATGACCACCACAAACTCCTGAATGTGCCTCTTCCATGACCTTCCAAGATTCATCATCATCTAGGCACCTTAACAAAACACCAGTGAGACCTCTTCTATAGAGCACACCTCCAACTAAAGTGTATCGTTGAACAACTCTTCAAATGGCTTTCTTTTCTTCCATCGTGGCCTCCTCAGGATAGGATTGATCCTCGTAATACTTAGCAATCTCGTAATATCACGATTTCTCTTCATCATCTAATTCTTCCTCTAAATCCAACAGCATGATCTCCATATTCTCAATGATTCCGCCTTGCTTAACTTTTTTGAGCACCTCCTCCTTAATACTAAGGAAAGCTGGATCCTGAATAGCGGGAGTGAGCCGCTTGTGAACAATGATAGAATGGAAATCCCTTTCGTGAAGGAAAACCAAAGAAGATGCAAGAGAAGCAAGAGCATCAGCTAAAATGTTCTGATCACGAGGAACATGGATGAAGATTAATTTGGTGAAAAGCTTGGAATAAGCAGAAGTCAATTCTTGATAGGGTTTGAGTTTAGGATTGAGTGTACGACACTTGGTGAGCACTTGGCGAAGAATAAGCTGACTATCACCTACAATCCGTAATTGGGTAACACCGAATTGATGAGCGGCCTCTAGTCCGGCCAAAAGGGCCTCATACTCAGCTATGTTATTTGTTATTGGAAATGCAAGCTGAGAGGTGAGTGGAAGAGTGATACCCTCAGGTGACAGAAGAACAATGCCAATCCCCTTCCCTTTTGAATTCAAAGCTCCATCAAAATGTAACGTCCACATCGAATTGTGCTGATTGACGGACATTAGTTCCTCATCTGGAAACTCCGAGCGAACAGGGTCAAATCTAGGGAAGGGATGATGAGCAAGGTGTTCTGCTATGGCATAGCCTTTAATCACTTTTTGCTGAATATAGATGATGTCGAATTGAGAAGGGAAGCTTTGCCAACGTGCTAATCGATCAGTGAGAACGGATTTTTCAAGAAGGAACTTGATTGGATTCATACGGGCAATGAGATGAACTTCATGAGCTAAGAAATAATGCTTAAGTTTCTGAACTACCCAGACTAAAGCAGCACAAGTCTTCTCTACGGCTGAGTACCTCTGCTCACAGGGGTTAAGAAGCTTTGACAAGTAGTAGGCTGCCCTTTCCTTTCCTTCTTCGTCAACTTGGGCTAGGACAGCGCCTATAGAGTCATTCAGGACAGAAATGTAGAGAACAAGCGGTTTGCCTTGAACTGGCGGCCTCAGGACAGAAGGATTTGAAAGATAATCCTTCAATCCGTCAAAAGCTGCCTGACACTTGTCATCCCAATTAAACTTGACTTCCGGCTTAGTAAGCTCATAGAACGGCCTACATCTTTGTGAATGCTGAGAAACAAATCGGCGAATAAATTGCAACCTCCCGATCAATCCTCAAACTTCTTTCAAATTCCTGAGAGGAGGCATTTCTCTTATGGCCTTCGCCTTGTTGGGATCAATCTCGATACCCCTCTTACATATGATAAATCCAAGCAATTTCCCTGATGAAACACCATACACGCACTTCTTGGGGTTCATTTTCAATTGGTACTTCCGCGCTCTTTGCAAAACTTTGGCTAGATTCCCGAGATGCTCAATCCTTGTCCTTGATTTCACTACCAGGTCGTCAACGTACACCTCTAAATAACCGTGGATCATATCATGAAAGATTGCCATCATATCCCTCTGGTAGGTGGCCCCAGCATTCTTAAGCCCGAAGGGCATGACCACATAGCAATAGGTTCCCCATGGTGTAGTGAATGATGTCTTCTCTTGATCTTCCTCAGCCAGGCGAATCTGATTATAGCCTGAAAAGCCATCCATGAAGGAAAGAGTCTCATATCCTACCGTATTGTCGATTAAAACATCAATATGAGCGGGGGGAAGTCGTCTTTAGGACACGCGCTGTTGAGGTCCCGAAAGTATATGCAAATCTGAACCTTTCCATCTTTCTTCATGACTGGGACGATGTTAGCCACCCAATTGGGATAGAGGACAACTCTAACGAATCTAGCCTTATGAAGCTTATCGACCTCTTCTTTCATTTTTAATGCCATATTAGGGTGGAAACGTCTCAACCGCTGTTTGACCGGAATGGACCCTGGCTTAAGTGTAAGTCGATGTTCAACAAGCGCAGGATCTAGTCCTGGCATGTCTTTATAACTCCACGCAAATGTGTCCTTATATTCTTGAAGAACCAAAATAAGTGCCTTCTCTTCAGAGGGCGACAAGTTCTTACTAATGAGGACAATCCTAGGGTCTTCCTCAGTACCCATATTTATTTCTTTGGTAGGCTCTTCTACTGAGGCTGATGGCTCATCGAATCTTCTCATGCCACTAGCAAACGCATCAGCCTCGTCCTCATATTCTTCATAACCTTCATCCCCCTCTTCAATAGTGTCTTCATCATTCATGATCTCATAAACACCAAAACCCTCATTAAGAACACAAGTAGATGTGTCTTCATATTCTGTTTCTGGCAGGATAATTGGATTCTCTATAAATTCGGGAAGAGCTAAGCATGCCCGGCACCTCCTAGATAAATCTAGCAAGAATCTACGGGGAATCTGCTTACCCTTGGATTTCTTATGCGAAGCTACCCCATGAGTCTTAGAACTAAAAGAGTAAGAGCAACTAGCCTGATCACTAGAAATTGACGAAGATGAAGGGGGAGAGGAAAAGGTGGGTACAGAAGGGGATACAAGTGAAGACCCCTCACCGGAGGGGTAGAGAAGGTCTACTAATGAATCCTGGAAGAGCGGCCCCTGGGTCGGGACACACTCAGAAAGAAGATAAAAGGTCTCCTCAATGGAGATGGAAGATTGGAATTTTGGCATTTTGGCATTTTTTTTTCATTTTCAATAATAAGGCAATGCAAGGAAGGAACAAGAGGTGGTGCTGAGATTGAGAGACTGACGAAAGATTGCGTAAATGATGGCCCACGCGGGGGTGTGATGGAGAGTTTAGAAAATTGCTCGAGGAGCAAGGGAGGAATCGGCGGAGAAGCTTGAAGTGAATCTGGAGAAAAGGTTATCAAGACTGCGGGCGGTCTAGGGATATCTGAGCAAAACATTTTATCAAGCAAATGGATAACAATTGTTGGATGGATGGATTTAAGAGAGAAAAGGCTGGCCCACAACCTATCCACATTGAAGCCTTCTTCATACGGCACATCCGGCTCCCCGGTATCTGTGTAATTGCTTAGAAGTTGCCTCTTATCCGTGATCACTGTTGGCTTTTCAATCAGTTCATGAATTAATGGCGGCCATTCCGGATCAGTTGGCATAAACAGTCGGCTCAGAGCAATGGTAATATCATTCATGTCGAACCATCTATACCAGTCACATTCGGGGTCATCCATCTTTCTTCTTTTACCTGGCCGTAAGGACTCCAGGGCCTTGTATGTAACTAGTGGGGCTATGTGGCGAGCAAACTGCCGTGCATGTACATCTTGACAGTCCAGCATGGAAGTGACTAGTGTGGTTTGCTCATCATTATGAGTACCCCCTTTCACAAAGTGTGTTTGTAGGGTCCATGTAAGAGGCTGCCGATCTGTTTTAAGAGTTGAAATCATGACGGCCCATGGTCCTTCTTCATCTTTGCCTTTGCTTGGCCCTTTATACCCTAGGCCACCCCGGGGAATCATCTTTTGATGCCTGACGGGCTTGACTCTCCCCTGGAGATTAATACCCAGGCCTTTACCAGTTCTGTACCCCATTTTCATCAAGATATTCCATCCCGGGGTGTTTATCAGACCCTTTTTCTTCTTGCCTTTGGGTGGCTGTGGTGACATTTGGGTGGTAAGAGGGGTTGAAAGAGACGGCCTTGCCAAGTCTTGCCGCAGATCGGCAACATCCAAAACTGAGAGCAAAGGCCTATTGGAAGGCCACATAGAAGGCACCGAAGTTGCGGAATGTATATCTCCTGCCGGCAAAATGGGCATACTAGTGACTTTGATAATGCGCCCTTTGTGCGGAAATTTTATGCATTGATGGTTCGTGGAGGGCACAGCATCAAGCTCTTGAATGTAAGGGTGACCCAAGATGTCATTGAATGGTTGGTCCATGTCTAGAATATGGAAGTCTGATGTGACTGAAACTGGTCCCAAACCAACTTTAAAGTGATCATCCCTAGAGGCGGCTTCTTGGTGTTGTCATAAGCTGTGACGGTGATTGTAGATGGCCAGATTTGACTTTCCGGGATGCCACACATTTTCAAGGTACTTGGTGGCAAAACATTAATGGATGCCCCAGTATCCACCAAACATTATTTCACTGCCACCTTGTTAATGTCAATAGTAATGCACAGTGCATATTTCCTGGCCGGCTGCGGAGCCAATTCATGTTCATAAAAAGTGATGGCTGGTTGATTGCTGGCCGAATTTAAAACAATAGTGACCTGTTCAACTGGGATGTCTTCATTTACCATTACTTTCTGCAAATATTGCTTCAGGGCTAGCTGGTGTGTAGTAGATCTTTTGATCAATTCCAGAATAGGAATTCAGGCCGGTGTTCTGTCCAAATGCTTTAATAAGTCATACTCCGTGCCCGGTGCAGACTCCTGTTCCTGTTCTCCTTGTTCTTGTACCGGCTCCTGTTCCCATTGGGAAAACACTCGGTGGAACATCCGTCCCCTACGAAGCACCATTGTTTTCGAAGCCTCTGTCGGGCCTAGAGTGGGTAAAGGGGTAGAGGAAGTAGAGGGAATGGTGGAGGGCGTGTTGGGTGCTGGTGCAGGATTGGTAGAAGGAGGGGTTCTTATAAGAGGCCTCGCTGGCTGGGGGTCATCGGAAAACGGCGGTGGGGGTCGGGTGACAAGGAGGGGTCTTGGAAGCATGATGGTGGTAGACGGGTAGGTTGTGGCAAAACAGGAGGGGAGACAGATGCCGGCGGGGGCCGGATAAGGAGGGGTCTATTTAATGGGGGGTTTTGAGGTGAAGAAGAATTTGTGGGTTGGCGCAAAAAAAGAGGCCGTGAAGGAGTAGGGTTAGGGTTAAGTGGCCCTGGAGTGGTGGTGGAATGTATGAGGAGACGTGGCTGTTGGGAGGAAGGTACAAGTTGAAGTCTTCTTAACAATTGTGGTGGTTATGGTTGACTGGAGTTTTGGTTAATGGCCCCGACAGAGGCACTTTCTTCATGCCAGCCCTGCCCTCTCTGTACTTCATGGATTGAGGTGACATGGTTTACTTGTTGATTTTGAATCGGGTGCCCTAGTAGCGGATTGTTAACAATCCCCATATTTGGCTGGGGTGCAGGAGCATGCTGTTGCTGTGGAACTTGTTGTTGCTGCTGACCTTGCTGCGGAGGCTGCTGAGCCGGTGGTTGCCGAGGAGGCCTTCGAGCCTTTAAAGTAGTAATAAACCCCCTCATCTCATCCCAATCAATATCACCTTGATCATTCATATCATATATGTAATCCTTGAAGTGAAAACAATGGTCGATGTTGTGCCCTGGCTGTCGATGGAAGACGCAATACCGGGAGGTGTCTACATGTTGCGGCCATATCGTTCTTTCTTTAGGCAAGGTGAGCGCGTTGGCAGCCATGAGGGCATTGAAAATATCTGGTAGACTTTCGGGTAAGGGAGGGTATTGTGCCCTTCGGGGACCCAATGGTCTTCTTGGTTGTTGCAGTTGTTGTTGTGCATAATTGGCTGGCGAGGGCATTTGGTGGTACTGTGTGGGTTGATTCTGTGGAGTAAAGTGGGGTTGTTGTTGTTGAGGAGGTGGAAGAGGCCGTAAGGTCTGAAGAGGGTTATTATTTGGCTGGTGGACTTGGTTTTGGAAGGCGGGCTACTGTGGTGGCGGCCCTTGGTTTGGAGGGTGGCGGAAGGGCGTGGAATTGCCAAACGCGCTCACCTACTCTTTAGTAACAGTGCCTTCAGTGGTCGCACTAGTATTGCCGACATGAACGTTCTTTTTCATTACCTTTGGTCTTGGCTCAGACATGCCCATAATGGGCGAATCTTCCATCTCTGTTTGTATGTATCTGGCTCTTTCATAGAGCTCTTCCATAGTGCTCAACTTGTTAATGGCTAAAATATCACGAAATTGCGGAGTGGAGTTTGATATAATCATCTTCACTTGCTCCGTTTCCGACAGTGTGTCTTTCAATTTTTCGGCCATAGCTCTTCACCTATCAGCAAATAAAATGAAATCCTCCTCAGGCTTCATCTGTTCGGCAACCAGATCAGTAACAGATAAAGAGGGAGCCACACGGTCCTTGTACTTCTACAGAAACTTCTGTTGAACAGCATCAAAGTCACCGGCATCGGTCGGTTCCAAGGAGTAAAACCATTCTAATGCAGGGCCATCTAAAGACCGCCTAAAGAGATAAGCCAGAGAAGTCTTGTTATCCTGCCAGATTGATGCCTCATATAAGAAGTCTTTCAAGTGGATGTACGGATTACCCGTTCTATTGTACCACCGGAAATTCGGCATTTTAGATGGGGGTAGATGAAAAACTGGCAGAGTGGGAAGCATAACTTCGGGAGCGGCCTTGGGTGCAGTGACCTTCTTGAGATGCTCCTCCATACTAGCCATCCTTTGGAGGAGTATAGTGTGGTTATCAGACTCGGCTGGGGCTGGATGGAAAGAGTATTAGTTCGGCATAGGCCTCCTCAAGAATTGAGGAATAGGAGGTTGTTGAGACCTAGCAATAGAGTGACTTGCCGGTTGGGCCGGCGTAGTCATAACAGGAGTTGGTGGGCGCGAGAGCACCCTAGGTGCGACCGCTTGGTCATTGGGGGAACTGACAGAATGGCCACCCATGGCCTGGGGGGGGGGTTAGAAGATGACGGGATAGATTTTCCTTTTAAGGCGGCTTGGGCCACCTGGCATTGGGAATCATCCAGTTGAGTAAGAACTTTGAGAACATCGTTGATGTTGAAAGAAGGGGAGGCGTCCCCAGAAGTATCTTGAGTGGTAGGTTGAGCTTGGGAGGAAGGCTCGACCTCCAGAGAAGTGGTGTCCATCATGTGGACCTGAGTGGGAGAGGGAACATAGTTTCCCTCGTGGTAGATAGAATTGTGAGAGGGAATCTCGTAAAACGGGTCAAATTGACCCTCCTCATAACCATCATAAGCATACCCATAGTTGGCCATATTGATGATTTTACCTAAGCGAAGTTTCATGCTTAAGAGAAAAAAAAATAATAGATTTCCAACAAGCAAGTATAACAAGGTACACACTCAAGTTGTAATGAGCCCAAAGTCTTAAGGTTTTCTTTGAAGATTAAGGTGAGTTCTATAATAAGTTCTCTCCTTTGAAATGTCGGTCCTGGTTGAAAGTTTGGGTATAATCTTCAGGTATCTAGGTTTTTTCTCTCTTCTAACCAACATATGGGTCAACTATACTCCGGGTGCTTCAATGGTACAACCTGCCCTGCGTCCGTGAGGGAATCCACGGGTGCGGGGACTTACGGAGGCTTGGTTTAAGAATTTTCGGTCCAATGAGACGGAATTCTCAAAGGAGGTCCTTCCTTCACCAAGAGGGTGTGAGATCCTACAGAGTGTGGGAAGAGGAGGTCTCCCAAGCCAAATGCCCTAAATGCAGTCTAATGTAGGCAAATCAATCAGATAATGATCGGATAGATAGTAATAGCAATCAACTGGTGAATAAAGAGCAATGAGCAGGGTTCTGTGGGCACAGAACAAAAATGACGACCTGGAGGGGGTCGCTATATCAACAATCAGCGACTATGTTCCAGTCGCTATTCACGGTGAACAGTGAAATCTGAAAACGACCCAAAAGAAATGGCGCCTTGGAATGAGGCGCTGTATGAAGTAATGATGCCTCTGTAAAGGGGCGTTAAAACACAATGAACAGTACCACGGAAATACCAAAACCAATGACAATCAGAGTAACTGACGCCTGGATGTGAGGCGTTAAATATGAAAATGACGCCTCTATGAGGGGCATTGATTAAGAAAATGATAAAAAATACGGAAAATAAATGGAAACGGTGGCTGTTTGAAAAGTCGCTGTATGTAGAAATGACGGCGGAGTGGAGGGCGCTATTCAGTTTAGAGAATCGACAGCCAGAGATCAATTTTCCTTTCTAATAAAAATGCTATGGATACTTCAAAATTGGCTAATCCAGTGGGAGGCGTGCACGTGGCGCACAAGAGGAGTGTGCTACGTGGAGCACGAAGGAGGGGCACGCTGTTAGGATTGGTGCGATGGATTCAGAGGGGGGTGAATGAATCCCCTTATAAAACTCTTGCCCAATTAAAACTTCCTGATACAAACTGAAAGCCAATGAACAGTTGCGGAATTAACAGATTCACTAAGTCAACTAAAATGCTTACAGATGAACGGATTAGTGACTTAGGATCAATGTCAAAGGACTCTCAAAACAGTCATCGAATAGACAGTGTGCAATCAACAACCTTACTAGACAAAGAGAAACAGATCGTGCCTAAGCATTCACCTAACGGAATAAGACAAGCAATCACACCACAATGGATAGATGATTTTTAAGGTGGTTCGGTCCTCCAGACCTACGTCCACCCCACACTCAAACTAGTGTGTGGATTCCGCTGATACACAGCTTAAACCGCTGAGCTTCACAGCTTTCTTACAACCCGCTGACTAACAGCTTGACCGCTGGGCATTACAGCTTTGCCAACCGCTGGGGCTTACAGCTTAACCCATCTAGAGGAATCCTCCTCTGCCCGCTGAGCAACACAGCTTGCTCTGCTGACAAACAGCTTGAAACAGAGGTAAAAGAAAAACAAAATACGGAAAGGACATAGCAACAGAAAGCTGTATACGGTAAAGCACAAAATAGATCTCAAGGAGCAAGTTGGTCTGGATCTGATCCAAGAGCCAACAGATAACACATCTTCAAAGAAGTCTTCTATCTTCTTTTTCACGAACTCTCTTTCTCTATTCTTCTGCAACTTCTTTCTTTCTCTCTCTCTCTTTTTCTTTCTCTTTCTCTTCTTCTAGATCGTGGAGGCTCTCTGCTGCTTTGATCACACTGCTCTTCAGGAAGGGGCTTCTTATTAATAGAGCATTGAGGTAGGGCATGTGCTTTCCATGATTCCCGCCCAGAGGTCTTAGTCCACATGGCGGTATCCCAGCACAATGGTTTCACGTGTCACGATCAGGGTTAGACCTCCATCCTTGGATCACGTGCCCTTCTTAAGCTTCTTGAACAGATGTTCTATCAGGTTGAACATATTATCAGTTTGAATCAATCTGAAGGAAAAGACAAGGATGCATCGAGTAAGTTTTATATTTGAACTAAGCCTGTACAGACTTGCTAGTGTGTAGTGTAGTATGCATGTAACAAAGTACGCACAATGAAGGTGAATGCACAGGCATGCCATCAAGGAGTGTATGGAGTTTGCGTGCATTCGACAATTATGTATAGACTTGCTGGTGTGATGATGCATGAACTTGAACACTCATACTAGCAGCGGTATGCATACATGCACAATGAACATGGATTACACTGACCAAGCCATGAGCTGAGCTGACGGATGTATAGACTTGCTCAGTTATCAGCGAATGGATGTATAGACTTTCTGTGCCTACGACAAGATGATGTACAGACTTTGTGTATGCGTGAAGCACAACGATGCAAGAATGTATCGACTTGCTAAGTTATCAGCAAATGGATGTATAGACTTTCTGTGCCTACGACAAGATGATGTACAGACTTTTTGTATGCGTGTAGCACAACGATGAAAGAATGTATAGACTTGCTAAGTCATCAGGGCACCCGTGTGCAGACTTAGTATTCATGCACAAACATTAGGTGTGCAACAGAATGTATAGACTTTGAATGCTGGGTGAAGAATGTACAGACTTTGCATGCATGCGACAATACGATGAACAGACTTGCTGATGAAATGATGCATGGACTTAAACATTCATACCAGCAACGGTTGTACAAACCTGCGAAGCAGTGCACGGACTATATATATGCATGACTTAAGATGATGGACTGAGTATGTCGAGATTAGTAACATGGGATGCACGAACATAGATGCACTAATCAACATCACACTTAAGTGGTGACTCATTGATTTGCCATCTTATGTGGTGACTCCTTCAGTTGCCATCATCAAGACAACAACACCCTATCATCAAAGCACAAGGGGCACAACAATCTCCCCCTTTTTGAGAGAGAGAGCCTGCACGATCCAGAAGAAGAGAAAGAGAAAGAAAAAGAGAGAGAGAGAAAGAAAGAAGTTGCAGAAGAATAGAGAGAGAGAGTTCGTGAAAAAGAAGATAGAAGACTTCTTTGAAGATGTGTTATCTGTTGGCTCTTGGATCAGATCCAGACCAACTTGCTCCTTGAGATCTGTTTTGTGCTTTACCATATACAGCTTTCTGTTGCTGTGTCCTTTCCGTATTTTGTTTTTCTTTTACCTCTGTTTCAAGCTGTTTGTTAGCAGAGCAAGTTGTGTTGCTCAGCGGGGAGAGGAGGATTCCTCCGGACGGGTTAAGCTGTAAGCCCCAGTAGTTGGCAAAGCTGTAATGCCCAGTGGTCAAACTGTTAGTCAGCGGGTTGTAAGCAAGCTGTGAAGCTCAGCGGTTTAAGTTGTGTATCAGCGGAATCCACACTCTAGTTTGAGTGTCGGGTGGACGTAGGTCTGGAGGACCGAACCACCTTAAAAATCATCTATCCATTGTGGTGTGATTGCTTGTCTTATTCTGTTAGGTGAATGCTTAGGCACGATCTGTTTCTCTCTGTCTAGTAAGGTTGTTGATTGCACACTGTCTGTTCGATGACTATTTTGAGAGTTCTTTGACATTGATCCTAAGTCACTAATCCGTTCATCTGTAAGCATTTTAGTTGACTTAGTGAATCTGTTAATTCCGCAACTGTTCATTGGCCTTCAGTTTGTATCAGGAAGTTTTAATTGGGCAAGAGTTTTATAAGGGGATTCATTCACCCCCCTCTGAATCCATCGCACCAATCCTAACAGTTGGTATCAGAGCGGGTGTCTGCACAGAGGGTCCAGCGACCTGCTGATCCGATCCGTAATTGGCTTCGGTGCGATCTAAGTTGATCTGTTTGCTTGCATTGTTTTGAGCTCTCTACTAGCATTGCTCTTGATCTGATCTGTTTCATCTTGCACTTATGACTGAAATTCCTGTATTCACTCGTTTAGACTTCTATGGCTGGTACGATCGTTTTAGAGACTAGGTGATCCATATGAATTCTGATTTATGGATACTCATAGCTCACAGTCCATATGAAGTTCCTGAGGACAAATCCAAATGGAAGTCCTTAGATAGACTGAAATCTGAAGAAAATCAAAAGGCCCTAGATCTAACAAAAAGGGCAATAGACTCTCATTGCTTTCCATTTGTTGATAAGTGCAGGAGCGCAACGGAAATCATCAACCAAATATTGGAGAGATCACGCAGAGATGAGGAAATGTGCTTCATGGCCAGAGATCAGTCCGAGGACTCATCCTCTCAGGTAAACTCTAGGATAGAGAATATCAGTTATGATGATTTAGTTGCCATGAATGAGCATTTATTGATTAAATATGATAGAGTCAAATCTGAAAATGAGAACCTTAGAAACAAACTCATTAGTGAAAATAATTCTTGCAATGAATGTGCCATTCTCAGAGATTTGATTAATGATATAGATCATGATGATAATTTGCAAAAGGAATTAATCAAATCCCTGAAAGAAGAAAACCAATTATTGTTGGTAAAGAAAATTGAGGTTGAAGAAAGTGGAGAAAAACTGTTTGAAGAAAATAGTTACTTGAAAGATCAAAACAAGAAACTGATGGTTTTGAACATTGTGCTTTCTGAAAAACTGATGGACATTGAAAAATGTAAGGCAATTTTGAATGACATAGAAGCTAATGAGAATTTGAAGATATTGCAGGAAAATGAAATTTTGAAAAGACTCAATGATGGTTTGCATAATCAAATAATCTCATGTGAAGATGACATTGTGTTATTGCAAACTGAATTTGATGATCTAAAAGCCTCTGTCTAAATTTGCGAAAGGAAAGGACAATTTGAACAAACTGCTTGGCACTAAGGTGAATTTTCAGAAAGAAGGACTAGGTTATGTGCCTGTCAATAAATAAACTAATGAAAATAAGAAGCCAACTATATTCATGAAAAGTTTTGAACAGGCTAACCAATCTAGTGCTTCTATCTTTCAATTCACTGCAAAGAAAGCCGAAAATTCAGATAAAAATCAGAAAAAGTTTCAAAAATCAAAGAAAATTGTTAATATGAATAAGCCCAAACCTGTCCCTGATTTACATGTGCATGCTGCTCACTGCTCACACATACATTCACACTATCATCCGAATGTTAATTCTGTCAATCAAGTGACTGTGAATAAAAAGGAAGTAACATGTCACTATTGTGGGAAGGTTGGGCATATTATGCATGACTGTGTAACATTGATAAATGATGAAAGAAATGTTGTTAGGATGTATCCTAGAAATCATCTTCCTAGGAAACCTTCTACTGATCAGAAAAAGAAAATCCAATGTATTGCTGTGGGAATTTTGGTCACATTGCTGCCTTCTGCTGGTATGCTCCGGAAAATCATGTTAACTCCAAATCTGCTAAGTTCCCTAAAACAAGACTTGTACATGTTTCGTGTTTCAATTGTGATAAACCAGGTCATAAATCTGCTGAATGTTGGATGAATAAGAATAAGAAACAAACTGTACATGTTAACAACAAAAAATTTCATGCTCATGCACATAGGTTTCATGTTCATGCTAATGTGCATAATGAGATTAAAAATTCTGTTGTTTCATGTAAATACTGTGGAAAATTTGGACATTTTATGAATGACTGCTCTCTAATGGAATTTGATGATCATCTAGCCAAGAGATTATTTAAAACGCCTGTTGGGGGTAAAATAGGACCCAAGACTACTTGGGTTCCTGCTGGATCAAAATAATCCAATTATTGCAGGTGTGCCTTGGAATGGAATAAAAGGGGTAATAATCCAAGGCACTCAAGAATGAAACCCCCATGACCCTGTGTCACGCCCCGATGCGAATCTCGGGACGTACGGTTAGAGGCAAGCGAGCAATATATAATTCCGAACCATTGCAATCCATTGCACTAAAGGTTGGAAAAGTAATAATCAGAGTTTTATTGAAATAAGGTTGAGTACACTGGGTAGAACGACTACAACCAAATAATAAGTAAAATGCTAGAACAATCTCTCACTAATGCTAAGGGTACAAACTGACTCAATAAACTAAAACTATCTCTCGATATCACTCCAGTCCATCCCCGACAAGTTCGTCACCTGGAAAGAGGGGAAACAGTAGGAGTGAGCTAAACACACTCAGTAGATAACCACAAACAGGTTTAAGTAATTAACTATTGATTTCCAATTTATATGAAATGTAGTAAATAAAGAATGACGATAGAATATCTTGCAAGGTCAAGAAATATAGCAATTTATCAAGTAGTGAACAAGTAAAGTACAATAGAGAATTTGGCCAGCAATATGTTACACATGTAACCAAGTAAATACACACGAGTCGAGTATCAAGAGTTTGTCATAGACGTAACAAGTCAAGTCAAGTATTCGGGTGCAATGCCTCACCCTTGTCATAAACATCCCAATGGGCTCAATATCTTTTCGGGCGCTCTCCCCAGGACCAGACTGGGCCCTTATGATGCGTCGGCATTTCATTTCAATTGGATCACCGATCCCCCGTCTAGACATAGTCAATTATGGCCAATATAATCAGATGAATTTCTGTCGGGTATAAGATGTAAAGGACGACACTTGTCTCCTCTGATTCAAGAGTATAAACACGACGAAAACCCAAAACAAGGTAGTCGTACGGCGAACACCGGGCCGTACTCTCATGAGTAACGAGTCACGGGGTCAAGAATGAACGGTTGACAGTAAGCCGTTCGAGAGAGAGAAGTAAGTTCTGAAGAACGAATATACGAAACACTCGGGTCGTATTTTTAAGAAATACGGTTCAAGAGAATCCGTATTAAGTATAACGATAATATCTAATTATAAGATAATTTATGCAAAGTAGTTACCGGGTTGCCAATAACAATTAAACCAACTAATTTCAGTTTAATGTCCATTGGTCAATTCCGGGCTCAAATATGACCGAAGGTTATCCAAGGGTAATCGGTCAATTTATCAAGTTAAAACGATAGTTATGATGTAACCGTAATTTACCACGGTAAAAATGTCTCACGGTAAAAAAATGTGAAGTTTACCGGATAGAGTGTCCGGTTAATTGGCCAAAGACTTGCCATAAGTCGGCCAGTAATATTTTGATTTACAGTAATTTACAGAAATAACCTATGGTAATTAACCAATTTATCCAAAGTTACAAGTGAATTACAATAGTTTCCACTTTAAACAATTTATTAAAATAGATATTGCAAATAACAGAAATTTACTCATGTCATTATCTGTTATTTATATGGATTGTCAAATTTTACTAATTAACATTTTTAATAGGTCAAAATAGTAAAAATCAGGTTTTCTGGAAGTTAAACGGATGACAGTGGGCCGTTAAACCTACTGGCTGTAAAACAGTTATCTATGGGCCGTTTTAAGGGTAAAAGGATACTACGGTTATAGTGGGGCCGTGTATCATGTAAAGCGGTCGTTTTCTAACCGTGTATATAAAATACGATAAAATGATAATACTACTAATTTCATTCTAAAGCGGTCTCTGGTTGACCGTTATTCATGTGAAATGGTTAAAATTGGGCCGCTTAAAGCAATTAAGGCGGTCAGTTCTAAGCCGTCTAAGAGATAAGCGGTCCGGTTGGAACCGTCTTTCTTTGTAACACGGGAACAGCGAAAACAGAAGTATAATCCGGCAATGAGGGCTTCAATTCATGGGTTTAAGCATGGAAAATCATGAAATATGCAAGCTAACATGATGCCCTATCATTCCTTTTATTGAATTCAAGTTTGTGCCATGGTTACCTACCTTAACCGATGAAAATAAGAGAAAGCTTGGGGAAGAAGATGAATAGTGGTCTTGCAAAGCTTCACAGCAGCAAGAAATCCTTAAGTTGCTTAAGAGGAATGCTTAGGAATGCTTCCTCTATTTATAGGTTTGTAGAGAAGTGTTTAAACTTCTCACGCGGGCTGGTCAGAGCCGCAATTCCCTTGGCAGTGTTGAAGACGTGTTTATGCCAACCCAAACACGGTTTCACGTGTTCCACAAGGTAAGGTTACCCTTAATCTAAGCCTAATCCCATAGATTAAGCCATTGTTAACTAAAACCTTCATTTAATGTCACTAAACGATTTTTAATGAAATTGACCCAGAAGACAAAATTGCTAATCAAGACGTGATCTTTCAGATTATGATTTTTATGGAATTTTATCACGAGGTTTAATGTTAATCTCCCAATCTTAAGATTAAAATAATAATTTAACCCAATGTTCAACGGTTTAGTCGATAGAGAGAGTTTTTGATTTTTACCGATGAAACTCCAGAAGATAAAGTTGCTAAGAAAAATACTCTCTATCAGATGTGATTTTTGCAGATTTTTCCAAGGTAGTTATATTTTTGGGTGAATAGTGTTTTCCGCGTTTTTAAGTCAGGCTTAAATCACTGATTAAGCCATGTAAATGATTTTATTAGGGTCAGGTACAGGAGACCAAAGTGTTTATCATGGTGTTTACTAATTAACTATCAATTTTCAGAATATTTACACGATAGTCAAAAACATTTACTATTTACTATTTACCTCAGTCACTATTCAACATTTACTATTTATGAAATTTAATATTTGTACAGAAACTCGGGGTCTTACACCCTCCCCCACTTAAAGATTTTGGTCCCCCAAATTCACTGGACCAAAATACAGTAAAGGAAAGATAGCTCACCTAGAATAGGTCGGGATAACGCTTCCGTATAGCGTCCTCGGATTCCCATGTAGCTTCTTCTATTCCACGCCGACTCCATTGGATTTTGACCATCGGTATGGAACGATTTCGAAGTTGGTGCTCCTTTCGATCCAGAATTTTCACTGGTCTTTCTTCATAGGATAGATCCTTTTTAAATTCAAAGTCCACATGTTGAATGATGTGACTAGGGTCGTACACGTATTTCTGAAGCATAGATACATGGAATACGTTATGTACACCAGATAATTGAGGAGGTAAGGCCAATCTATAAGCGACTTCACCCACTCGATCAAGGATCTCAAATGGACCAATATACCTTGGGCTTAACTTGCCATAAATACCAAATCGACGAATACCTCTTGAAGGAGATACTTTTAAGAACACATGCTCGCCAATTTGAAATTCCAAATCTCTTCTCCTATTATCAGCATAACTCTTTTGCCTTGATTGAGCCACAAGTAACCGGTCTCGGATAATACGAATATTTTGTGATGACTCCGAGATAAGATCCGGTCCAAGCCATTGCTTCTCGCCAACCTCATCCCAACATAATGGAGAACGACAGCTCCTTCCATACAAAGCCTCGAAAGGTGTCATCTGTATGCTGGCTTGATAACTATTGTTGTAGGCGAATTCTATTAATGCTAAATGATCGCTCCAACTTCCACCGAAGTCGATCATACAAGCTCTCAACATATCTTCCACTATTTGATTAGTTCTCTCGGTCTGTCCATCTGTTTGCGGATGAAATGCAGTGCTAAAATTCAGACGGGTACCAAGAGATTCTTGCAATCCCTTCCAGAAATGAGATGTAAATCTCGGGTCTCGGTCAGACACAATGCTGACTGGAATACCATGAAGTCTAACCACTTCCTTCAGATATAATGCTGCTAGTACATCAACTGTCCACTTGGACTTAATGGATAGGAAATGGGCTGACTTAGTCAGTCGATCCACGATTACCCATATTGCATCATGACCACTTCGAGTCTTAGGAAGACTCATAATAAAATCCATGCCAATACTCTCCCACTTCCATTGGGGAATGTCAAGTGGTTTCAATTTACCTGCCGGTCTGAAATGCTCGGCCTTTACTTGTTGACAAACCAGACATCTACTCACAAAATCTGTAATTTCCCTTTTCATGTTCGGCCACCAAAATGTCCTTTTCAAATATTTGAACATCTTAGTGCCTCCCGGATGGATAGTATATCGAGATCTATGTGCTTCTTCAAGAATCCGATTCTTTATATTACCCTCATCCGGTACACAAGTTCGACCTTGAAATACTAATCTTCCATCATCGGCTATCGAGAATTCAGGTCTGCTACTCAGGCTTTCCTTAATCTCGACTAGCTTGGGATCAATATCTTGCAATAACTTGATTTCTACCAATAATTCGGGCTTAAGTTGCAACTGGGAAATCAATATCCGATCATTATCAATATTGATATCCAGACTAGCCATTTGCTCCAGTAATTTTCATTCTTGTAACATAAGACTAGATATCTTAGCCACAGGTTTCCGACTTAAAGCGTCAGCAACCACATTGCCTTTGCCCGGGTGATACTTAATAGAAAAGTCGAAATCCTTTATATACTCCAACCATCTCCTTTGTCTCATGTTCAATTCCTTTTGAGAAAATAAGTATTTCAGACTTTTGTGATCCGAAAATACAGTGAATGTTTCACCATATAAGTAGTGCCTCCAAATCTTCAAAGCAAATACCACGGCTGCCAATTCCAAATCATGAACTGGATAATTAACTTCATGCTTTCTTAGCTGCCTAGAAGAATAGGCAATCACCTTGCCGTGCTGCATAAGCACACAGCCTAAGCCAATACCAGAAGCATCAGTGTAAACCACAAAACCACCCTCACCAGAAGGTAAGGTCAAAATAGGAGCAGTAGTCAAACAATCCTTCAGAGTTTGGAAACTCCGTTGGCATTCAGTTGACCACTCAAACTTGATCTCCTTGCGGGTTAATTTTGTCAGAGGTACCGCAATCTTAGAGAAATCTTGAATGAACCTTCGATAATAACCAGCCAGGCCAAGAAAACTCCTTACTTCAGTAACATTAGTAGGCTGTTCCCAATTCTTTACCGCTTCCACTTTAGATGGATCCACAGAAATTCCATCCTTAGTAATAATATGTCCTAGAAAGGACACCTCACTTAGCCAAAATTCACACTTGCTGAACTTGGCATATAATTGGTGATCTCTCAATAATTGCAAAGCCATCCTCAGATGCTCGGCATGTTCTTTTTCACTCTTGGAATATATCAAAATATCATCTATGAATACCACAACCCATTGATCAAGGTAGGGTCGGAACACACTATTCATTAACTGCATGAAAGCTGCCGGTGCATTCGTTAACCCAAAAGGCATAACGACAAACTCATAATGACCATACCGACTACGGAAAGCTGATTTATAAATATCCTCTTCTTTAATCCGTAACTGGTGATATCCAGATCGAAGATCGATCTTAGAAAAATAAGAAGCTCCAGTAATCTGGTCAAATAACTCATCAATCCTTGGCAAAGGATACTTGTTCTTGACAGTCAACTGGTTGAGTTATCGATAATCGATGCATAATCTCATCGAACCATCTTTCTTCCGAACAAACAATACAGGAGCTCCCCAAGGGGAAACACTCGGGCGAATAAAACCCTTCTCGAGTAATTCCAACAATTGCTGCTTCAATTCCCGCAATTCCGCATGAGACATTCGATAAGGGGCTCTAGAAATAGGAGACGATCCAGGAATAAGATCAATAGAAAATGTAACTTCACGCTGAGGCGGAAGTCCTGGTAACTCCTCTGGAAATACGTCCGGAAAATTCTCGGACAATAGCAATATCCTTAATCTCGATCTGCTGTTCAGGGGACGCATGAACAAAAGCCAGAAAAGCTTCGCATCCACGCCTCAATAACTTATCAGCACGAAGAGTCGAGATAAGAGAGATAGAATTAGGATGTTTCACTCCCTTGAAGGATAATCCGGGGTGTCTAGAAAAAGACACGGAACAAGAACTACAATGGACATTGGCCTCATATCGAGCCAACCAATCGGCTCCTAGGATTACATCGTAATCCATCATGTCCATACAAATCAAATCAGCTGGAAAATTCTGATCGTTCACCATAACCTTACTAGAAGGATAGTAATGCTGAATTGCTGATTTAGAACCAATAGGGGTTGATATTTCTAACGGAGAACTCAATAAAACAGGTTCCATAGCTAAAGATTTAGCAAATCTCCGTGAAAGAAAAGAATGTGTTGCACCAGTATCAAATAGAACAAAAGCTGGCAAGTCGAATATAGCAAGAGTACCTTCGACGAGTCCACCATCCTCGGCGATATCTTTTTCCTTCGCATGAAGAGCCTGGAGCCTGCCTTGAGGCTTCTTGAAATTCAGGGGTTTTGCCGGGATAGCTTGTTCCGATAATAAAGGGCAGTTGGGTATACGGTGCTCTTTGCTTCCACACCGCAGACATGCACCTAGCTTGCGCCAACAATCTTCCATCTTGTGACCAGGACGATCACAATATCGGCATACGCCCTTGAATGGAATCATAGAATCAGGTTTCTTGTCTTCTTGTCGCGGCATTTTGCCTCTCCACGAACCAGAACCAGAACTTGAACCAGAACTAATAAATGGTCTTTTCTTGCTCGGGTCAGTGACAAATCCAGGTTTAACATTCTTGAGTGCCTTCGGTTGCTCTTTCTTGTTACCTTGACCACGAATCCTTTCAGTCATTTCCAAAGTATCTTCTAATATTTGTGCCTTTCTTACCATCTCAGAATATGTAGAAATTTCCAGTGGTGCAAGTTGATTGATATAATGAAGTCGAAGACCATTGAGGAAACGCTTCGCCTTCATTCTCTCAGTCGAAATAAGATGTCTTGCATAATGAGAGAGTCGTGAAAACTGAGCCTCATATTCTGATATCGATAAACTTCGCTGCTTCAAAGCTGCGAATTCTGCTCCCTTCTTTTCTTGCACGCGGTCAGAAAAATATTTATCATTGAAATATTCCTCGAATTCCTCCCACGAGACTTGTTGATCTCCGAGAGTCGGCTTAACAGACTCCCACCAAGCACGTGCATCCCGTTCCAGTTGGAAAACAGATAAACGAACACGTTCTTGGTCAGTGCATTGCATGACCTCAAAAATTCTTGCCATCTCGTCGAGCCAATTCTCGGCTTCATCGGGATCAGTTGAACCAGCGAATCTAGGCAGGTTCATTCCTCGAAAATTCCGATATAAATCACCAGTGCCATGAGCTGCGCCATGAGGTGCCGCTCCAGCTCCAGCTTGAGCCAGTGCGTTCAAGGCTTGCGTAAGTCCTTGAACTGTACGATGTAAATTCCTCATCTCAGCACGATTGGCTGCCATTTCGAGTTAAGTGCCTATATAAAATAGTTACTCGGATTATTTATGAGAGAAGAACTTCTTAGATGAGAAGAGAAGAACTAGATAAGAAGATCATGATTATGGTTAAATAACTTAACCCAAATTTCTACCCAAATTCTCACAAGGTTGTTTTCTTAAGCCTATAACCAATAGACCTATAACCTTAAAGTGAAATACCTAGGACAAATTGACCTAGGCTCTGATACCAACTAAACTGTCACGCCCCGATGCGGAATCTCGGGACGTACGGTTAGAGGCAAGCGAGCAATATATAATTCCGAACCATTGCAATCCATTGCACTAAAGGTTGGAAAAGTAATAATCAGAGTTTTATTGAAATAAGGTTGAGTACACTGGGTAGAACGACTACAACCAAATAATAAGTAAAATGCTAGAACAATCTCTCACTAATGCTAAGGGTACAAACTGACTCAATAAACTAAAACTATCTCTCGATATCACTCTAGTCCATCCCCGACAAGTTCGTCACCTGGAAAGAGGGGATACAGTAGGAGTGAGCTAAACACACTCAGTAGATAACCACAAACAGGTTTAAGTAATTAACTATTGATTTCCAATTTATATGAAATGCAGTAAATAAAGAATGACGATAGAATATCTTGCAAGGTCAAGAAATATAGCAATTTATCAAGTAGTGAACAAGTAAAGTACAATAGAGAATTTGGCCAGCAATATGTTACACATGTAACCAAGTAAATACACACGAGTCGAGTATCAAGAGTTTGTCATAGACGTAACAAGTCAAGTCAAGTATTCGGGTGCAATGCCTCACCCTTGTCATAAACATCCCAATGGGCTCAATATCTTTTCGGGCGCTCTCCACAGGACCAGACTGGGCCCTTATGATGCGTCGGCATTTCATTTCAATTGGATCACCGATCCCCCGTCTAGACATAGTCAATTATGGCCAATATAATCAGATGAATTTCTGTCGGGTATAAGATGTAAAGGACGACACTTGTCTCCTCTGATTCAAGAGTATAAACACGATGAAAACCCACAACAAGGTAGTCGTACGGCGAACACCGGGCCGTACTCTCATGAGTAACGAGTCACGGGGTCAAGAATGAACGGTTGACAGTAAGCCGTTCGAGAGAGAGAAGTAAGTTCTGAAGAACGAATATACGAACCACTCGGGTCGTATTTTTAAGAAATACGGTTCAAGAGAATCCGTATTAAGTATAACGATAATATCTAATTATAAGATAATTTATGCAAAGTAGTTACCGGGTTGCCAATAACAATTAAACCAACTAATTTCAGTTTAATGTCCATTGGTCAATTCCGGGCTCAAATATGACCGAAGGTTATCCAAGGGTAATCGGTCAATTTATCAAGTTAAAACGATAGTTATGATGTAACCGTAATTTACCACGGTAAAAATGTCTCACGGTAAAAAAATGTGAAGTTTACCGGATAGAGTGTCCGGTTAATTGGCCAAAGACTTGCCATAAGTCGGCCAGTAATATTTTGATTTACAGTAATTTACAGAAATTACCTATGGTAATTAACCAATTTATCCAAAGTTACAAGTGAATTACAATAGTTTCCACTTTAATTAACAATTTATCAAAATAGATATTGCAAATAACAGAAATTTACTCATGTCATTATCTGTTATTTATATGGATTGTCAAATTTTACTAATTAACATTTTTAATAGGTCAAAATAGTAAAAATCAGGTTTTCTGGAAGTTAAACGGATGACAGTGGGCCGTTAAACCTACTGACTGTAAAACGGTTATCTATGGGCCGTTTTAAGGGTAAAAGGATACTACGGTTATAGTGGGGCCGTGTATCATGTAAAGCGGTCGTTTTCTAACCGTGTATATAAAATACGATAAAATGATAATACTACTAATTTCATTCTAAAGCGGTCTCTGGTTGACCGTTATTCATGTGAAATGGTTAAAATTGGGCCGCTTAAAGCAATTAAGGCGGTTAGTTCTAAGCCGTCTAAGAGATAAGCGGTCCGGTTGGAACCGTCTTTCTTTGTAACACGGGAACAGCGAAAACAGAAGTATAATCCGGCAATGAGGGCTTCAATTCATGGGTTTAAGCATGGAAAATCATGAAATATGCAAGCTAACATGATGCCCTATCATTCCTTTTATTGAATTCAAGTTTGTGCCATGGTTACCTACCTTAACCGATGAAAATAAGAGAAAGTTTGGGGAAGAAGATGAATAGTGGTCTTGCAAAGCTTCACAGCAGCAAGACAGCAGCAAGAAATCCTTAAGTTGCTTAAGAGGAATGCTTAGGAATGCTTCCTCTATTTATAGGTTTGTAGAGAAGTGTTTAAACTTCTCACGCGGGCTGGTCAGAGCCGCAATTCCCTTGGCAGTGTTGAAGACGTGTTTATGCCAACCCAAACACGGTTTCACGTGTTCCACAAGATAAGGTTACCCTTAATCTAAGCCTAATCCCATAGATTAAGCCATTGTTAACTAAAACCTTCATTTAATGTCACTAAACGATTTTTAATGAAATTGACCCAGAAGACAAAATTGCTAATCAAGACGTGATCTTTCAGATTATGATTTTTATGGAATTTTATCACGAGGTTTAATGTTAATCTCCCAATCTTAAGATTAAAATAATAATTTAACCCAATGTTCAACGGTTTAGTCGATAGAGAGAGTTTTTGATTTTTATCGATGAAACTCCAGAAGATAAAGTTGCTAAGAAAAATACTCTCTATCAGATGTGATTTTTGCAGATTTTTCCAAGGTAGTTATATTTTTGGGTGAATAGTGTTTTCCGCATTTTTAAGTCAGGCTTAAATCACTGATTAAGCCATGTAAATGATTTTATTAGGGTCAGGTACAGGAGACCAAAGTGTTTATCATGGTGTTTACTAATTAACTATCAATTTTCAGAATATTTACACGATAGTCAAAAACATTTACTATTTACTATTTACCTCAGTCACTATTCAACATTTACTATTTACGAAATTTAATATTTGTACAGAAACTCGGGGTCTTACACCCTGCACTATTTAGGTCAGTACTGCAAACTCTCTTTAAATTTTATCATCTGACATTGTGTGTTTTAAATAGTGCATTTCATGCTAATCTGTCTGCGCTTGATTGAAATCTTCTGAAAATAATAATTGCACATGATGCCTATGATAGTGACTCTTAGAGTGCACTACATATCTGCTTCTTAAGCAAAATGCACAAAAACATGTTCTCAGCATTCATTATATAAAATGTACTTAATCAGGGGGAGTTTGACTGCTTTCTTATGATGTTCATACTTTGAGCTATGTGTGCACATGGAAAAGATTAGAAACTCATGAGCATAGTCTGCACATTCATGATGCATAATTTGTCAAAACTTCCTGCATTCTGTCATTGCACTTGTTGCATTTAAAATCTTCATACATTGCATATAGTTAGGGGGAGTTTGGTTGTCCCTGCATAATGTTCATGACATTCATGTTCAAGAAATATCTCTAAGAGAGTCATTACATATGCATGCATATAGAGCAATGTATTGCATATAATCAAATTTAAAAAATCTAAAAAGAAATGACTCATTACATCTTGACAGGGGGAGCATTTTAGACTCTTTAGTCTTTTTCTATCTGAACCCTTCTTGCCTAGTCACTCAAATCACTCTCCTACTCTTGTGTGTCAGTGATTGCTCGTTAATCAACTGAACTCTCAACTTTCTTGAAGCTGAAATCCACATTTGATACTCCCTAATTTGCGGAAGGAGTGCCTCACTTGAATTCTTCCCTATCACTATTGTCAATCTGGTTTGACTGAATTCCAGACTCTGTCATCAGTTTCTGAATTGCATTGCTCAAGTGCATATCTCTTGTTGCATATTTGTAAACTCACTGCTATTGGCTTTCTGAAAATCTGTCTGATGCATGTTGATCATATTTGCTACAAGCAAGTGTTTCAATTCTCACTTTCTATACATGCTTGTTAATGTCTCTGCTATTGAATGCTATTGTCAAAATATTGTTTGAATTGATTTTGAAGAGACTTAAATCTGTGTACCTCAGTTATAAATCTAATATCTTAAAAGAAACTCCTATTATACATGTTTAAGAATAACTGATTGATCTATGTTGGTGTAAGTCTAATGTATTCATGAATTTGGATTTGAAAGACTTGAAAGTATCTGAATCACAAGTTTTAATAAACTTTAACCAACTGCTTCATGTAATCTCTGGACAAAACCTTCTGAAATCTGAAAATTTGAAATCAAGGTTATTTTGGTTGAGATACATGTTAGCAGTATTGTTCTTAAACATTAAATTTGTCTGAAGTTGACTAAAAAAAGAAAAGCAAAATTCAGAGCAATGACTTTGATTATTGAGAAACTAGGTCCTCCCTCAAAGAAATGAAGTAAACCTATGTCATGAAATGCCACAGTTATCTCTGGTATAAAAATAATTGAAAAGTCTGTCAGAGCAATGGCATGATTGTGTTGAGTAACTGGGGATCCCGGCCTCTGATCAAGGTGTTTCTTCATGTAAAAAGACACTCCAATTGCTAACTCTGTTCTCATGTTCCAGAGGCAATGCGGTTATCACATTGAGTAACTGGGTCATTTCACTTGAGACGTGTTTTACCTCATGTAAAAAGGTGTTAATCAACCAAGATTGCTCAAGAAAAATAAAGTGAAGTTCAAAAGTAAAATCTAAAAATGGATGTCATAAAATTTCTGCCAACGAAGTCAACTTCAAATACTATTAAAGGTGTTTAATCTCAATACTACAATGTGTAACTCCTAAAGGAGTCATTGAGATTAATTGAGTAAGATGGAAGAGGATTGAACTGGAATGCTATGAATAATTGGTTCACCTTTATTAAAACTCAGTTTCAGACATGAGTATTGTATACAATTGTCAAATTTGGTATACATCATGCTTAAACCCATTTTGTCATGCAGTTTAATTCATAATCCCTTATGATAGGAGAGTCTATCCTTAATTGGACTTATAAAAGTGGTACATGGAATAAACTTTTGTCTGATCAGTTACATCCTTAACTGCTCCATCATCTGTCACTATCATTTCATGATCACTTACTGATTTTTCTCACAACATTCATGTTGATAGGGGGAGTTCTTATATTTTATTCTTCAGTGCTCATTTTGCATGTTTCTATGGGGGAGTATTGGCATCAGATTTCATACATGTCTTTCATTTCACTCGTAAACCATCTCCTTTTTGTTTATGTCAAAGGGGAGTGAATTGTTTGCTGAGTCTGTGTGACTCATTGTGTTGACATCATCAAAACAACAACACCCTATCATCAAAGCACAAGGGGCACAACACACGCGAGGGTGCCAAAGGAGGGGCACGCGAGGGCGCCAAGGGGAGGGGTAATCAAACTAAAACAAAAAGAGTCCCACCGTGATCGCCAATTAGTGAACGTGTCACATAGACATTTTTAAAGAGGAATAACAATGATTAAGGGTGAATAATTATGCTAAAATAAGTGGGACATGAAAGGAAAAGAGGATGAGCATGAGATGCTCTACGGAGGGTGATCGCCAGAGGGGTTACCTCAAAAGAAGAAGGATGATCGCATGTACCTTGTATTGAGCGGGTGAAATTGGGAGTTCTTCCTTCCTCCTTCTACTAGTCGGCCGATGAAGGGGGTTTATAGCTTGATTACCCTTGCAAACACACAAAATAAACAAAGATATGGATTAGCCAAGTGTGTAGTATCAATGCTCTAAGGATATGAAATCAAATTAGGCATGAACACACCTTGTGTGTTTTGGTTTTAAACCCCTAAGAAGGATCAACAAGGTTGGAATTATGAATGACATGCAAAGCAAGATATAGTAAGGTGCAAAGCAATTTTAATGTGCTGAGAAGGTCTCTAGAGAGTGATGAGTGATATGATAAAAATAAAAACTAAAGAAGAAGTGTCCTCTCTGTTGTGTGTGCAGCAGTAAAGGGAGAAAAACAAGGTTGCAGTAGCTGCAGCAGGATGAAGAAACATCGGATGAAGACACCGCTCGTGGGAGAATGAACACCAGAGGAAGGGGCTTTGGAAGAAGATCAACACCGTGAAGTACCTGCAAAGAAAAACAAAACTCTCCCTTCTCTATGTAAAAAAAGAACTCTCACAGCATTCTTCTTAGCTCTCTCTCTGTTAGCCTTTTTGTTCTTCTTCTTCCTCTTCTTTTTTCTTTTCTCCACCCCGCGCGAGGAGCACATGTGAAGGTATTTATAGGCCAAAAATCCTTGCATTAATAGGATTAAAACAAGGCAATGAATCCTCTAACAAGGAACCCTCTTCCCAATCGAACATAAGGTGTAAAATGGGGAAATGATCACTACAGGAAAGAAGAAGGCGAAAGGGGGACGGAAGTGCAAATGACGACCTAACTAGGGCCGTCAATTCAAATGACGACATTCACACAGTCGTTAATTCCTGGATTTAATTATAGAAATAAATGACTTTCCTTATTTAAAATTGTGAAATGACGCCTGCTTGAATGGGCGTTAAATAATCAACGCCCCTAAAGAGGATGTCAATTCTTTGAGTTTTATTTTCTTTAGGATTCATAAAATCCAAAAAACAACGCTTGTATGAACAGTCGTTTATTTATGGAATCACGACCTTCTTCAGGTCGTCAATTAAATAACGCCTTCCCTTAAGGTGTTAATTTCAATTATTTAAAGAAAAATGCAAAGAAATTACAATTAATATGGAGAAATTATCAAATAATTAGAAAAACTTCATATTAAGCCAATATTGAAGTCCACTTTGGGGCGTCACATGGTGACATGAGATTTACTCAACATGTCATCGATTTTGGCGTGTCTACAGAGGTCTGATTATGAAATTTTATGGGTCACATTTTTCCATTTTTCTTTATTTTTCCATGTAGTTTTATAAAATTCCTTTTATTTATAAAGTGGCACTATTCACCACTATTCATGTATCTAGCGAAACAACGCCCTTCTGTTGGTCGTGCCATTGGAATATTATGCTCATGTCATAGGCGTCTTTCACATTTTTACTTGTAATACCACATTCAGAGGACCGATATCATATAAATGCCCCCTCTATTATCCTTTATTTATCTTTAAGGTATTTAAAGTTTATTAATATATCCTTAATCCTTCCAACAAAATATAATGTAACAAATATGAAATATTAAATTTTATAAATTATTAATAAAATACAAATTGATGCTTTCTTCGAGATTTATTGATTCTTAATTCAAATAAAATTATATTGTGCTTTTAATCCCTATTAAAAAAAATGGCATGTTATTCTTACATTTATTATAATACAAGGGTAAGGTCATTAGGATGTCAGGGTTGTGTACAGGATCTGGGCTTTGTTTAATTATTGGTTTTAATTTATTTGGACTTTCTAGTCCTTTAATTTACCAGGGTTGCTACACCCTCCCCCACTTAAAAGAATTTGGTCCCCAAATTCAATCGCATATAAATGAGGAAAGTGTATAGTACATACCCCTTAGAATGAGTCCGGGAATCGCTTACTCATAGACTCCTCGGTCTCCCATGTGGCTTCGTTTTCTGAGCTTTTACTCCATTGCACCTTTACCATGGGAATGGTATTGTTTCTTAATGTTCGTACTTCACGATCTAGGATCTTCGTGGGCTTTTGCTCATATGTGAGATCCTTTTGAATCACCAGTTCTCCATGATCGATGATATGTGACGGATCGTGCACATACTTCTTTAGCATGGATATGTGGAACACATTATGAACCTTAGACAATTGAGGAGATAAGGCGATGCGGTAAGCAACTTCGCCAACTCTTTCTAATACCTCAAAAGGTCCGAAAAACCTTGGTGTAAGCTTGCCCTTAACACCAAATCTCCTAAATCCACGTCCAGGTGATATCTTGAGAAATACGTGATCTCCAACTTGGAATTCGAGATCTCTTCTTCTTGTGTCAGCATAAGCCTTCTGTCTAGACTGAGCCACTTGAAGTCTTTCCCTGATTAACTGAATCTTCTCTGTGGTATCCCTTACCATGTTTGGGCTTAATAGTTGCTTTTCGCCAACCTCATCCCAGCACAAGGGTGATCGACAACTCCTTCCATACAAAGATTCGAAAGGTGCAATTTGTATACTTGCCTAGTAACTATTATTGTATACAAACTCGACCAAAGGCAAGTGATCATGCCAGCTTCCATTGAAATCAATGATGTAAGCTCTGAGCATATCTTCTACCACCTGACTGGTTCTCTCGGTCTGACCATCCGTTTGAGGATGAAAAGCAGTACTAAGTTAAGTCTCGTCCCCAACGAATATTGTAGACCCTTCCAGAAATGTGATGTAAAGTGCGGGTCTCTGTCAGACACGATGGAGACAGGTACTCCATGTAATCTGACTATATCTTTAATGTATAGAGCAGCCAGAACGTCAACTGACCACTGGCTCTTGATTGGCAAGAAATGTGCCGACTTGGTCAATCGGTCAATGATAACCCATATTCCATCATGTCCTCTTTTTGATTTAGACAGACCCATAATGAAGTCCATGCCGATATCCTCCCACTTCCACTTGGGAATATCTAGAGGATGTAGCTTACCGGTAGGCTTTTGGTTTTTTGCCTTGACCTGTTGGCAAGTGAGACAGCGAGACACGAAGTCTGCTACTTCTCTTTTCATATTGGGCCACCAGAAGGTCCTTTTTAAATCTTGGTACATTTTAGTAGATCCTGGATGAATCGTGTACCTTGACCTGTGAGCTTCATCTAATATCTTCTTCTTTAGCTCTGGACAATCCGGTATACAAGTTCTATTTCTGAATATCAATCTTCCATTTGATGCCATCTTGAAATCTGATTGCTCTTCAATTTTGCCCTTGATTTCCACTAACAGGTCATTGTCTTGAAGTTCTTGTATTTGCGAGAGTAGATCTTGTTGTATGCTCATATGGGATAGTGTAACACACCTGCTCTCCTTGTCCATACTTATATCAAGCTTAGAGAGTTGTTCTAGCAACTTCCACTCTTGAATCATACAATTGGCTATTAGTGCTCTTGACTTTCGACTGAGGGCATCGGCTACAGGATTACCCTTTCCAGGATGATATTGTATTGTATAGTCGAAGTCCTTGAAATATTCTAGCAAACGTCTTTGCCTCATATTCAATTCCCTCTGAGAGAAGAGATACTTGAGACTTTTATGGTCCGAGTATACAGTAAACTGCACTTCGTATAGATAATGTCTCGATATCTTCATCGTAAATACTACCGCAGCCAATTCTAAGTCATGGACTGGGTAGTTCTCCCCGTGCTTCTTCAATTGGCGAGAAGAGTAAGCTATAACTCTTCCTTGTTGTATTAAGACACATCCGAGGCCAATGCCAGACGCATTCGTGTATACCTCAAATTTCTCTCCTTCAATTGGTAGGGCTAAGACCGGGGCTATAGTTAGGTGATCCTTGAGAGCTTGGAAGATTCTTTCACATTCCCCCCTCCATTCATAACGGATCTTCTTGCGATTTAGCCTAGTGAGTGGTATGGCGATCTTGGAGAAACCATTGATGAATCTTCTATAATAGCCTGCAAGACCTTAGAAACCTTCTTTCCAGGATATTAGAGCACACCTTGCTCAACGGTTTCATTTCTCTCAAGACTTCCTCATTAGCTCCATGGATCATTGCCATCTTCTTCTCTGCTTCCACAATAAGGAGGACTATCTGCAGGTGCTTCTCAAAGAGTCCCTCCTTGTCAAAGGCTGGCCATTCTCCTTCTTCAAGTGGTCCTTGAACTTCTCTGCCGATGAAGACTCACCCCTTGTCCCGGTTTGGATCGAGATGCCAGGGCTTCCGGCTAACTTTTACAACGAAGCTATGCTACTCTCAATTGCAGGAGGCCTTGGCTCTCCTCTGAAAGTGGACCGTAAAACCCTGTGCCGCACTAGGTCGCACGCGGCCAGGGTCTGCGTATTGTTTGACATCTCCAAGAAGCCTCCCTCCGGGCTTGGATCGGGTATGGTGGCAGCGGCTTCTGGCAGGCCCTGGAGTACCCCAAACTCCCCTCGTTCTGCTCTACCTGCAAGCGCCTTGGTCACCCCTCCATTCATTGCAAGCAGCCCCTTGCTGGGCCGTCTGAGGGTTCGTTGTCGAAGCTCGCTCACCGTGTTGCAAAAGGGCCCGCTGACCTTCCGAAGACTACTGCTTCCACTCCAGTATGCACGTCGCCCTCTGGTTGTTCGCAGGAGGCTTTTCACCCCCTTGCATCCATCCCTACTGCCTTTGCAGGTGTCGGCCCACTGATGCCTGGGACCGTTCACCTGGGGGGCTCTTCTCAGTCACTCGGACCAGCCTCCTCAGCTCCTTCTGTTGTCCGGGAAGGCGACTCTGCAGACCATGCTCCTCCCGCCATGGTTATGCCTCAAGCTAGCGTTCCCTCTCTTGGATGTGCCCCCCAGGTGTTCATGCCAGCCGAACACCCTCGAGTCATTGCACCTCCGGACCTTGTAGCTGGCTCCCTCCAGCCTGGTGCTTCCTACCTTCTGTCTCCTCCCCGTCGGATCCTACACCGAAGGTTGCCACGGTTCCCTTCGCGGGTGCGGAGGCAGTCACACTCCCCGTGGGTGTCATTCCTTCTGCCTTGGAGCTGCCCCTTGCGGTCCCTTCCCTCCAGGCTGAAGACTTCACCCAGACGGACCGTGTTCCCCCCAAGGTTTCCACCTCGTCTGATGGCTCCAAGGTCCCGCTTCCTGCTGTGGCTACAGCGGCTGTTCAGCCCACTGCGTGCTTGGCTTCTTCACCAGCTCCGTTGACTGCTTGCGTGCAGAGCTCCTCTGCAGCTGTCGCTCCTTCCGAGCCTCCTTCGATCCCTCACGGCCTGTTGGCACCGGCTAAGACGCTCGCTCCTGCTGTGACTTCTACAGCTTGGCCGCCGGCACTCTCCCTCGTTTGCTCCTCTGCCTACATGGCCTTGGGCCTTGCTGCTCCCTCCGGTGAGCCGTTTGCTATCCCTGGCGTGGGGATCAACGCCACCGCTCCACCTTGGTCCCCGGCTGCCTCCCATCAGGATGCTCTTGGCTCTTCTGCTCCAGCATTTCCTTCCACCTCGGCTGCAGGATCGCAGGTGGAAACGGCTACCACTCCCCCTAGTCCTCCTCCACCGGCCACTCGCGTCTCTTTCACCGACGCCGTCAAGCGTGCTGCTAGGTCCTCTTATCGTCGAGCGCTATCCTCCGATGAGCATGCGCCTCCCTCCCCCGACCCCCCCTCCAGGGCCGCTGGGACTGAGGAGCAACCTCACGCCTCTGAGGAACGGATCAACTTCACCTCCTCCATCCAGCGACTCCACATTCCGGTCGTCGAGCCGATCCCGAATGCGTTGTTTGATCTCACTCGTGCCCACACCATCTTCGTTGGTGAGCACCGTGAGGACCGTTCACGACCGGTTGCGAGAGATGGCGGCATTGCGACTAGGAGTTCACTCCGCAGATCCAACTCCACCAGCTCCACTCGGGATCGTTGACGTCGACTGCCAGGGTTCTTGTCAGCCTTGGCAGATTGTTTCTCTGCCTTCCTGCCATTTCCTTCTTAGCTTGTCGATTGCACCACCTTTTGTTATCTGTTTGGTGCCCTTTCTCTCTCCTCCTTCTGTACCTCCCTTTATTTTGCATTGCTTAATGATAAGGCTTACCTGGTGGCCGGGATAGTGTTTTCATCTTCTTCCGCAATGAAGAGATGAACCCCCTCTCCCGTCTCCCCCCTTGCAAGTATCAACTTTAGTTAAAAAAAAGACCTAAGAAACTTCGCATCTCGCTAGCGTTGGTCGGTCTTTCCCAATTCCTTATAGCTTCAGCCTTTGACGGATCTACGGATAAACCGTCCTTCGAAATCACATGTCCTAGGAAGGATAGTTTACCTAGCCAGAATTCGCATTTACTGAGCTTCGCATATAGCTGATTCGTCCTCAATATTTGTAATGCAATCCTCAAATGCTCCTCATGCTCTTCCTTGGTCTTTGAATAGATCAGTATATCATCAATCAAAACCACTACAAATTGATCTAGATGAGGCCTAAATATACTATTCATCAACTGCATAAAGGCTGTAGGGGCATCCGTTAGTCCAAAAGGCATAACCACAAATTCATAGTGCCCATACCTGCTCCTGAATGCGGTCTTATGAATGTCCTCATCTTCGATCCTTAGTTGGTGATATCCCGACCTGAGATCAATCTTGAAGAAATACTTGGATCCAGATATCTTATCAAATAACTCATAGATTCTCGACAGTGGATACTTGTTCTTGATAGTGAGATGATTCAACTATCGATAGTCGATGCATAACCGCATGGATCCATCCTTCTTCTTTACAAACAGCACAGGTGCTCCCTACGGGGAAGTGCTTGGTCTAATAAATCCCTTCTTTAGAAGTTCCATCAATTGCTCCTTTAGTTCTTTGAGTTCAGCCGGGGACATCCTATATCGTGCCTTAGAAACTGGGCCAGCACCAGGGATCAAATCGATGGTGAAAGCCACTTCACTTTGTGGAGGTAATCTAGGCAAATCTTCTGGAAACACATCCAGAAATTCTTGCCCAACAGGGATGTCTTCTAGCTTAGTCTCCTTAGTCTCCTTAATGGTGACAAAAGCAAGGAAAGATACACATCCTTTCCTTATTAGCTTGCTAGCTCGGAGAGCCGAAATAAGAGGTGACTTGCTCCGACTCTTAGGGCTAGTATAGACCAGTTTCGAGAATTCCTTGAAAGTAACTTTGCTGTTACGGCAATCAACGGTTGCCTGGTATTTGGATAACCAATCGGCTCCTAATATGATATCATAGTCCTTCATATCTAGGCATATGAGGTCGATCGGAAGGTTTCTTCCATTCACCAAGACTTCACAATTTTGGTAATGATGAGTAATATCGGCTTCGTTTCCGAGGGGAGTTGAAATAACTAATTTTATCTATTCCGGTTCCATAGGAAATGGATCAGCAAACTTCTTGGAAATAAATGAATGTGATGCACCAGTATCAAATAAGACATATGAAGACTTGGAACAAACTTTCAATCTACCTTCCACTAGTCTGCTTTTGTCTTGTTCTGCCTCCTTAATAGCCTGGAGACGTGCATTCTTCGTTGTCGGGCGCTTCACTTCACCGGCTTGTTCAGTAAGCAATGGACAGTCGGGAATCCAGTGATCACAGCTCCCACAATGGAGACAAGCTCCAAGTTTTCTCCAACATTCTTCGGCCTTATGTCCGGCCTTGTCACAATGTTTACACACCACTTTAGAAGATGTGGTGGTGATAGAGAACAGCTTGTTAATCTTTTTAACTTTCTTTTCCTGGGAAGACTCGCCTCCATTTCTTGCTCTCTTCTTATTGAAGTTGGGTTTGAAATTGCCGGAGCTAGTGAGATGTTTTTTTTTAAAAAAAAACCATACCTAGGGTTTTATGGGAGAGTGCACCCTTTACCAAAGGTAAAGAGAAAGCCACTCCACCAGTCGAACACTAGGGGGTAAATTTTATTGCTGATCAAAAGGAATTACATTTACATCAAACGAATACTGGGCATACCCAGCTTATCTAATCAAGCTGCTCCCTTTATAGGTGAAGGAAGCTCATCATAAGAAAAGAAAACATTACATTTGGAAATGCAAGCCAAAGAGGATAAGGAATCAACAACTTTATTTCCTTCTCTGTATATATGATCAACTGCATCATTCTGAGTAAGTAAGCTCTAGATCTCTCTCACATAGGATAGAATGGACCATGGGTAATGAATTTCCTTCTTGATAATTCGAACTAGTGTGTTCGAGTCACATTCAATATGGACTGGCTTGACATCAACAGTATGCAGTTATTTAATGCCATCAAGTAAAGCACGTGCCTCTGCTATATGGCTATTGGACTTGCCATAGTAATGAGAAAATGCAAGAAGAGTACTGCCTCTGCTGTCTCTAATAATACCACCACCACCTGAGTCACCATTAATTTTGCAAGCACCATCTGTGTTGAGTTTAAGAGAAGGCCAGGGAGGGCAAATACATTTTATGATTTTCATGTGAGAGCTACCGGTCAGCTGAACATTGATACCAAACTGCTCCAAGAGTTTCCTCTTAATGTTATCTGACTCCTTAAGATTTGCAGAAACACGGGTATTTTTTATTTGAAAAATAATGTGGCTGAGGAGGTTTTGCTTGGGGATGACTTTGCCATCATATTTCGCAGCATTTCTTGCTTTCCAAATCTCCCAAAGTCCATAGCCAATGACAGCAAGTTGGAACATGCCGTAAGCAGATTTTTGGTGAAGATTGAGAGCATTTTGAAATATGAAAGATCTCACTGAATTGTTTTCCAAATGCAGTCCAAAAGTTGTAAAATAAGGCCAAACATGGGTTGCCAAATCACTGTGCAGAAAATATGATTAAGACTTTCCTCATTTTGCGAGCTGCAGCAGTAGCATTTGGAGCACAGTTGCACCCCCACTCGCTGAATATTTGTATCAATGGGCAAAGCATTGTGAGCAATTTTCCAAAAATGAACAGATATTTTTGTGGGGAGCCAGTTAGACCATAGCCGGGTCCAAGGGAGGGTATATTGGGAGGGCATTCTGTTAGAAATACTCTGATAGGTTGACGAGACCGTGCATTGACCAGAAGAAGATAAGCTCCAGACCTGAACATCAGGATTCTGAGTCAGCTGAAAATTTTCAATGGCCGATTTGATATCCTCTGGAACCAGTCTATCCAAGAGATCAGCATTTTCACTAGTAGGATGCAGTAAGAAATCATTGACTGTGATGCTAGTATTTGGAATGACAAAAGCAGGGACAAAATCAGTCCATTTTTGATTCCCAATCCAACTGTCCAGCCAAAAATATGTGCTGTTACCATCTCCCACTATAACCTTTTTATACTGTAGAATGAGATCTTTAGCCTTGATCCAACTTCTTCTTTCAAAGCCATTCATAGTTTTGAAATGAACCTCACTTAGGTGATTCTGCCCAATGTGCTTTGCTCTGAAAAAATTTGCCCACAGGGAATTTGAGTGCATAGCTTGCCACAACATATTCACTCTTAACGCAGTTTCCATATGTCTGAGGGACATAATGCCAAAGCCACCCTTGGAGATAGGCCTACAGATAGTCTGCCAAGCTCGCCAGTGCCTTTTGTTCCCATTTACTAAGGATCCCCAGAAGAAATTTGCAAAAGATTTGTCAAGGAGGGAGTGAGTACCTGAATGTAGTGGGGAAGATGACAGAGAGTAAATTGGGATAGAGGACAGAACATGTTTGATCAGATTCAGTTTTGCTCCTTGTGATAATAAAGTTGATTTCCAGCCTGCGATTCTTTTGTGAATGGAATTAATTATACCAGCGAAATAAACTTTTTTCCTTCTGCCAAGCATCAAAGGAAAGCCAAGGTACTTATAAGGGAAAGCATGATGAGAGTAACCTGTGAAGTTCTGAATCCGGTTGGCAACTGTCGTATGGATCTTGGGGTGGATGAAAAACCCACTTTTGCTGACATTAATTGACTGACCCGAGGCTTTTTCAAAAATTTTAAGGACATTGATCAAATTCCTGACTGAAGTAATGCTAGCTTTACTGAAAAGAAGGGTGTCATCAGCAAACAATAGATGAGAAATTGGAAGACATCTGCTGGGCCCTAAAAACCATTCAACACTGCCATTTGAATAGGCCACTTTTAGAGATCTACTTAGAGATTCCTCAGCAATGATAAATAGAGAAGGGGCAACTAGATCTCCTTGCCTTACATCTCTGGTTGACTTAAAAAAGCCTGCTGGATCCCCATTTAATAAAACTGAAAACCAGCAATTATTTACCATCTTCTCAATCAAATTGATGAAGGATAAGCTAAATCTAAATTTGTGGAGGACAGCAAATAGAAAGTCCAATTCTAGTCTATCATAAGCCTTTGCCATGTCTAGCTTGAACATTATAATCTTGCCCCTTGTTTTCCTTCCCAGTTCATTTGTCAATTCTTGTGCTAAGGCAATGTTCTCTATGATATGCCTTCCTTTCACAAAAGCAGTCTGCTCCATAGAAATAATCTTGGGTAGAATAGAGGCCAACCTTTTGTTAACAATGTAGGAGATGATTTTATAGAAAAAATTACATAAGCTAATTGGCCTAAAATCTGAAATTTCTGTTGAATTTGATTTCTTGGGGATGAGAGCTATTAAGGTAGAAGTCACACTTCTGGGCAGGGGAAGGTGAGTACTGAAAGCTTCTTTAACAACACTGACAACCAGTACACCTATAATGGGCCAAGCAGTTTGAAAAAAAGAACATGTAAAGCCATCGGGGCCTGGAGCACTATCTGGAGATAAAGTGAAAACGGCTTCGTGAATTTCATCATCTGAGGGGATAGCACATAACATCTTGTTTTCATATTGATGAACCAGGCTAGGAATGCAGTTTAGAGAAGACTCTTCAATATAGTGGTGTTGTGAGCTGAAGGCCTTTTGAAAATGGGAGGCTGCTATATCTTTCATTTCATCATGATCAGAGGTAAGAAGACCAGCTGAATTCCGAAGCTGAGTGATTCTGTGTTTATGTCTCTTGGCCATAGTGGAAGCATGAAAAAATTTAGTATTTCTATCCCCCTCTTGAAGCCAACGAATTCTAGACTTTTGTCTGCAGAAACATTCCTGTTGTAGTAGTCTTTTTGATTGGGTGGTCTTGGCTTTCTCCAGTATTGCATAATTCTCCTCCGTGGGATTTACATCATAAGACTGCTCAGCTTCGAGGACATCATCTTCAGCTGCCATCAGGTTCAGGTGTACATTCCCAAATGTATGCTTGTTCCAGTTCCGGAGCATTTTCCTTAAGTATTTTAGCTTCAAGTATAGATTTGTCATTGGTGAAGAGGCCACCAGGCTATTGTTCCAGCACGATTGGATGTCCCCAAGATATTTGTCATGCATGGTCCACATTTTAAAAAAGTAGAATCTGCTCTTAAAGTTGACCTGAGAGAGTGACTTCACCAGTCAAGGAGCATGGTCAGATGCTTCTCTGGATAAATGCTCAACAGAAGAAGAATATACAGTCAGCCAGTCAGAATTTGTGAGCACCCTATCCAACCTGGCCCAAATGCCTTTGCTTCTAGCTTGATTATTATGCCATGTGAATTTTGAGCCCATGTATCCAGCATCAACAAGAGAGCAATCAGAGACACATTGTGTAAAATCGAAATAGCACCCATATTGGGGGAATTACCACCCAACTTCTCATCAGTGTGCATAATGCAATTGAAGTCTCCTGCAACTAGCCAAGGTCCAGTGATTTGAGAATGAATTGAGTTAGAGAGGCCCACAGAATCTGTCTCTCAGCAGCAGTACACTTTGCATAAACAAAGGTTAATTGAAAAACAGGAGAAGCATGATTTGCTTGAAAGATAGTAAGTTGCTGAGCATCTCTACTCATAATAGAGAAGTCCAAAGGGTCCCTCCATAACACCCAAATGTGTGCTAAGTCATCATTATTGGCATAGGCTTTATTCATACCCAGCCTTCTACAAATACTATCAAGATTTTTGACATTTATTTTGGGCTCCAATAAGATAACACAATCTATGTGATGATTCTTGATAAGGAATTTTACCCGACCAACAGAGGTGTCATTTCCAATGCCCCTTATGTTCCAAATAATAAAATTCATGTTGATGGAAGAAGATCAGGAATGTTACCCGCAGACCCTGACTTGGCCATGGATCTAGTGGTGGCTCCCGGTCGATCAGTAAGCATGACTCTCATGTTATCTAATGTAGCGGTTTTAGCAATAGCCTTTCTTCTAGAGTCTAAATCTACATTCTGCAATTGCTGCTTGGGATCAATGGCCTTTGAAACATTTTCCTGTGTAACCAATGCACATTAAGAATCAATAAATGAAATTTTGGGGACAGGGACCAGCGTTCCATGCTGGTTTATTTGGTTTGAAGGGAGCTCTAAAGGTGGAATTGGCATCGAAACTTGAGCGTTTGAGATATTATTTATTTCCTCATTGCAAGCATCAGACTTCGCCAAAGACTGCTTACATGACACATTTGCCATCTGACAAACAGGCATCAAATCCATATCATGCATCATTGGAGATTTTGGGGAATCCAGCACTATCTCAGCCATGTTTAGAGGCTTGAGAGCAGGTACATAATTTGCCAAAGAGCCATGTGCAATAACCTTGTCCGTATTTCCAGTCTTGGTGTCTACTAGAATATTAGCATTTGCATTAGCATTCTTGCTTGATTCAGCAGGCCTCCAGACTTTCCTGAGTTGATAATTTTGTCGGACAAGACCATGAGCTGGCAGCAAAGTAGAAGGGTTTTTCCTTTTACAATCATCCGAGCTGTGACCGAGTCGTGAGCATCTAGTACAGAATTTTGGGATATCAGAGTAAACAATATTTTGCCAAGCCCCTCCTCTGGGAATTCCAATCCATAACCTGTGGGGATGGGGCTTTGAGACATCCAGCTCTATACACACACGGGCTTCCATGGTATTGGAAAGGTTCAACGTATACAGATCAATCTTCAGTACATTGCCAATGTTGCCCGCAATAGAACGAAGCATAGGTTCAACGAAGAAATTTACCGGCAAACCAGGGAAGGCAATCCAAATAGGGAGGATGGGCGAATCTTCCTCAGGGGAAAAATTCATAGACCATTTGAAAATTTTGAAGAGCCTGCCATGGACATAGAGACTATCCCTCAAAAGTAACTGAAGATAATCCTCCTGATTTCGAAATCGAAGCAGTAGATGACGAGAGTCCAGGGCACTAATAATAAAATCCTCCTTGAATCCACAGCGGTGAGTGAGATGTGCCCTGATGTCTGGGAAAGCCGATCTTCCAAATGGAGTTCTAGCAACCAAAGAGAATGCAAATGGTTCCAATGAGGCAGACAACTCCTCCGCACTAAAGAAAACAGTGGGTTCACCTCCATCCGTGGAAGCTGGAGCATGAACAGCTCCATGGACAACCGGTGGCTTCATGGACGAAGTAAGCACCTCAGCAAACGAACGACCACCAACGGGAAAAGTAATAGCGGGGGACGAAGACGAAGGAGATAGGCGTGGAGGGAGGGCAGCGGGGGCCACTGGGGCCCCCTCCGCGGTCGCCATGGACCCGAGGTCAAGGAGACGACCTTAGGTCAGAGAAGATCTTACCAACACTCTGGCCGAGCTAGTGACATGTTCCTTCTTATCTCTCCCACGGATCCTATCAGATAGTTCCGTGGCATCCTCCAGTAGCTGGGCCCGTCGTACCATCTCCGAATAAACTTGTATGTCCATCGAGGCCAGTTGTGTGACAAACTGGGGCCTGAGCCCATTTAGAAACCTTCTAGCATTCATTCTCTCGGTACCGCCTAAATGCTTAGCGTACTGGGATAACCTTGAGAATTGTGCCTCATACTCGGCCACCGATAATGATCGTTGCATGAGTGTGGCGAATTCGGTGGCCTTTTTCTCCTCGACTCGATCTGAGAAATATTTATTGTTAAAATGTTCAACAAATTCCTCCCAAGTTACTAGGTCCTGCTCTAAAGTGGCTTCTACCGACTCCCACCAGCATCGGGCGTCTCTCTCCAGTTGAAATGTTGCTAACATGACCTTCTCTTGGTCCGTACATTGCATAACTCTAAAGATATGTTCAGTCTCTTTGATCCAATGCTCGGCGTCATCCGGATCAGTGGATCCCATGAACTTTGAAGGGTTCATGTTTCTGAAACTTTGGTGGAGATTTCCGGCTACACGATGTGCACCTCCTTGCGCGACCTGTTGGAGTGCTTGAGTAAGACCTTGGACGGTCCTTTGCATATCGCGCCACTGAGCACGTTCTGCGGCGATGGTCCTACAATTACAATAACTATATTAATATGTTATTATGTCAAAAGGTTTTAGTTTTTTAAGTTAACTCAACCCTTGGTTCTACCCAATCTCACCGGTTAAAGGTTTAAACCTATCCTTGGACTTGGGTTTCCTAGGAATTGAATATCCTAGGCTATGATACCACAAAAACTGTCACGCCCCGAGCGCGGAAGGAACCCAGAGTGCGTGAAGAGTTTATATCGATCATGTCAATCAGAGTGTTAGTGTATTCGACACAAAGATAGAGTGTGCAAAGTAATAATAGCCCAATCCTTTAATTCAATTATAACCTGAAAGTATTACTATTATAATTCACCTGAAAGAAGCACTAAGACTCAATAAAAAGAAAAGTACAAGGATTGACTCAAGAAAATGGAAAGACAAGACTAGATGATGCTTTGATAGATGGTTGTAGCTCTAGTCTCTTCACTCTTGACCTTCCCTATCCGCTTGTGTTTCGTCATCGAACTTACCTAAAAAATAGAGAAAAATACTAGATAAGCGAACGCTCAGTAGGAATTATATCTCAAGTGCTAGCTAGCTTTAAGTAGATTACAAGTTACATGAATGCAGTATAGCTATGCATGTTTGCGTAAAATGACAAAAAGAGTGTATATCAAGATAGAGAATGTATATCAATCAAGAGATAGTTGAGTGAACTAGCATCTCTTTCAAGAATACATGTCGATAATTATCAAGATATTCAAGTAAGTACTTTTAGCATGTCATGTCAATAATTGGCTATCTTGTTCAAGCAAGTAACAATAAATACCCTTTCCGGGTCATACAAGTTATGTCATGTCAAGTTAAGCACGAGATTGTGGAATGTCAACGAGAATAACAAGCACTTCGGTGCAATGTCACACCGTGATCATTACAACTCCCATGGGCACTAGTACTTTCGGGTGCTCCTCCCAGGATCAGATCGGGCCCTTATATGCGCAGGCATTGATCATGTATTTCGACATCTACTATAGTTATAGCCAATATAGAATTCCAAAGGATTCAAGCTTGTAGGAACTTTAAGGTAGACCATAGAGAGTAGGATTTCAAGGTCGAACATGATATGTAAGAAGGATAATAACGGTGTAACCACGATTAACGATAAAACTAGGTGGAAACGACTCCCTAGATAGGTGCCATGATATTAAGAATAAGTGTTCTCATAGTAATGGTCGCTCGTTCTTGTACATGATAAGGTAGATAGAATTAGTGTCCATAAGTATGGCACATAATTCTTAAAGAATATAAATGGCATGGTTCCCCATTCCATTAGTTCAAGAATATTCTCATGACATCCACATAGCATGTCATGAGGGCCAGTATACCATGTTTCTTTAGAGTGACATGGCAATTAAATAGTTTCATGGGTTTTAAGGGTACAACCAGCTCAATCGGCCTTGAGGGAATCCAAGGCTTCGAGGAGACTTGCAGAGGTCTCTATGACTAACTCACCAATTCGATGGAACGGAATGTTCGACGGAGGGCTCGTATGTCACCGAGAATTAGTGGGGTAATCGATAAATCACCGAGAAACGTGGGACTATACTCACGACTTGGAATATAGTGCCTAGTGTGTACCCCATTGAAAAGTATACATGAAATCAATGGAAAACACATATAATAGAAAATGGCGCTTGGGTCATGGTCGCTATTTCTTAAATAGTGACTGGGGTACAACCACTATATTACAGAAACACGCCTGTGGCCTAGCCGTGTCCTTTAAATTCCATTTCCAATTTTAACGTAAACAAAACCTGGAATTTGTATAGCCTTTCAATACATCATTATGTTCTGGATTAAATAGCGCCCATGGCGCAGCCATGTTTCAAAAATAGCACCCTAGGTCAAGTCATGTTTCAAGTCTGTGTATAGGGTAATTGGCGCCCTGATTCCAGTCGCATGTCAATAGATAGCGCTGAACTTATAGGCGTGATATTAAAATAGCACCCATGCTTCAGGCGTTGTTTAATCCGGTGCAAATTTCAGGAAATGGTTCACATGGTCATGTAGAGGAAAATAAGGGGAATCAAGTCATGCACGTATCAAGTTAAGTAGATTTCAATATGTCAAGTTATTAAATTTTAAACATGCTGATTTAATTATTCAGTTTCTGAAAGTGGTGACTACCAAGCGGTCGCGCCGTAAGAATAGCACCCAAGCCTGGGTCACTATTTCAATAAAATAGAACGCTATTAAATCGTGGTAAAACATGGTAAAAAGAGTCTAAATGTATGCATGAACTTATATATTTATCAATTGGGATAAGACTTGAGAAAACCTACCTTGAGTTGATGGTGTTTGATTGAAGGATAGAAAATAATTGAATGAATCAAGGCTCTATGACCCTGTGGAAGATTTCCCTAAGCAACAGGAGTTCAAGCGAACAGTCAATAGCAGTGATAAAAATTCATGTTTGTGCTTCAAGAAGAAGGAGATGAGGAACTTGGCAACAACAGAATTCTTCTTTGTTTCGCTGTTAGCAAGAAGAAGATCAACAGCTTGGTGGAGAGTATAATGAGAAGCCCTCTTTAGTAGCAGAGAGGATATCCGCCTGCAGCCTGATGGTAGCAGTGGATGATCAATAGCAGATCGAGCAATCAGCAACAGCAACTCCTAATTGAGAATCTGATGATTCTCCTCTTCCCGTTAACAGCATGTTGAAGGAAGAAGAGGCAGCAATTTCCCTTAAGAAATTCTCAGAAGTATTGCAGCAGCAGTTCAACCGTGGAAGAAGGATAGTAGCAGTGGGTCGTTTATAAGGGATGTAGTGGGGTATTTATAAGGTTTTGGAGACCCTACAGGTTCGGTGTTCGATTGGGACCTAAACCCTTTGGTTCAAATCCTACTACTATTTGGATTGCTCCCTTTAAACCCTTCCAAAATACCCTTACTTCCTAGTTAAACCCCTTCTCAATTATCAGTTCGAACCGTTCTCGAAATAACATTAACGTGTATGTTACAGTGTTATAATCTATCCAGATTTTTATTATTTTTATTTGATGAGGTCTGATTATGAAATTTTATAGGTAACAGTTTTCCATTTTTCTTTATTTTTCCATGTAATTAGTTTTATAAAATTCTTTTTATTTAAAAAGTGGGACTATTCACCACTATTCATGTATCTAGCGAAATAACGCCCTTGTGTTGGTCGCGCTATTGGAATATTACGCTCATGTCATAGGCGTCTTTCACATTTTTACTTGTAATACCACATCCAGAGGACCGATATCGTATAAATGCCCCTCTATTATCCTTTATTTATCTTTAAGGTATTTAAAGTTTATTAATATATCCTTAATCCTTCCAACAAAATATAATGTAACAAATCTGAAATATTAAAATTTTTAAATTATTAATAAAAAACAAATTGATATTTTCTTCGAGATTTATTGATTCTTAATTCAAATAAAATTATATTATGCTTTTAATGCCTATTAAAAAAATGGCATGTTATTCTTACATTTATTATAAAACAAGGGTAAGGTCATTAGGATGTCAGGGTTGTGTATAGGATCTGGGCTTTGTTTAATTATTGGTTTTAATTTATTTGGACTTTCTAGTCCTTTAATTTACCAGGGTTGCTACACTAGCCCTCGGTGTTTCCTTCCCTATTAGTCATCCCTTTTCCGGATTATGAGTTGATTATGGGTCGTGTGCCCCTCGCAGGCTAGCCCTCTGGGTCCTCACCTCCCTCATTGGTCACCTTATCCGATCGTGTTCAACCCATGGAACAATGGTGCCCCTGGTAAGCTAGTCCTCGGGGTTTCCAATCCGTTTGGGTCTGCCGGCCGCCGTTGTGCCACCCGGCATTAAGGAGTTTACCCCATCCATGGGTATGCCTCCGCTTTCCCCCCCGCAATCCTCTGGACCGGGGGAGGTGCTGCCAAAATTTCTTCAGAACTTATTGACTATTTGTCCTCACAGTTTGGGCTTAATAAGATATGATTTCGAACCATTAAACTTTTGTGCTTGAGTATGAACCTCATACGAGTCTCAACCCTGCTTCAAGGGCATCCTAGACCTCAATTCATCCATCAAACAATTGAACATTTGCTCATGGGTTAAATAAACTAAAAAACATCTAAAAATCATCAAAAAACAACTAATCTGGCGCGGTCTTAATCCGGCGCTCCCTAATACGGCGCGGTACCCCCCGGCGCTGGAATAACTTCACACTCAAGTTTTCTGATTTTTACTTGGCCAACACCTAGCGCGCCCTAATCCGACGCGCCCTGGGCGGGGCGCGCCGGTTAAGGCCATCTCCCCCCACCGCGTCATTTTACCCCTATTCCTACGCGACACCGCACCGTATAACCCCTATACCTACGCTACCCCGCGCCAATTTTGAATAAAAGTACGCCTACTGCGTCGTTTTAACCCCTCTCTCATTCTCGAACCAACCCTCGCCTTCCACGGCTGATGTCGGTCAATGTAATCAATCATAAATCAAATAAAAAGAAGCCTTTTCAATTTGACATCACCTGTCGTCATGCACTTGATAGTTCATGCATTCAATATGGATATGCATTCTTGTGTGCTCTGTTAGTGCATGCTTGCCTGAATAAGACCTCAGTATATCAAATGGCATCGATGAAAGGCCAGGTCACGCCCGACCAGAAGTCCTGACCATGTGAGAAGGTGGTCTTCGGACCTACATCCTCTGCCTTGTACCGAAGGCTCGAACTTAATTAACCATGCCTGCTCTGCATGATTAAGGAAACGATTAATGAATCATTCCATGAGGCCTTAAAGGCTTCATCATCACATGCATTTTCATGCATTCTATTTCAGCCTCGAACGGGTCGTTATCTCGACAACTAATCAGAGGTTTTCCTTCTTATTGAAGGATGTAATTAACGTCATAGCCTTTATGGTATGACGGACTTTCGGTCCCGACATGAACTTCACTCTCACCCGACTCGGGTCAGATTGAGCGCACAATAAACTCGTCACCTAGTGACTGGCATGCCCTATGCGAATAATAAAATGAACGGTCTAGTTCGGATATAACAAAAAACAAAAGATGAATTCACATCTAGTGGCCAACATAGCTTGGCACGCCCGGTGGGACCGAGTTCTCCTCTTATCTCTTTACCGAGACAAACGGGCCCGAGGCCCTCCCAAAGAATGCTGATCATTTGCTTATCCTGTTTGCAGGGAATGTAACAATGGCTACTGGATTCACTGTGCTAGCTTTCGGCCCCGGAATCGTGGCCAACCATGCTGCTGACGGGTACCTGGCGGTGCCGATGATCTTTGGTTCCTTCCCACCATCAGTCAGCTTCCCCAACTTCCTGGGGTGGCCTTCACCGACATACTGGAGGTCGAGCTCTCGGAGCCGATCGAACAAGAAGCTGCCATGAAGACAGGGGCCCACAATGCCTGAAGCTGCAAGAGTCTGGCGACCGTGCAGACTAAGCCGATTAGCTGCATGGTACATCATGTGGCCCAAGGGGTTCGCTCCACATACCACTACAAGCCTTGGAATTTCCGCCATGGGAATTGCCGCCGAGGACCTACTGTTCCTATGACCGGACGTTTGTCAGTGTCCGAGAAATCTATCCTGATTGGTGGCATCTGGATCTTCCTAGATGACGTGAGACCTAAGCAATTGCTGACCGGGTGGTTGCTGCTGTGCCAACCCGCAACTCCTTCCAGGCTCTTTCTGGGAGGAGGGCTGAGAAAGAAGAAGAAGGCCGCCAAGGCTGAAGAGAGCTGGCCCCAAGGCCCAAGAAGTTTAAACAAGTCTGGATCCCTAAGAAGGTCCAACCAGCTCGCCGAGAGGCGCCTGCCTACTACTACTCTAAGCTCATCCAGGCGAAGGAAAAGAATGAGAGGGCGCTGGCCCCAAGAAGAGAAGAGACTGTCGCGGAGCCTCCTCACCGCGCAAGCTTCAGGGCATGCGCCCGACAAGCTGATATCCCTGCAGTAGGGAGAAGATTTGAACAACCTCCCGAAAGACCTCTGCTGGCTTACATCCCTCTAATCGGAGGTCGACAACCATCCCCAGTCCTGCATCAGGGGCTAGGGCAGGAAGAGACGACCAGTGTGGTCAGAAACTACTTCTGGGGTATGAGCAACCCCTCACTGGGCCAACAACGGCTGTTGCGAGCAGCTATGGCAAGAGATCACGATTGCCCACCAATGGCAATCGAAGAAAAAGATGAAGAAAGATGAATGACGTCATTAGTTGACAACAATGGATATGGAGACGGCATCAAAATTGGAGCCGATAAAGCCACTCCTCATCAGCAGAAGGAGAGAAAAGTCTCCGTCTTCGAGAGATTGACCTTCCCTCAACATCCAAAGAGGAGGGTCCATCGTCGAAGGAAAGGAATGCAAGTCTTCACTTGCAATATGGCTGGAGTGTCCGGCTGATATGGAAGACTGCCTGAGGAACCTCAGGAGCTGGCTCGATTGGCCGAAAGGCCCGGGCCGAGCACTCGAAGAACTGATGCCGCAAGAGAGATGCTAGCTACTGCAGAAGGAAAGCAAGTCCTAACTGATGGATCCACCATTCTGACTGCAAATGTGGTGACCGTGGAAGAAGAGGACGTGCTGATAGATGCCCTGCTTGAAGGTGCGTCAGGGGAAACAATAGAAGCTATTCCCGCCACAGCAACCATGGATCCGTCGGTGCTAGTGATACTTCAGAGATATCAATAGGAAATAGAACTTCTGAAGAAGCAACTGATGGAGAAAATAGAGCAGGCTTCGGCCTCTAAGTAGCCTGAGATGAAGGCCGAATCCTCACGGGGAGTCTTCAACCCGAGCGACTTCCCGCCACTTTATACCTTACCTCAGCCAGCAGAACCCAGCTTGGCGACCACTCAACAGCGTCCACCACAGCCTCTGATGTCGTCAAAACTACCATAGGTGCACCAGGCACCTCCACTACTGCGTCCTCCTCCGCAAGCGACCGCCTTGGTCACCCCTTATCGGCAGCCGGCGCACTTCTACCCAGAACTGGTCGATCCAACCGCCGTGAACAAGTTGATGGTGGAAAGAATGATTGAGCTAAAGCTCGCTGAGCGAAGTGAAGGTGACTACGTCACATTTGATGCCTACCGGGTGCTATACCCACCACACCATGCTGCTAAGCGACTCCATCTCTGGGTCAACAAGCCACCCAAGTTTGACAAGTTCAACGAGAAGGGATCCCCGATGGATCATGTCGCTTACTATATGACCGTCATGGGCGATCTGGCCGTTGACGAGTCATATCTGCTGAAGTTTTTCAAGTCCTCGCTGACTGGGCTCGCATTTGAATGGTATTCCAGCCTCCCGGTCGGATCGATCAGCGACTGGCCGGATATACAGATGAAATTCAGAGAAAGATTCCATGTCACAGAGAGGGAGGTCACAGTGGCTGAGCTCTACTCGGTAAGACAGAGGGCAGATGAAACAGCCCTTGAATACATCAAGTGGTGGAGGAACCTCGAAATGAGATGTAAGCGGCCCCCGCACCAGGAGGATGTCGTACAAATATGCAAACAGAACCTCAGGAGAGAGGTACTGGAAAAGATGATTGGAATGGAAATCCGGTCATTCGACCATCTGAACAATGTCGTGGCTGAGGTGGAAGCTTTCCTGCCAAGACTTGCCCCTACAACAACTGCTTCCACTACACAAAAGGCAAAAACAGCAGAGCGGCATTCAACGCCTAAAGAAGTAAACACTCTTGACATTAAGTCATTCGAACAACAAATGGACAAAGGCAAGAAGGTAGTTGCCCCTCAACCTGCTAAAACCGGAGACGACCGAGAGGGTCCCTCACTTTCGGATAAAATGAAGAAGGTGTACTCCTTCCCAAAAGAAAAGACCAAGGTCATGTTCGACTGGGTGACCCAATATGGTAAGGTTACCTTGCCCGAACCGAAAAGGCCGGAAGACCTGAAAAAAAAAAGATAGCCCAAGGTTCTTCCCCTATCACCAGATGCTCGGGCACCCGATTGAAGATTGCTATGTTTTCAATGATATCATTGAAGGCATGGTCAAGAAAGAAGAAATAGACATGGGGGAGTACAAGGTTGACCCTCCACAACCTCATGAGGCGCCTCTAAGAAGAGCCGCGGTCAATATGATCTCCCTGTATCAGGCGTTGCCTGAAGAGATCGTGGAAGCCAGCACTCAACATGCTTATAAGGCTTACTTCCTGACAGCAATAAAAGAACAAGAGGGATTGCAGCAAGGCCTTACAAAAACCAAGAAGAAAGGCACACCACATCCGAAAGTGGGGGTGCAGATCTGTGGTGTCACACCACGGCCCACTCTACCAGTGGCAGCACCTGTGTGGACCAATCCACCTGCAGTCATCAGAATACCTACATACAATCGGAGAAGACAGACTCCACTGCCGATGGTCAAGGAGATTAGTCCATGCTACAAGACTATATAAACGGACTAGATGAATAGGTACAGCCCGAACTAAAACCTTTACTGATGCGGGATCATGTCCCGTGTTAGGAATTAGAATAGCTTTCAATAAAACAGGAGCTGGAAGCTGACAAAGCATCAAACAAGGATGGCAGCCTGTTCTGGGGGCTAGCGCCTGTCGAAGAAAAGAAGAAGAAACGAAGGAAGAAAAGAAAAGCTGGCAAGGCCACAAAGGACATAGTACTTTCTTGCAATACCCTGTCTGCCCTTTTCAATCTGCCCGATGAGGAAGATGATGAGGAAATATGCTTTACACCCACCGCAAGGGCAAGCCAGGCTGAAGCAGTTACCGCTACACATGCAACCCGATCGGGCCGAAGATGGGGGCGTCAGCCACCCGCCAACCACAATATGATCTTCAGGGGAAGATACCCCCTCTGGAGGTCAGGGGAGTCCAAATCCCTCCTCATTTAGGTTTATACAGTCAGAATGGGGGCAATACTACTGCTCCTTCCTTTCTGGAATTTCTAAAAATGTCCAAGGGAAAGCAGCCCCTTCAAGGTGCTAACCCTACAGTCTGGGATACTCACCCGCAACTTCAACAGCCTTTTGGAATTCCAGATGAAGATGAAGCTTGCCCAACGGCAGCTGATGAGGGACAACAGGAGGGCGATAGCAAGCAGAAGAGTGCGGCCTCAGAGTCTGATGAAGCGGGCCCATCAGGGGCCGTTGTTCAAGATTCTCCCAGGCCCAGGTGGGCGGAGGAAATGAAGCTCTCTAATGTCTGAGTAGGAAGCAGAGTAGTTAAATTATTGAAAAAGCTCCCAACAAGATTCACTGTTTGGGAAATCCTCTCCTTGAGTGAAGACACCCGATAGGCAATCATTACTGCTCTGCAGACGCCTGCTCAATACGAAGCATGTTTGGCTGAAGCACTGCCAGAAGCCAATGTGACCTTCACTCAGGAGGACATGCTACTCCCCACTACCAGCCACAGCAGGCTGCTATACATGAGAGGATAGCTGAATGATCGGGAGCTGAGCAGAATCCTGATAGATCCCGGAGCGGCTGTCAACATCCTACCCTAAAGAATATATCAGAGGTACCACTTCAACGTGTGCCTCGATAAAGTCGGAGATATGCGTACAGTCGGCTTCAACCAAAAATGTGAAGTGCCGCTGGGAGTAGCGGAATTTACGCTCACTCTGGTAGATCTTACTACGAGGGTGTGGTTGTTGAGTTATGATTTTGATGGTTGTTGTAATTGTTAAGTTATGGTTTTGATGATAACTAAATTTAATGTGTGATTACATGATGATAACTAAACTTAATGTGTGATTATGCGATGATAACTAAACTTATGGTTGATTACACATGTTCTTGATGATTATGTTTATTCATCTTGTTGTTTATGATGGTTGCATATGTTGGTTCTACAAGAGGCAAGAGGTTTCAAAACCTCTTTAATGTCAATAAACATGGTATTAACCCTGACTATCTTGCATGCAGGATCAAACTCATGGTAGTAACCTGGTGAACCAAACGTGTGGATAAGCACCCCCTGCTCCTCTACAATTCATTATAGGTGGTATATGCCATTTACTGTCAAGCACCATTGGTAAGATTCTTACCTTGTCATAGTCATCAATCTCACCATGGGTATTCCGTATACCTCTCATTTCTAAACATCATTCATGATATTTGAGGTTCACAATGATAACTTGGTTTGATAACTTACAAGCTCACTCTTCAAATGCATTAGTTTCTCATTCCAATCATGGTAACATGCTCAAATGGTCTTGATGTTTCTAATGCATAAATCAAGTGAAATCTAACCCCCAAATGTATGAAATAAACATCTACTTAAAGTCATTTTTATTTAGATGTATTTCATTGGGTAAACACTTCAACTTTGCAGGACTAGGTCATTCCGGTCAACCAGAATCGCCAAACGCGAAAAGTCTCATACTACAAAACTGGCGGTCGACAGCCCCAGGTTGACCGGCAGCAGCGGTCGACCGCCCAAGGTCCACCGAAAATTCCAGGGATCAAATTTCTACAGGGTTTCTCAGTAGCGGTCAACCGCCAGCTTCCATAGGTCAACCGCCAGCCTCGAGCCAACAAAAGTTGACTTTGTTCTCCACTTCGAGAAGAGCCATTCTCCTTGTATTTCTTTAATCCTAATGACACCCAATCATCCACAAGACGTGGATCTGATCTGGAGGATGTCCAAGGACCATTCAAAGGATATAAAACCTACACAAGAAGGGTTGGAAACCCTAATACTTCAATTGGAACAAGAGAGATCAAGGGAGGCTAGAGGAGATGATTCACGGGTACTGTAGCACCTTCGTGAACAGTGCTTCGGGCTGGAGTTCTTTATCCATTCCAAGGGATTCAAGGTTAGATCTGAAGCCATCAATCTCCAAGCAAGTTTAGAAGCAAGCAAGCCCTTATGGGAGATCAAATCTGCATCCTTCAATCTCTCCATCAACCCAAAGTGACTCAAGGTTAGGTCTGAAGCTAGCAACCTTCAAAGAAGTGAAGAAGCAAGCAAGCATTCAAGGGAGATCAACCAAGCCATTTATGTGAAGCAGGACGCATTGTTCCAAGTTCTACATCATACATTCAGGGGGAAACCAAACCAGGAGATTTCTAAACTCTGCTCTATTCATCTTGGTGTTTTGAATTTGAAGTCTTGTTCTTTGTAATCTGAAGATATATGTCTGTGTGTGGATCAAGTTAGATCTATGCTCGTGTGTGGTCATGGTGTTCTAGTCGTGTGTGCGTAGGTCTTCTTAGATCTACGTGTGTGTGTGTGGATTTATCCAGATCTTGTGTTTGTGTGTGTGGAGTGTTGCACTTGTGGCAGTGGGTGTTTGTTGTGTTGATCCGCTTGTTAGATCGTGTTGGAGACTTCGTCTCCGTGTGTGTGTGTATTGGGGCGCGTCCCCGTGTGTGTGGGCAGGCGTCGTCCTACGTGTGTGTTTGGAGCGTTGTCTCTGTTTGGGGATTTATCCCCGAGTGAAGTCTCACCGGGTTTTGTGAGGGGTAGACGTAGGATTACCGTTGTTGCATCCGAACCACCTTAAAAACCGTTGTGCATTGTGTGTTATTTATGTGGTTTGATTGTTTTCGTTGTATGGTCGTGTGGGAACGGAAAGATTGAGAGAATTGGTTAATTAGTTTTCAATTGCTAATTATTGTGTATCATATATTTGGTAAAAAGCCAAAAGTTTTCTTAAAATTTGTTATCACCCAATTCACCCCCCTCTTGGGTGTCATTGATCGCGGGACTTCAATTGGTATCAGACCCAAGGCTCTAATTTCATAGATCTAACGATCTAGAGTGATCCAGATCAATGACTACCATGATGTACACCTTGAACTCTCCACCTGTGTTTGATGGTTGTAATTTTGACTTATGGTTAGGTAAAATGTGTAGTCTTGTCAACTCATATGACCCAAAGCTATGGAAGCTTATTTCACATGGTCCATATGAATTGCCTAAAGACAAAAATATCTGGACTACAAATCAAAAGTTTAAACACAATCAAAATTGTTTAGTCTTGGAGTTATTTATGGCTGCAGTCAATTCTAATCACTTTCCCTTTGTCTCCCATTACAGATCTGCGAAGGATATCTTGGATGGATTAACCAAAATCCGGGAAGAGCATGGAGATCAATGTCTTATGGCAGGCACAAGTGATCAAGGGAGTGATCAACAAATTGAATCGAGCTCAAAGGTAAATTCTGATTCTGATAATGAAGATGAAGTCAGCTATGAAGATTTGTTGATTTCATATGATGATCTTGCTGAAAAATATAAGAAGTTAAAATCTGAAAACAAAAAATTGAAAAAGGATGACGAACAAAATAAGTGTAATTCCTCTTGTAAAAAATGCTTACATCTAGAGGAAATGATTGAGGCTCATGTGTTTGACATTGAATTTCACAAAGATCAAATATGTTCCTTAAGAAATAAAAACAAGGAGATGATTGCAAAACTAAATTCAATGGCCGATGATCAAACCTTGATAAATGAACTGATTCATGATGAAAAGCTTGTTAAAGAAAATGAGAAACTGAAGGAATTAAACAAAGCCATTTCTGACAGACTGTTGATTCTTGAAAAGGGGAAATCTATGATTGTTAGAGAATGTAAAAATGAGGATGAACTTAAGCAAGAAGTAGAATACCTTAAGACTACCAATGCCATCCTGAATGTTAGTCTTTCTACTTGTGAAGAAGAACTTGCTAATTATGAGTTGCACGTTGCATCTCTTGAATCTGGAATCCTTGATTTGAATACTTCATTGTCTAGATTTACAAATGGTCAAGAAAACTTGAATAAATTGTTGGGGATGAAGGTGAATTTTCAAAGGGAAGGGCTGGGCTATAATCCTGTGAACAAAAAGAAGTTTGAAAATAAAATTTATACATCTTTTGTGCACAGTTCAAATATAGCCAGCACATCAACTAAAAATCTAAAAAAGAAAAATCATGTTGCACACACACATGCATCCACAAAGAAAATCAACTTGCATCAAAAATCTAAAAATACTGTTAGCACCTCCATGCATGTTAAACATACTTCTGCCACACACACACAACCACCTAGAAAGAAACTCTCATATATTTACTGTGGTAAATCTGGACATGCCATGCATGATTATTTCATTATGAAGAATGATGATTTGAGAGCATGTAGAAACTACACTGTTTTAAAAAATGTAAAGAAAGTCTTCACCACAAAACCTTCCATACATTGCAATCATTGTGGTAAATGGGGTTATACAACTTCACATTGCTCGTTATTGTTGAAGAGAAAGAACTCCCACTCAACACACCATGCTCACACACACAAATCAGTAGAACCCATGAGAAGAAAGAATATGATGCCACGTGCCTCTTACCATCACTTTGGAAATTCTGGGAATGTTAAGCATGATTATTTTCTAAAGAAAATGATGATTTGAATGTTGTCAAAAATTGGAAACCACATGCCCATGTTGCTGCTAACCCACAAGGACTCAAGATGGTTTGGGTACCTAAGAATGCCAAATGAGAAATCTATTTTACAGGTGTGCCATGTGAATGTAAAGCATGAAATTTATTTTCATCAAGAAGGTAAGGCACACGGGCCAAGTGGCATAAATCAGGTTGGAAGAAAAATCAAAAATTTAATCTGAGCACTCAAGTGATATCTCTCCTACTCTCTCCAGTGACTGTGTAAGGTTTTGATTCATTTTGAGTCATATAGTCATGTAGTCTTGCATATGTCTATACATGCATTCCATTCAGGATTGTTTGCATATTTATGTATATATCACTTGTCATATAACATCTTGTTGTAGGAGAGCTTGAAGATTCTTCAAATCATGATTTCACTACATATATTGAGTTTGCATACACTTTCACACTCTGTCATGCAAAAGTTGAACATTGTGTATTTATGCCATAATGCATTGCAAATCTGCATGCCTTCATCATCTTTGACTATATAGTATATCAAATGGTGATATGTGGAAGGGCAGGTTAAGCCTGTCTGAAAACTATCACTACGCGTGAGGTGATCTTCAGATCTAAGTTCTCCGCCTGGTACTATGAGTCATTTACTTAAAAGGCTACATATGACATTGGATTTTTACTGAGCATATCACATTCATGCACACTCTAAGGGGGAACAACAACATTCGTCATATAGGCTTAATGTTTGGGTTCACACATGAGTCATGCACTATATCTGGAGCTGTCTAAGGGATGTTGGTTGTTAAAATAATTTGTCATGCCATTGTCAATAAATTTGAATCGAAATTGACAACTCAAGTACTCTTGTCCTTGGATGCAGATTATACTCCCAAAATCTAAATGATGCAGGGCTAGTCATGGCCAAGCTTGAGTCAATGAAAGGAATACCTTGTAAGGATGAAAATGATGAGAACCCTATCAAGTTGTTACAAGAAGATGGGATACTTTGTGTGGAACAATCTTCAGGATCGACTTAAGCACAAACTGGTGAAAGTCCTTGTACGTGCTAAAGTAAGTACCCAAGGCATAGTATTAAAAGCCCGCATCCTTTGATTGAGAACAAGTTAAATAGCTAAAGTTGATCAAACACCTCTCACAAGACAAATCAAGTAAAAGACATTTTAGTGATTTGATTATATGAGAATAATATTTCTTTTGGAACTACTAATAATGCCTTTTGTGAAGATTTTGCTGGGATTGTGCAAGAAGACTTTAAAATACTCTCATGAGTAAACTGAATTTCAATCCTCTTTGGATTGCAGGTGAAAGGCTTTGAAGAAAATGGATTCTCAAGGCAAAGGTAAGAAAGTAAATCTGAAATATCAACCCTCGTGAGGTTGGTGATCTTAGTGATTGAAGGCTTCCAATCTTGTCTCCTAAACTAAGGTAATTCAACCTTGTCAATTCATGTAATGTCCTCTTTATCACTTGGTGACATATTCAAATGATAGGTATTGATTCTACAACCTGATCTGTCATATACCAGCCTCCTGTGATGGACTTGTTTAAGTGGTTGAATCAAATTGAAAATCTTGAGAAGTGTGAATAAAGTGATTGGCTTTGAATATTTTTCAATTTGAATTGCATGATGACATTTGAGCCTAATTGAGTATCTTGTATATCAAATACTGAGCAGTAAAAAGGTGGATCACATCCACCTGGGAACTCTCACTATGCGTGAGTTGGTCTTTGGATCAACGTTCTCCGCCTCATACTAGAACTCAGAGAAGTCAAATGGTTGATCCATGAATGAATCTTTGAACTGAGTTATTTCAATTAAAAATGTATTTTTACTCATGATTCAAATATTTGGCTAGTGAATGATTTTTAATTTCAAAACTTGTGAAATGCTCTTGAAAATCTGATTTTGAACAATTCTGAAAATTGGGTTGCATAGCTTAATTTTGATCATGTATATAACCTCATTCATAAAGATCATGTCAAAAAAAATGCTTGTTTGATCCATTAATTGAATGTGAATAGTCTCATGTGGAAGTTGTCACATTAGATTGGAAATAAAGCTCTCATCTTGTCAAAACAACTTGCATTCCACTCTCACATAGTTATAGGTTGCATACATCATAACTCAATGCATAAGGTGCTTTTAGATAATGCAAATGAAAATTAAAAGTTTGAATCACTTTGCACATTGTATCGCATTCTTATATGCTCATACGTTGGATTGCATTGGAACTCACGCATTAGTCGAACTTAGTTCATTCAGTTGGCATCCATTCAATTGGTATCAAGTTATCCATTCCATTGGTATCAAATTGACATCACATTGCTCGCATGCATGTCATAGTGCATTTGCATAAACTGCCAATGTGTGCTTGTGTGCTATTATATGCTATTCAACCCCATCCTTTGACACTTCTATAGCCTTATCCCTTCTTGCTAAATAATGCTACATTTGAGTCATTATTGGAGTGACTCATGTCGTACACTTTGGGGGAGTTATATTTCATAAGTGCATCTATTTAGGGGGACCTGCACTGTTATGTATTCATGATATTTTCGGTATACATGCTGAATTAAATTCGCACAATTCTTGCACAAAATGTGAAAATGAGTGTTAATGATAAGGATATATGAATTTCTTTTCAACACTCTCGAGATGTTAAACTTGCTGCATGTATGTTGAAGAGATAGTTGAGGAAAAAGCTGCCTACCCATCCTTGTTGTAAAAATGTGAAATGAAAATGAAAGATAGAGCAATGCTCGGTCTCACTGAGTAAACTGGGCACATGTCACTTGAGATGTGATGTGGTTCATATCTGAGAAGTGTTGACTAGTATCTCTATTCAAAATGAGGTGAAATAGTTCAGCATTCTGAGTAACCGGGGATTCTGGCATGAGCTCCATGTGTCTACTCGTGTAAAAAGGAATTATTTGAACCTGATCACTCTTGAAAAATTCTGACTATCATGTGATATTGGTTGAGTTGAAAAATGTTAGTGAAAACTCATTGCAGTAGAGCGTAGTCTCCAATACGCTGTTCTCAAAATTAAAGTGTAGTATGTAAATGATCTCCTTGTGTTAATCTGAAAATCTGAATATCCATATTGCAACTATCATTTTTCATGTTACTCACTTACACATCCGGAAATTTGATTCATTATGTATTCAGAAAATTGATTGACTGCTTTAGCAATTGCATGAATCTCCTATATGATTGTACAATCTCCCATGTGCTACACATGTACATTCTGGTTAGCATGACTCTCTTGCATCTTTCTTATACCCATTCCCTTCTTATATATGTACGAGGGAGATTGCATGTATGTTTATATGTAACTGTTCGGTTGCATTATGTGCACTTCATGAGTCATCATCAGCATATACATAGCTTCATGCATTTAAATAGAAAATGTAAAAATCAAAAAATCAACAAAATTCCAAAATTTTGGACTTCAATTTCTTTACTCTTGCTATGGGGTATCTGCCTTCATTTTGTGTCATGGGAACCAAACTTTGTGACCCCCACATATGAATAATCAACATGGTCTTTGAACTCATCTTTTGCCCTAGTCTATTTTCATGTAATTATATGCTTGCCTTGAGTTTCATGCATTTCAAACCAAAATACAAAAATTAGAAAATTTAAAAATCAAAGAAAATCCTTTTGATATGCCCTCCTGCTCTTGTTTGTTGTGAGAATCTGACATGGGATCTAGATTTTGAATGCTATCGTGCTAAATACCTCATCTTGTGCACATCTTCCTCCACTGGTTCATATCCTTGAGGCCAATCACCACCTTCAATTAGTATCAATACATGCTTGGCTGTATTTGCTTTGGATGGTATCAAATTGATTTGTGAGAATAATCACCAATTGGTTTCCTCTGATTCGAATCATATTACTTTCTTCATCCATGATTTGCCCTTGCTTCTTCTGATTTGATAAGATGGGCTATTGCTGTTTCAAAGGGAGTTAAGCTTGCTCTTCCTTATTTGGCTTCTTCCAGCTCGCTTGATACGGTTGTTGTAGGAGATAGATTTGCATTATCTTCCTTTTTGATTATGTCGAAGGGGGAGAAAAATTTATGATTGTGTGTGACAGGGGGAGACGAATATATGTGCCATTATGTTGTATCCACTCTTTTGTCATCATTAATAAGTTATCATTAAGTTTGTCACCATCAATGAGTTTGTCATCATCAAAAAGGGAGAGATTGTTGAGTTATGGTTTTGATGATTGTTGTAATTGTTAAGTTATGATTTTGATGATAACTAAACTTAATGTGTGATTACGTGATGATAACTAAATTTAATTTGTGATTACGTGATGATAACTAAACTTATGGTTGATTACACATGTTCTTGATGATTGTGTTTATTCATCTTATTTTTTATGCTAGTTGCATATGTTGGTTCTACAAGAGGCAAGAGGTTTCATAACCTCTTTAATGTCAACAAGCATGGTATTAACCCTGACTATCTTGCATGCATGATCAAACTCATGGCAGTAACCTGGTGAACCAAACGTGTGGATAAGCACCCCCTGCTCCTCTACAATTCATTATAGGTGGTATATGTCATTTACTGTCAAGCAGCATTGGTAAGATTCTTACCTTGTCATAGTCATCAATCTCACCATGGATATTCCATATACCTCTCATTTATAAACTTCATTCATGATATTTGAGGTTCACAGTGATAACTTGGTTTGATAACTTACAAGCTCACTCTTCAAATGCATTAGTTTCTCATTCCAATCATGGTAACATGCTCAAATGGTCTTGATGTTTCTAATGCATAAACCAAGTGAAATCCAACCCCCAAATGTATGAAATAAACATCTACTTAAAGTCATTTTTATTTGGATGTATTTCATTGGGCAAACACTTCAACTTTGTAGGACAAGGTCATTCCGGTCAATTAGAATCGCCAAACACAAAAAGTCTCATACTGCAAAACTGGCGGTCGACAGCCCCAGGTCGACCAGCAGCAGCGGTCGACCGCCCAAGGTCGACTGAAAATTCCAGGGATCAAATTTCTATAGGGTTTCTCATGAGCGGTCGACCGCCAGCTTCCACACATCGATCGCCAGTCCCAAGCCAACAAAAGTTGACTTTTTCTCCACTTTGAGAAGAGCCATTCTCCTTGTATTTCTTTAATCCAAATGACACACAATCATCCACAAAACGTGGATCTGGTCTGGAGGATGTCAAAGGACCATTCGAAGGTTATAAAACCTACACAAGAAGGGTTGGAAACCCTAATGCTTCAATTGGAGCAAGAGAGATCAAGGGAGGCTAGAGGAGGTGATTCACATGTACTGTAGCACCTTCATGAATAGTGCTTCGGGTTGGAGTTCTTCATCCTTTCCAAGGGATTCAAGGTTAGATCTGAAGCCATCAATCTCCAAGCAAATTTAGAAGCAAGCAAGCCCTCAAGGGAGATCAAATCTGCATCCTTAAATCTCTCCATCAACCCAAGGTGATTCAAGGCGACTCAAGGTTAGATCTGAAGCTAGCAACCTTCAAAGAAGTGAAGAAGCAAGCAAACATTCAAGAGAGATCAACCAAGCCATTTAAGTGAAGTAGGAAGCATTGTTCCAAGTTCTACATCATACATTCAGGGGGAAACCAAACCAAGAGATTTCTAAACTCTGCTCTATTCATCTTGGTGTTTTGAATTTCAAGTCTTGTTCTTTGTAATCTAAAGATATAGGTGTGTGTGTGGATCAAGTTAGATCTGTGGTCATGTGTGGTCGTGGTGTTCTATTCGTGTGTGCCTAGGTCTTCTTAGATCTACGTGTGTGTGTGGATTTATCCATATCTTGTGTTTCTGTGTGTGGAGGGCTGCACTTGTGGCAGCGGGTGTTTTTTTTTGTTGATCCGCTTGTTGGATCGTGTTGGAGACTTTCTCTCCGTGTGTGTGTGTGTATTGGGGCGCGTCCCCGTGTGTGTGGCCAGGCGTCGTCTTGCATGTGTGTTTGGAGTGTTGTCTCCATTTGGGGATTTATCCCCAAGTGAAACCTCACTGGGTTTGGTGAGGGGTGGACGTAGGATTGCCGTCGTTGCATCCGAACCACCTTAAAAACCACTGTGCATTGTGTGTTATTTGTGTGGTTTGATTTTTTTCGTTGTATGGTCGTGTGGGAACGGAAAGATTGAGAGAATTTGTTAATTAGTTTTCATTTGCTAATTATTGTTTATCACATATTTTGTAAAAAGCCAAAAGTTTTCTTAAAATTTATTATCGCCCAATTCACCCCCCTCTTAGGTGTCATTGATCGCGGGACTTTAGTGGTTCCATGTCATCGACTCCCACACCTCGCACAAGACGTTGCTTGGCCGCACCTGGGTACAAGAGAACATGGTGGTGCCCTCCACGCTACACCCGTGCCTCAAATACACCCATGAAGGGAAGGAGGGGAGGATATTTGTCGACCACCACCCGTTTAAAGTATTCGAGTGTCACCTATTGGACACTCCTCTATATGCAGAACGGTCTCAGAAGACCTCTGAAGCCAATTTTGTTAAGGTTGTTGCATCCCTAAGGTTTTGATGATGTCACACACTATAAATCAATTTATTTTTATCCCTAGATCAACTTATACATTCGGTGCATTTACTTGTTTCAAAACATGAAGGAAGTCTGTGGCAATAACCTTATGGTCCGTGCATAACATGTCCTTGCATCTTTCCTCTCGAGGACGGTGCAAGCTCTGGTCGGTGCAATCGTCGTCTGGTATGGACCGTTAGATCTTGTCTCTTCATCTCAGTGCAAGTACGTCTTGATGCAAGTGGTGTCTTGTACTTCTCATTATCAATTCGGTGCAAGTCTCTGTCTCACTAACAACACTATAGCCCCGTTTCCATCTCGGTGCATTACGTGTCTAGACATAAATTGGCTCAGTGCATTTCATTGTACTTCATTGCAGCATACACTTTTAGGTTCGTGCATATCTTGTTTGTGCATCTTTGTGCGTCTTGCCTTTCAGACTCGGTGCAAGGTCTGTCTTGCATCCGTTTTTGTTCGGATGATTCTTCTCTTTCATCTCGCTACAATACTCGCATATCCAACTCGGTGCATTTACTGTGTTACACAGTTGTTTTTAAGAGTCCGTGCATATCCTTGATCCTTTCCTTTGACTCAGTACAAAGTCTTCGTCGTGTGCCTCTTGGACCCATGTCTGTGCACACCAGCTGCACGGGTGGACGCTAGAGTCTATGCACATGGGGTCAATCTCTTTAGTAAGTCAATTCAATGGTTGACTTCAAAATCTCTACTCAGTGCATGTTATGTCTAATCACATTCGGTGCAACATTTGCCTCATGTTTTATATATATATCCGGTGCATCTCTCCCAGCTCGTGCATTTAGCACTTATATGCTCAATGCAATGTCACCCTTCTTACCAGAATCCGAAATGCTTTCTTCTAATTGTCTGTCAGGTATTTTCTTTGAGAAGAATAAGAATGGCTCGTGATCCCAGTATGGAGGAGGTGGCAGGATCGTGACACATGGAGAGAAGTGAGGTGGGATTCTGCCACGTGGGCTAAGGACTTTAAGCGGGAACAATGGAAAGTACACGCCCGTCCTCTGATGCTCTATAAAAGCGAATGCTGAGCAGAAGAAATAGAACAACGAAAACAGAAAAGAGAGGAGAAGGAGAAAGAGAGCCAGCAGAAGCAGAAGAGAAAGAAAAATTTCTGGGAGGGAGAAGTGTTCGTGAATGAGAAGATCTGCTTCTGCGGAAGCTACATTATCTTTATTTCTAAAGAATATTATCGTTTACCGATCGCTGTGTTTTCAAGTTTTTCTTTGTTCATCTTCATTCCATATTGTTACCCTCCACTGTTCGGAGGAAGGGAGAGGTTCTCCAGTTCCCTTCAGTGTCTTGGAGGAAGAGAGGTTCAATCCTCTGGTTGTGTGAGTTACTTGGGAGTAACTCCACAGGGTTCCCTTTGCAGCATGCAAAGGAAGGGAGATTGTTCTCCGATGCTCTTCTTCTGGTCGATCAGAAGTTTGAGGAGGTTGTTCCTCTGTACAAGCTATTTGGCAGCGGTTGTTGCAGACTGAGTCTGCTGTGTGTGACTCAAGTGCAAGGAAGCCTTACTCGATTGAGTAAGGGGTGGACGTAGATTGCAGATAGCAATCGAACCACCTAAAAAATTTGCAGTCTCATTTGTGGTTTGGTTGTTTTTCGTGTGCTGCTCTCCAACTTCTTGTTTTTTAAAAAAAAAAAAAATTTTAGGGGAGGGGAAATGGGGGACAAGCACCTCCCGGTGAGAGGCACGGCTTGAACCCGTGCCCTCCTGCCACCTGCGCAGGAGGGGGGGAGGGGGGTGTCCACCCCGCCACTGGCGGGGGGACACTCTCCAACTTCTTGTGACTTTGCTTCTTTGTGATTGGTTTCTCGATATCACTTCTTCTCTTATCATCTTCGTTGTCTATTTTACGTGGCCTTTATCTCTATAGCTTGAGGGGCCAAGAATTTGTGGCTGTGTTTTATCGGATTGGGGAGTGATCTATTCATCCCCCACCTTCTATCTCACTCTCCGATGCGCGTATCATTTGGTATCAGAGCAGGTTTTCACCATGTGGGCCAACGGTCAGGCTAACCCTAATGGTCCTCGAAGCTTTATGGCTGAGGGACAATCTATTAGTCGTCCTCCTTTCTTTGATGGTAACAATTATCTATTCTGGAAAAATAGTATGGAGGTATTCATCAGGGCGCAAAGCCACAAGTTGTGGAGGGTGATTACCACAGGGACATACGAGCTACCCCCGAACGAGGAGTCATGGACAGATCACCAAGTCAAGCAATCGTCGCTCAACTGGACAGCCCTAAACATCATCCAGTGTGCTGTACACCCAGACGAATACGCTCGCATCTCAGCATGCAGGACGGCCAAGAAAATGTGGGACGAGCTGGAATTAATCTACGAAGGTACAGCTCAAGTGAGAGCAACAAAGGTAAATCTCCTCACCTCTGAATATGAGATGTTTAAAATGAAATCAGAGGAGACCATAACTGAGATGTATGCCAGATTGTCTCTGATCATGAACAGTCTTAAGGGGCTTGGAAAAGAGATGGCTGAGGGAGACGTTATCAGGAAGATTCTTAGATCTCTAACCCCTCCATGGCATACAAAAGCCACTGTGATAGAAGAGTCAAAGGATCTGACGACTACGACTGTCACCGAACTCATAGGATCCCTTATGATGTATGAGATGAACATTAAAAGGAATGGTGAGGGAAGCGACAGAAAGAACAAGAATATTGCCCTCAGGGCATCCCGCAGCAAGAGAAGTAGCAGTAGCGGGAGTAGTGGTTGCGAGTCTGATGGATTGTCAGATCTCGACCAAGAGGAGCAAGCAATGCTTACTCGCCAATTCATAAAATTCTTAAGGTCTAAGGGAAAGACCTTCAGGAGGAAGAAGTCATACACTTCTGGTAAGAACTTCGATTCCAGCAATGACAAAGGTAGGAGTACTAAGAGAATTACATGTTTTCATTGCAGGAAACCCAGACACATGAAAGGGGACTGCCCTGATCTTCAGAAGAAAGGTCCCAACCCTCAGAAGAAGAGCTCGAAAGTGTAGAAGAAGAAGCCACAAGCAACGGTCTGCACCTGGAGCGATGAAGAAGAGGATCCGGAAGACAATTCCTCAGAGGAGGATGAAGAAGGAATTTTCCTGATGGCAAACAGCGAAGAGGAGGTAACAAATATCTTTGAGAATTTCTCTATCGATGACTGGGAAGATGCCTATGCAGAACTGTTAGATAAGTTCAATTCACTTAGTAAAGAGCATAGGATTCTGAAGAGAAAATTTAATACCAATGTTGAAGAACAAATGCAAATCTGTAAGGAAAATCAGAAACTAAAAGAAGAATTGGAAGAAATGACTTCTCTGGAAAAGGAAAATGAAAAGCAAACTCTTGAGAACCAGAAGTTCACACACAGCTCAACCAACTCAAGATTAAATTTGAAGAATGTCTGAATGGAAATAGTGTGATCACAGAGAAGTATGAAGTTGTTAAGAAAGTCAACTCTGAACTTTTAAAAAATTGTGAGTCTATACAAAGAGAGTTGGAGGACAAACAAAAAGTTTTAGAAAATTTTGTTCAAGGAAAATCGAATCTGGACACTATACTAGGTACAAGGGTTAATTTCAACAAGGAGGGTTTAGGCTATGACCCATCCAACAAGAGACCATTTCAGTTTAAGACTACCACCTTCTGCCCAGAAAAGGGAAAAGAAAAGCTGGACACCCCATCCAGCTCAAATAGAAACCAGAGTGTTCAATGTCCAAAAGAAAATTTAACAAACAATACTGGACAATCATCTAAAATAGGAATGAATTTTGTGAAGAACTTCACTAAGCCCATTCGCCAGAACATAAGTGGTAGCTGGACCAAGTAAATGAATCAGAATAAAAGTTAGAACTACTACAAAAGAATGGGTCCTGACAGGAGCTACTGGAGAAACAACACTCATCCTCAAAAATTTGTTAATCAACAAGCTCACAGGAGATACCCCAGGGATGAGAAACCTAATAAGTAGAATAGATTTCATTTCTCCAGACTAGCTGGACATACCTCCACTCACAACTTCAATAGACCAGAAATTAAGGTGCATGAAAAAACCAAGTTGAGATAATTATGGATCCCTAAACATCTACTTAAAGAATTGAATGATGTCTTTGGACCCAACTCATCTTGGGTTCCGAACTACTTTGCTTGATTTTGCTTGTGTAGGTGTGCCTGGCAGCTGAGAACAACAAATGGTATCTCGACAGTGGCTGCTCCAGGCACATGACAGGAGACTGATCCAAGTTCAGCAAGTTAGAAATGAAGGTAGGGGGTCTGGTCAAATTTGGAGGAAAGAATAAAGGTAAGATCATTAGGGTCGGCACTGTTCGTAAGTCTTCCACTAACTCCATTGAGAAAGTTTTACTTGTGGGAGGTCTTCAACACAATCTGATTAGCTTAAGTCAATTATGTGATAAGGGTCACAGGGTTGTGTTTGACAATAATTCATGCAAAATCTTTGAAATGAATTCTGATAGCATTAAATTTGTAGCCAACAGAACCAATAATGTCTACTTGGTAGACATAGATGTTGAGTCTGATTCAAATCTTTGCTTATCTGCCAATTCTGAAAGTGACGCTTTTGTTTGGCATAGACGTTTAGGCCATGCTAGCTTCTCCACTTTAAATAAATTGATCAAGCATGATTTAGTTAGAGGCTTGCCTAAAACCAAGTTCTGTCCAACTTCAAAAGTCTGTAATGCCTGTGCTCTAGGCAAACAGACCCGAATGTCCTTCAAGCTAAGATCTGAGCCATTGTCGTCTAGAACAATGGAACTTCTTCATATGGACCTTTTTGGTCCTACTAGAACTCAGAGTCTTAATGGAAGTAGATTTGGTTATGTGATCATTGATGACCACTCCAGATTTTCATGGAATTTCTTCTTAGCCAACAAAAATGATGCTTTTCAAAAATTCAAACAATTTTTTAATAAAGTCAAACAAGAAGGAAAATATAGAATTTGTTCAATTCAATCTGACCATGGAGGTGAATTTGAGAACTCCATGTTTTCTGAACTGTGTGAAAGAGAGGGACTTACACACAAGTTTTCTTCTCCAAGGACACCAGAGCAGAATGGAATTGTGGAGAGAAGAAATCTGTAGCAACCCGTATAAAATTAAAAGAAATAAATTTAGATAAATTGAAATAAACTAAAAGATTAAGTGAACAAATGAAAAAGGTTGAAACAAGAAGAACAAAGCCCTGATGAAATTAACGCCTTGGAGCAAGGCGCTACGCCCTCATCTAAGGTGCATTTTTAAGAAAGGATGCCCACGTTTCACGGCGTCAAATTTCAGACGGCCAAAATAAATAAAAGGCATAAAAAGACAATAAAAAGAGTAACGCCCTTTACATGGACGCGTTTCAACAAGAAATGACGCAGGTCAAGGCGTCAATTTAAAATTCGACGCCCTAGCATAAGGCGTTAATTCCATTCCAGTTTCGTTCGAACCGGGAACTTATCCAGGGTAAGTTGATAACTATGAGAAAGAGTTCGAATGTAGTAATAACTCTATCATGGAAGTGTTACTTCCAATCGAACACTAACCCTATTAGGTTTCACCCAGATCCTATAAATACCCCCTAAATTAAGCCTGATCGATATTTTGGCGTTCGATTCTTCTAAAGGTATGTGAAGAACAGGAGGTTCTTCCTTATTCTTTCTCCGTATACGATCTTATGAAGAACACTAATTGATTCTTCATCTTCTTTATTTTCGTAGGTAATCGGCCTGCCAAGCATGAAGAACAAGGTAATGTTCTTCCTCTTCCTTCTCCTCTGATTATGTGCAATGAAGAAACTAATGTATGCAGTTTCTTCTTCTTCTATAGGATCTGCAAACAGTTGACAGGGAAGAACAGAGGATCCTTCGTCACCTGCCTTCGTCCGTTGTTTGAGTTCTGGGGATACTCTGTTCATAACAGAGTATCGTAAAGCATCTCCAAATCCTCAGAACCTTCACCCAGATAACTATCAAGGTAGGTTTTCTTAGGGATTGTAGCCCAAACTAGCATATTAATAATTATAACATCATCTGTTAATACATGCATATAGATTTCATGCGTTTTGATTAGTTTCTAAAGAGTTTTTGAAAGAAACGCCCCTATCAAGGGCGCTAAATTACAAGAAACGACCATGACTAGGTCGTCAATTTCATATTTGACGCCCTGCACAGGGACGTCAATTTCTTTTAATTACTAAATACCATGTTTAAAAATTATATATCAATTCAAACATGATTCTAGATTAATGCATGATCAATCTCTTGTAATCCTGCTATTTTTCTGGTCCTGACCCTATAACATGTTTCCTGAAATTTCATCGTCTCGAAATTGTAAAATTGTGAATTAATGACCTTGTCCAGGTCATCTTTTATTGAACTGACGCCCCATACAAGGGCGCTTTCTGTAAACTAACGCCCCTGTCTAGGGCGTGTTTTATGAAAATTTCCAGATTTTTAATATTCTGTAAAAATTAGAAATATTGAAAGGATGACTTCTATACATGTCGTCAAATTTAATATAAACGCCCCTGATTAAGGCGTTAATTTCATGAAAAATGACTTTACCAAAGTCGCTATTTTCTGAACTACTGATTTTTCCTGATTACTGTTATCCGAGGGTTTCATTATACATACATACATATACATTGGCACTATTACTCCACTCCGTGAGTATAGTCCCATGTTTTCTACGATGATTTATCGCATTACACACTCAATTCTCGTTGACATACAAGCTCTCCATTGGACATTCTGTTCCTTTGGACTAGCAAGTTAGTCATAGAGACCTCCGTAAGACTCCTCGCCGCCTTGGATTCCCTCAAGGCCGACTGAGCTGGTTGTACCCTAAAAACTCATTACACAATCTTTGCCATGTCCCTCTATAGAAACATGGTAATACCGGCTCTCATGTCATGCCATGGGTATGATATGAGAATTATCTTAATGAACAGGGAAGAATATGCCGTTGTTATGATGTTCTTGTAAACCCCAATTCTATATCAACATTGTTATGATGTTCTTGTAAACCCCAATTCTATATCAACATTGTTATGATGTTCTTGTAGACCCCAATTCTATATTAAACTTGATGTTCTTGTGAACCTCAATTCTATATAAAAGAGTGTCTCTACTTACTTATCATGGTACCCGAGTTAAGGGAACCAATTCCACCTAGTTTTATCGAAAGTGCGATTGTACCGTTATTATCGCCTATTGGTGTCAAATGTCATATCTTTGGACTCCAATCTCTCAAAGTTGTCTTACATGACTACAAGCTTATTTATTGAAATTCCATGATGGCTATACACAAAAATGTGGATGTTAAAAATACATGACTAATGCCTGCGCATATAGGGCCCGATCTGGTCCTAGGAGGAGACCCGAAAGTACTAGTGCCCATGGGAGTTGAATGATAATGGTATTGGCATTATACCGAAGTGCATGACTAGCTTGATTGAACATTCCACACATCTTGTACTTGACTTGATATTACATGACTTGCGTGGCCCGAAAAAGGGTAATTACTTGCGTGTTTGAACGTGATAGCCAAATTTCATCTTGACATGATAAAGTACTTGCTTGAATATCTTGATATCATTTGATATAAGTTCTTGAAAGTTCATGACTAGTTCTCCTTGTTACCTTATTGTTATATTCTCTTTCTATCTTGTCGTTTTATGCGAGCATGCATAGCTATAGTGCATTCATGAAAGATGTAATTACTTAAACCCCTTTGCTAGTTCCTGAGATATAATTTCCTACTGAGCATTCGCTCACTCCGTGTTGTCCCTACTTTTCAGGTAAGTCCGACGATGAGGAAACTCAAACGGATGGGGAAAATCAAGAGTGAAAGAGATAGAGCTTCTTCCGTGTTATCTAGTCTTTTTCATATTTTCTTGAGTCAACCTTGTATTTTTCCTTTATTTTAGTTAGTACTTCAAAGGTTTGTAATAGACATATTCTTATGAAGAAATAAAGGATTGGGTTATCTTTACTTTTGCGCATCTCTGTCTTTGTGTCGAATACACTATTACTCTGATTGACATAATTGATATAAACTCGTCACGCATCTCCGGGTATCTTCCGCTCTCGGGGCGTGACAGTTTTTGTGGTATCAGAGCCTAGGGTATTCAATTCCTAGGAAGCCCAAGTCCAAGGATAAGTTTTAAACCTTTAACCAGTGAGATTGGGTAGAGCTAAGGGTTAAAAGTAACATAGAAATACTAGTCTTTAAATACAAATCACGTATTAATATAGTTATGGTAATTGTAGGATAATGGCTGCCGAACGTGCTCAATGGCGCAACATGCAGCGTACACTTCAAGGCATGACTCAAGTACTGCAACAAGTAGCACAGGGAGGTGGACAACGAGCAGGAAGTCTCCACCAGACTTTCAAGAACATGAACCCGCCCAAGTTCACGGGTTCTACTGATCCAGATGACGCTGAACACTGGATTAGGGAAACAGAACAAATATTCCCTGTTATGCAATGCACGGATCAAGATAAGGTCTTATTAGCTACTTTTCAGTTAGAAAGGGATGCTAGATGCTGGTGGGAATCAATAGAGGCTACTATAAATCAAGATCAGGTTACGTGGGAGGAATTCGTTGAACACTTCAACGTAAAATATTTCTCGGACCGAGTTCAGGAAAAGAAGGCTGCAGAATTTGTTGCATTAAAGCAACGATCTTTGTCAATGGTCGAGTATGAGGCCCAATTCTCTAGATTGTCTCGGTATGCTAAGCACTTAGTTAGCACCGAGAAGATGGAAGCTAGGAGGTTCCTAAACAGGCTCAGGCCCCAATATATTACCCAACTGGCACCGATGGACATTCAGGTCTATTCGGAGATAGTATGCCGCGCACAACTGTTAGAAGATGCCACAGAACTATCTGATAGGATTCGTGGTAAGGATAAGAAGGAACAAGTTACAGGATCGGGTTCCTTTAAACCCAACTTCAAGAAGAGGCCTAGCAATGGAGGTATTTCCTCGCAAGAGCAAAAGTTCAAGAAGACCAAGCCCTTCTCTATCACCACTACCTCTTCAAATATAGTGTGCAAACATTGTGATAAAGCGGGTCATAGAGCAGAAGAATGTTGGAGGAAACTTGGAGCATGTCTCCGTTGTGGGAGTCGTGAGCATCGGATTCCCGATTGCCCACTACTAAATAACCAAGCCGATGACGGAAAGTGCCCAGTAACCAAGAATGCTCGTCTTCATGCAATCAAGGAGACCGAGCAAGAAGAAGAAGGTGGCTTAGAGGAAGGTACATTGAAAGTTTGTTCCAAGAATGCATATGTCTTAATTGATACTGGTGCATCGCATTCTATTATTTCTAAGAAGTTTGCTGACCCATTACCCCTAGAACCGGAATGGATGAAGTTAGTTTTGTCTACTCCTCTGGGTGATGAGACTGATATTACACATCATTACCAAAACTGCGAAGTATTGGTTCAGGGTAGAAATCTCCCTATTGATCTCATATGTTTAGATCTGAAAGAGTATGATGTTATACTAGGAACATATTGGTTATCCAAGTATCAAGCAACGGTTGATTGCCGCAATAGCAAGGTTACATTCAAGGAATTTCCAGAACTAATCTTTACTAGCCCCAAGGGTCGGAGCAGATCCCCTCTTATTTCAGCTCTCCGAGCTAGCAAGCTCATCAAGAAAGGATGTGCATCTTTCCTTGCCTTTGTCACAGTTAAAGAAGCTAAGGAAGCTAAGCTAGAAGACATTCCAGTGGTGCAGGAATTTCTGGACGTGTTTCCGGAAGATTTGCCGGGATTACCCCCGCAAAGAGAAGTGGCCTTCACCATTGACTTAGTCCCTGGTGCTGGTTCGATTTCAAAGGCACCTTATAGGATGTCACCTGCTGAACTCAAGGAGTTAAAAGAGCAATTGATGGAACTCATTAAGAAATGATTCATTAGACCAAGTACTTCCCCGTGGGGAGCGCCTGTATTATTTGTAAAGAAGAAAGACGGATCCATGAGGTTATGCATCGACTATCGACAGTTGAATCATCTCACTATCAAGAACAAGTATCCACTGTCGAGAATCGATGAATTGTTTCATCAAATTTCAGGATCCAAGTACTTTTCCAAAATTGATCTTAGGTTAGGATATCACCAACTAAGAATCAAGGACGAGGATATTCATAAAACCGCATTCAGAAGCAGGTATGGCCATTATGAATTTGTTGTTATGCCTTTCGGACTAACGAATGCCCCTGCTGCCTTTATGCAGTTCATGAATAGTATATTCAGGCCTTATTTGGATCAATTCGTGGTGGTCTTTATTGATGATATATTGATTTATTCCAAGACCAAGGAAGAGCATGAGGAACATTTGAGGATTGCATTACAAATATTGAGGACAAACCAGTTATATGCAAAACTTAGCAAGTGTGAATTCTGGCTTGAAGAAGTGACTTTTCTCGGACATGTTATATCAAAGGATGGCTTGTTTGTAGACCCATCAAAGGTTGAAGCTGTAAGGAACTGGGAAAGACCGACCAATGCTAGCGAGATCCGAAGTTTCTTAGGTCTTTCCGGCTATTACAGGCGATTCATCAAGGATTTCTCTAAAATCGCCGTGCCACTTACGAGGTTAACTCGCAAGGAGATCCGTTATGAGTGGAGTGAGGAATGTGAAAGAAGCTTCCAAACTCTCAAGGATCATCTTACTACAGCTCCTATCTTGGCATTGCCAATTGAAGGAGAAAAGTTTGAGGTATACACTGATGCTTCTGGCATTGGCCTCGGATGTGTTCTAATGCAACAAGGGAAGGTTATAGCCTACTCTTCTCGTCAATTAAAGAAGCATGAAGAGAACTACCCCGTCCATGACTTAGAATTGGCCGCGGTAGTATTTGCACTCAAAATATGGAGACATTATCTTTATGGAGTACAGTTTACTGTATACTCCGATCACAAGAGTCTCAAATATCTTTTCTCACAGAAGGAGTTAAATATGAGGCAAAGACGATGGCTGGAATATCTCAAGGACTTCGACTTCAATATACAATATCATCCCGGAAAGGGTAATCATGTAGCAGATGCCCTTAGTCGAAAGCCGAGAGCACTGTTAGCCAATTGTATGATTCAAGAATGGAAGTTGCTGGAGCAATTCTCTGAACTCAATATAAGCATGGACACGGACCCTAGGTGCGTCATATTATCTCACATAAGTATTCAGTCAGACCTACTAACTGAAATACAAGGACTTCAGGGTGATGATCCAACATTAGTGGAGGTCAAGGGCAGATTAGAAGGACAATCGGATTTCCAATTAACTTCTGATAGAAGATTGTTATTCAAGAATAGAACTTGTATACCAGACTGCCCAGAATTGAAGAAGAAGATCTTAGATGAAGCTCATAGGTCAAGGTATACGATTCATCCAGGATCTACAAAAATGTACCAAGATGTAAAAAGAAATTTTTGGTGGCCCAACATGAAAAGAGAAATAACGGACTACGTATCACACTGTCTCACGTGCCAATAAGTCAAGGCGGAACACCAAAAGCCTGCTGGAAAACTACATCCTCTAGATATCCCTAAATGGAAGTGGGAGGATATTGGTATGGATTTCATCATGGGTTTATCTAAATCAAAAAGAGGACATGATGGAATATGGGTTATCATTGACTGATTGACTAAATCAGCGCATTTCTTGCCAATCAAGAGTCGATGGTCAGTTGATGTCTTAGCTGCACTGTACATCAAGGAAATAGTCAGATTACATAGTATTCCTGTTTCAATCGTGTCTAACAGAGATCCCCGTTTTACTTCTCATTTTTGGAAAGGACTACAACATTCGTTGGGGACGAGACTTAACTTTAGTACAACTTTTCATCCTCAAACAGATGGTCAGACCGAGAGAACCAATCAAGTAGTCGAAGATATGCTAAGAGCATGCATTACTGATTTTGGTGGAAACTGGCATGATCACTTGCCTCTGGTTGAATTTGCATACAATAATAGCTACCAGGTAAGTATACGAATGGCACCTTTTGAAGCCTTATACGGAAGGAGTTGTCGATCACCCTTATGCTGGGATGAAGTTGGAGAGAAACAACTATTAGGTCCAGACATGGTAAGGGACACTACCGAGAAGATACAATTGATCAGAGAAAGACTACAAGTTACTCAGTCTAGACAAAAGGCTTATGCCGACACAAGAAGAAGAGATCTTGAATTCCAAGTTGGAGATCATGTATTTCTCAAGATATCGCCTGGACGTGGAATACGAAGATTTGGTGTTAAGGGCAAGCTTACACCAAGATTTATCGGACCTTTTGAGATACTAGAAAGAGTTGGCGAGGTTGCTTATCGCATCGCATTGTCACCTCAACTGTCCAAAGTACATGATGTGTTCCACATATCTATGTTGAAGAAGTATGTGCATGATCCATCACATATTATTGAGCATGGAAATCTGGTAATCCGGAAAGATCTCACATATGAGCAGAAGCCCATAAGAATACTAGATCGAGAAGTACGAACCCTAAGGAATAAGGCTATTCCCATGCTAAAAGTACAATGGAATAAGAATTCAGAACATGAAGCTACATGGGAGACCGAGGAATCTATGAGGAAGTGATTTCCAGAGTTATTTTAGAAGGTATGAACTCTACACTCTCCATATGTAAATATATGCTATGAATTTGGGGACCAAATTCTTTTAAGTGGGGGAGGGTGTAGCAACCCGTATAAAATTAAAAGAAATAAATTTAGATAAATTGAAATAAACTAAAAGATTAAGTGAACAAATGAAAAAGGTTGAAACAAGAAGAACAAAGCCCTGATGAAATTAACGCCTTGGAGCAAGGCGCTACGCCCTCATCTAAGGCGCGTTTTTAAGAAAGGACGCCCACGTTTCACGGCGTCAAATTTCAGACGGCCAAAATAAATAAAAGGCATAAAAAGACAATAAAAAGAGTAACGCCCTTTACATGGACGCGTTTCAATAAGAAACGACGCACGTCAAGGTGTCAATTTAAAATTCGACGCCCTAGCATAAGGCGTTAATTCCATTCCAGTTTCGTTCGAACCGGGAACTTATCCAGGGCAAGTTGATAACTATGAGAAAGAGTTCGAATGTAGTAATAACTCTATCATGGAAGTGTTACTTCCAATCGAACACTAACCCTATTAGGTTTCACCCAGATCCTATAAATACCCCCTAAATTAAGCCTGATCGATATTTTGGCGTTCGATTCTTCTAAAGGTATGTGAAGAACAGGAGGTTCTTCCTTATTCTTTCTCCGTATACGATCTTATGAAGAACACTAATTGATTCTTCATCTTCTTTGTTTTCATAGGTAATCGGCCTGTCAAGCGTGAAGAACAAGGTAATGTTCTTCCTCTTCCTTCTCCTCTGATTATGTGCGATGAAGAAACTAATGTATGCAGTTTCTTCTTCTTCTATAGGATCTGCAGACGGTTGGCAGGGAAGAACATAGGATCCTTCATCACCTGCCTTCGTCCGTTGTTTGAGTTCTGGGGATACTCTGTTAATAACAGAGTATCCCAAAGCATCTCCAAATCCTCATAACCTTCACCCAGATAACTATCAAGCTAGGTTTTCTCAGGGATTGTAGCCCAAACTAGCATATTAATAATTATAACATCATCCGTTAATACATGCATATAGATTTCATGCGTTTTGATTAGTTTCTAAAGAGTTTTTGAAAGAAACGCCCCTATCAAGGGCGCTAAATTACAAGAAACGACCATGACTAGGTCGTCAATTTCATATTTGACGCCCTGCACAGGGACGTCAATTTCTTTTAATTACTAAATACCATGTTTAAAAATTATATATCAATTCAAACATGATTCTAGATTAATGCATGATCAATCTCTTGTAATCCTGCTATTTTTCTGGTCCTGACCCTATAACATGTTTCCTAAAATTTCATCGTCTCGAAATTGTAAAATTGTGAATTAATGACCTTGTCCAGGTCGTCTTTTATTGAACTGACGCCCCCATACAAGGGCGCTTTCTGTAAACTAACGCCCCTATCCAGGGCGTGTTTTATGAAAATTTTCAAATTTTTAATATTCTGCAAAAATTAGAAATATTGAAAGGACGACTTCTATACATGTCGTCAAATTTAATATAAACGCCCCTGATTAAGGCGTTAATTTCAGGAAAAATGACTTTACCAAAGTCACTATTTTCTGCACTACTGATTTTTCCTGATTACTGTTATCCGAGGGTTTCATTATACATACATACATATACATTGGCACTATTACTCCACTCCGTGAGTATAGTCCCATGCTTTCTACGATGATTTATCGCATTACACACTCAATTCTTGTTGACATACAAGCTCTCCATTGGACATTCCGTTCCTTTGGACTAGCAAGTTAGTCATAGAGACCTCCGTAAGACTCCTCGCCGCCTTGGATTCCCTCAAGGCCGACTGAGCTGGTTGTACCCTAAAAACCCATTACACAATCTTTGCCATGTCCCTCTATAGAAACATGGTAATACCGGCCCTCATGTCATGCCATGGGTATGATATGAGAATTATCTTAATGAACGGGGAAGAATATGCCGTTGTTATGATGTTCTTGTAAACCCCAATTCTATATCAACATTGTTATGATGTTCTTGTAAACCCCAATTCTATATCAACATTGTTATGATGTTCTTGTAGACCCCAATTCTATATTAAACTTGATGTTCTTGTGAACCTCAATTCTATATAAAAGAGTGTCTCTACTTACTTATCATGGTACCCGAGTTAAGGGAACCAATTCCACCTAGTTTTATCGAAAGTGCGATTGTACCGTTATTATCGCCTATTGGTGTCAAATGTCATATCTTTGGACTCCAATCTCTCAAAGTTGTCTTACATGACTACAAGCTTATTTATTGAAATTCCATGATGGCTATACACAAAAATGTGGATGTTAAAAATACATGACTAATGCCTGCACATATAGGGCCCGATCTGGTCCTGGGAGGTGCACCCGAAAGTACTAGTGCCCATGAGAGTTGAATGATAATGGTATTGGCGTTATACCGAAGTGCATGTGTAGCAACCCTGGTAAATAAAGAGTTAAAATAAATTAAAATTTCCCTAAATGAATCAAAGAATTAGTAAAGATAATGGGAAGAAGCTTAAACGAATAAATTAAAACCCAAAACCAAATAACGCCTCCCAGTAGGGCGTTAATTTTCAAACAAACGCCTCTATATAAGGCGTGCCAAAAGAAAGGACGCCCACACGAGCGGTCATCAATTTTCATGCGACCAAATTGGGCAAGTAAAAGAAACGCCCCTTTCATGGGCGTGTTTTTAAACACGAAACGCCCTATGACAAGGCGTCAATTTAAAATGCGACGCCCTGACCTAGGTCGTTAATTACATTCCGGTTCCGTTCGAACCAAGAGCTTATCCTGGGAAGGATTAAGCTAATCTAGTAAGTATCTACTAGGGTAAGGACTCTATATTGGAAGCATTACTTCCACTAGAACTCTAACCCTAATAGGACCCCCAAAATCCTATAAATACCTTTGATTACCAAACCCTAAATCCATTTGATCGATCCCCTCTGCAATGGTAAGTAATAAATCGTGATTCTTCCTCCTGCTTTCCTCTCAATATGAAGAATTTTAAATGATTCTTCTTTTTGTAGGAAACCTGCAGGTCAATTGAAGAACGTAGGTTCTTCATCCGTGTGTAAGTTCTTCTCCCTTTGCCTCTATATGATCATTGCAAAGGAGCTAATATCTTCCATATATTCTATAGGGTCCTACGGCAGGTTGACAAGTGAAGAACGTGGATCTTCTTCAGTTAAACTCTTCCTCTGAGTCCTTCGCTTTGACATCTCTGCTTCTGGTGCAAGTCGGTTCATGGGAGGAACATATATATATATATATATACTAGAGCTGCTGTCCGATTCTTCAGAAAGTCTTCAATCAAAAACTCTCAGATCAACTAAAGGTAGGTTTTCTCAAGGCACTGTAGCCCAAACAAGTTAATTCAATGAATATACATCATCACATGCATGAATATAAGTTTTAATATAGCTTCTACGCGTTTTTTGGAATATTTTTGAAAGAGACGCCCCTGTCAAGGGCGCTATTTTACAAGACACGACCCTGACCAGGTCGTCAATTCCTAAATTCGACGCCCTGTACAAAGGCGTTAATTCCATGAAATTACATGCAATTAATAATTGTTCACGTTTAAAATTTAATAGCTATGAAATCTTGAAACTAATGTAATGCATGAGTATACCGTGAAATCCTACTATTTTTCTTGTCATGACTATATATCTTGTCTCCTGAAATTTATTATCCTGAAATTTATAAAAATTCTTGAAAAGCATGAATTCACGACCTGAACCAAGTCGTTTCTTGTGAAACCCCCGCCACGATCGAGGGCGTGAATTTGAAAATAACGCCCCCGTTCAGGGCGTGTCTTTGATAAATCCCAGAATATGTATATCCTGCCAAAAAATAGGATTAAAGAATGGACGACCATTGTGCATGTCGTCACATTGCAATAAAACGCCCCTGTAAAGGGCGTGTTTTTGATAAAACACAGAATTATGGAAATTTCTGCAAAATTGGAAATGCATGTAAACGCCCTTATTTAAGGCGTTATTTACTTAAGTAGTGACTTAATCAAAGTCGTTATTTTCTGTAAAAATGTTTTTACCTGTTACTGCTAACTGAGGGTTTTCATTATATTTATATATATGTATATCGGCACTATATCTCCACTCCGTGAGTATAGTCCCACGTTTTCATGTTGTTCTATCGATCACCCTCAACTCTCATTGACATACAAGCTCTCCATTGGACATTCCGTTCCTTTGGACTAGTGAGTTAGTCATAGAGACCTCCGTAAGACTCCTCGTACCTTGGATTCCCTCAAGGTCGACTGAGCTGGTTGTACCCTAAAAACCCATTACACAATTTTTGCCATGTCACTCTAAAGAAACATGGTATACCGGCCCTTATGATTATACAAAGTATATATCATGGGAATCTCCCAATGGGATGATGATATCATCCCATATTCCGATGTTCTTGTGGACCTCAATTCTATGATAAGAATGAGGGTATCTTGGCTTTGATGTGTTATTCATGTGGACCACAATTCTATATAAAGAAGGATAGTCCATACTTGTCATGGTACCCGAGTAAGGGAACCTAATTCCACCTAGTTTATCGATCGTCGTGATTCTACCGTGATTATCGCCTAGCTATGTCCAATGTCATATTTTTGGACTCTATTCTCTCAAAGTTATCCTACAGGAGCTTGATTATTGAAATTCCATATTGGCTATATATATACAAGAGTGGATGTCGAAATACATGATAAATGCCTGCGCATATAGGGCCCGATCTGGTCCTGGGAGGAGCACCCGAAAGTACTTGTGCCCATGGGAGTTTTAATGATAAGGTATCTGGCATTATACTGAGTGCATGACTAGCTTGATTGGACATTCCACACAAAATCTTGTACTTGAATCGTACTTGACTTGACATGACTTGCGTGACCCGAAAAAGGGTAATTACTTGCTTGCTTGATACATGATAGCCAAAGTTCTTGACATGATAAAAGTACTTGCTTGAATATCTTGTTATCTATTCTTGAAAGTTCATGACTAGTTCAACTTGTTACCTTATTGATATTCTCTCTATCTTGTCATTTCATGCGAGCATGCATAGCTATAGTACATTCATGAAAGATGTAATTACTTAAACCCCTTGCTAGTGCTTGAGATATAATTTCCTACTGAGCGTTCGCTCACTCCGTGTGTCCCTTTTACTTTTTCAGGTAAGTCCGATGACGAGGGAACTCATTCTGAAGGGGATAGTCAAGAGTGAAAGAGATAGAACTTCTTCAAATGTCATCGAGTCTTTTATATACTTCTTGAGTCAAACTATGTACTTTTCTTTTTATTAAACAGAGTATTGGATTTGTAATAGCCTATTAATAATAAGGATTGGGTTATCTTTCTATTGGCGCATCTCTGTCTTTGTGTCGAATACACTACTACTCTGATTGGCATGAATGATATAAACTCGTCGCGCATATCCGGGTATCTTCCGCGCTCGGGGCGTGACAGTTTTTGTGGTATTAGAGCCTAGGGTATTCAATTCCTAGGAAAAACCCAAGTCCAAGGATAAGTATAAACCTTTTACCAGTGAGATTGGGTAGAACCAAGGGTTAAAGTTAAAAATAGAGTACTGGTTTCTAAATGTAGTCACGTACTAAGATAGTTATTGTAATTGTAGGATAATGGCTGCCGAACGTGCTCAATGGCGCAACATGCTGCGTACCCTTCAAGGAATGACTCAAGTGCTACAACAGGTAGCACAGGGTGGTGCTCCACGAGCTGGAAGCTTACACCAAGCCTTTAAGAGCATGAATCCCCCGAAGTTTATGGGATCGACCGATCCGGACGATGCCGAGCATTGGGTTCGAGAGACTGAACGTATATTCCGTGTTATGCAATGCATGGATCAGGACAAAGTCTTATTAGCTACTTTCCAGTTAGAAAAGGATGCTAGATGCTGGTGGGAGTCTATTGAAGCAACCATCGATCCTAATCAAGTTACATGGGAAGAATTTGTAGAATATTTCAATGCTAAATACTTTTCAGACCGAGTCCAGGAGAAGAAAGCTGCTGAGTTTGCTGCATTAAAGCAACGATCCCTATCAGTAGCTGATTATGAGGCACAGTTCTCGAGATTGTCCAGATATGCCAAACACTTGATTAGCACGGAGAAAATGAAGGCTAAAAGGTTTCTTAATGGGCTCAGGCCCCAGTACATCACTCAACTGGCGCCTATGGATATCCAAGTTTATTCTGAAATAGTACGTCGAGCTCAGCTACTTGAAGATGTCACGGAACTATCTGATAGGATCCGTGGGAAAGACAAGAAGGAGCAAGTCACAAGTTCAGGTTCTTTCAAACCCAACTTCAAGAAAAGGCCTAGTAATGGAGGTTCTTCCTCTCAAGATCAAAAATTCAAGAAGACCAAGCCCTTCTCTATCACCACTACACCTTCAAACGTAGTATGCAAGCATTGTGACAAGGCTGGTCACAAGACTGAAGAATGCTGGAGGAAATTAGGAGCATGTCTCCGTTGTGGGAGCCGCGAACATCGGATTCCCGACTGTCCGTTACTTAATGACCAAGTCAGAGACGATAAGCGCCCGGTGACAAAGAACGCTCGACTTCATGCAATAAAGGAGACCGAGCAAGAAGAAGGTGGACTGGTAGAAGGTACATTAACAGTTTGTTCCAAAAGTGCTTATGTCTTATTTGATACGGGTGCATCACATTCCATTATTTCTAAGAAGTTTGACGACCCGTTACCGTTAGAACCAGAATGGATAAAAATAGTTCTAACTACTCCTCTTGGAAGTGAAAATGATATTACTCATCACTACCAAAACTGTGAGGTAATGGTTGAAGGTAGGAATTTACCTATAGATCTCATATGCCTCGATCTAAAGGAGTATGATGTTATACTGGGAGCGGACTGGTTATCCAAATACCAGGCAACGGTTGATTGCCGCAATAGCCAAATTGCTTTCAAAGATTTTCCAGAATTAGTCTTTACTCGCCCCAAGAGTCGGAGCAATTCCCCTCTTATTTCGGCCCTCCGAGCTAGCAAGCTCGTCAGGAAGGGATGTGTAGCTTTCCTTGCATTTGTCACAGTTAAGGAAACAAAGGACACTAAGCTAGAAGACATTCCAGTAGTACAAGAATTCCCGGACGTGTTTCCGGAAGAGTTGCCGGGATTACCCCCTCAAAGGGATGTGGCCTTCACCATTGACTTAGTCCCTGGTGCTGGTCCTGTTTCAAGGGCACCCTATAGGATGTCACCTGCTGAACTCAAAGAGTTGAAGGAACAATTGATGGGACTAATTCGAAAAGGGTTCGTTAGACCAAGTACTTCCCCGTGGGGAGCACCTGTACTGTTTGTAAAGAAGAAAGATGGATCCATGAGGCTATGCATCGACTATCGACAGTTGAATCATCTCACTATCAAGAACAAGTATCCACTGCCGAGAATCGATGAATTATTTGATCAAATTTCTGGATCCAAATATTTTTCGAAGATTGACCTCAGATCAGGATATCATCAGTTAAGGATCAAAGATGATGACATTCATAAGACCGCATTCAGAAGCAGGTATGGCCATTATGAATTCGTGGTTATGCCTTTTGGACTAACAAATGTCCCTGCTACCTTTATGCAGTTAATGAATAGCATATTCAGGCCCTATCTAGATCAATTCGTGGTGGTTTTTATTGATGACATATTGATATATTCCAAGACTAAGGAAGAGCATGAGGAACATTTGAGGATTGCTTTACAAATATTACGGACAAATCAATTATATGCAAAGCTCAGCAAGTGTGAATTCTGGCTTGAAGAAGTGGCTTTTCTAAGACATGTGATTTCAAAAGATGGATTATCAGTAGATCCGTCAAAGGTCGAAGCTGTTAGAAACTGGGAAAAACCAACCAATGCTAGCGAGATCAGAAGTTTCTTAGGCCTTGCAGGCTATTATCGGCGATTCATCAAAGTTTTCTCTAAGATCGCCATACCACTTACAAGATTAACTCGTAAGGAGATCCTTTATGAATGGAGCGAGGAATGTGAAAGAAGCTTCCAAACTCTTAAGGATCATCTCACTACAGCTCCGGTCTTAGTTCTACCAATAGAAGGAGAAAAATTCGAGGTTTACACTGATACTTTCGGCATTGGCCTCGGATGTGTCCTAATGCAACAAGGGAAGGTTATAGCATACTCTTCACGTCAACTAAAGAAAGACGAAGAAAACTACCCCGTCCATGACTTAGAACTGGCTGCGGTGGTATTTGCACTGAAGATCTGGAGACACTATCTTTATGGAGTACAGTTTACTGTATACTCCGATCACAAGAGTCTCAAATATCTCTTCTCCCAGAAAGAGCTAAACATGAGACAAAGACGTTGGCTGGAATATCTCAAGGACTTCGACTTCAATATACAATATCATCCCGGAAAGGGTAATTTTGTTGCTGATGCCCTTAGTCGAAAGCCGAGAGTAATGATAGCCAATTGTATGATACAAGAATGGAAGTTACTGGAACAATTCTCAAAGCTTAATATAAACATGGACACAGATTGCAATAGTGTCACCTTATCTCATGTGAGTATACAGTCAGATTTATTATCTGAGATACAGGCACTTCAGGGTGATGACCTAGCATTGGTAGAAGATTAGAAGGACAATCCGATTTCCAAATAACTTCTGAAGGAAGATTGTTATTTAGGAACAGAACTTGTATACCGGACTGTCCCGAATTAAAGAAGAAGATCTTAGACGAAGCTCATAGATCAAGGTACACGATTCATCCTGGATCAACCAAAATGTACCAAGATATGAAAAGGAATTTCTGGTGGCCCAACATGAAAAGGGAAATCGCGAGCTACGTATCGCGCTGTCTCACATGCCAACAGGTCAAGGCGGAACACCAAAAGCCTGCTGGAAAGCTACATCCGCTAGATATTCCGAAATGGAAGTGGGAGAAGATTGATATGGATTTCATCATGGGTCTATCTAAATCAAAAGGAGGACATGATGGAATATGGGTTATTATTGATCGATTGACTAAATCGGCGCATTTCTTGCCAATCAAGAGTCGATGGTCAATTGATGTCTTAGCTGCATTATATATCAAAGAGATAGTCAGACTACATGGTATTCCTGTCTCAATCGTGTCTGACAGAGATCCCCGATTTACTTCTCATTTTTGGAAGGGATTACAACATTCGTTGGGGACAAGACTAAATTTTAGTACAGCTTTTCATCCTCAAACGGATGGTCAGACCGAGAGAACTAACCAAGTTGTTGAAGATATGCTTAGAGCATGCATCATTGACTTTGGAGGAAGCTGGCACGATCACTTGCCTCTAGTTGAATTTGCATACAATAACAGCTACCAGGCAAGTATTCAAATGGCACCTTTCGAAGCCCTATACGGGAGAAGTTGCCGATCACCCTTATGCTGGAATGAAGTTGGTGAGAAACAACTGTTAGGACCAGACATGGTAAGGGATACTACCGAGAAGATACAATTGATCAGGGAAAGACTACAAATGGCCCAGACAAGGCAAAAGGCTTATGCTGATACAAGAAGGAGGGATCTTGAATTCCAAGTCGGAGATCATGTATTTCTTAAGATATCACCTGGACGCGGAATACGAAGATTTGGTATTAAGGGCAAGCTTACGCCAAGATTTATCGGACCTTTTGAAGTTCTAGAAAGAGTTGGCGAGGTTGCTTATCGCATCGCATTGCCTCCTCAATTGTCCGAAGTACATAATGTGTTTCACATTTCTATGCTGAAGAAGTATGTGCACAATCCCTCGCATATTATTGAACATGGAGACCTGGTAATACAGAAGGATCTCACATATGAACAGAAGCCTATGAAGATCTTAGAACGTGAAACATGTGCTCTCAGGAATAAGGTTATTCCCATGCTTAAGGTGCAATGGAATAAGAACGCTGAACACGAAGCAACATGGGAGACCGAGGAGTCTATGAGGAAACGATTTCCCGAATTATTCTAAGTGGTATATACTCTATACTCTCCACATTTTATATATATACAGTCGAATTTGGGGACCAAATTCTTTTTAAGTGGGGGAGGGTGTAGCAACCCTGATAAATAAAGGGTTAAAATAAATTAAAATTTCCTAAATGAATCAAAGAATTAGTAAAGATAATGGGAAGAAGCTTAAACGGATAAATTAAAACCCAAAACCAAATAACGCCTCCCAGTAGGGCGTTAATTTTAAAACAAACGCCTCTATATAAGGCGTGCCTAAAGAAAGGACGCCCACACGAGCGGTCGTCAATTTTCACGCGACCAAATTGGGCAAGTAAAAGAAACGCCCCTTTCATGGGCGTGTTTTTAAACACGAAACGCCCTTATACAAGGCGCCTTTTAAGAAACGCCCTATGACAAGGCGTCAATTTAAAATGCGACGCCCTGACCTAGGTCGTTAATTACATTCCGGTTCCGTTCGAACCAAGAGCTTATCCTGCGAAGGATTAAGCAAATCTAGTAAGTATCTACTAGGGTAAGGACTCTATATTGGAAGCATTACTTCCACTAGAACTCTAACCCTAATTGGACCCCCAAAATCCTATAAATACCTTTGATTACCAAACCCTAAATCCATTTGATCGATCCCCTCTGCTACGGTAAGTAATAAACCGTGATTCTTCCTCCTGCTTTCCTCTCAATATGAAGAATTTTAAATGATTCTTCTTTTTGTAGGAAACCTGCAGGTCAATTGAAGAACGTAGGTTCTTCATCCGGGTGTAAGTTCTTCTCCCTTTGCCTCTAGATGATCATTGCATAGGAGCTAATATCTTCCGTATATTCTATAGGGTCCTACGGCAGGTTGACAAGTGAAGAACGTGGATCTTCTTCAGTTCAACTCTTCCTCTGAGTCCTTCGCTTTGACATCTCTGCTTCTGGTGCAAGTCGGTTCATGGTAGGAACATATATATATATATATATACTAGAGCTGCTGTCCGATTCTTTAGAAAGTCTTCAATCAAAAACTCTCAGATCAACTAAAGGTAGGTTTTCTCAAGGCACTGTAGCCCAAACAAGTTAATTCAATGAATATACATCATCACATGCATGAATATAAGTTTTAATATAGCTTCTACGCGTTTTCTGGAATATTTTTGAAAGAGACGCCCCTATCAAGGGCGCTATTTTACAAGACACGACCCTGACCAGGTCGTCAATTCCTAAATTCGACGCCCTGTACAAAGGCGTTAATTCCATGAAATTACATGCAATTAATAATTGTTCACGTTTAAAATTTAATAGCTATGAAATCTTGAAACTAATGTAATGCATGAGTATACCGTGAAATCCTACTATTTTTCTTGTCATGACTATATATCTTGTCTCCTGAAATTTATTATCCTGAAATTTATAAAAATTCTTGAAAAGCATGAATTCACGACCTGAACCAAGTCGTTTCTTGTGAAACCCACCCCACGATCGAGGGCGTGAATTTGAAAATAACGCCCCCGTTCAGGGCGTGTCTTTGATAAATCCCAGAATATGTATATCCTGCCAAAAAAATAGGATTAAAGAATGGACGACCATTGTGCATGTCGTCACATTGCAATAAAACGCCCCTGTAAAGGGCGTGCTTTTGATAAAACACAGAATTATGGAAATTTCTGCAAAATTGGAAATACATGTAAACGCCCTTATTTAAGGCGTTATTTACTTAAGTAGTGACTTAATCAAAGTCGTTATTTTCTGTAAAAATGTTTTTACCTGTTACGGCTAACCGAGGGTTTTCATTATATTTATATATATGTATATCGGCACTATATCTCCACTCCGTGAGTATAGTCCCACGTTTTCATGTTGTTCTATCGATCACCCTCAACTCTCATTGACATACAAGCTCTCCATTGGACATTCCGTTCCTTTGGACTAGCGAGTTAGTCATAGAGACCTCCGTAAGACTCCTCGTACCTTGGATTCCCTCAAGGTCGACTGAGCTGGTTGTACCCTAAAAACCCGTTACACAATTTTTGCCATGTCACTCTAAAGAAACATGGTATACCGGCCCTTATGATTATACAAAGTATATATCATGGGAATCTCCCAATGGGATGATGTTATCATGCCATATTCCGATGTTCTTGTGGACCTCAATTCTATGATAAGAATGAGGGTATCTTGCCTTTGATGTGCTATTCATGTGGACCACAATTCTATATAAAGAAGGATAGTCCATACTTGTCATGGTACCCGAGTAAGGGAACCTAATTCCACCTAGTTTATCGATCGTCGTGATTCTACTGTGATTATCGCCTAGCTATGTCCAATGTCATATTTTTAGACTCTATTCTCTCAAAGTTATCCTACAGGAGCTTGATTATTGAAATTCCATATTGGCTATATATATACAAGAGTGGATGTCGAAATACATGATAAATGCCTGCGCATATAGGGCCCGATCTGGTACTGGGAGGAGCACCCGAAAGTACTTGTGCCCATGGGAGTTTTAATGATAAGGTATCTGGCATTATACCGAGTGCATGACTAGCTTGATTGGACATTCCACACAAAATCTTGTACTTAAATCGTACTTGACTTGACATGACTTGCGTGACCCGAAAAAGGGTAATTACTTGCTTGCTTGATACATGATAGCCAAAGTTCTTGACATGATAAAAGTACTTGCTTGAATATCTTGTTATCTTTTCTTGAAAGTTCATGACTAGTTCAACTTGTTACCTTATTGATATTCTCTCTATCTTGTCGTTTCATGCGAGCATGCATAGCTATAGTACATTCATGAAAGATGTAATTACTTAAACCCCTTGCTAGTGCTTGAGATATAATTTCCTACTGAGCGTTCGCTCACTCCGTGTGTCCCTTTTACTTTTTCAGGTAAGTCCGATGACGAGGGAACTCATTCTGAAGGGGATAGTCAAGAGTGAAAGAGATAGAACTTCTTCAAATGTCATCGAGTCTTTTATATACTTCTTGGGTCAAACTATGTACTTTTCTTTTTATTAAACAGAGTATTGGATTTGTAATAGCCTATTAATAATAACGATTGGGTTATCTTTCTATTGGCGCATCTCTGTCTTTGTGTCGAATACACTACTACTCTGATTGGCATGATTGATATAAACTCGTCGCGCATATCCGGGTATCTTCCGTGCTCGGGGCGTGACAACATGACTAGCTTGATTGAACATTCCACACATCTTGTACTTGACTTGATATTACATGACTTGCGTGGCCCGAAAAAGGGTAATTATTTGCGTGTTTGAACGTGATAGCCAAATTTCATCTTGACATGATAAAGTACTTGCTTGAATATCTTGATATCATTTGATATAAGTTCTTGAAAGTTCATGACTAGTTCTCCTTGTTACCTTATTGTTATATTCTCTTTCTATCTTGTCGTTTTATGCGAGCATGCATAGCTATAGTGCATTCATGAAAGATGTAATTACTTAAACCCCTTTGCTAGTTCCTGAGATATAATTTCCTACTGAGCGTTCGCTCACTCCGTGTTGTCCCTACTTTTCAGGTAAGTCCGACGATGAGGAAACTCAAACGGATGGGGAAAATCAAGAGTGAAAGAGATAGAGCTTCTTCCGTGTTATCTAGTCTTTTTCATATTTTCTTGAGTCAACCTTGTATTTTTCCTTTATTTTAGTTAGTACTTCAAAGGTTTGTAATAGACATATTCTTATGAAGAAATAAAGGATTGGGTTATCTTTACTTTTGCGCATCTCTGTCTTTGTGTCGAATACACTATTACTCTGATTGACATGATTGATATAAACTCGTCACGCATCTCCGGGTATCTTCCGCTCTCGGGGCGTGACAAAATCGAACCATTGTGGAGATGGCCCGGACCATACTGATTGAGAGTCAACTACCAAGGAAATTTTGGGCAGAGGCCGCCAATACAGCAACTTATACAATCAACAGGGCCATGGTAAGATCAATCCACAAGAAAACACCCTATGAGCTGTTGAAAGGTAAGATACCAAATCTGACTCATTTCAGGATTTTTGGAGCTAAATACTTTATCCATAATAATGACAAAAGAGACTTAGATAAATTTGATGCTAAAAGCTATCCTGGAATATTTTTAGGATACTCTGAAGTGTTAAGAGCATATAGAGTCTTTAACAAAACTGATCAAGAAGTTGAGGAGTCTCCACACATTATTTTTGGTGAAGCAAAAAGTGTTACTAACATTGAAAACACTGACAGGGATTCCGAGCACAGTGGAGAATTCCTAGAAGACAAAGAAGAAGAGGAGCTTCAGCCAAATGAGTCATCAGATGCTCCCAACCAGGTAGAGCCGGCTGAGATAGGTGAGTCTTCAATAAATGTTAGATATCTTAAAGATCACCCAATTGATAACATATTAGGCAATCTTGATGAACCTCTCAGAACTAGGTCTCACTTTAAGAATGTTCATAACCCGGACCTAATTGCTGTGGTCTCTCAAATTGAACCCAAATCAATAGAAGAGGCCTTAAGTGATCAGTCATGGACTAACGCCATGTGTGAGGAGTTAGGTCAATTTGAAAGAAATAATGTATGGGAGCTTGTTCCAAGACCAGAAAATACTAATGTCATAGGAACTAAGTGGGTGTTTAGGAATAAAATGAATGAAGATGGAATCATTTCTAGAAATAAAGCCAGACTAGTAGCCAATGGCTACTGTCAGGAATTTGGTGTTGATTTTGATGAGTCTTATGCACCTGTTGCTAGGATGGAAGCAATAAGAATATTGCTAGCTTTTGCATGTTCCAAGAACATAAAACTCCAGCAAATGGACGTGAAGAGTGTTTTTTTGAATGGTGTTATCAAGGAAGAGGTTTCTGTTGAACAACCCCCCGGATTTCAGTTTTCTCCCCAACATAACCAAGTTTTCAGGTTGAACAAAGCCCTGTATGGCCTAAAACAGGCTCCTCGAGCATGGTATGAAAGACTGACAGAATTTCTGATCAGCAAGGGCTACCACAGAGGTAAAGTAGATCAAACTCTTATTTCGAAGAGCTCAAATAAAGACCTCATCATAGTTCAGGTATATGTAGATGATATTATCTTTGGGTCAACTAGCTCTGAACTATGCAATGAATTTTCTAAATTGATGTTTGCTGAATTTGAAATGAGTTTGGTAGGTGAATTAAAATATTTTCTTGGCTTACAGGTACAACAGTTAGAGGATGGATGCTTCATCAACCAGACCAAGTACACATTGGAAATTCTCAAGAGGTTTGGAATGAACAACTTGAAGCACATTACAACACCAATGGGAACCAACACCTCATTGTATGAAGATGAGACAGGTAAAGAAGTAGATGCCAAGCTATATCGAGGTATGATTGGACCTCTACTTTATTTGACTGCTTCAAGACCTGATATTCAATTCAGTGTAGGAATGTGTGCAAGGTATCAATCTAGACCCACTGAATTGCATTTAGCTGCATTAAAAAGAATCATCAGATATCTGTCCACTACACACACTCTTGGTCTATGGTTTCCTGCATCACAAACAATTGATTTAGTTGCATACACCGATGCAGATTATGTCGGGTGTAAACTAGATAGAAAGAGCACTAGTGGTCACTGTGAATTTCTAGGTGGGTGTTTAGTATCTTGGGGTTCCAAGAAACAACACTCTGTGGCCCTCTCCACTATAGAGGCTGAATATGTAGCTGCAGGGAGTTGTGGCCCACAAGTCATTTGGATTAAACACCAACTTCAGGACTATCAAGTAGACCTGGGGTGCACACCTATTTACTGTGATAATACCAGTGCCATCAACCTAGCCAAGAATCCTGTTCTGCACTCCCGCACCAAACACTTTGAAATCAGGCATCATTTCATAAGAGATGAGGTTTCTAAGAACAACTTTGAACTGATTCATGTAGGCACTGCTAATCAAATAGCTGACATCTTCACCAACCCTCTGGACAATGACAAATTCACCACATTAAGGAGAGAACTAGGCTTGTTCAAACTATCTTAACTGGTTTTCTATTGATATTGAATTGATCTGTCTTGGTAAAATGCTGTGTGAAATGTCTGTCCTTTTTGTGAGGGGGAGCTTTGTGTATCTTCTGATTTGTTTCATTGAGTGCTTCGTTTAAGGGGGAGATGGAAAGGTAGTGATTTTGTCTGATTCAAAAAGACTGACCAGATGTGTGTCGTTGCTGGTTCTCATGATTAAATGAGTGCAGTTCTCTTAGTCAGTAGAATCTCATTCATCTCTTAAGTCTATAAGTTTGTGTTACTAATGTCCTGCTAGAATTTTTCCTCTAGTAGTTTATCAGAGATTTGGTTTAAGTGGTCAAAGTATATCTTCCTTCATTGTTAATGATCTTCGGTCAGGCTAAAACCTGCAAGTCTTGATATTTGTTCAGAACAACTTGAAATCTAGATCTCAAGATTCATTACAAAGAAAGAGTCCTTCTGGTATTGTTTTCAATCAATTCTCCTCCACATCATAAGGGATCAACTAAATGAACAAAGGTCTATGGCTTGATCACTGAGAAACTGGGAGCTTCATCAATGAAGTGAAGTAACTCCTATGTCATGAGGTGTCAATTTTTTTTTAAATAAAAAAAATTGCATGCAAAATGACCTTAATATCTGTGATCATCATAGAGCAATGGTGACAAGGTGGTGAGTAATTGGGGACTCTGGCCTCTGATCAAGGTGTTTCCCCATGTAAAAAGTCACAGTTACTAACTCTGTTCTTCAAAAGGAAGAAGTGATGAGGTACTCACACTGAGTAACTGGGGATTCCGACCTCTGATCAAGGTGTCTCCCTAATGTCAAAAGTGTGATTTACCAAACCACTCATTGATCTCATTGCAAAACTCTATATTATACCTTGTCTCTGTGCAAAGGTCTGGAATGCTTGTCTTCAATACTATGAGAACACCTTCTCTGATTTTGTCTCTTGTCGTCTACAAAGTACTGTTGTTTTAATCAGAAATCTTGCCATGCTTGTTCATCCCTTTTCTACATCATATACAATGTATGTGGATAAACTTTTCCCTCATACTAATTCTCTACTGATTACCAGAGTTCGAGAATCTTCACTTGAGTTTAGCACCTCACTTATTCTCTTAAGATATGTTGTTGGGTCTTTCTACACTAAGAAGTCACTATACTCCTCCCTCAGGTCTCCAGCAATTTCATACATCTTTCATTTCCTTTTGATGATGTCAAAGGGGGAGAGAGGTCATGAGGCCCTGCAATATCCGAGATTTTAGAGGTCATGAGGCCATGGATATCCGAGAGAAGACCATCCATATTCTGAGAAAGAAAACCATTCATATTCTTAGAAAGTGTTTTTGGAGGAAAGCTGAGGCTCAGAAGTTCTATTTGATTTGTCTGTATGCTTGAAGTTCTGTTTGATTTGTCTGTATGCTTGGCCTAGTTTTAAATTTTTTTTAATGCCTTGATATTGCTTGATTCATAGTGTTGCCATCATCAAAAAGGGGGAGACTGTTGCATCCCTAAGATTTTGATGATGTCACACACTATAAATCAATTTGTTTTTATCCCTAGATCAACTTATACATTCGGTGCATTTACTTGTTTCAAAACATGAAGGAAGTTTGTGGCAATAACCTTAAGGTCCCTGCATAACATGTCCTTGCATCTTACCTCTCGAGGACGGTGCAAGCTCTGGTCGGTGCAATCATCGTCTGGTATGGACCGTTAGATCTTGTCTCTTCATCTCAGTGCAAGTACATCTTGATGCAAGCGTTGTCTTGTACTTCTCTTTATCAATTCGGTGCAAGTCTCTGTCTCACTCACAACACTGTAGCCCCGTTTACATCTCGGTGCATTACGTGTCTAGACATAAATTGGCTCAGTGCATTTCATTGTACTTCATTGCAGCATACACTTTTAGGTTCGTGCATATCTTGTTTGTGCATCTTTGTTCGTCTCGCCTTTCAGACTCAGTGAAAGGTCTGTCTTGCATCCCTTTTTGTTCGGATGATTCTTCTCTTTCATCTCGCTACAATACTTGCATATCCAACTCGGTGCATTTACTGTGTTACACAGTTGTTTTTAAGAGTCCGTGCATATCCTTGATCCTTTCCTTTGACTCAGTACAAAGTCTTCGTCGTGTGCCTCTTGGACCCATGTCTGTGCACACCAGCTGCACGGGTGGACGCTAGAGTCTATGCACATGGGGTCAATCTCTTTAGTAAGTCAATTCAATGGTTGACTTCAAAATCTCTACTCAGTGCATGTTATGTCTAATCACATTCGGTGCAACATTTGCCTCATGTTATATATATATATATCCGGTGCATCTCTCCCTGCTCATGCATTTAGCACTTATATGCTCAATGCAATGTCACCCTTCTTATCAGAATCCGAAATGCTTTCTTCTGATTGTCTGTCAGGTATTTTCTTTGAGAAGAATAAGAATGGCTCGTGATCCCAGTATGGAGGAGGTGGCAGGATCGTGACACATGGAGAGAAGTGAGGTGGGATTCTACCATGTGGGCTAAGGCCTTTAAGCGGGAACAATGGAAAGCATACGCCCGTCCTCTGATGCTCTATAAAAGTGAATGCTGAGCAGAAGAAATAGAACAACGAGAACAGAAAAGAGAGGAGAAGGAGAAAGAGAGCCAGCAGAAGCAGAAGAGAAAGAAAAATTTCTGAGAGGGAGAAGTGTTCGTGAACGAGAAGATCTGCTTCTGCGGAAGCTACATTATATTTGTTTCTAGAGAATATTATCGTTTACCGATCGCTGTGTTTTCAAGTTTTTCTTTGATCATCTTCATTCCATATTGTTACCCTCCACTGTTCGAAGGAAGGGAGAGGTTCTCCAGTTCCCTTCAGTGTCTTGGAGGAAGAGAGGTTCAATCCTCTGGTTGTGTGAGTTACTTGGGAGTAACTCCACAGGGTTCCCTTTGCAGCGTGCAAAGGAAGGGAGATTGTTCTCCGGTGCTCTTCTTCTGGTCGATCAGAAGTTTGAGGAGGTTGTTCCTCTGTACAAGCTGTTTGGCAGCGGTTGTTGCAGACTGAGTCTGCTGTGTGCGACTCAAGTGCAAGGAAGCCTTACTCGATTGAATAAGGGGTGGACGTAGATTGCAGATAGCAATCTTCGTTGTCTGTTTTACGTGACCTTTATCTCTATAGCTTGAGGGGCCAAGAATTTGTGCCTGTGTTTTATCGGATTGGGAGTGATCTATTCATCCCCCCTGTCTATCTCACTCTCCGCTGCGCGTATCAAAGGCAGCAAGAGACTGTTCCGGCGACGATTGGTTCCCACCACCACCGCCCGAGTACATTAATCCCAAGATGGTCTCACATATTGCCGTCACTAGGGATGTGGGCAGGACATCACCTCCTGCCACCTATCCTCAAGACAATGAAACCAAGGTCGACCAGCAGCACTGTTAGTGCTGGTGCGATGGATTCAGAGGGGGGTGAATGAATCCCTCAGTAAAAATCTCGACCAATTTAATTCTTAGACAGAGTCGAAATGGATTTGAACTCCCTGAACTGATGCAAGACTTGATCCAACTAAGGGTATACATTGAAACAGAGCCTATCATGCACCTATCAATGAATAGTCACACAAAAAAACCACACAGAACACCAAATTTTTATGTGGTTCGGTCCTTCAGACCTACGTCCACCCAACACTCAAACCAGAGTGTGGATTCCGCCGCCAAACAGCTTGAAAGACCACTGGGCTTCACAGCTTGCCAACAACCGCTGAGCAACACAGCTTGCTGTCCAGAGGAACCAATCCTCTGCAATACTAAGCAACACAACTTGCTATCCAGAGGAACCAATCCTCTGCAACGCTGAGCAACACAGCTTGCTGTCTAGAGGAATTGATCCTCTGCAATTGTTGACAAACAGCTTGAATAAATGTAAAAGAAAGAAGAACAAGGTACCAAATACAGCAACAAAAAGCTGTCAATAAATCCAAACTAAAAAATGCTCACGCATGAGCCAAGTGTTTCGGCTCTGATCCAGAGAACACTACAGGAAACCTGATCTTCAATGCGCCGCACTTGCTTCCCTTCAAGCTATCTCTCTCTTTTTATTTGTCTTCTCTTTTCAGGTGCTCAATCTCATCTGCTTCAGATCCTTCAATAATAACTTGTTCACTTTTCGATGTCGGCTCTTCTATATATATATCCAATGAGAGAGAAGCGCATGGAGCAACCAATTTTCCCGTTCAGATTTCAGTCCATATCTGAGTCTTCAGAAGCCACGTGTCAGCATCCCAGCTTGGATTGCCTTTCATGTGTCACGATCATCATTCCCATTTTTCTTCAGATCACGTGCCTGTCATAGTATACTCGAGCAAACATCCTGGCAACATACTAGACTTGAAGTTAGTCTTATGACAGTTAAACACGAGACAGGAAGTAGCGAGATTGCACGAAGTTAATAAAGCAATAAGCCCGATATGCACAAACTCAACACAGCATAAGATCACGTATGCACAGAGTCAAGTTATACACACATCAAGTGTTTCACTGACGGCGTGTGTGTGAGATGCAAAGACTGTATTGACATCATGCGTGACATAAGGAATGCACAGACTCAATCGTGCCAAAACTCTCTTGCACAAACTCTAGCAGATGCGGAGCTAAAAGTAATCTTGCACCGACCTAGCATCGACAAGAGCACGGACTCAGACATGCGAACAGATCAAAGCACCGACGTATATATGCAGATAAGCAAAGAATGTTGCACTGACTATAGCATGCACAAACGTGGGATGCGCATGAAGTGCAACTTGCACTGACCCTATACGTGTGCATGTAAAGCATGCACCGACTATGTATATGCCTTAGACGTAGACATGCACTGACCATGTGTCTGCTTTAGACACAACCTACATCGACCTTAATATATGCCTTAGACGAATCATGAGACGTAGACATGCATTGAGACGCAGAATGAGACGCAGATATATGCACTGACCCTAGGTGTGCATGAGACGCTAAATAAGACAAAAACGTGCAATGTCGTTACTTGGACCAAGGAGCACATTGCACCGACCTATATTCATTTGGCCAAAACATGAACATGCACTGACTGTGCGATCCTCGGACTTAGCTTGTGCACGGACTCAATGTGGATCAAACACAGAATTGCACCGACATGAATGTGATTTGAACACGCATTGCATCGACCTAATGAAGTACAAGGCAAACACTGCAACTACTTTATTAAATGTAAAACCAAGACTGCAGCGACTTAATCAATTCAGCTGCTTGTGTTATTATTCAAAGTAGAAGACTTAAATTGATTAGGGTGATTATTTAATTCAGTCTAAACATGACTCATAACTTGTCATTATGAAAACCAGATTTCTAACAATCTCCCCCTTTTTGATGATGACAACATAATGAGTCATGTATTATAATTCACACAATCAATCAATCAAAATCATTTGCTGACATGCATATTGCAAACAGCATTGCAGCACAAAATGCAATATGAATTCCTACAAATGCACACTAACACTTCTGTGTATAAGAGGAAAATTCAAAGTATGTTTCATTAGTCTCTCTTTAGACATTCACAAGTATCCAAAGTTTTACATCCAAAGCTTTCCAAAAAAAATATCCACAGCACTACAACTGATCACAGTATAGCATTATCAACAACATCACCTTTGTATCTAAATCAGCAGAACAACATCTTTGCATCTAAATCAGCAGCATAACATCAGCAGCATTAATCCATCAAGCAGTAAGCCATAGCAATAGCAACCATAACATCATCAGCATATCAACCATCCATCATTTACCAACCATCCTCTTCACCTCCTCATACATGACATTATCTCTCCCTTTGTCATTATCAAAAATGGGGAACTAGAAGAAATCATTGACCTATGTAACTCCCCCTGTCCCTTGGATGATGTGCATAGCTGGAACCAGGGGTTGAAGATCTGTTCAGCACTGAGGTGTGAAGATTTCTAATGGAGTCTGACAGCTCATCTAGTCTTCGATGCACTGTGCTCCCCCGTCTGTCCACTAGGGAGGTGGTAGAATCTTATTTTGTGAGATTTTGTTTAATACTCTCAGAGAGGGTCTCCAATTGATACTGGATATCTTGAAACTTGTTAACGATTTCAGGCTGACTGGCTGTAATATTGTTCAATGTACTCTTTATCAATTCAAACTCAATCTTAAGATCAAAAGTGTGGCTCAGAATTTGAGCAAGCCTGGTGAAAGTTGAGAGTTGTGTATCTTGTATTTTGCTCACCATATCACCAATTCTATTGTTGACTCCCATAAGAGATTCCAAGATCTCTCGAACTACTGCATCAGTTTTTTGTTTGGCAGTCATAAATTCAACCCATTGGGATTTCGCAATCCTTTCCAAATGTTACATTCGTGAATCTACTCTGTCCAGCTGAAGGGTATTGAACAGAAACTGTTTATTCATCAATTCATTTTGATTAAGCACAATCTCAGTCAAATTTGACAGCATCTGTGCAATATCAGACTCAGCACCGGGTCCAGGTGAACTAAATGTAGATGCACTAGAATCTGGAATTTCAGTGTAGTATTCAGGCTGCGGTTCAGGAGATGGAATGGGTGGTATACCAAGACTTATTACTCCCCCGAAATGTGGACCATATTAAGGAGCTTGAGCAAATAACATTCTTGGATACAATCTGTAATGAGGGGCAGGACCCATAACAAATTCTTGTAACTCTTCCTCAGTTACTCCTTGAGTTGGTGCCTGAGCTTCCTCATGTGGAATTTCTCCACCATGTTGTTGAGCAGGCGGATGTTGTTCTGGTGGAGCTCCTATTTCTGCCTCTTGAGTTCCCTGGGGAACACCTTCATTTTGAGTCTCTTCTTATTGTTGTTCTTTCATTTCAACCTCTTTCTCAACCCCCTCACTATGTTCTTCTGACCTCTTCTCTTCCTTATCTTGTTCAACTTTTTCCTCAACTTGTTCTTCTGACTGTTGTTCACCAATCTCAGGTTCAGCTGGTGCTTCTTCTTCTTGTCGTTCAGCAGATTCTTTCTCAGCTTCAACTTGTGATTTTGTCTGCTCGGATTGAACAGTAGAATGCTGTGACTGAAAAGATGTTCCAAATTTGTCAAATATTTCATCAATAGTCTGATCTAACTGGTGCTTAATTTGAACTTCTGGTAGATTAAGCTCATCAACTTCTTATTCTAACTGTAGGTCTTTAAGATGCTTCTCAGTTGGCATCTCAGCACTTTCTTGTTCAGATTCTCTCACAACATTTTCTGGCTGTACACTGGTATGACCACTTTCAAGTAATACCTTCACTTGGGGCAAATCCTCCCCCTGAGCTTGTACTTCCTTTACCTTCTTTGCCTTCTTAGATATACTCTTTTTAACTGCCTGACTAGCATCAGTGGGTTCCAATCCCATGAATGTAGAGATAAAATCCATAGTGTAAATGTTTACTTTTAGTATCTCTACAAAACTCTCATGCTCAAGAGGAACCCCTGATTTCTTGAAAATAGCTGCCAGGTGGGCTCCATATGGTAGATATCTTCTCGACTCCTTGCACGTCTTCATGATTTGTATAATAATCTCTGGTAGATAGATCTTTATGCCCTTCAACAAATAGTACATGATAAATCTTTGAGTATCTGTCACTCTCCTTCTGCCTCCAACTTGTGGAGTTATCATTATGGTAATTATGTGATGCAGAAGTCTTTTGAGAGAGGAGAATTTATTGGCATTGAAGGAGCCAAGTTTCTTCTGATCTTTATCACTAGGATTGTTTGGCAAGTCAATAATGATGGAGTATGCATCATGAAGATTAAATCTATATTCAAATTCAACCACTCCATCTTCTAGAATTCTAATCACTTTATGAAGAAATTCCCTTGTTATCTCAATCCTAGTTCCTTTGACACTGGATAACAACATAGACTTATCAACATCATAAACTAGACTATTATAGAACTCAACAATGAGTCTAGGATAATAGACTCTGTGTTTGCTCAAGAACTTTTTCCATCTCTGAAATTTGACAATATCAACCATTTCAGGAAATTTTTCAATCATCTTGCGGTCATGAAAATCTATGAATCGAGGAGGCACAATTTTCCCTGTTCCCAAAATAATTTTTGATTTGCTAGAAAGTTTTGCAGAAGTACCTCTTTCTTCTGAAACTTAACCTACTTTTCTTTTCCCTTTCTCTTCTTTCTTTCTGGTGCCTCTTCGCTTGGCTCAACTTTAACCTCCTCTTGTAGCACAAGCTCTGCAGCCTTTCTTTTTTCTTTGGCTGAATCTTTCTAAATGGGTTCGGAAGGGGCTTCTTTTGCATGTACCTCTTCAGACATTCTAACATGAGGGGTTGTAGGCTGCTGCTCCTCAGAGGCCTTCTCCTTCCCCTTGCTTTCTGTTGCCGGAGAAGACATTGTGAAGAAGAATGATTGAGATAAATACGATGCCTTACAAGAATGATGAGGGCAAATGATGAAGCAAGTGGAGAGAATGTGAAGAGGCAAGTAGAAGAACCGTGGAGAGGTGAAACCAGAGAAACGCTCACGGCGGGGAGTCGTGAGTGCGGGAATGTCTTGGCTTGAATGCGGGGACACAAACGACACTGTTAGGGTTAAACAATATATGGAATATACTATCACCTTTACCCGATAAACATTTAGGACCCAAACTACCCCTCTTGTGCATATAAAATACTTTTCTTCTGCTCTTTTATGGTCTTCGGCGTATTGAGCTTATATCTTATACATTTATTCCTCTAAAAATCATCTTTTAACGCACAATCAATGGAGATAAATATTCTAATCACAGTACAATGCCCAATAAATATGAATCAACAATTTTACTCATTATTTTCATTAGATAAAACTGGTTTCCAAATAAGTCTTATATTACGTTTAAGTCATGTTTCAGCTTCTAAAGTAGAACAAGAGTCAACCATATCAACTTTTTCTTTTCTTTTCTTTTCTTAATTGGAGCATTCTGGTATAACTGCTCTTTTTACTCAAGGAGACATGTTTATCAGACACCAGAATCCCTGGTTACTCAGCACTGTCTACCTTTATGCCATCTTTTATGAGCATAGATAGCTCATTTCTTCATGACATAACTTCTAGATTTCTTTGATATAGATAGCTAGTTTCTCAAAAAATTTGCCATTGCTCTGCCATATTACATTTATTTTACTTCATGGCGTATTCCCTGGTCTACATCCATATCAGCTTGAAGACATGATTTAAAACACCCTATATGACATCCTCTTCTACCAGATTATCCTATTACTCACAATTTTCAGATTCATGATTTTTCTTTAGCTGGACACTTCCAGTTATTAGAATGTTTTCAACTCCATTGAGAATACTTTCAAGAATCATTTTGAACAATTAATTATAAGATATAATCTTTATAGACCAAAGATCACTTAATTGGGAAGATCAACATTTTTTATACAAGAAAAGGGGTGGTTTTAGTAACCACTAATGTATAATAAGTAAAGGTAATAGAATTCCATATATTACTCCCCTTAAGTGTCAGCATATGAGAATGAATAGTAAGAATTAGGTGAGAAGAGATAGGCCATGAGCAGATTACACTGAGGGAGGATGAGGAAATGGAATGTCTAGCCACATAAGAGCAAGAGTCTAATTCGGTATAGGATTACACACAGCCTTAGACTCAAACATCCTCAGCCTTCATGTGACCCAAAATCTTCAGATTAGCTCTAGCAAAAAACCAGTTGAATATAAGTAGTGATCAGCTCAAACTCAGCAGCTCAACATATTAGCTCAACCAGCAACAACTTCCAAATCCATGATATTCAGCATACAATCCACTGATTCAAATTTGTTCAGATCAGCTCTACTCCCCCTCACGAAGTGCAGAGATTCTAATCAAACATAATTTTGCTTTTCTTGCAGATACACAGAGATGTAAATTCTATATGCATGTTTTATTTTTAGATGCATGAATAAGCAATCAACTAATTCTTTTTGGATTTTTAGGATTTAATGATATATAGTGAACTCAGTTCCTAAATGCAGCATGTTGGGAATTTAACAAATCATGCATCATAACAAGTGCAAGAGATTTAGAGACAAACTGCACTATCTTCGTGTGCATTCATTTAAGACAGATAAATTCAGAAAGCAGTGTAGGAGCAGAGATTTTAAGACTTACCTGAAGAATGCAGTCATGGGGTGTTCTTCTAGAATGCCTTGGTTTATTTACCTACAAAATAGCACTTATTTTGGCAGGTAGGAACCCAAGCAGTCTTGGGTCCTTAGTTAACTTTTGCACCTTTAAAGGGTGCTCTCCAGAATTTTCTAGCATTAAGGTCATCAGATTTCAACAAATGACAATTGGACAGGACATGACCAAAACCGTTCACAATAGTGACAGGAAACACTAGATTTCATGTTCCTTTTGTAGGAATGAGCATGTGCATGAATTGGATATGATTGCACATGATTTCTACTTCTGTTAACATGAAATCTTCTCTTTCTGTTTACACTAGAATCATTCTTTTTCTGAACATGCCAACAGTCTTTGACTAAGTGGCCAGCCTTCTCACAATGGGAGCATTCAATGTACTTGCCTCTAGAACCGAGGTAAGTTCTATCAGAGACATGATTCACAGGAAACTTATTCAGGCCTGAGAGATTTCTTTTAGCGGGGAATGAAGCAAATTCAGACTTAAGTTTCTTATCTGGAGCATGCCAACAGAAGGTAGCAATGTGGCCAAACTTACCACAGCAATAACATTGAATTTTGTTTTTCTGGTTAGTAGGAGGTTTCCTAGGATACATCCCAACAGCATTTCTTTCATCATTTATCAATGTTAAACAGTCATGCATAATATGTCCAACCTTCCCACAATAGTGACATGTTACTACCTTTTTATTCACATTCACTTGATTAACAGAATTGACATTCACATGAGAGTGTGAATGTGTGTGTGAGCAGTGAGCAGCATGCACATGTAAATCAGGGACATGTTTGGACTTATTGATATTAACATTTTTCTTTGATTTTTGAACCTTTTTTCTTATTTTTATGTGAATTTTTAGCTTTCTTTGCAGTGAATTGAAAAATAGAAGAACTAGTTTGGTTAGCCTGTTCAGAGCTTTTCACGAATACAGTTGACTTCTTCTTTTCATTAGTCCGTTTATTGACAGGCACATAACCGAGTCCTTCTTTCTGAAAATTCACCTTAGAGCCAAGTAGTTTATTCAAATTGTCCTTTCCTTTCATAAATTTAGACATAGAAGCTTTTAGCTCATCAATTTCAGTTTGCAATGACACAATGTCATCTTCACATGAAATTATTTGATTATGCAAACCATCATTGAGTCTTTTCAAATTTTCATTTTCCTACAGTATCTTCAAATTCTCATTAGCTTCTTTGTCATTCAGAATTGCCTTACCTTTTCAATGGCTATCAATTTTTCAGAAAGCACAATGTTCAAAACCATCAGTTTCTTGTTTTGATCTTTCAAGTAACCATTTTCTTCAAACAGTTTTTCTTCACTTTCTTCAACCTCAATTTTCTTTTCCAACAATAATTTATTTTCTTCTTTCAGGGATTTGATTAATTCCTTTTGCAAATTGTCATCATAATCTATATCATTAATCAAATCTCTGAGAACAGCACATTCATTGCAAGAATCATTTTCATTGATGAGCCTATTCCTTAAACTCTCATTCTCAGACTTTAAGTGCTTCATTTCATTTTCTTTTCTATTCATATCTGACTTTAGGTTTTCATTTTCCACCTTCATACTTCTGATTTCATGCAGCATTTCTTTTCTTAGTTTCTTCTTCTCATATTTAATTTTATCGTACTTCTCAATTAAATGCTCATTCAACACAATCAAATCTTCGAGGAAGAAATTACCAGTGTCAGAGTTTGCCTGTGACGAAGTCTCCTACATATCATCCTGGTCTTCGTCTGTTGCCATGAGACACTTTACCTCATCCTGACATTTGATGGCTGCAAACATATCAACAACTTCTGACGCACTGCAACAATCAAGCACACATCGAAACTTGTCAGTATTTATAGCCCTTTGAGTTAGCTCCAGGGCCTTCTGATTCTTCACGAATTTCAAGTGGTCTGAAGTTTTCCATAAGGAATTATCCTTTGGAACTTAATAAGAGTTGTGTGCAATTATTATCCATAGATCTAGATTAACCTGCATCACGTACTCTCTAAACTGATTAAACCACTTGTAAAAACCTAGACCCTCAAACCTCGAGAGATCAATCATGAATTCCATGCTCAGACAGGATCAGAATTCTAAATAGATAACATATCAAAACAATGCAAGCGAATGAATCAACTCAGATCGCACCAAAGCCAATTATGGATCGGATCTGTAGGTCGATGGACACTCTGTGCAAACAACTGCTCTGATACCAACTGTTAGTGCTGGTGTGATGGATTCAGAGGGGGGTGAATGAATCCCTCAATGAAAATCTCGACCACTTTAATTCTTAGACAGAGACGAAATGGATATGAACTCGCTGAACTGATGCAAGACTTGACTCAACTAAGGGTATACATTGAAACTGAGCCAATCATGCATCTATCGATGAACAATCACATAATCAAACCACACAGAACACCAAATTTTTAGGTGGTTCGGTCCTTCAGACGAACGTCTACCCCACACTCAAACCAGAGTGTGGATTCCGCTGCAAAACAACTTGAAAGACCGTTGGGCTTTACAGCTTACCTACAACCACTGAGCAACACAGCTTGCTGTCCAGAGGAACCAATCCTCTGCAATGCTGAGCAACACAGCTTGCTGTCTAGAGGAATCGATCCTCTGCAACTGCTGACAAACATCTTGAATAAATGTAAAAGAACGAAGAACACGGAACCAAATACAGCAACAGAAAGCTGTCGATAAATCCAAACTAAAAAATGCTCACGCAAGAGCCAAGTGTCTCGGATCTGATCCAGAGAAGACTACAAGAAACCTGATCTTCAATGCATCGCACTTGCTTCCCTTCAAGCTATCTCTCTCTTTTTATCTGTCTTCTCTTTTTAGGTGCTCAATCTCATCCGCTTCATATTCTTCAATAATAACTTGTTCACTTTTCGAAGTCAGCTCTCCTATATATATATATATCAAATGAGAGAGAAGCATGTGGAGCAACCAATTTTCCCGCTCAGATTTCAGTCTAGATCTGAGTCTTCAGAAGCCACGTGTCAACATCCCAGCTTGGATTGCCTTTCACGTGCCATGATCATCATTCCCCTTTTTCTTCAGATCACGTGCCTGTCATAGTATCCTCGAGGAAACATCTTGGCAACATACTAGACTTGAAGTCAGCCTTATGACAGTTAAACACAAGACAGGAAGTAGCGATATTGCACGAAGTTAATAAAGCAATAAGCTTGATATGCACAGACTCAACACAGCATAAGATCACGTATGCACAGAGTCAAGTTATACACACATCAAGTGTTGCACTGATGGCGTGTGTGTGAGATGCAAAGACTGTATTGACAGCTTGCATGACATAAGGAATGCACAGACTCAATCGTGCCAAAACTCTCTTGCACAAACTCTAGTAGATGCGGAGCTAAAAGAAATCTTGCACCGACCTAGTATCGACAAGAGCACGGACTCAGACATGCGAACAGATCAAAGCTGATGGGGGCATCTCTCGCCCTTCACATTTTTCCACAGCTTCGATTGATCGCCAGCATAGCTCCATTATGTCCGTCTTATTTTTCTGAGCCGAGTCATGTAATTTTCATACTTTATTTGAGTCATGTCATTGTAATTTTCCCTTTATTTGAGTCATGTACCTAGGTTAGTGAGTCATTTTCCTATGTTAGTTGTCATATGGTTGGTTTGATAGGCTAATGGGCCCAACTAATGGGCTAGGCCCAGGGGCGCCCCTCCCTTGCACTGCTTTGGTCATTTGCTTGTTTGTCAGGGCTATTTTGGTCTTAGGAAAAGTATGGAGTCAATAAATAGTCCCTCCCCTCTCTCATTTGTAACAACCCTTTATGATCAATTTAAATCAAGTGAGTTCTAGTGTCATATTGGAGTGGATTCTCCAAACCTCTCTCTCTCTCTATTGGGATGGATTCCCCTTCTCTCTCTATCTCACTTCTCTCTATTCTCTCTCTCTCTCTTCAAGGAGGAGGGCACCACATTCTCTCTCCTCTCCTCCCTCTCTCTCCTCCACATCATCAATTCTCTCTCTCTCCCCCTCATTACTCATCCTCCCAACTACCCCACCCTCATTACTCCACCCTAGTTCCAGGAGACCTCCCCCCCAATCCCAACTCCACCACCCAACCACCACCTACTCAACTCCCTTCCCTAAGCACCCTCTCATCTCCCAAGGAAGAATTCCCCACTCCCCAAGCACCCCTTCCCTTTCCCAACGCAACCCTTCCCATCCCCAAAGCCCCATTAACCACATTGGTCCATTTTCAAATTTTGGAGAGAGATCTCTCCCTCTCTCTCCCCCACGCATCCCAAATTTGCAGCTCCCCTCTCACCCACTGCAAACACCACCTTCCAGACCCCATTCTCCCCCATCCACACCTTGGAACACCCCCTTCTAGACCCCCTCACAGCCAGGGCTCTCCCCACACTCATCCACCCCCACTTCCCCACCCATATACCCCATTTCCCCCCACCATCTTCAACCTACAGTTTTCAATCTGCAGGCAGCAGAGGAGTGCCCAGTTGCAGAGGCTGCCACGTCTTGACCTGGAAGCTTCAGAGGGCATACCATATATCGTTGGAAGTGTCTCCTAGTCAGCTTTCCAGTGGTGGTGGTCCCGCCGACTTCCAAGATCGGATCTATTCGGAGGAGGCGATCTACCATGACTGCGCAAGACTTCTCAGGTAGAGGACCAGAACCAGAGTGGAAGATCTATAGCGGCCACCCTACTAAAAATCTGAGCAAGAGTTCTTCATCAAAAGTCTTCTATTCTGAGTCTTCTTTCACCTCCAAAAAGCAGAGCTCAATTTGGCATCTAGAACCAGGAGTTATCAATTTTATCCCCCGGGTGCGCGGTTCTGCTTCCCCACAGTCTGCACCGACCTCTCATCAGAGTTCAGAGCCCACTAGTCTTCTCCAACAACGTTTGGCTTCCCAGCCAGTTTTGCTTCGAAGAGGACTCGTCAACGGTTCCAACGGCTTTGGCGACACCTGATTCTGAGTTCAGGAGCGGTCGTGGCATCCTCTTCTTCCTGCTGTTGGAAACCTGAAGCAGCCAGTTCCGAGAAGCTACCACCCTGTTCGAGCCTCACCCAGACCAGCGTTGGTGCCAGAAGAAATTGGAAAAATTCAGACATTTTTCCGATCCAGTTACGAAGAATTTCCCACTGGTCCCGTCATCATAAAAAATCAGGAGAGGTCACAGAGGGGCCATCTTCAACTGCTGGTCCCTGATTCCAGAACGTGGACAGATTCGGCATCGGCTTCCTTTCATCACTTCTAGCTCGAATTTCCTCCCCGCTTGGCCGGCTGAAGGCCCCTCCCTGTGTGGAGGTAGTGTTTGGATGTAATCATTGTCTTCCCTTCCCCACGATCCCCCCCACCCTTGCTTGGGGTGTAGTTTTGTAAACGTTTGAGCATGTTGAAGCTTCACCGGCGCGGCGTTCGGGTGCATACCCACGCCTCCCCGCTCGCCATCGTCTCCGGCCGGGATCGGCGTCTTCACGCTGATCAGGTGCGCTTCTGGACCCCTCCCTTTGTTGGTAGATCTTGCTTAATTAGTATTGCTTCTTAACTCCGTCGGACGGTGAGTGAGCGCCCGTTCCAAACTTGCTTATATTTGAGTGGTCGCCGCGGGTGAGTTGTGAGAGTGACCGTTCAACCCATGCCTTCGGCGTGCTGACCGCCCATGAATTTGGGCAACCCTGGCCCCTAGGGGTCCTCCCCAAGTCAGTCATATCCTTGGAAACCACCGGTCCAACCTCAGACCCTCACCCCATTGCCGGTCCACCTACGGACCCGAGTGTGCCAAACGCGAGTGAGTCCGCTTGTGTGACATTACCTAGTCGTTGCGTTTGCTTACCACTTAGGTCCCAGTTCGTGTCACATCAAATTGGTATCAGAGCAAGTTCTAGACTTGTCTCTACTAAGTCTTGTCCTAGGGCCATTGCATGCATCACCCTTGTCCACTATCATGACTACCTCATACTTGGCATATTCGCCGCTCTTAGGCCCATTAGAAGCCTTTGTGTTTGATGGATCCCGCCCTAGCATATATCTAGAATGGGAGAAGTCCATATACCAACACTTTGGGAGGTTTACCCTGTCAGGGCTTGTCCAAGTCAACTATGCCAAGAGTTTGCTCTGGCGCAAAGCTAGGAAAGAATGGGAGAACATTATGGGTTTGAGAGAAGCCAAAGGGGAAGCACCCATTGAATCTTGGGATAAAATAAGGGCCGATCTTAGAAAGATCTACGCACCCCAACCCAAACCTCTTCAACCAACCGATCTTTCACCCCCGACCCCAACTCCCACCCAAGAACTTCCCCGACCAAGCCCAACCCAAGTCCACCCATGTTCACCACCCCGAGAGTACCATGCACTGACCATTATCACTCCACCCACCATAGACTATCATACCCCATTATCCTTGGAAGTTGTGACCCACACACTTACCCAAGTGGAGGTGAATGCCAATCCGGATTCACCTCCCACCATAGAGAACATCCTAGACCCCCCACTTCCACCCACCTCTCCTAGTTCGGGTCCTCATGAGCCGCACACCCTAACCATGAATGAATCCATGCTCCAATGGCTTAAGCAAGGCCCCACCATTCCTAGCTCACCACCTTACCTCTCACCCTTGGCATATCAAGTCCAATTTGTGCCCACCCGCTCTTCCCATGTCACACTTCAAACCTCCTACTTTGTGGAAGGCTTAGGGGACCTAGTGGACTGTTTACAATGGCAAGTCTACCTGACCAATATGCTAGCCATAGGACCATTGGAGTCTAGCCCCATCTACTCTAGTGGACCCTTCCAAGCTTACCCCGCCACCGGTTCCATCACCTCCATCTACACTAGTGGCCATTATACGAGTGAAATCCTCCTCTTTCTCCCCAAGGATGAGAAACCAATCTTGGCCCACTTCCCACCCATCAAGATTCCAATTGCTTTAATTGGCCAACCCACCAGAGACCTTGGCCCAATTATCTTGGAGGAGGATGACTCACCGTTTAGGTACCTTGAAGACATAGAGTGCCACCCTCTAGGAATACCTTTCCACTACCCCTTTGATCCCTTCCTATGGGAGCCTAGACCCCTATGGGACCCAACCACCTTATCCACCACCCACCCTTTCCTACCCGCACCCACCGATGAGCCCAACCTTCTCCTCAATTTGGAGCTTCTTATATTGGGTAGAAAGCCAAGCCCTCCCCTCATGGCCGACCCACTCACCAAGAACATTGGCCCAGTTATCATGAAGAGGGATGACTTAGCACCTTTTGAGGACCTTGAGGACATAGAGCTCCTCCCCCTTGGTAACTCATTTTATGATCCCTATGATCCATTCCAATGGAAGTCCAAAAGCCCACACATAGGAGACATCTTTGGCACAAGAATGTATAAGTCTTGGCATACAAAACCACTTGACATAATTCATAAGTTGGGTCCATTCATCCATATCACCCACATGTCAAGTAGGAAGCATGAGTGGTCCATATTCGGATGTAATGGTCCACCTTCATTCATCATGAGCCTTAAGCATGATAGGAGCATTCTTGGATGTCCGGGTCCCCCGGCATTTGTCACCCCCATGCATGACCGGATCACCTACGGATGCCCCGGCCCTCCAACCTTTGTTAGGAAGTCCATGCATGATAGGGCCACATTTGGTTGCCCCGGCCCACCAAGGCTCATCAAGGTTCATATGGCATCATGGCATGATAGGTCCATCTATGGATGTCCTGGTCCACCTTTATCCACACACATTTCCACACACCCACCACCCCGTAGTGCATGGCATGTGTATCCAAGCAAGCATTTTACAACGAACGGTGAGGTTCATATTGAGCGGGCAATAGCTCGTAAGCGCCATTTGGGATTCCAAGTAGGTAACTTGGTAATGGTGACATTGGAGTGGCTCTACCCTAGGGCTATCTCCAAACCGAGGGCACGAGGACTTGGACATTCCATGTTCCGAGTGACTTTGACACCCTGGCTTATGGGTTGGATCAACCGATGGTATTTTGGGATATACCCTACTTTTCACGTGGCAGATCTAGCACTCTTTAAGGGCACCACGGTGAATCCCAGTGAGAACCTTGAGCCTACCCCCACCTTTGTGAGTGACACCCTCGGAGAACCTCCACATATCAGCTTGAGAGTCCGACGTGTGCACACGGAGGCAATACTAGGCAAGCAGGGTACCATCGCCAGCAAGAGGGTGTGCCCGAGCCACCTTGAGAGGATGAAGAGTCGTCCCCCGGCTAAGGATGCGAGGTTGAGTTTGGAGGTTGTGACTCGCCCGGAGCTGCATTGGAGGACCTCTCCCCTGGCGGACCCATACTCAACGGAGTCGAGTTCTTCGCACCCCGGGGGTATGATGGGGGCATCTCTCGCCCTTCACATTTTTCCACAACTTCGATTGCTCGCCAGCATAGCTCCATTGTGTCCGTCATATTTTTCTGAGTCGAGTCATGTAATTTTCATACTTTATTTGAGTCATGTCATTGTAATTTTCCCTTTATTTGAGTCATGTACCTAGGTTAGTGAGTCATTTTCCTATGTTAGTTGTCATATGGTTGGTTTGATAGGCTAATGGGCCCAACTAATGGGCTAGGCCCAGGGGCGCCCCTCCCTTGGACTGCTTTGGTCATTTACTTATTTGTCAGGGCTATTTTGGTCTTAGGAAAAGTATGGAGTCTATAAATAGTCCCTCCCCTCTCTCATTTGTAACAACCCTTTATGATCAATTTAAATCAAGTGAGTTCTAGTGTCATATTGGAGTGGATTCTCCAAACCTCTCTCTCTCTCTCTATTGGGGTGGATTCCCCTTCTCTCTCTATCTCACTTCTCTCTCTTCTCTCTCACTCTTCAAGGAGGAGGGCGCCACTTTCTCTCTCCTCTCCTCCCTCTCACTCCTCCACATCATCAATTCTCTCTCTCTCCCCCTCATTACTCATCCTCCCAACTACCCCACCCTCATTACTCCACCCTAGTTCCAAGAGACCTCCCCCCCAATCCCAACTCCACCACCCAACCACCACCTACTCAACTCCCTTCCCTAAGCACCCTCTCATCTCCCAAGGGAGAATTCCCCACTCCCCAAGCACCCCTTCCCTTTCCCAACACAACCCTTCCCATCCCCAAAGCCCCATTAACCACATTGGTCCATTTTCAAATTTTGGAGAGAGATCTCTCCCTCTCTCTCCCCCACCCATCCCAAATTCGCAGCTCCCCTCTCACCCACTGCAAACACCACCTTCCAGACCCCATTCTCCCCCATCCACACCTTGGAACACCCCCTCCTAGACCCCCTCACAGCCAGGGCTCTCCCCACACTCATCCACCACCACTTCCCCTCCCATATACCCCATTTCCCCCCACCATCTTCAACCTACAGTTTTCAGTCCGCAGGCAGCACAGGAGTGCCCAGTTGCAAAGGCTGTCACGTCTTCACCTGGAAGCTTCAGAGGGCATACCATATATCGTTGGAAGTGTCTCCCAGTCAGCTTTCCAGCGGTGGTGGTCCCACTGACTTCCAAGATCGGAGCTGTTTGGAGGAGGCGATCTACCACGACTGCGCAAGACTTCTCAGGCAGAGGACCAGAACCAGAGTGTAAGATCCACAGAGGCCATCCTACTGGGAATCTGAGCAAGAGTTCTTCATCAAAAGTCTTCTTTACTGAGTCTTCTTTCACCTCCAAAAGGCAGAGCTCAATTTGGCATCCGGAACTAGAAGTTATCAATTTTCTCCCCCGGGTGCGCGGTTCTGCTTCCCCACAGTCTACACCGACCTCTCATCAGAGTTCAGAGCCCACTGGTCTTCTCCGACAACGTTTGGCTTCCCAGATAGTTTTGCTTCGAACAGGACTCATCAACGGTTCCAACGGCTTCAGCGGCACCTGATTCTGAGTCGTGGCATCCTCTTCTTCCTACTGTTGGAAACCTGAAGCAGCCAGTTTCGAGAAGCTACCACCATGTTCGAGCCTCTACCTAGACCAGCGTTGGCGCCAGAAGAAATCGGAAAAATTCAGACGTTTTCCCGATCCAGTTACGAAGATTTCCCCACTGGTCCCGTCATCGGAAAAAATCAGGAGAGGTCACAGAGGGGCCATCTTCAACTGCTGGTCCCTGATTCCAGAACGTGGACAGATTCGGCGTCGGCTTCCTTTCATCACTTCTAGCTCGAATTCCCCTCCCCGCTTGGCCGGCCGAAGGCCCCTCCCTGTGTGGAGGTAGTGTTTGGATGTAATCATTGTCTTCCCTTCCCCACGATCCCCCCCCCTTGCATGGGGTGTAGTTTTGTAAACGTTTGAGCAGGTTGAAGCTTCACCGGCGTGGCGTTCGGGTGCATACCCACGCCTCCCCGCTCGCCATCTTCTCCAGCCGGGATTGGCGTCTTCACGTTGATCAGGTGAGCTTCTGGACCCCTCCCTTTGTTGGTAGATCTTGCTTAATTAGTATTGCTTCTTAACTCCGTCGGACGGTGAGTGAGCGCCCGTTCCAAACTTGCTTATGTTTGAGTGGTCGCCGCGGGTGAGTTGTGAGAGTGACCCTTCAACCCATGCCTTCGGCATGCTGACCGCCCGTGAATTTGGGCAACCCTGGCCCCTAGGGGTCCTCCCCAAGTCAGTCATATACTTGGAAACCACCGGTCCAACCTCGGACCCTCACCCCATTGCCGGTCCACCTACGGACCCGAGTGTGTCAAACGCGAGTGAGTCCGCTTGTGTGACATTGCCTAGTCGTTGCATTTGCTTACCACTTAGGTCCCAATTCGTGTCACATCAAAAGCACCGACGTATATATGCAGATAAGCAAAGAATGCTGCACCGACTATAGCATGCACAAACATGGGATGCACATGAAGTGCAACTTGCACTGACCCTATATGCGTGCTTGTAAAACATGCACCGACTATGTATATGCCTTAGACGTAGACATGCACCGACCGTGTGTCTGCTTTAGACACAACCTGGACCGACCTTAATATATGCCTTAGACGAATAATGAGACGCAGGCATGCATTGAGACGCAGAATGAGACGCATATATGAAACACAAATGTGCACTGACCCTAGGTGTGCATGAGACGCTAAATGAGACACAAACGTGCACTGTCGTTACTTGGACCAAGGAGCACATTGCACTGACCTATATTCATTAGGCCAAAACATGAACATGCACTGACTATGCGATCCTCGGACTTAGCTTGTGCACAGACTCAATGTGGATCAAACACAGAATTGCACCGACATGAATGGGATTTGAACACGCATTGCATCGACCTAATGAAGTACAAGGCAAACACTGCAACAACTTTATTAAATGTAAAACCAAGACTGCATCGACTTAATCAATTCAGCTGCTTGTGTTATTATTCAAAGTATAAGACTTAAATTGATTAGGGCAATTATTTAATTCAGTCTACACATGACTCTTAAGTTGTCATTATCAAAACCAGATTTCCAACAAGCACGACTACATCAGGGTCCTAGAAGGCCTCACCAAGCCAATTCTTGGCCTCGACTATAACATTGTCGAACCTTTCAAAGCATGGGAGGTGATGCAGTCTGACGACCCCAACAGTTTGTTCTACACAACTGAGGAGCATCCCACACGGGAAGACACAGATTGCCACCTTCCTGAAGATATGGAGAGCTTGTTAGTCCCCGTTCAAGGGCTGACATTCACAACAAGTCAAATAGCCAAGATGTTCTAGAAGCAGCACATCCTTGTCGGCCAGCCCCGCAAGGAGAAAGAAGCATTCCAGAAGCAATGGTATCCCGTAAACCTAGACAAAGAACTGAAGCGTGTCTCTCAACATCTAGGGTTGGGCTTCACCCTTGAAGAATATTACTACAGCGGGCGATACGAGGTGGATACCATCTCCACTTTCTACCCTGCTGAAGACAGCCCGCTGGGGGCAACCTTCGATGAGTACCCGTCGGAAGTCGAACATACTAAGCCTGCTCAACCAAGAGACTCATAATCAGAGGCTATAACATCTTGCCGATGCTGGGAGCAAGTATGCCCTGAAGAAGTGGCTCTTCAAGCCAGATTTGACATGGCCAGCAGTAGCGAAGCCGAAGATGTGAGGAAGTAGGGCTGTCTCCCTCCAGTGGCCCTCCTCTGATAATGATATCGACACCCCTCAGGCCGACTCGGGAAGCTATTGCCAAAATTAATCAGGAGATGCATGCTTCTAGAAAAGAGAAGGGCACCTCCATTGAAGATCTATCAATCAAAGGAGACGGGGCGCTCTTGTCTTCTACTGCAAAGCCGCAGTGCTGCTCTAGCACAGTAATAAACAACCACCAGTCCTTCAAGGATGCAAGCACATCTGCAAGGACCGAGGTCGTCAGCTTGTCTCTCAAAACTACGGTGGCTATAGATACACCAATAGAATAGCTCAGGCAGTCGCCACTAGCTGAATCAGAAATCCCTGGCAGAGTCCAGGTGGAACAAAATGAAGAGGCCGAGGTACTCGAGCTTGAAGATGATATTCCAGATTTTGTCGATCTTCAGCCTGCGCCCCCGAAAATAGAAGATGGGGGCCAAGCCACAGTCGATGAACTGATAGAAGTCAACCTGGGAGATGAGGATGACCCTAGGCCAACCTTTCCCAGTGCCCAGTTGTCTGCAGGAGAACAGAAGCTGTATGTCCAGCTGCTACAAGAATATCAGGATTGTTTCACCTAGACTTACAACGAAATGCCAGGACTCAGCCCCGCAGTCTCACAGCATGAGCTAGCTATAAGCCCCGAGGTCGAGCCGGTGAAGCAGCCATCACGGCGCATGAGGCCGGAGCTCATCACTCAGATATGCAAAGAAGTGGACAAACTCATTGATGTGGGTTTTGTCGAAGAAAACCAATACACTACGTGGCTGGCTAATATTGTGCCCGTGAAAGAAGAATGGGTAGATCCAGATATGTGTTGATTTCTGAGATCTGAATAAAGCATGTCCCAAGGATGACTTTCTGGTGCCAATCACAGAAGTCATGATTGATACCACAACCAGCCACGAGACACTGTCATTTATGGACGGGTCCTCCAACTACAACCAGATATGGATCACGGAGCATGACCGAGTCCACACTGCCTTCTAAACTCCCAAAGGTATCTATCACTACAAAAGGACGCCGTTCGGACTAAAGAACGTTGGTGCAACTTATCATGAGCAATGACCAGAATATTTGATGAGTTGTTCTACCACAAGGTCGAGTGCTACATAGATGACCTGGTGATCAAAACCAGAAGAAAAGAAGACCATCTGCAAGATCTCAGAATTATGTTTCAGAGGCTCAGGCAGTATGAACTAAAAATGAACCCTATGAAATGTGCGTTCGGGGTGTCGAGCGAGAAATTCCTGGGTTTCATCGTTAGATATCAAGGGATTGAAATAGACCCCCTAAAGATCAAGGCGATCCCGGAGCTACCTTCACCAAGGAATCTCTCTGAGCTGAGAATCTTGCAAGGCCACCTGGCATACATCCGGCGGTTTATATCCAACTTATCGGAGCGATGCCACCCCTTTCATAAGTTGATGATGAAAGATGTTCCTTTTTATTGGGTCGAAGAATGCCAGATAGCCTTTGACAAGCTGAAGGATTATCTGAAGGCTCCTCTAGTGCTGGGTGCGCTGGTGAAAGGAAGGTCGCTAGTCCTCTACATAGCAGCCACACACAACTCCCTGGGGGCAATGCTAGCCCAGAACAATGAAGAAGGGAAGGAACAAGCCCTCTACTACCTCAGTCGAGGATTGGTCAGAACTGAGGAGAGGTACACCTATATCGAGAATATCTGCCTCGCAATGATCTTCGCGGTCAAGAAGCTTCGACACTATATGTTGTCGCATGAAGTTAAGCTGATTTCCAAGGAGGATCCGCTTAAATATATCATGTAATACCCCGATTTTAAAAATCTGAAATTTAATTGAAATAATTGAATTTTTAATTGAGATAAATGAACTTTTGAATTTAATATTTAATTCCTTAGTAAATAGAACTAGTGAATTTTCGACTACCATATAAAAATCTGGAAAAATACTAATTGGGTCAAGGACGATGTAGTTAGCAACTTTATCTTCTAGGTTCAACCCAACAAAAATTCGTAATTAGGTCTAATTAGTGGATTAAGCCCAAAAGTGCACACTTAGTTAACTATACCTAACCTTAACTTAAAACGTGAAATTATAGCTTAATGCTCAACCGATGACCCTAAATTCTTTTAGAAATTTAATTAGAACTTATTTGAATTTATTTAAAAATTATTTGAATTTATTTGAATTAATAAGAATTAATTCAAAAATTAGATTAATTCTTTAATAAATAGAATAAGTCACATTTCGGCTATTTTATAAAAATCCATAAAAATCATATTCTTGTCTAATCCATTTCTTTTAACAATTTTGTCTTCTATGACTAAGCCTAATAAAATCATTAACTAGACCTAATCACTGGGTTAAGTCCAATTTTCACACCTACCTAACCCAAATTCGTGTTCATTGTTAACCTAATCTTAAAACATCAAATTAGAGCTTAATACTCAACCAAATGAGCTCAAATCAGAGGCAAATGAAAGGCCATGATCTAAGGATCAATAGCCTTCTATCAATCGAACCAAAACCTAACCCTAGCACATGGTGGCGGCCGAGTTTTGGAGTGGTCAACCTTGGCGGCGCCGTTTTCCAACACCTAACTTGCGTGGTCGATTTCTCCCAACTCCGAAGTCTCTAACAGCTCTATGAGCTATCAAAATAAAGCTCTACGAGTCTATTTTCATTTGGTGGCTGTTGTGTTCGCATTAGATTCAGATCTAGGAAGTTCTTGGTCGTTTAGTGGAGGTGGGTCGGCTGCCGTCGTCCTCCTTCTTCTCCTCTTTGTTCCATAGATTGACGTAGGTTTCCTAAACCAAAACCTGCACTTGAGTACATCAAATTTTCCTCTCGATGAGATCTTTCCAATGGTAGTAAAAGCCCTCAATTTCATTAGGTATCCAAGGAGATATCAGGGTTTTTCTAAGGTGCTGTGAAGTTCATTCTTCATTTTAGGGCTTTAAGTTCTCTCTTCGATTGAGGTAGGTTCTCTCAGGCTCAAACTGTAAGTAATATATCAAATTAATCATCATCGAAGTAGCTTTCTTTTGATGTAAAAAGCCCCAAATTTCATTGAGCATGTTTAGATAATTTTGGATCGAAGTAAGAGCATGTTTAGGCTTGATTTATGGTATGTTCTTCAAGTAGAAGCATGATTTTCGAGCAATTTTTGAGTTGGATATCTAGATCCACATATGGCATATCATACATGGTTAGAATCAGCATCAAGTTAGCTTTCTTTTGGTATAAGAAGCCCCAAATTTTGTTGTATATATTGAGAGAAATGTATGATTTAGTAGAAGCATGTCAAGAACTAGGTTTTCATGTGTTCATCATAGAATAGGTTGTGATTCATTTGATTTCTGATGAAATTCGTGTTTCAAAACTCATGTTTTATGACCCTAGTATGTATATTAAGAACCCTAGGGCATGTGGTTAAGATCCCAACCCATTTAGACCCCAAATCGTGGAGTTTTTTATGTTTTCCGGAAGCTCGTTCGGGTCTGGAAACCCAGGGGTCGACCCCACGGGTCGACCCATACCACCCTGCAATGAGAAAGAATTCTGCCTTGCATGGGTCGACCCATGGGTTCGACCCACACTACAGGGGTCGACCCACACCAGGCAGATCCCTGGAAACCCCAGGGGTCGACCCAATGGGTCGACCCATGAACTGGAAATTTCCAGGGGTCGACCCACGTGCTATATGACCCAAAAATTTGTGTTTTTGACCCGAGGATCAATCCGGATCATTAGGGGAACAATCCATTCAACCTAGTCCCATTATAAACTATATTTTGAGGGACCAATGACCCATACATGCACCCCGTTAGCCATTAGATGTGAGGTTTGTTTCGAACCATTTATCTATGCCGTTAATAACATAATACATGTTCTAATTGATTAATTTTAGTGTCATGAATGATAATTAGTAAAATAGAAACCCACATGATAAATGATTAATTATGCAACCAAATTTCTGTTAATTGCATGCTATTTATTCATACGCGACTTACGCGATCTTGTTCATACACATTACCTTCCTGATTAATCTCTTGGGCATTTTGACTTAAATGAAAACTTAATCCTTGATAATTTTGCATGGAATTAGGATTAATATGATTGTTAGCTTGCTGGTTAGCTACTGTACTACAGTAAACAGCGTGACCAACTTACCGACTTCTAGTAAGTCATTAGCCTTTAATTGTGTTAACATTGAACCTATCACCGGAAACTCCATCCGGCGAACTTACCATCATCTCGGATTTCTTTATACCCTTGTTATGAACCTAATGAACCACCAGAACATCGATTTACATGACCGAACCGCTGGTTTAAGTCTTGGATCGAATTGGGCTAAGAGAGGCATGTGCGGCCGTAGAGGACCGTATATCCTCATAGGCGGCCCAATAGTGACCGTGTATCCATAATACGGCCCAGTATGGACCGTATATCTTGTTCATGGGTCTTAATGTTTTCTTGACATGCGCGGCCTAGTGTTAACCGTTTATACATATTGAGCGGCCCGTCTGACCGTTTATATGGCAGTTTTTCCGAAAAGTGGTTATTTCATGAATTTTGAATCGTGTGAGCTAACCAAGCCAATATAGGCTATGGTATTTTGTGAATTTACTTATTGATTAGATCTATTGATCATTAATTATAGTCATTTGGGACAATTATTCCTCTCGGTTATGGAGCTTATTGTTTGGACTCGTAAAGAATCATTATTCTTATGTTCTTTACCTTTGACTACATGAACTTGACCTTGGAACTCTTGGCCATTAAATATGGCGGATGTCTAGTCTCGTGGGATCTACGATCCAAAAAGAAATCAATGCCAAGGTAAACAAATGAAGGGCCCAGTCTGGTCCTGGGAGGAGCACCCGAAAAGTACTTGATCCCCGGGGAGGTGAATGATCAGGTGTGGCATTTGGCACCGGTGCAATATAGCGTGTTGGGTCTATGACATTCCACATTCTCGTGAAACTCATTATTATTCATGCGTAAAGTATGAAGTACTTGCTTGACATGACTTGAAATTGACTACAAATGGCCATTTACTAGAAAATCTTGTTAATCTTGCTTGATATCTCGACATGCAATTATTTCTTCCATTCAATTATCCTTACTCTTTCTATCTTAGTGATTATTCAGTTCTGCTTATTTTATTGCGTTAATCATGCATGTTCATTAATTGGTTAATCATTTAAACTATGCCCGATGATAGAGTATAATTCCTACTGAGCTTCTTGCTCACCCCTACTTCCAATCCTTTTCAGGTAACGCGGTTAACGATACGTTGCAAATGGGAATCGGATCAGTGTGATCGAGTGAACCCGGAACCTAGAGTTTGGAGTCTGTCTTTTTATCTTCTTGAGTCTAGCTAGTGTCGTGAGTCTGGTTATTTCTCTTTGTTATTTCCTCCTTTAATTTGAATCCTATATTGTAAGAGTGGGTCAAAATTATACTTTTAATATTAATAAGAGCTCGTATTTTCAATACATGTGTTTATGGCCTCCTTGTGTTAAATTGTGGTTGTTTATCTTCCGCTCTTGTTATCATGACTGTTAACTGCCACGTTCCGAGCATCGCTTCCCGCTGCTATCGGTTCGGGGCGTGACAGAGGTGGTATCAGAGCCTCCTTGCCTGAGTCCTTGGATTTTGTCCAAGAGTATAGGTTACCCTAAGTCTTAAGACCCGTGTCATCCCTTGTCACCTGGTGAGATTGGGTAATATCTTGGGTTAAGTAATAAAATATATGCAAGATTGCGTTGTGTTACGCGTAAGGGTAATGAAAAAGTTAACCATATAACTATTTTGCAGGTCTCTAAGTCTTTATTAAAATGAAACCGAGTGGTTCCATGGGTAAGTTAAGATTCGGTTCCGCTAGCGGCTGGCGAGTCCGTCGTAAGGAAACCCGACGTAATAAGAAGAAGAAGAGCAATATTGCGCAAATGAAATGTTTTTACTGTCACAAACATGGCCATCTCGTAAAGGAGTGCTGGCGAGGGAGCAGAGCATGTTTGCGTTGCGGAAATCCAGATCATAAAATGGCTAACTGTCCTAAGTTACTTCCACAAGCAAAACTACAAGAAGAATCGGAACCAACTCCTATCGAATGAAGAATTATATATGGTATCGTTCTCTTTTATCCCTACCTATAGCTAATTTCTTTCGTCATTAATTGTATAATTAACATGTTATTTTGATAAATAAGATCATCTTAGTTCAAATATTCACATAATTGGTAATACCCGGTGAATTTGGGGACCAAATTCCTTTAAGTGGGGGAGGATGTAATACCCCAGTTTTAAAAATCTAAAATTTAATTGAAATAATTGAATTTTTAATTGAGATAAATGAATTTTTAATTTAATATTTAATTCCTTAGTAAATAGAACTAGTGAATTTTCGACTACCTTATAAAAATATGGAAAATACTAATTAGGTCAAGGCCATTGTAGTTAGCAACTTTGTCTTCTGGGTTCAACCCAAAAAAAATCCGTAATTAGGTCTAATTAGTGGATTAAGCCCAAAAGTGCACACTTAGTTAACTATACCTAACCTTAACTTAAAACGCGAAATTAGAGCTTAATGCTCAACCAATGACCCCAAATTCTTTTAGAAATTTAATTAGAACTTATTTGAATTTATTTAAAAATTATTTGAATTTATTTGAATTAATAAGAATTAATTCAAAAATTAGATTAATTCTTTAATAGAATAAGTCACAATTCGGCTATTTTATAAAAATCCATAAAAATCATATTCTTGTGTAATCTATTTCGTTTAACAATTTTGTCTTCTATAACTAAGCCTAATAAAATCATTAACTAGACCTAATCACTGGGTTAAGTCCAATTTTCACACCTACCTAACCCAAATTCGTGTTCATTGTTAACCTAATCTTAAAACATCAAATTAGAGCTTAATACTCAACCAAATGAGCTCAAATCAGAGGCAAATGAAAGGCCATGATCTAAGGATCAATAGCCTTCTATCAATCGAACCAAAACCTAACCCTAGCACATGGTGGCGGCCGAGTTTTGGAGTGGTCAACCTTGGCGGCGCCGTTTTCCAACACCTAACTTGCGTGGTCGATTTCTCCCAACTCCGAAGTCTCCAACAGCTCTATGAGCTATCAAAATAAAGCTCTACGAGTCTATTTTCATTTGGTGGCTGTTGTGTTCGCATTAGATTCAGATCTAGGAAGTTCTTGGTCGTTTAGTGGAGGTGGGTCGGCTGCCGTCGTCCTCCTTCTTCTCCTCTTTGTTCCATCGATTGACGTAGGTTTCCTAAACCAAAACCTGCACTTGAGTACATCAAATTTTCCTCTCGATGAGATCTTTCCAATGGTAGTAAAAGACCTCAATTTCATTAGGTATCCAAGGAGATATCAGGGTTTTTCTAAGGTGCTGTGAAGTTCATTCTTCATTTTAGGGCTTTAAGTTCTCTCTTCGATTGAGGTAGGTTCTCTCAGGCTCAAACTGTAAGTAATATATCAAATTAATCATCATCGAAGTAGCTTTCTTTTGATGTAAAAAGCCCCAAATTTCATTGAGCATGTTTAGATAATTTTGGATCGAAGTAAGAGCATGTTTAGGCTTGATTTATGGTATGTTCTTCAAGTAGAAGCATGATTTTCGAGCAATTTTTGAGTTGGATATCTAGATCCACATATGGCATATCATACATGGTTAGAATCAGCATCAAGTTAGCTTTCTTTTGGTATAAGAAGCCCCAAATTTTGTTGTATATATTGAGAGAAATGTATGATTTAGTAGAAGCATGTCAAGAACTAGGTTTTCATGTGTTCATCATAGAATAGGTTGTGATTCATTTGATTTCTGATGAAATTCGTGTTTCAAAACTCATGTTTTATGACCCTAGTATGTATATTAAGAACCCTAGGGCATGTGGTTAAGATCCCAACCCATTTAGACCCCAAATCGTGGAGTTTTTTATGTTTTCCGGAAGCTCGTTCGGGTCTGGAAACCCAGGGGTCGACCCCACGGGTCGACCCATACCACCCTGCAATGAGAAAGAATTCTGCCTTGCATGGGTCGACCCATGGGTTCGACCCACACTACAGGGGTCGACCCACACCAGGCAGATCCCTGGAAACCCCAGGGGTCGACCCAATGGGTCGACCCATGAACTGGAAATTTCCAGGGGTCGACCCACGTGCTATATGACCCAAAAATTTGTGTTTTTGACCCGAGGATCAATCCGGATCATTAGGGGAACAATCCATTCAACCTAGTCCCATTATAAACTATATTTTGAGGGACCAATGACCCATACATGCACCCCGTTAGCCATTAGATGTGAGGTTTGTTTCGAACCGTTTATCTATGCCGTTAATAACATAATACATGTTCTAATTGATTAATTTTAGTGTCATGAATGATAATTAGTAAAATAGAAACCCACATGATAAATGATTAATTATGCAACCAAATTTCTGTTAATTGCATGCTATTTATTCATACGCGACTTACGCGATCTTGTTCATACACATTACCTTCCTGATTAATCTCTTGGGCATTTTGACTTAAATGAAAACTTAATCCTTGATAATTTTGCATGGAATTAGGATTAATATGATTGTTAGCTTGCTGGTTAGCTACTGTACTACAGTAAACAGCGTGACCAACTTACCGACTTCTAGTAAGTCATTAGCCTTTAATTGTGTTAACATTGAACCTATCACCGGAAACTCCATCCGGCGAACTTACCATCATCTCGGATTTCTTTATACCCTTGTTATGAACCTAATGAACCACCAGAACATCGATTTACATGACCGAACCGCTGGTTTAAGTCTTGGATCGAATTGGGCTAAGAGAGGCATGTGCGGCCGTAGAGGACCGTATATCCTCATAGGCGGCCCAATAGTGACCGTGTATCCATAATACGGCCCAGTATGGACCGTATATCTTGTTCATGGGTCTTAATGTTTTCTTGACATGCGCGGCCTAGTGTTAACCGTTTATACATATTGAGCGGCCCGTCTGACCGTTTATATGGCAGTTTTTCCGAAAAGTGGTTATTTCATGAATTTTGAATCGTGTGAGCTAACCAAGCCAATATAGGCTATGGTATTTTGTGAATTTACTTATTGATTAGATCTATTGATCATTAATTATAGTCATTTGGGACAATTATTCCTCTCGGTTATGGAGCTTATTGTTTGGACTCGTAAAGAATCATTATTCTTATGTTCTTTACCTTTGACTACATGAACTTGACCTTGGAACTCTTGGCCATTAAATATGGCGGATGTCTAGTCTCGTGGGATCTACGATCCAAAAAGAAATCAATGCCAAGGTAAACAAATGAAGGGCCCAGTCTGGTCCTGGGAGGAGCACCCGAAAAGTACTTGATCCCCGGGGAGGTGAATGATCAGGTGTGGCATTTGGCACCGGTGCAATATAGCGTGTTGGGTCTATGACATTCCACATTCTCGTGAAACTCATTATTATTCATGCGTAAAGTATGAAGTACTTGCTTGCTTGCTTGCTTGACATGACTTGAAATTGACTACAAATGGCCATTTACTAGAAAATCTTGTTAATCTTGCTTTATATCTCGACATGCAATTATTTCTTCCATTCAATTATCCTTACTCTTTCTATCTTAGTGATTATTTAGTTCTGCTTATTTTATTGCGTTAATCATGCATGTTCATTAATTGGTTAATCATTTAAACTATGCCCGATGATAGAGTATAATTCCTACTGAGCTTCTTGCTCACCCCTACTTCCAATCCTTTTCAGGTAACGCGGTTAACGATACGTTGCAAATGGGAATCGGATCAGTGTGATCGAGTGAACCCGGAACCTAGAGTTTGGAGTCTGTCTTTTTATCTTCTTGAGTCTAGCTAGTGTCGTGAGTCTGGTTATTTCTCTTTGTTATTTCCTCCTTTAATTTGAATCCTATATTGTAAGAGTGGGTCAAAATTATACTTTTAATATTAATAAGAGCTCGTATTTTCAATACGTGTGTTTATGGCCTCCTTGTGTTAAATTGTGGTTGTTTATCTTCCGCTCTTGTTATCATGACTGTTAACTGCCACGTTCCGAGCATCGCTTCCCGCTGCTATCGGTTCGGGGCGTGACAGAGGTGGTATCAGAGCCTCCTTGCCTGAGTCCTTGGATTTTGTCCAAGAGTATAGGTTACCCTAAGTCTTAAGACCCGTGTCATCCCTTGTCACCTGGTGAGATTGGGTAATATCTTGGGTTAAGTAATAAAATATATGCAAGATTGCGTTGTGTTACGCGTAAGGGTAATGAAAAAGTTAACCATATAACTATTTTGCAGGTCTCTAAGTCTTTATTAAAATGAAACCGAGTGGTTCCATGGGTAAGTTAAGATTCGGTTCCGCTAGCGGCTGGCGAGTCCGTCGTAAGGAAACCCGACGTAATAAGAAGAAGAAGAGCAATATTGCGCAAATGAAATGTTTTTACTGTCACAAACATGGCCATCTCGTAAAGGAGTGCTGGCGAGGGAGCAGAGCATGTTTGCGTTGCGGAAATCCAGATCATAAAATGGCTAACTGTCCTAAGTTACTTCCACAAGCAAAACTACAAGAAGAATCGGAACCAACTCCTATCGAATGAAGAATTATATATGGTATCGTTCTCTTTTATCCCTACCTATAGCTAATTTCTTTCGTCATTAATTGTATAATTAACATGTTATTTTGATAAATAAGATCATCTTAGTTCAAATATTCACATAATTGGTAATACCCGGTGAATTTGGGGACCAAATTCCTTTAAGTGGGGGAGGATGTAATACCCCAGTTTTAAAAATCTAAAATTTAATTGAAATAATTGAATTTTTAATTGAGATAAATGAATTTTTAATTTAATATTTAATTCCTTAGTAAATAGAACTAGTGAATTTTCGACTACCTTATAAAAATATGGAAAATACTAATTAGGTCAAGGCCATTGTAGTTAGCAACTTTGTCTTCTGGGTTCAACCCAAAAAAAATCCGTAATTAGGTCTAATTAGTGGATTAAGCCCAAAAGTGCACACTTAGTTAACTATATCTAACCTTAACTTAAAACGCGAAATTAGAGCTTAATGCTCAACCAATGACCCCAAATTCTTTTAGAAATTTAATTAGAACTTATTTGAATTTATTTAAAAATTATTTGAATTTATTTGAATTAATAAGAATTAATTCAAAAATTAGATTAATTCTTTAATAGAATAAGTCACAATTCGGCTATTTTATAAAAATCCATAAAAATCATATTCTTGTGTAATCTATTTCGTTTAACAATTTTGTCTTCTATAACTAAGCCTAATAAAATCATTAACTAGACCTAATCACTGGGTTAAGTCCAATTTTCACACCTACCTAACCCAAATTCGTGTTCATTGTTAACCTCATCTTAAAATATCAAATTAGAACTTAATACTCAACCAAATGAGCTCAAATCAGAGGCAAATGAAAGGCCACGATCTAAGGATCAATAACCCTCTATCAATCGAACCAAAACCTAACCCTAGCACATGGTGGCGGCCGAGTTTTGGAAGGGTCAACCTTGGCGACGCCGTTTTCCAACACCTAACTTGCGTGGTCGATTTCTCCCAACTCCGAAGTCTCCAGCAGCTCTATGAGCTATCAAAATAAAGCTCTACGAGTCTATTTTCATTTGGTGGCTGTGGTGTTCGCATTAGATTCATATCTAGGATGTTCTTGGTCATTTAGTGGAGGTGGGTTGGCTTCCGTCATCCTCCTTCTTCTCCTCTTTGTTCCATCGATTGAGGTAGGTTTCCTAAACCAAAACCTGCACTTGAGTACATCAAATTGTTCCTCTCGACGAGATCTTTCCAATGGTAGTAAAAGCCTTAAATTTCATTAGGTATCCAAGGAGATATCAGGGTTTTTCTAAGGTGCTGTGAAGTTCATTCTTCATTCTAGGGCTTTAAGTTCTCTCTTCGATTGAGGTAGGTTCTCTCAGGCTCAAACTGTAAGTAATATATCAAATTGATCATCATCGAAGTAGCTTTCTTTTGATGTAAAAATCCCCAAATTTCATTGAGCATGTTTAGAGAATTTTGGATCGAAGTAAGAGCATGTTTAGGCTTGATTTATGGTATGTTCTTCAAGTAGAAGCATGATTTTCGGGCTATTTTTGAGTTGGATATCTAGATCCACATATGGCATATCATACATGGTTAGAATTAGCATCAAGTTAGCTTTCTTTTGATATAAGAAGACCCAAATTTCATTGTATATATTGAGAGAAATGTACGATTTAGTAGAAGCATGTCAAGAACTAGGTTTTCATGTGTTCATCATAGAATAGGTTGTGATTCATTTGATTTCTGATGAAATTCGTGTTTCAAAACTCATGTTTTATGACCCTAGTATGTATATTAAGAACCCTAGGGCATGTGGTTAAGATCCCAACCCATTTAGACCCCAAATCGTGGAGTTTTTCATGTTTTCCGGAAGCTCGTTCGGGTTTCGAAACCCAGGGGTCGACCCCATGGGTCGACCCATACCACCCTGCAAGCAGAAAGAATTCTGCCTTGCATGGGTTGACCCATGGGGTCGACCCACACTGCAGGGGTCGACCCCATGGGTCGACCCACCCCAGGCAGATCCCTGGAAACCCCAGGGGTCGACCCAATGGGTCGACCCATGAACTGGAAATTTCCAGGGGTCGACCCACGTGCTGTATGACCCAAAAATTTGTGTTTTTGACCCGAGGATCAATCCGGATCATTAGGGGATCAATCCATTCAACCTAGTCCCATTATAAACTATATTTTGAGGGACCAATGACCCATACATGCACCCCGTTAGCCATTAGATGTGAGGTTTGTTTCGAACCGTTTATCTATGCCGTTAATAACATAATACATGTTCTAATTGATTCATTTTAGTGTCATGAATGATAATTAGTAAAATAGAAACCCACATGATAAATGATTAATTATGCAACCAAATTTCTGTTAATTTCATGCTATTTATTCATACGCGACTTACGCGATCTTGTTCATACACGTTACCTTCCTGATTAATCTCTTTGGCATTTTGACTTAAATGAAAACTTAATCCTTGATAATTTGGCATGGAATTAGGATTAATATGATTGTTAGCTTGCTGGATAGCTACTGTACTACAGTAAACATCGTGACCAACTTATCGACTTCTAGTAAGTCATTAGCCTTTAATTGTGTTAACATTGAACTTATCATCGGAAACTCCATCCGGCGAACTTACCATCATCTCGGATTTATTTATACCCTTGTTATGAACCTAATGAACCACCAGAACATCGATTTACATGACCGAACCGCTGGTTTAAGTCTTGGACCGAATTGGGCTAAGAGAGGCATGTGCGGCCGTAGAGGACCGTATATCCTCATAGGCGGCCCAATAGCGACCGTGTATCCATAATACGGCCCAGTATGGACCGTATATCTTGTTCATGGGTCTTAATGTCTTCTTGACATGCGCGGCCTAGTGTTAACCGTTTATACATATTGAGCGGCCCGTCTGACCGTTTATATGGCCTTTTTTCCGAAAAGTGGTTATTTCATGATTTTCGAATCATGTGAGCTAACCAAGCCAATATAGGCTATGGTATTTTGTGAATTTACTTATTGATTAGATCTATTGATCATTAATTATAGTCCTTTGGGACAATTATTCCTCTCGGTTATGGAGCTTATTGTTTGGACTCTTAAAGAATCATTATTCTTATGTTCTTTACCTTGACTACATGAACTTGACCTTGGAACTCTTGGCCATTAAATATGGTGGATGTCTAGTCCCGTGGGATCTACGATCTAAAAAGAAATCAATGCCAAGGTAAACAAATGAAGGGCCCAGTCTGGTCCTGGGAGGAGCACCCGAAAAGTACTTGATCCCTGGGGAGGTGAATGATCAGGTGTGGCATTTGGCACCGGTGCAATCTAGCGTGTTGGGTCTAGGACATCCACATTCTCGTGAAACTCATTATTATTCATGCTTAAAGTATGAAGTACTTGCTTGCTTGCTTACTTGACATGACTTGAAATTTACTGCAAATGGCCATTTACTAGAAAATCTTGTTAATCTTGCTTGATATCTCGACATGCAATTATTTCTTCCATTTAATTATCATTACTCTTTCTATCTTAGTGATTATTTAGTTCTCCTTATTTTATTGCGTTAATCATGCATGTTCATTAATTGGTTAATCATTTAAACTATGCCCGATGATAGAGTATAATTCCTACTAAGCTTCTTGCTCACCCCTACTTCCAATCCTTTTCAGGTAACGCGGTTAACGGTACGTTGCAAATGGGAATCGGATCAGTGTGATCGAGTGAACCTGGAACCTAGAGTTTGGAGTCTTTCTTTTTATCTTCTTGAGTCTAGCTAGTGTCGTGAGTCTGGTTATTTCTCTTTGTTATTTCCTCCTTTAATTTGAATCCTATATTGTAAGAGTGGGTCAAAATTATACTTTTAATATTAATAAGAGCTCGTATTTTCAATACGTGTGTTTATGGCCTCCTTGTGTTAAATTGTGGTTGTTTATCTTCCGCTCTTGTTATCATGACTGTTAACTGCCACATTCCGAGCATCGCTTCCCGCTGCTATCGGTTCGGGGCGTGACATATCATGTCTCAACCGGCACTCAAAGGCCGCCTAGACAAATGGGTGGTGATCCTCATGGAGTATGATATCTCCTACGTGCCGCAAAGGGCCGTTAAAGGTCAAGCCATCGTAGATTTCTTCGCCAAGCACCCTGTGCCAGAAGATTGCCCGCTGGAGCCAGAGCTTCCTGAAGATGAAACCCTGGAAGTCAGCCAAGTATAGCCCTAAGTGTGGAAATTGTACTTTGATGGCGCATCCAGAATTAACACCCCAGCACCTAGATCGGCCAAAGTCTGGGCAGGGGCAGGCATAGTCCTGAAATCTCCAGAAGGAGAAGTCATATATACATCATGTTCAATAAATAAACCCTGTACAAATAACGAAGCAGAATATGAAGCCCTAATCATTGGGTTACAAATTGCCTTGTCTATGGAGATTCAGATGCTTGAGGCATTCGGGGACTCCAGGCTAGTGGTAAAACAGCTAGAAGGAGAGTTCGAGGTGCGGAAGAAGGAAGTCCTCCCCTATCATCAGCTGGCAATCCGCTTGATGGTGAAGTTCTACTTCATCAAAATTAAGCACATCAACCAAGGACAAAATGCCCAGGTAGATGCCCTAGCAAAGTTGGCCAGTTCTTTGGCGGTCCCGCCAGATACAAGCCTGAATATAGCAGTGATTAACCGACGACAGATCCCCAGCATGACCGAGGTCTTGGCTAATGAACATGAAAAATGAAGCGACGGCTGTGGAAGAAATCCAATAGCCCGATTGGCGGGAACACCTCCTGTGTTGGTTCCGACACCAACAGCTCCCCGAAAGAGAAAGAACAAAGAATGAAGCTCCTGAGAGTCAAATACTCTTATGAAATGAGGAACAGAACTTTGTTCCGGATAATCACGGATGCCCGAAAGAAAATTTTACTCTGCTGCTTGTCCCTAGTGGAAGCCCGACGAGTAATGCAAGAAGTCCATTCCGGGTCAGTCGGAGCACATTAGGCCGGTCCAGAAATGAAGATCGAAATAAAGAAGCTGGGCTATTACTAGCCCTCTATCTTCAATGATTGCTGCAAGTTCGCTAAGACTTCCCAAAGATGTCAAGAGCACGCCAACGTGTCAGGAAGACCGCCGGTGCCGCTACACCCTACCCTACCAAGTTGGCCGTTTGCACAATGGGGCACATACGTGGTAGGACCTTTGCCGACATCATCGTCGGGATGCAAATACATCTTAGCCGCTACAGATTACTTCTCCAGATGGGCAGAGGCAATAGCGCTAAGAGAAGTGATAGGAGAATTAGTCGCCAGATTCATCCGACAGAATATAATATTCTGGTTTGGAGTCCCCAACCGAATTATCTCTGACAATGGCAGCGACTTCAGGCACCATAAGGTTTATCGTCTGGCTGATAAATATAAGATTGATTGGATGTAATACCCCAAATTCTTCTAGATATTTAATTAAAAATTTATTTGAATTTAATTAGAAATTATTTGAATTTATTTGAACTTATGGGAATTAATTCTAAATTAATTAGATTAATTCTTTAATAAATAGAATAAGTCATATTCCGACTATTTTATAAAAATCCATAAAAATCATATTCTTGTAGAATCAATTGCGTTTAACAATTTTGTCTTCTATGACTAAGCCTAATAAAATCATTAACTAGGTCGAATCAGTGGGATTAGTCATATTTTCACACTTACCTAACCAAATTCGTGCTCAATAGTAACCACCACCTTCAAACATCAAATTCGAGCTCATTTCTCAACCAAATGAGGTGATTCTAGAGGCAAATGAAAGGTATTAAAGAGAGGATCATTTCCCCCTCATAATGCCACGAAATTTTGAGCTTATTGGGAGCATTTGGTCGTGCATGGGCTAGGTCAACTTTGGCGGCGGCGGTTTGAACACGCCACTTCAAGGGACGATTTCTCCCTTCTTGGAAGGATCCAGAATGAGTATGACCTATTAAAAGAAAGCCCCATGTGTCTATTTTCATTTGGTAGCAGTGGTGTTCGCAGAGGATTCCGATCTAGTGAGATCTCTCGCGTTTATTGGAGGAGTGTCCGAGTTCGTGGGTTTTTCTTAGGCCCTCATCCTTCCTTCGATTGATGTAGGTAATCTTGGCCAAAATATGCAAGTAGATATATCATTTTGTTCCTCTCTTAGTTAGCTTTCCATTGGTAGTAAAAGCCCTAAATTCTATTAGGTGTGGAGGGAGATCTCGTGGAAATAGTGAAGGGCTGTCAAACGGGCGTTCTTCATTCTAACTTCTAAATCTCTCTTCGATTCAGGTAGATGATAACAGACCCAACTCTAATTAATGTATATGGTTGTAATCATCAGCATGTTATCTATCATTTGACGTAGAAAGCCCCAATTTTTATACACCATGCTTACAGTATTTCGTGTTTGATTAGAAGCATGCTAAGACTAGGTTTTTAAGTGTTCTTCCTAGAAAGGTTATGATTTTGATTGGTTTTTCGGTGAATTTAGTGTTCCAAACCCTTGTAATATGACCCTAATATGACCATCAAGAATCTAGGGGCATGGGGTTAAGATCTCAGTCCAATTAGACCCCAATTGGGTGAGATTCATGGGTTTCTGGAAGTCACGTTCGCATCTGCGAACGTAGGGGTCGACCCATACACAGAAAAGAGTCTGTCTACGTGAGGGTTGACCCATTGGGTTGACCCAAACAGCAAGCGTGCGGGGGTCGACCCTAACTACAGACGTGCGGGGGTCGACCCATTGGGTCGATCCAAACAGCACACAGCAGTCTGTCTGTGCAGGGGTCGACCCCAGGGGTCGACCCATACACAGGCAGACCCCTGGTTTTCCAAGGGTCGACCCATAGACTGACAGACCCGCTAGACTGGTTTTTGGCCCGAGGATCGATCCGGACCGTGAGGGGATCGACCCATTCAAGCCTAGTCCAATTGAAAACCATATTTTGTGGAACCAATGACCCATACATGCAACCCTATGATCTCAAATTAAGCCCGGTGTTTCTCAATCCAGAATTTGAGAACAATGGTCCCTGCACTCAATCAAAGTGTATAAACCATTCCGATTACTATCTCCACTTCAACGCATAAATGGTTAATTAGAAACCCATATAATAAAATGATAATTTTTAAAGTAAATTGCTGTCATGTATCACTGTCTATTGTCATTATTGGCTTGTTCTAGTATCTTGAGTTACCATCTTGTAATTAACTTATCTCTTGAAATTGAGATTATAATAATTCACGAATCAAGGTATTTTGAAATGGCTGTTAGGAAATCAATTAAAAGCCCTTATACCCCGGTAGAATAGACTAATAGCACACTAACAATCTATATGGCATTACGGCCATTAAGCCTAAATTGTTGTCCCTTAGTACGATTCTACTTGGACACTCTATCCGGCGAGTTAGAATCCGCCATTTTGAGACCCGTATGACCCGGCTACAACCTGGAAATTCGTGACCAAATCGCTGAGTTATAAGTCACGGATAAACTTGGGCTAATCAGCACATGAGCAGCCCATAGTTGACTGCTTGTCTCCATGAATGATCTAGTCTAGTCTGTATAAGTATCGTAATTGTGTCTTAAGGTCACGTATTGCTTACTTACCTGAATGGCACACTATCAACCGTTCATTCTTGACATCGTGGACTGATTTGGTCCAGTTCTTGTAATGCGGCTAGTAGTAGCCGTATGTCCTGTCAAATGGCCCAGAAGTGACCGTATACCGAGTTTTGAAGTTAATGAATCCTAGGACATGTTAGTCCTTAAATCTCGTACTTTTGACAGAAATTCCTATGATTAATTGGCCATTAAACTTGATTAAATGTCTAGATAAAACTTGGGATCTTGGATCCAACAAATCAATGCCAACGCATCATAAGGGCCCGGTCTGGTCCTGGGGAGAGCGCCCGAAAAGTACTTGTGCCCATGGGAGTTTGTAATGACATGGTGAGGTATTGCACCGAGTGCATGACTAGCGTGATGTCTACGACAGAAAAAATCTCTTATTATACTTGTTACATTATCGTGCTTGACTTGATGTTTAAAATACTTGCTTGTTGGCCAATTCTATATTGCAATTTCCTATTGAACATTCTTGTACGTGATATTCTTGTTAAATTTTTGTCATCATATATTTCTTGACCTTGCAAGATCTTATATTACACTGTTTTATCATCTCGTTAGTTATTTCTTTTCTTGTCATTGCATTTGAAAATGTAACTAATTGGTTAATCATGTAAACTTGTCTGTTACTATCTACTGAGTGTCAGCTCATAGTTGTTGTTTCCCCCTTTCCAGGCTATTCAGGTGACGATGCGCATACTGAAGGGGAGGTTCAGGAGTGATACCCTTGAGTGTACCTGTTAGTAGATGCCAAGTTGGCATAGTTGTTTACATTAGTTACTCATTAGTGTTGTGATAGCACTTTATTTACCTTTTGGGAGTCAGTTATTGTATTAGAATCAATTTGGAAGTTATGGTTGATCGTGTTTAAGCATTGATGGTTATTGTAATAAAACTTGGAGTCTTTCTTAATTAATAGAAGTACTTCTCCCCATAGCACCTGTACGATTGTTTAGTTTAGCATATTAATATTATCTCTAGCTAGTTTCTAACTGTACGTCCCGATATTCCGCGTTGGGGCGTGACAGTTTAGTTGGTATCAGAGCCTAGGTTTAATATTCCTAGGTTTCCCTAAAAGTGCTAGGTTTTCCAAGTTCTAGGGTTCTAAGTGTTATCCTAGGACCCCTAACCTTGTTAAAGTCTAAGGACCCGACCTGGTGAGATTCGGGTAGAGACTTAGGTTGAGTTCATACCTTAATTGTAATGTTATCTATCTTAGTGAACCTAAATGATCTATTCCTCGTGTAGGCCTTTGAGATGGTAGCTGATCCTGCGGAATGGAGGAACTTGCAGCGTACAGTTCAAGGCCTTACTTAAACTTTGCAACAAGTGGCTCAAGCAGGAGCTGCAAACCATGGCACTGGCGATTTATATCAGAACTTTCGGGGGATGAATCCGCCGAGATTTGCGGGCTCGACTGACCCTGATGAAGCCGAGCATTGGCTGTATGAGATGGGAAGGATATTTGAAGTAATGCAATGTAGCAATCAAGAACGTGTCCTTCTCTCGACCTTTCAACTGGAACGTGATGCAAGGTCATGGTGGGAATCGGTAAAGGTGACTCTCGGTGATCAGCAAGTCACATGGGAGGAGTTCGAGGAGTTCTTCAATGGCAAATATTTTTTTGATAGAGTGGAAGAGAAGAAGGCAGCGGAGTTCGCGACTTTGAAGCAGCGAAGTTTATCTGTGGAAGAATATGAAGCTCAGTTTTCTCGGCTTTCTCGTTATGTTACTCACTTAATATCCACCGAGAAAATGAAGACTAAGCGTTTTCTAAATGGACAGAGGCTGCATTATATCAATCAACTGGCACCGATGGAAATTTTGACTTATTCCGAGATGGTGAGGAAAGCTCAAGTCCTGGAAGACACTCTAGAAATGACGGAGAAAATCCATGGAAAAGGTGCAAAGAAGGAACAACCTACGGGTTCCGGGAATATCAAACCCGGGTATAGCAAGAAGAGGCCTATTAGTGGGCCTGGTTCGTGGAGTGGTTCTCGATCGTGGAAGGGCAAGATGTCGAAGCATGAAGACAAGAAGCATGGCCCTATTGTTCCATTTAAGGGCGTATGCAAGTTTTGTGATCGTCCTAGTCATAGGATGGAGGAGTGCTGGCGCAAGCTGGGCGCATGTTTGCGATGTCGAAGTAAGGAGCACCGTATCCCTAATTTTCCTCTTTTATCGGAGCAAGCTACCCCGGTAAAACCACAAGGCATCAGAAAGCCGCAAGGTAGGCTGCAAGCTTTGCACGCAGATGAAGCAGGAACCGCCGAGGATGGTGGACTCGTCGAAGGTACTCTTATTATTCTCGACAAGCCAGCTTTTATTCTTTTTGATACTGGTGCCACACATTCATTTATTTCTCAGAGATTTGCTAAGTCTTTAGCTGTGGAACTTGTTTTGATGAATTCTCGGTTAGAACTATCAACACCTATTGGTTCTTGATCGACAATTCAGTATTTCTATCCTTCTAATAAGGTTATGATTGATGAACAGAATTTACCAGCTGATTTAGTTTGCATGGACATGAAGGATTATGATGTAATCCTAGGAGCAGATTGGTTGGCTCAATATGAGGCTAATGTTCACTGCAGTTATAGCTCCGTGTCTTTTACTAGGCACCCGAGACTTTATTTTGTGGGAGTTCAGCACCATAACTCCGTATCACTTATCTCGGCTCTTCGAGCTGATAAGCTGATGAGACGAGGATGCGAGGCTTTTCTAGCCTTCGTCCATGCTACCCCTGAGCAGCAGATTGATATTAAGGACATTTCTATTGTCCGAGAATTCCTTGATATCTTTCTAGAAGAACTACCAGGACTTCCGCCTGAGCGGGAAGTTATCTTCTCTGTTGATGTTATTCCTAGCTCATCTCCGATTTCCAAAGCTCCTTATTGTATGTCTTCTGCGGAGCTGAGGGAATTGAAGCAATAGTTGATGGAATTACTTGAAAAGGGTTTCATTCGTCCAAGTACTTCTCCTTGGGGAGCCCCTGTATTATTCATCTGGAAGAAAGATGGTTCGATGAGGTTGTGCATCGATTATCGGCAATTGAACCAACAGACTATCAAGAACAAATATCCATTGCCGAGGATTGACGAATTATTTGATCAGATAGCGGGAGCTCAGTATTTTTCTAAGATCGATCTTCGATCTGGATATCATCAGTTGCGGATTAAGGAAGAGGATATCTATAAAATAGCTTTCCGCAGCAGGTATGGTCATTTTGAATTTGTCGTTATGTCTTTTGGTCTAACGAATGCACTAGCAGCTTTCATGCAGTTGATGAACAATGTATTTCGGCCCTATCTTGATCAATGGGTCGTGATGTTCATTGATGACATCCTGATCTATTCCAAAAATGAAGAGGAGCATGCTGACCATCTGAGGATGGAATTACAACAATTGAGAGATCATCAGATATATGCCAAGTTCAGTAAATGTGATTTCTAGCTGCAAGAGGTGTCCTTTCTAGGACATATTATCACAAAAGAAGGTATTTCTATTGCTCCTTCGAAGGTAGAGGCAGTGAAGAATTGGGACCAGCCTACTATTGTGATTGAAGTTAGAAGTTTCCTAGGCCTGGCAAGCTACAACAGAAGATTTATTCAAGATTTCTCCAAGATTGCGGTACCTCTCACCCGATTAACCCGCAAGGAGAGCAAGTTTGATTGGTCAGAAGCATGTCAGCGAAGCTTTCAGACTTTGAAGGAATGTTTAACTACTACACATGTATTGGCTTTACCTTCTGGTGAAGGAGGTTTTGTGGTATACACGGATGCTTCAGGTATCGGTTTAGGCTGTGTACTCATGCAACACGGGAAAGTGATTGACTATTCTTCTAGGCAGTTGAGGAAGCATGAAGAGAACTACCCCGTTCATGATTTGGAACTAGCAGCAGTTGTGTTTGCCTTGCAGATATGGAGGCATTACTTGTATGGAGAAACATTCACAGTGTTTTCAGATCATAAGAGTCTGAAATATTTATTTTCTCAGAAGGAACTCAATATGATGCAGCGAAGATGGTTGGAGTATTTGAAAGACTTCGACTTCTCGATTGAGTACCATCTTGGAAAAGGCAATGTTGTGGCAGATGCATTAAGCCGGAAACCTATAGCCAAATTGTCAAGTCTCATGTTACAAGAGTGGAAGCTACTGGAATACTTAGCTAGCCTGGATCTTAATGTTGACAATGATCAGGTTATGATTACACAGATTCGACTTAAGCCTGAATTGTTGATGGAAATCAAATCTTTGCAAGATAATGATCCCAAGCTAGTAGAGATCAAGGGAAGCTTGAGCAGCAGACCTGACTTCACGATGGCTGACGATGGAAGATTGTTATTCCAGGGTAGAACTTGTGTACCTGATGAAGCTGAGTTAAAGCACAAGATTCTTGAGGAAGCACATAGATCCAAATACACCATTCATCCTTGAGGCACTAAAATGTTCAAGGATTTAAAGAGATCCTTTTGGTGGCCGAATATGAAAAGGGAAGTTGCAGACTTCGTGAGTAGATGCTTGGTTTGTCAGTAAGTCAAGGCTGAACATTTCAGACCGACAGGAAAATTGAAACCACTCGACATACCCCAATGGAAGTGGGAAAGCATTGGCATGGACTTCATTATGGGTCTACCTAGGACTCATTGTGGACTTGATGCAATATGGGTGATTGTCGATCGATTGACAAAGTCAGCTCATTTCTTACCCATTAAGTCCAAATGGACAGTTGATGTATTGGCTGCTTTGTATTTGAAGGAAGTGGTAAGGCTCCATGGTATACCAGTCAGCATTGTGTCTGATAGAGATCCCAGATTTACTTCACATTTCTGGAAGGGACTACAAGCATCTTTGGGTACTCGTTTGAATTTCAGTACTGCCTTTCATCCACAGACAGATGGACAGACTGAAAGAACCAACCAGATAGTGGAAGATATGCTTAGAGCCTGCATGATCGATTTTGGAGGCAGTTGGAATGACCATTTGGCTTTGATTGAATTCGCCTACAACAACAGTTATCAATCCAGCATTCAAATGGCTCCTTTTGAAGCATTGTATGGAAAAAGTTGTCGTTCCCCGTTATGTTGGGATGAGGTAGGTGAGAAGTAATGGCTTGGACCGGATCTTATTTCAGAATCATCATAGAACATCCGTATTATCCGAGACCGGTTACAAGTAGCTCAATCAAGACAGAAGATTTATGCCGACACAAGGAGAAGAGCATTGGAATTTCAAGTTGGCGAGCATGTATTTCTGAAAGTCTCTCCTACAAGAGGGATTCGAAGATTTGGCATTTATGGCAAGCTGAGTCCGAGATATATTGGTCCGTTCGAGATCCTAGATAGAGTGGGAGAGGTTGCTTACAGGCTGGCTTTACCACCTCAGTTGTCTGGCGTACATAATATTTTCCACATGTCTATGCTGCAGAAATATGTGTACGACCCCACTCACATCATTCAGCATGTGGATTTCGAATTGAAGGAAGATTTGACCTATGAAGAAAGACCTATCAAGATTCTTGATCGGAAGCAACAGCAACTCCAGAATTGTTCCATACCTATGGTCAAAATTCAGTGGAGTCAGCGTGGAGTTGAGGAAGCTACTTGGGAGTCTGAAGATACTATGCGGAAGCGGTATCCCGACTTATTCTAGGTGAGCTAATCTTTCCCTATCTCTATATTAATGTATAGTGAATTTGGAGGACCAAATTCTTTAAGTGGGGGAGAGTGTAATACCCCAAATTCTTCTAGATATTTAATTAGAAATTTATTTGAATTTAATTAGAAATTATTTGAATTTATTTGAACTTATGGGAATTAATTCAAAATTAATTAGATAAATTCTTTAATAAATAGAATAAGTCACATTTCGACTATTTTATAAAAATCTATAAAAATTATATTCTTGTAGAATCAATTACGTTTAACAATTTTGTCTTCTATGACTAAGCCTAATAAAATCATTAACTAGACCGAATCAGTGGGATTAGTCAAATTTTCACACTTACCTAACCAAATTCGTGCTCAATAGTAACCACCACCTTAAAACATCAAATTCGAGCTCATTTCTCAACCAAATGAGGTGATTCTAGGGGCAAATGAAAGGTATTAAAGAGAGGATCATTTCCCCTCTTATAATGCCACGAAATTTTGAGCTTATGAGGAGCATTTGGTCGCGCATGGGCTAGGTCAACTTTGGCGGCGACGGTTTGAACACGCCACTTCAAGGGATGATTTCTCCCTTCCTGGAAGGATCCAAAATGAGTATGACCTATTAAAAGAAAGCCCCATGTGTCTATTTTCATTTGGTAGCAGTGGTGTTTGCAGAGGATTCTGATCTAGTGAGATCTCTCGCGTTTATTGGAGGAGTGTCCGAGTTCGTGGGTTTTTCTTAGGCCCTCTTCCTTCCTTCGATTGAGGTAGGTAATCTTGGCCAAAACATGCAAGTAGATATATCATTTTATTCCTCTCTTAGTTAGCTTTCCATTGGTAGTAAAAGCCCCAAATTTTATTAGGTGTGGAGGGAGATCTCATGGAAATAGTGAAGGGCTGTCAAACGGGCGTTCTTCGTTCTAACTTCTAAATCTCTCTTCGATTCAGGTAGATGATAACAGACCCAACTCTAATTAATGTATATGGTTGTAATCATCAGCATGTTATCTATCATTTAGGGTAGAAAACCCCAATTTTTATACACCATGCTTAGAGTATTTCGTGTTTGATTAGAAGCATGCTAAGACTAGGTTTTTAAGTGTTCTTCCTAGAATGGTTGTGATTTCGATTGGTTTTCCGGTGAATTTAGTGTTCCAAACCCTTGTAATATGACCCTAATATGTCCATCAAGAACCTAGGGGCATGGGGTTAAGATCTCAGTCCAATTAGACCCCAATTGGGTGAGATTCATAGGTTTTCGGAAGTCACATTCGCATCTGCGAACGTAGGGGTCGATCCATTGGGTCGAACCATACACAGACAAGAGTATGTCTGCGCGAGGGTCGACCCATTGGGTCGACCTAAACAGCAGCTGCGCGAGGGTCGACCCAAACAGCAGGCGTGCGAGGGTCGACCCTAACTGCAGACGTGCGGGGGTAGACCCATTGGGTCGACCCAAACAGCACACAGCAGTCTATCTGTGCAGGGGTCGACCCCAGGGGTCGACCCATACACAGGCAGACCCCTGGTTTTCCAGGGGTCGACCCAATGGGTCGACCCATAGACTGACAGACCCGGTAGACTGGTTTTTGGCCCAAGGATCGATCCGGACCGTGAGGGGATCGACCCCTTCAAGCCTAGTCCAAGTGAAAACCATATTTTGTGGAACCAATGACTCATACATGCAACCCTATGATCTCAAATTAAGCCCGATGTTCCTCAATCCAAAATTTGAGAACAATGGTCCTTGCACTCAATCAAAGTGTATAAACCATTCCGATTACTATCTCCACTTCAACGCACAAATGGTTAATTAGAAACCCATATAATAAAATGGTAATTTTGAAATTAAATTGCTGTCATGTATTACTGTCTATTGTCATTATTGGCTTGTTCTAGTATCTTGAGTTACCATCTTGTAATTAACTTATCTCTTGAAATTGAGATTATAATAATTCCCAAATCAAGGTATTTTGAAATGGCTGTTAAGAAATCAATTAAAAGCCCTTATACCCCGGTAGAATAGACTAATAGCACACTAACAATCTATATGGCATTACGGCCATTAAGCCTAAATTGCTCTCCCTTAGTACGATTCTACCCGGACACTCTATCCGGCGAGTTAGAATCCGCCATTTTGAGACCCGTATGACCCGGCTACAACCTGAAAATTCGTGACCAAATCGCTGAGTTATAAGTCACGGATCAACTTGGGCTAATCAGCACATGAGCAGCCCATAGTTGACTGCTTGTCTCCATGAACGGTCTAGTGTAGTATGTATAAGTATCGTAATTGTGTCTTAAGGTCACGTATTGCTTACTTACCTGAACGGCACACTGGCAACCGTTCATTCTTGACCTCGTGGACTGATTTGGTCTAGTTCTTGTAATGTGGCTAGTAGTAGCCATATGTCCTGTCAAACGGCCCAGAAGTGACCGTATATCGAGTTTTTAAGTTAATGAATCCTAGGACATGTTAGTCCTTAAATCTCGTACTTTTGACAGAAATTCCTCTGATTAATTGGCCATTAAACTTGATTAAATGTCTAGACAAAACTTCGGATCTTGGATCCAACAAATCAATCCCAACGCATCATAAGGGCCCGGTCTGGTCCTAGGGAGAGCACCCAAAAAGTACTTGTGCCCATGGGAGTTTGTAATGTGCACCGAGTGCATGACTAGCGTGATGTCTACGACAGAAAAAATCTCTTGTTATACTTGTTGTAGACACGCTATTCCTGACGTCCCCTGAGAAAATCTCATATTACCACGCGACGCCCCGCAGCGGCTTCCGCATTTTGAATCACTTGAGTGTTTCCTATCTTTGAGTCTTCTCTCGTCTTCTGGGCGAGTAGCGTAACGCTCCTTCGGCATCCTAAAACCGCCTCGTTGTGGAAATCATGCGGCATTCGAACGGCATCAACATCAATCGCATGCATCAGAAGTTGCCGGGACTAGGGAAATGCCTAACGGACGACTGCCGACGCCCTTTTCGGGGGAATCCGGGGGTCATCATGGAGGCGTCCAGGCTCCTCGATGCCTCCATCAATACAAAATAATAACAAAAAATATATATATAAGATTGAACAAAAATATATATATATAATTTCATGGAGGCGTCCAGGCCCCTGGACGCCTCCATCAACCAGCTCACGGGCGACCCCCAGCCATCGACTGACCGTTGCTCAGCCTGTCGTTTGAATAAAATCCAAGTTATTGAAGCATCCAGGCCCCTGGACGCCTCCATCAAACAGCTCACGGGCGACCCCCGACCCTCGACTGACCGTCGCTCAGTCTGTCGTTTGAAGAAAATCCAAGTTATGGAGGCGTCCAGGCCTCTGGACGCCCCCATCCTCTCGACCTCTATAAATAGAGGCCTACCCCCCTCAGTTCAGGAGGTCAAAAAAAGAGCGCCGAGAGGCTGCCGGATTCTATTCCTAACCCGTGGGTGTTTTGTAGGGGAGGTCCTGTCGGATCCTCGGGTGCCAGTGCTCGCAGGAGAAAGGCCGCCTTCGCCCGCCGCGCTACCTCGTCGTCCCTACGCTACCGAAGCTCCGCCGGATCTCGCCATCGACCATCCAATAAGCCATTCTCTCCTCCTCTTTCCTAGTTATCTTGCATTCATCATATCATATCTTCTACCCCCCCCCCCTTTTATGAGGGAGTCTCTTTCCGTTTCTACGTCGGAATAATTGCCATTCATCATAAGCATTTTCCACCTACTCGTGTCCGAGAGGGGTTTAAAAGACAACACCAACTAGGTGTGTGTCTTGCGATCATTTCGTTACTTGCGTCGTTAGAATTTGAATACTGCACCTTCGTCTTTCTGATCCACTCGTTACTTGTTTGTCGTTGTTTTGCAAGGGTACCTGAGGAAAGCCCTCTCCGTCGGTCGGCCAAAGGGGGAGGAAGAAGCAACCTGCCATTTCCCGCTCTCGAGGATTCACAATCTCCGCGCTCAATACAAGGTACACGCGATCATTTCGTTTCTTTGAGGTAACCCCTCTGGCGATCACATCCCTTTAGCATCCTACGCATGCTCTTTCCTCATATTGGCACGTTTCATGATCCTTCTTAATTTTTAGTTGCTTGATAGTCTGTAGTTTAGTTCATTTTCTTCTCCTTGAGTGGATTCCGAGGCTTCCACAGATTGGCGATCACGGTGGGACATTCTTTTTGATTTTTTGGGTTACCTTTGAACTCTCGGCACCCACGTGTGCCTCCCTTCTTTCGGCACCCGCGTGTCCCCCTCCCTATTGCGCCCACGTGTGCTACATCATTCCCCTTGTGCACCACGTGCACTCTCTCGGTCCTTTGTGATTACTTCGAGGTCTGCGTTATCTCGGCACCCACGTGTGCCCCTCCACTCGGCACCCACGTGTGCTCCCTCCACTTGGCACCCTCGTGTGTCCCCCTTCTTATTGCTCCCGCATGCGCTGTGTCATCCCCTTCGTGCACCACGTGCACGCCCCTTAGTCCCCTCTTTTGTCATTTTTAAGTATGTGTTGTCTTGGAAAGTAGAACGGCTATATCTTCGTCTATCTGTTTATTGTTGTTATATTCTTGTTATATCACTGCTATACATCTGTTATATTTGTGTGCTGATCTCTACTCCATCTGTATGTTACATATCTTTTATCCAGCACCGCATTTCATGCATTTACCCCCTTTTCTTTCCATTTTTTACTATTTTCTAAGGATCACCCTCTCTCGGTGAAGGAAGGACTCTCCGTTCGGGAATTCCTCTCGACGGACTAGAATCTCCTCCACTGGGACCTCCGTAAGTCCCCGACATCGAAGAATCTTCTCTTCGTTCACTAGGCCGGTTGTACCATTGAAGTTCCCCGGAGTTAGTCGACCCATTCGTGGTGAGAGGAGAGCCCCTAGCTGACACGGTGGTGAAAATAAAAATGAACTAGGGTCTCTATTTTGTGTGAACTTCGGATCTGGTTAAAAACACAAAAAAAATAATCAAAATCAAAACACAAAAAAGGGGCGTAAAGGCATCCACTTGTTTGATAATCTCTGCTATTTGCTTGCTAGTATATGTTTTTGTGTTCCGGGAAAACTGTGAGCATGGCTCACGAGTCTTTTGAGGAGAACCACCCTGGTCGTGGTGAGTCAGTCGAGCCGCGAGTCCATGCTATGGACGCGGGTCCTTCCCATGAGCCCTCACGTGAGGTGCAGGTTACCACAGGGGACACATCCCCGCCACAGGACATCTCCTCTGTGCTAGGTGTCCTCGCCAACACGGAGCTTACCTCTGAGCAGCTCCGGGCCTTCCAGGCCATTCTGAAGGGGAAATCTGTTTCCCCCGCTCCCCAGGAATCAACTCCGGCCATCGCACCTCTCCAAGAATTGGTGCGGGCCATTCCATCTCCTTCGCTGGCACAAGCCATCCAATCTCCCTCGCTTCAAGGGCAAGCGAGCCAACAACCACCCTCGTTCCAGTTCCCTTCGCAATCTCAAACCCCTGTTGTTCCCTACATACCGCTTCAGCCGGGGCCAACTATCGGCGGCCCGGCAGCTCCCTTTCATTCAGGGTTTCCCCCTCAAGTCTCCGGGAGACATTTTCCTCCCCAGTGGCAAGTTCCACCTTCACCGCCCGAGGAGCTTGCCCAATCGTTCCTCAATAGGTTCAATAGGATGGAAGAACAGTTTCAGAATTTGAAGAAAATGGTGGACGTGAAATCCACCCCGGAGGTTACTTTGCCAATCCTTCTGGTCATCCATCTTCCTCCCTCCGAAATGCCCACGTACCGTAGGTACAATGGCACTGACAACCCCTTCATTCACCTCAAGGATTTCATGTATGAGTCATCATATTGGCAAAACGACCAGAGATCCCTGGCATACCTCTTTCGGAGGTCATTGGATGGTCCTGCGCTAGAGTGGTTCTATTCTTTGGAGCCCCACGAGGCCGAGAATTTTGAAATAGTCTAGAGAAGGTTCTTGCAAAAGTATCGGGATAGGGTCGGTCCCTCTCTCTCCATTACTGACCTAGTGGCCGAAAAGATGAAGTCCGACGAGGATTTTGTCCGCTATGCTGATAGATGGAGGTCTCTGGCAGAAAGGATAAGAGATACCCTCTCGGAACCTGAACAAGTAAAGATGATCGTATCCAATGCAACCCCACAGTTCAGGCATGTCTTGGCCATGAATAAGCTCACCACCATGGAAGAGCTCTATGAAAGAGCCCGGTACATCCAAACCCAGTTAAAAGACTCCCCCATTATGAACTTGTTTTAGCTGCCGAAGCCCAAGGTGGTCAAAAAGACGGGAGCTGGTGTCCCAGGCGGAGCAATAGAAGGGGTTGTAACAAATGAGCAAGTAAGTGCGGTCAACAATGCCAACTATGCAGTCAACCCAAGGCTTCCACAAATGCCCCGACTTCCCCTCCAACCAGGTCCCTTCCCCTCTCGTCCTCCACCCCAAAACGATCCACCTCAGAACAACATGCCTCAACTACTTCAACCCCAGCAACAACCTCGACCCCAACAACAACAACCACCACTTTAGTACAACCAAGTTCCACCTCCAGGAAATTACGGTCCCCCACAGCAACAAAGGAGGCCGATTGGTCCCAAGAGAGCCTATTACCCACCATTGCCAGAAACTCTGGCGGATATTTTTAATGCCCTCATGGCCTCAAACACACTCATCCTACCCAGGGAAAGGCCCGTATGGCCCCCGAATGTTGATACCTCCATATACTGCGTCTCTGACAGGCAGCCAGGACACACAGTGGACAATTGCTTTCAGTTTAAAGATTACATCCACGATACGAATGATGAAGGCGGGATTGACTGGGATGAAATGAGGCGATACGTCACCACTCTCAAGGCTAGGAGACCTCCTCGTAGGCCACAGTTCCAGCAATAACAGCAACAGTTACAACAGCAGCCACAGCAACAACCACAACAACAGCCTCAGCAGGCCCAACCACAACAACCCAACATGGGCATAATCCAGAATCCATTACCGGAGCACCAACATCCCAATCATCAGGTCAACCCCATCTCCTCCTTCCCGGAAGTCGGGAGAGAGCAGGTGTGGCATCCAGAGAGTACCTCTATTCTTTCTACCGCCAGCCCTATCATCATGCAACCCCCTCGCCTTGCCCGGGTAGCACTTCTCTCTCATCAACGCACGTTAATACCGCCTTCACCATTCCCACTGCCATCACGCCCTCTCATTCGCACCCCAATGACCTATCAGCCAACACCCTTCATTACACCCTCACACCCTCTCATTTTCTCTCACTCCCCCACTTACCATCCACCTCTACTGCATTTGCCCCTATACCTTCTAAGCCCCTTATCACCCGTCCACCGTACGTAACCCCGCCTGTCTCCACCATACCACCGCCAATGCCCTCAAAACCACTCATCATCCACCATCCATCTCAACACCATTACCCGCTCCAAACCTTACCCACTTCCACTTTGCCTCCACCTCCACCTTCCAGACCCCTTATCCTTCATAACCCGTGCGATATCCCCTCTACCTCCACCATGCCTCCACCTAACAAACCCCTCATCAGAATCCCTGCTCCCATCATCACCCCTGCTTTATCAACCATCCCTCCACCACTACCCCTCAAACCTCTGTTAAAACCCACTGCTACCCCTATAGAGGTACAAAAGCCACAGGCAATGGTGCTACGGAGTGGAAGGATTTTCCACAGGGTTTTTCGCCAAAACAGTCAGAATCCCGAGCAGTCTCAGCCAGAGAGGGACGATGGAGAACAGCCAGAAAGATCTATCCCTGGAACACAGTATGATTTGTTGAAACACTTGGACAAGACGCCTGCTCGGATCTCTATCCTGGAGCTGCTTCAAAGATCCACATCCCATCAGGCAGCCTTAATGGAGTATCTTCAAAAGGTCATGGTGAATGAGGACCTTGTGGACGCACTTTGTATTTAATAATCGTTGTTTATTTGTTTATTGGCGTTTATTAAGTGCGTGGGCGTGCCAGTCACAAAGTGACGATTTATTGTGCGCTCGATCTGACTAATCAGACGATTGTGTGGTTCGTGTCGGGACTGGAACCCGCCGCGCCATAAAGGTCACGGCGTCATTTACATCCCCTCGGAGAGGGTAACACCCTTGATTAATCGCCGGGAAAAGGGGCCTCATGGCCGGAAAATTAGTTACGTGAAAAGTCTATTAGGAAACATTGAAATCTCCGTGCGAGGGTGAGAAGAAAGCATTCGAGATCATGTCGGTCGTGTGTTGACCATTTGATGTTCGGACGAGTGTCCGGCTTGTGAATCCCGTAATCGCCACGAAAAAACCGGAGCATATGTATGCCGGGGGTACGGCAAGTTTATTGTTGAAAGGGACATGAGACATTCGGTTGAATCCCGGTTATAGTGATCGGAAATCAGCGAGTTTATTGGCCCGGGCGAGATCGAGTCAGGACCATTTCGGGGGCACCTCCCGCGGTCCAAACGAGGCTTGCGTGGGCATCATTAATATTTCCGGTGCCGAAGGGCAGCGGGAAAGTGTGCTGGGACTATATTCCAAAACAAAGATGTGTACAGAGATACCGGCTATAGGCCTACGATGTGGGTCAGGCGATGACTATGGTTGGGGGCGAACCCAAGGTCCAAACGCGACTCACGAAGGTCTTATTGATATTCCCACACGTGTGGTTGGGGGAAGACCAGAGCCGTCTTGTTCCATTCATATTTTGTTGGTCATTCATGGACCATTTTATGTTCGGACAAAGATCCGTATAGAAAACAAGACGGTGACGGAAGTGAATCCGTGCAAATGTCTGCCGTGAGTACGGCAGGTTTAATGCAAGCGCGGGATTAGATCCCGACATATATATGTCAGTCACTAACGGACCATTCATTATTCGGACGGAAGTCCGTATTAGTAGCGTCAAGGACAACGATAAAACCATACGGATGACTGCCGTAGGTGCGGCAAGTTTAATGTGGGTGCGGGATCAGATCCCGATGAAGATGGGTCAAGCTGATGATCTATTGGCCCGAGGTGGTTGCAGACTATGGCCATATCGGGGTTTCCAAGGACCACGTCTGATGCCACGGGACGTCATTACTTTTCTCTTCATGCACAGTCTTGGGAAACGAAGGTTCCAAGGTATACGTGCGTGTCGGTCACGGTCGGACCATTCATTGTTCGGACGCGAGTCCACATTTGAAGCATCGAAGATGATGATAAAACCGTGCAAATGTCTGCCATAGACACGACAAGTTTAATGTGGGGTTACGGGATTAGATCCCGGGAGAAGCGGGTCGAGTTAACGAACTATTGGCCTGAGATGTGTTCGGATCATGACCATGTCGGAGGTTCCGAGGTCCACGTCCGATACCACAAGGCATCATTGGTTTTCTCTTTGCACCAAGTCCGAGGGTGTGAATTGTTAAATGTGGAGCCCGAACTCGCCATCGTGCGCCTTCGCACGCGGATCGACCTGCGCGGTCAGGTCACGGGGTTCGCGTCGGTTTAAGAGAGAGGTCAAGGGATGGGTGCGCCGGTTTAGTGAGCAAAGGGGTGCGCACCAGTTTAGTGATCAAAGGGGTGCGCGCCGGTTAATGGGTGCAAGAAGGGGGGGCGAGCCAGATAAGGGAGAAGAGAGGGGTGCGCCGGTTGTGGGCATCACAAAGGGGGGCGCGCCGGCTATGGGCATTACAAGGGGGCGCACCGGTTATGGGCATTAAAGGGGGGGCGCGCCGGTTTGAGCTCAGGAATTCTGAAGTGGATTTGAGTGTGGAGCTAATCCGGCGCGGGGGGGTAGCGCGCCGGATTAGCCCGCGCCGGATTAGGGGCACCGGGTTAAGCTTCTGTGAGGTTTTATTTCACTCTGTTTGATTCCTTTTGCTTCCGTTCTTGTTTCTTCAACCTGTAGATTGACGTTTTGGTTGGTTTATTCACTTAGTTGATGGATTAAGTTGATAGAGAAAGTGGTTAAAGCTTTCTAATCGTTTATTAAGATGAATGAGCATGAAGATTGAATATCTTATTAGGAGGGATTATGCAGGAACTTGTTCAGTTTGCTTCAGAGACGGCTTCAGACATCTGCTGTTCTTACTCCCAGAGGGCTTGGCTTGTTCAGCTGTTCTTATGCTCAGAGAACTCATCCTGCTCGTCTGTTCTTGAGTGTTCTCATCCTGGCGAAATTTGGGCAGCACCTCCCCTGGACTGGGAGTTGCCCGAGAACAATAAAGAACACCAAACGGATAACTCCGGGGTGCACCTCAAATCTAGACCTCATGGCGGTCCAATAATCCAAATGTGAGTGTTGGAAAGCTTGAGGACTAGCCTTCAAGAGCTCTCACCACTCATGGGTGAAGACTTTGTGGAACGGGACAGATGTAGGCCATAGGTGGCCATGAATGTTCACCCTTCGAACGGGTTCCCTCAGAGTTCATGCCACAGAAGGGCAGGCTTCTGAGGACCCCAGGTGATGTTGAAAATCGGGGGGAAGAAAACGGAAGAAAAGGGGAAGAGGTGAGAGCAATAGAATGCCATTTACGCCCACAAGAATCACTCTTTTATTCATCCTCAAGGGGAAAGGAGATCTACCCCCAAAGCACGGGGAAGAATACAATGGAGAAGATAAAAGAAAAGCTAAGTGTTGAGGTGGGGGAAGATGATACATCGGTGGGGGAGAAGGAGGAACAGAGCACAAGCTCTTCCCCCTCTCTCCCCTCTCTCTCTCTCACCCTCTCTCTCCTTTTTTCTTCACCTTGTAGATGGGGATGGATGTAGCTTCTTCTTCTCTTCGGACGTTGGGAACCTTAGCCGAACCAGCCAGCCCTCTCTTCTTCGAGCTCTCTCTTCTTCCTCTTTTCTTCTCTTCTCCCTTTTTGTTGATCCTCCTCCTTCTCTTTCATAATGATGCCCCTTATATATATCAGCCAGCCTGGGAGCATTCCTGCCATTTCCTCCTCGTCCGCAACGAAGTCGGGAGTTGACTGGCTGTGTTGGACGCTGTTCATTTGTCCCGTACACCGCTGCTCGTCCGAGGATGGGACGCTCAGAGATCTGCAGGAGCTTGCCTTGCTGCTACTGCTTGTGTGCTGTCGAACGAAGGTAGAAGCAGAGTCATGGGCATTGAATGTCCTCTGCACGCCATAATGATGCAAAACAGAGCATTAGAATGTAGATGGGACGGCTTGTTTGCGCGCCGGATTAAGGTGAAATGCAAGGGAAAGGGTGCGCGCCTGTTTAACCCATGATGAAGGGGAAAAGGGCGCGCCGGTTTAACCCAATATGAAGGGGCACGCCGGTTTCACCAAAAATGCAAGGGGTGCGTCGGTTTAATGCCAAGCAAGGGCGCGCCGGTTTAAGGCCAAAGCAAGGGCCAATGAAAAAAAATTGGGCGCGCCGGATTAAGATGTTGAGGGCGCGCCGGATTAAGATGTTAAAGGGGCGCGCCAGTTTAGAGCGCGCCGGTTTAAGGCCCTTTCACGCCGTTTTAAGCCTCGAATGGAGTCGCAGCCATTTATTCGAGTGTTAGCGCTCCTGGAATGTTCTAGTTGCAACGTATGGCCTTCATAATATTCTGTTTACAGCCTTTGGGGCTTGGTCCCAGACTTTACATGACTTTCGGTGTATCCCGAGACTGTGCCAGAGTTCTCGACTTTTCTTTGATTTAGCTCTCGACATGCCCGGTCGGAGCATTGTAGCTGTATTTTCCGCTTGGGGGGGGGGGCTTCCTTAGCGGGTAGTAGACCACTAAGTGAGTTCTCGTCCTGATCGGGCGAGGCATGAGGTTTGTTCAACATTTCCATCTTCGGCTTGCTCTCGAGTGTCGAGACGTGCATACCGTATGATCCTCATCGACATTTTTTGATGTCCACAGACCTCCCTGTAGAAAAGATTTCTGCCGTCCTGACACCAATGGACACGCAACCGGCCATCATGTTCCACAACTACGAGCTCGCTCCCAAGGAAGCTCAGAAATATGCATTGTGTGTTTCAATAAAAATTAATGGGGTATCCATAAACCCATGCCTTGTAGACACGGGTGCGTCCATAAATGTGATCTCCATGAGCACCCTTTAGTTGTGTGGGGTCAAACAGGAACAGATAAGACCTTCTTCAATCACGGTCACGGCTTATGACAATAGCAAAAGGCCGCCGCAAGGGATGATTATTCTAAGGGCAGAGCTAGGTCCTATGTCAGTACCCACAGAATTCCATGTCCTCGACATGGACCCCACATTCAAGGCCATACTGGGTCGCCCTTACATTGAAGCCATAGATGCTGTGCCTTCCACCAACCATCAGTGCTTGAAGTTTCCTTATAATGGAAGAATTATTAAAGTAGTCAGCACACCTGTCCTTCACACGGTGGATGCTATCAACACCTCCCTGCCCTCTGTTTGGCCGTCTCATCGGCCCATATTGTCATTGCTGGACGTGTGCGATTCATCTCACATTCCGCTAGCACCAAAGAAGCCGATCAAGGCAACAACGCCATATCTCCCTTTTCACTCCAAAGGTTGGGAGATTAGGAGAAACATCGGCTATCAACAGGGCAAAGGTCTGGGTGCACAGCTACAAGGTAGGTTGAAACCACCAAAGGAGATTAGGCCGAACCGCAGGTTTGGCCTAGGCTTCAAAGGACCATTCTAGGCGGATTGGAAGCCCCTCACATGGACCCTATCAAACCACTTCAACAAAGGGCCCGTTATTCAGATGGGGGATTATCCGCAGGAAGCAAATGGGGGGTCGCATGTTGTGTATTCAGCTGAAAAATGTCCGAGGGTCACCAAAAGAGGCAAGATCAAAGACCCGAAATGCGAATGGGACAAATGGTTTGATATACGGGACGTTTCCGTTGCACTGGAAAGGATGTTCTCGTCTCCCCAGCTTGAAGGACCGCCATTGATCTCCGGAATGCCAGAAAATATAATTACTGTTGCCAAGGTCCCAAACTATCCTCATCCTCGCCAGAAGGACCCTGTCACCAGCGGATCTTCATCCGCCATAACCATCACCACCGACAAGTCATTAGCCGTCATCTTCCCCATTCACTCGTCCCAACCTTTGTTGCTGTCATCTTCCTGGGCCAGACGGTTGTCTGATGATCTTCCCAGATCCCCCTCTCTACTTACATACCTGCGCGGGTTTCTCTGTTGTGCTCCTTGTGCTTTGATGAGCCCATTGTGCTTTGATGATTGTGGTGTTTTAATGATAGCAACAGGAATGAGTCACCACATTGAATGATAACCAACATTCATGTTTATAACTGATATACTCTGTGGAAAATCATACAACAGGAATGAGTCACCACATTGAATGATAACCAACATTCATGTTTATAACTGATATACTATGTGGAAAATGCATATGACTGTGACTGGTATATTATCTGGAGAATGCATGTGTTCTGTCTGCATAAGTCTATTCACTGCATGTGTTCTGTCTGCATAAGTCTATTCACTGCATGTGTTCTGTCTGCAAGTCCATACATTGCATTCGCCAAGCCTGTACATCCATCTGCTTGCATTGAGTCTATACATTGGTGGCAAGTCCATACAGTGTCCTGCATTTAGGCAAAGTTTGTACAGCCATTTGCTTGCCAAAGTCCATACACTCAACTACCTTGTCTTGATCAAGTATGTACATCAGACTGTTTCATCATCAAGTCTGTACGTTGGCTAAAGTCTGCACAACGTCCGTCTCATTTAGAGTCTAAGGCAATGTTTACTCTGGACTTAAAGTGTGTACATTGAGCGTCTCATTGACCGTCTCATGCAAGTATATACATTACTGTTCATGCATGTGTCGAAGGCATCGCAAGTCTAGACAGTAGACCGTCTTTCCCAGCGTCTCAATTGGACTAAGTCTGTAACGGCTAAGTCTGTACACTAGACCGTCTCAACTTGCGTCTCATGCATATAGTAAGTCTATACATCATCCGTCTCATGCATTGTCTTAGGCTAAGTCTGTACAGCCTACCGTCTCATGTAGCGTCTTATGTTAAGTCTGTACAGCGCTCTTCATATGCTTCAAAGTCTGTACATCCGATCATCTCACCTTGGGTCCATTCAAGTCTATACATCCACTATTGATCGGCAAGTCTGTACAGCGTACAGTGCAGCGTCTCATGTATTAGTCTTCGAAGTCTATACATTCATTCCCTGTAGCATGACTTCCACCAAGTCTATACATTGGCAGCACTGGGCAAGCCTATACATTCCCAGCCTTTACCTACGTTCAGAACCCCAAGTCTATACATTGGTTCAATCTTCCAAGTCTATACATTGGACTGTGCTCAACTGAAGTCTATACATCCTTCAAGGGTCCAAAGTCTATACATCGCCAGTGCATTTCTTGGATTGAAGTCTGTACATTACTTCAGGAGCTCAAAGTCTATACATCCACTGTTGAACCTCAAAGTCCACACATCGCCTCATTTCTTCAGAGTCTATTCATCCACAGTGGAACCTTAAGTCTGTACATTGGGCTTTCATGTAAAGTCTATACATCGGTTGGGTTGTGCATGCATTGTCTCGCAAAGTCCATACATTGCATATGTTCATCAAAGTCCGTACATCGAGTGAAGTCTGGTGAAGTCTATACATTGGTCTTCACACCTGAAGTCTATACATCGTCAGTTGTCTGTCAAGTCTTCATATTGCCCAAGTATGTACAGTGAGCAGGCTGAGCAAGTCCATACATTGATCGGTGGAAAGTATGTACACTTAGAAGTCTGTACATCCACCGTCTTCCTCAGCGTCTCATGCATAAGTCTGTACAGTCAATGCATGTTAAGCATCGTCTCATTTTGGGTCTCAGTTTGCAAAGTCTATACATTGCTGCTGAACGCAAGTCTATACACTGAAATGGAGCATGCATCTCATGCAAGTCTGTACATCGCATTTGACGAAGGCATTGAAGTCTATACATTGGCCTTAAGCTGAAGCCTCTACATTCATTTGGGACCATGTCTATACATTGCCTTTGGGATCTAAAGTCTATACAGTCTGAAGTACATACATTGCTTCACAACGTGAAGTCTATACAATGCCATAGCTTTGCTTATGTGAAGTATATACATTGCTTTAGCTTCACTAAGTCTATACATTGCTTCGCCTTCACAAGTCTATACAGCGAAGTCTATACACTGCAATGCATATACTTAATCCGATACTCTATCTGACAGGTGCTCTGCTCGTGAGGCTAAATGAAGGGCACGTGATCCGAGGATAAGGAGAGTGCCCAGATGAGGACATGTGTACTGACAGCCTGCTGGATGCTGCCACGTGGTCTGAATTCTTAGGGCGGGAACTGTGGAAGCCACACGCGCCTTGGCTGCTGCTGCCACTATATATACGAGCCTTCTTCCACAGAAGAAGACTGATCGAAATTGACAGAGTAGAAGCTGTGAAGAAAAAGCAGAGTGCAGAGAGGTCTTCGATCTAGAGAAGAAAAAGGAAGAAAAGAGAAGAGAAGGAGAAGAAGAGAGAAAGAGAAGAAGAGAAAGAGAAAGAAAGATAGATTGAGTGAGAGATCGAGAGAGCAGAGTGTGAAGAGAAGAAGAAGAAAGAGAGAGAGAAGAGAAAGGCAGAGAAGATCGTTCCCACTGGAAGTTGGATCAGATCCACTCCAGTCAGCTCTTTAAGAGCCACATTTTGTGCTTCACTGTTTACAGCTTTCCGGTGCTGTTTGGTTCTTATTTTCATTTTTCATTTTATCCTTTCTTCAAGCTGTTAGTCAGCGGTTGCAGTGGTGGATTCCACTGGACAGCAAGCTGTGTTGCTCAGCAGGCGAGGAGGATTCCTCGGACGGCAAGCTGTGTTACCCAGCGGTTGTATGGCAAGCTTTGATGCCCAGCTGTTCAAGCTGTGAGTCAGCGGAATCCACACTCTGGTTTGAGTGTGGGGTGGATGTAGGTCTGTTTGACCGAACCACCTAAAAACCTCTGTGTAGTGGTTTGATTTCTTCATCTGTTTTATTACTTCCGTTAGATGCTTGCATAGGGGCGCTTCATGTGTTTGCTTCCAGTTCAACAGAGTTCATTAGCTGCGCACGCTATCTGTTTGACACTGGTATTGTGTGTTGTTTGAATTGTCTAATTGCTGCGCTCATTAGATGTCTGCTTAGGAGTACTTTGCCTACAGGTTCACAGATGACTGAACTAGTTTTTCTTAGTTAGTCTTAGTGCTGTTATTCCGCTGTTCTGAGCATTAGAATTTCTATTTGAGCGAATATTTTTTTAAAGTGTATTCATTCACCCCCCCTCTGAATACATAGCACCGAAGCCAATAATTGGTATTAGAGCGGGTCTCTGACTAAACAGATCTAACAATCTGCAGAGGATCCTGCTAGTCCTTGGTGCATTTCAGAGTGTGTTTTCAGTGCTCGGTATTTTGTTTCATCGACTTGTGCATTGCTTTGCTCATCTGGTTCTGCTGCATTCCCTGTCATCTGGTCTACTGCGCTGAATCTGTTTGCCTCTTACTCAAATGGGTCGACCTCTGGTGTAATACCCCAAATTCTTTAGAAATTTATTTAGAAAGTTATTTATAATTATTTGGATTTTATTTGAAGTTATTCGAATTAATGAGAATTATCTAAATTAATTAATTAATAGAATAAGTCATTTTTCTACTATTTTCTAAAAATCCCCAAAAATCACATCTTGTAGAATTAATTTTGTTTAGCAACTTTGTCTTCTACATTTAAGCCTAAGAAAATCATTTATTATGCCGAATTAGTGAACTTAGTTTTCCGAACTTAACATTTAACTATTTACGGAATAGTATAAGTAATAATCCGACTACCTTAGAAAAATCTGTAAAAATAGTAAATAGATTTAGGTCGATGTAGATAACAACTTTTCCTTCTGGCATTAGGCCATTGTAAATCCGTGGTAAGATCTATTTAGAGTTTAAACCCAAAAGTGCACACTTTTGACCCACACCTAACCCTTAGTTTAAAACACGAAATTCGACCTCAATACTCGACCAAATGATCTGAAATCAAGGGCAAATGGAAGGCCACAATGTAAGGAACATTTATCCTCAATCAATTTGAGGTAAACCTAGCCCCAAAACGTGCTGCCGACATAGTTTGGTAAAGTCAAGGATTTCGGCGCCGTTTCTAAACACGTAGCTTGCAGCAGCGAATACTCCCAATTCCGAAGGCTCCAGAAGCTCTATGAGCTATCAAAATGAAGCCCTACGAGTCTTCTTTCATTTGGATGCTGTGGTGTTCGCTGAAGTTTCAGATCTGGAGAGATCTAGCTCGATTTGTGGAGGTGGGTCAGCAGGTCGTTGGCTTTCCTTCATCCTTCTTTGATCCATCGATTGAGGTAGGAATTCTCAACCAAATCTTGATCATGAGTATAGCAAATTGTTCCTCTCATCGAGCTCTATCCATTGGTGGCAAAAGCCCCAATTTTCATTAGGTGTCCGTGGAGAAATCGAGCTTTTTGTGAGGTGCTGTCCAAGTGTTCTTCATCCTAGGGTTTGAGTTTTCTCTCTCCGATTTGAGGTAGGATCTAACAACCAAACTCTAATTAACTTACATGATGTAATCAGCATGTTGTTATCTTTCATTTAACGTAGGAAGCCCCAAATTTCATTGAGCATACTTGGAAAATTTTGATTTTTAGTAAGAGCATGTCTAGAATTTGATGTATATTATGTTCTTCAAGTAGAAGCTTGATTTCGGGCTGTTTTTGGATTACATAACTTGATCCACATATGGCTTATAGTATATGGTTGGATTCATCATTAAGTTAGCTTTCTTTTGATATAAAAAGCCCCAAATTCCGTTGTGTATATTGAGAGAAATCTACGTTTTAGTAGACGCATGTCAAGAACTAGGTTCTTCATGTATTCATCATAAATAGGTTGTGATTCGATTGAGTTTTCAGCAAATTTCTTATTTCAATCTCTTGTTTTATGACCTTAGTATTTATATTAAGAACCCTAGAGCATTTGGTTAAAATCCCAACTCATTTAGACCCCAAATCATTGAGTTTTCATGGTTTATGGAATCACCGGTCGCTTCTGGAAGTGTAGGGGTCGACCCATGGGGTCGACCCATGCACCCAGTGAAGGGGGTCGACCCAATGGGTCGACCCATGAAGCTTTTTTTTTTTTGAGGGGTCGACCCAATGGGTCGACCCACACCCAGGAAGGCTCCTGGAATGCCAGGGGTCGACCCAATGGGTCGACCCATGCCCTGTATGACCCCATTAATGATGTTTTTGACCCGGGGATCAATCCGGATCATTGGGAAATCAATCCATTCAACCTAATCACATTGAAAACTACATTTTTGAGGAACTAATGACCTATTCATGTACCCTTTTTAGTTTCAATTAACATTGGTCCATACATGCAAACTTAGTGTAAAAACACACCGTTTATCATCTTCATTTCAATGCATACAAGATTAAATAGAAACTCACATAATTAGTGGTTAATGGTGTAACTAAATCTCTGTTAATGCATTCTATTTCACTCCTGTGGGAGTTGTTCTTTGCCTTATCATCTTGAATCAGCTTCTTGGCAATTGTCTTAATGCAAATGATAATGGTTAATCATGATATCTTAACTTGGTGATTAGGATTAATATGTTGATTAGCTTGTTTGATTGCTGCTGTTTTACAGTAGCGCAGCACGATTAACTCTTGTTGTGACTTGGTTTTGATATCCTTGATGATTATACTTACCTTGAAATTCTGGAAATGAATCTTTTTCCTACGTGAAGTTGTTATTGCTACTTAGTTTAAACCTTGGAATTCTGGCCATAAACTGTGGAAGTCTAGATTCGTTGGATCTTTGATCCAAAGAAATCAATGCCTGGCAAACAATTAAGGGCTCGGTCTGGTCCTGGGAAGAGCGCCCGAACACTACGTGTACCCCCGGGGAGGTGAATGACTAGGTGTGGCATTTGGCACCAGTACTTGACATGTGTTAAATCTAGGACTGTCCACTACTCTCTCCACTACTCTCTACATTACTTTCTACTACTTTTCACTTTCCACTCTTCACTGTTCTAGACTCTACTTGTGGTTACTTTACTTGCTTATTACTTGGACGTGGAAATGAAATTACATACGTGCTTGACATGACTTGAATTGTCTTGATATGGCCAACTTTTTATCGTTATCTCCTGTAGTAAATTCTTGTCTTACTATTGTATTCATTATATTTCTTGACCTTGCAAGATCTTTGAATTTGTTTCGTGATATCACCGTTATCTTTTTATTGTTTTTATCATTTGTAGCATGACATTTTAAAATGTAATTAAACTGTTAATCACTTATACCTGTCTATTATTTCCTACTGAGCGTCAGCTCATAGTTGTGTTTTCCCCCCTTTCCAGGCTTTTCAGGTGACGCGCTTACCGATGGAGAAGGGTAGGAGTGATGTCTTGAGTGTATCAGTTCTAGTGTGTTAGTAGTGTGTTATCTTTCTTTAGTTGTGTTTTGGAGAGCTTTTAGTCTCAGTCATGTCATTGAGTTTTAGTGGTTGATTATTCCAGTTGTATTAAGTTGAACTTGAGGTTATTGAATCAGTTGTGGTTTGTTAATGATCATTTAGTATTTCCATCTTGTAGCACTTGTGTATTATTTTAGATTAGTTCTCTCTCTTGCCAGCGTGTCCCTAACTGTACGTCCCGATATTTCCACCTTGTTCGGGGCGTGACATCTGGTGTATGACGGTTCTAACTTTGATAGTTGGCTAGGAGGCCTATGTGTGTACGTAGACTCCATAGATCCCAAACTATGGAGGCTACTATCTAAAGACCGACACAAACTGCCTGATGATGAGACCAAGTGGTCTAAAGAGGACAGTATGAAGAACCGTGACAATGTCATAATCCTTAACATATTAAGAGCTACAATCAATACTGATATGTACCCTTTTGCTCTCAAGTGCACATCTGGAAAGGAGATATATGACGGAGTCGTTTCTGCGCATAACCAACAAGGTGATAGCTGCTTGATGGCCAACCGGGATGATGAAGATGAGACCTCATCTCAGGTAAGCTCTGAATCAGATGGATACTCTTTCGATGAATTGATAGAGATGTATGAAAATTTGTTAGAAGTATCCAATAAATTTAAATCTGAGAATAAAAAGTTGAAAAAGAAATGCGATAGAATAAATCTGAAAGATTCCTGTGAAAACTGTCCAAATATGAAAAAGTCTTATGATGCATGCATGGTAGATGTTCAGAATCTTAAGAAACAAAATGATTCTCTAAAAATTGAAAAACAAACATGTTTGGATAAAATGTCAGAAATAGAGAATCAATTGAATGATAAGAAAAAGGAGCATCTAAAAGGCATGCAAGAACTGACTGAAGTTAATTCTGTAATGGACAAACTAAGGCTTGAAAACGTTAGGGGTCAAAAGGAAATTGAAGAACTCAAGGCTAGAATAAATGAAAGCAATGGGGAGGCTTCACACTTTTCTTCTGCTAAATCAAACTGTGATATGTGCTCAGCTCTAAGAGAACGTAATGAAGATCTTTATAGTGAGAATGAGTGGCTGAGTAAACAAATTGTCTCACTTAAAGAGGATCACAAAAACTTGGTGACTGAGAAAATTAAAGTGGAGGAAAGAGAAGAGGAGCTAGTTGAAAAGCTGGAGCTGATATCTGGAAATGGAAAATATAATGAAGGAGTCATGAAGCTATCTAAAGAAAACAAAGAATTGAGGAAATAAAATAAAAAACTGATGGTTTTAAATACTATTTTCTCACAGAGGTTTCTGACTATAGAAAAGGAGAAATCGGTTTTTAAAGAAGCTCAACCTCAAAATTTTGAGAAGGAAAACACTGAACTGAAATCTGAAATTGAAAAATTAAAGTGTTTAAACACTGGCTTGTCTGAAAGACTCCTTACCACAGAAAAGGGAAAAGCTGTCTGTGATGATGAATTAAAAATCTTGAACAACTTGGAACAAGAAATTGAGAAGTATAAAACTGCAAACAAAGTTCTAAGTGAATGTGTTAATTGCAGTGAACAAGAAATAGCCAGTTATGAGCTTCATATAGCATCGTTGGAAGATAAAATTCATGATCTGGAAAACTTATCATCAAAGTCTGCAAAAATTGAAACAAAAATAAAAGTTGTTGTGAAAAGGAAGGATGATAATTCAAAAAGGGGAACAAACTGTAATTCTGATGTGAAGGAAATCTCTAAAAACCAGCTATATGCCACTTTTGTGAAAGGCTCTGATGTAGCTGATACTTCAAGGCAATCCCCAAAACAAAATGAAAATCAGAAGTCACCTTCAAAATCGGTCTTTCAGTTCAAAGCTCAGAAAAGAAAAAGTCAAACAAAAAAGGCAAAGAATAATTCTGGTTATACTCTGAAATTTATTAGCTCTGCTGAATCTGATGCTTGTTGTACTCATTCGCATGCATCTAAGAAATCATATGATAGAAACCATGCTCCTAGGAAATCTGATGCCTCTTGCTGCTACTGTGGTAGGCATGGTCATTATATGGATGACTGCAGTGTGATGAAAAGTGATGATATGATGCATGATAACTTTTTCTCAAATAATCATCACCACCCCAAAAGAAACATGTCTGCTTCAAACCAACACATCATTTGTTATAATTGTAACAAACGTGGTCATAAAGCTGTTGAGTGTTGGTTTAGATCTTCATGGGGATATAATGGTTCAAGAGGTAAGCACCCAAGGTGCTTTGAATGTGGCAAGTATGGGCATGCAGTCAAGGACTGCTGGTATGCTCAGGGAAAATATTTTAATTCCAAAATTGATAAATTCCCTGCAAATAGAAATTTTCTTGGTAAAAATAAACCTGTTTTTAAAGAAAAGATTCTTGTATGTTTTGAATGTGGAAAACCTGGCCACCAAGCTTCTGAATGCTGGTGGGCAGGCAATGCTAAATCAAAACTTCATGCAAGTAACAGGAATCTTCATGCTAACTCACATAGGTTCCATGACTATATAAATGTTCACAAAAAGAATCCAAGAGCTGTTGCATCATGTAGATATTGTGGAAAATCTGGTCATTCAATGGATAATTGTTATTTGATGGACTATGATGATAATGTTGCCAAGAAATTATTTAGAACACCTGTCAGGGTAAATGCAGGACCCAAAGCTGCTTGGGTCCCTGCAGGATCAAAATGATCATAGTGTTACAGGTGTGCCTTGGGTCAGAGAATAAATAGGGGTTAACAGACCAAGGCACTCAAATGGAAACCCCAGGATCCTACCTTTAAGGTCAGTTCTGAACTTTGTTTAAATCTCATAATCTGAAAATGCTGATTTGTCTGTTTTAAATTCATTATCTGAAAATTGTTGTTTGAAATGATTGCATATCATGTTAAACTTGTTGATGTTGAAATTGAAGTTTTCTGAATTAAGAATTGCACTATCATGTTTATGGTAACTCTCTTCTGACTAATTTGCTTGAATCATATCTGAATGCAAAACCTGATATCATGTGTGAGATGGTCCTTGATACCGAGTCCTCCGTCTAGTACCATGAGTTTAGTTTTCATATAGAGCAGTGTATTGTATATCATAAATTTGAAGAAAATAAAATTCGAAAAGAAATGATTCATTGCACATCATGTATTTTGTCAGGGGGAGCTTGTTTGCTGTTGATTGATCATCATGCTCTCCTTGTTAGAATTGTTGCATACTACATATGTAGGATAGTGCATATTATAAAATTTTGAAAAACCTAAAAAGAAATTCATTGCACTTAGACAGGGAAAGCATTACCATTTCATATCCTCTTCACCTCATGAACTCCCTTTGTTTAAGTAACATGATTCATTCTATTGACTATGCGCTATTCAACTGAATTCTCTGCTGATATCTCTAAAATAGCTGATCTATCTGTATTCCAGACTCAGCTACTGTCTGATGATAAAATCTCTTCTGATGCTCTTCTCTATCGCTGATTCACTCTTGCACCAGCTTATACTCACCTTTCACATTCTTCTCAGCTGGTGTGACTGATCTATTTCAACTATTGAATGTTGGCTGCTAAATTCATTGTTCTGATCTGAGAAACTTATGCTGCATGTCATGCAATTCAGTCTGAGAAATTGGTAGAAACTCCTATCATATAGGTTTAAGAATTATCACTGAATCAGACTGATATAAGATTAATGTATTCTCAGGTTTGTAGTTAAATGAATTGAAAAATATCTGAATGATAAGGTTTAATAAACTTTAACCACATGTGCCATGTATACCTTAGACTCTCTCATCAGATATCTGAAAATTTGAATTCAGGGCTACTTTGGTTAAGATGCATAGAGTGTGTATTGGTGTTAAACATTAACTTGAAAAATGTTGACCAAATGAAAAATTGTGAATTCGGAGCAATGACTTGGTCACTGAGTAACTGAGTTCTTTATCAATGAAATAAAGTAATTCATGTCATGAGGTGCTATAGTTATCTCTGATAAAATTTAGTAGACCAAAATCTGACAGAGCAATGGCTTATTTATGTTGAGTAACTGGGGAGTCTGGCCTCTAATCAAGGTGTCTCCTCATGAAAAAAGACACTTATATTGCTAACTCTGATCTCAAAGTGAGAGGCAATGACAGTTATCACACTGAGTAACTGGGTCACTTCACCTGAGACGTGTTGTGCCTCATGTAAAAAGGTGTTGATCAACTTAAATTACTCAGGAAAAATAAAATGTGCTTCAAATAAAATTATCTTGAAAAAATCTGTCAACTCATGTTCATGAAAAAGTGTTTAACTTCAGTACTAATCTGTGTACTTTTCAAAGGTGCTATTGAGATCATTTGTGTAAGATAAAAGACGATTGATTTTGAGTGTTATCTGAATATTTGGTTCATTTTTATTAAAACTTGGATTCAGATATGAGTATTGAGTTTAATTTGACAAATTTGGTATACATAAAAATTAAATCAGATTGGTTAAGTTGCCACTTCATAACCCTTCATGATAGAAGAGTCTACACTTCTTAAGACTTATTGAAGTGATGCACGCATTAAATTCTCTCATGATCAGATTTTCCAGATAGCCAGATCTGATTCTGACTGATTATTCATTAAGATCTCTTGTGATGATTGGTATCAGACTTGGAGAGGGGGATTTCCGCAGCCCACCACAAAGGCCGCCCAACAAGACCTACAAGGTCCAACCCGGCGAGCCCACCCAAGTGATAGCCCACAGGGCCCACTTCGGGAGAAAAGCCCAATAAATAAGACTCGAGGAACCAACTCTCCCCGGCGGCCTTCTAGGCTCGGAGGGCCCGAGACAACGGTTAGGTCCCAAGGAAGGTCCGGCCTAAAGCCCTCTCCCCATCCGAGAGAGATAGGCTCCAGCCGATCTATCCGACCCCACCCTCGCCGGGCCATGCCTATCGCTCAGACGTGAGCTAGCATCCCCGAGGCTCGGTAAAACCGGTTGATTATCTGTAGGTGCGGCCGTTCAGAGTCCTCCGCCAGCGGGAGAGTCATGGGAGCTGCCGGACTCCAAGAGGATAACGTTCCCACGATCAGGCCATGAAAGCCCCCGTTAAAGACGTAACTCCCGCCGAGAACCCCTCAGCTTACAGGACTCCTGAAGGCGGCGCACTATTTAAGCAAGGGATACCCTCCGGAAGATGGTAAGATGAACTAGGTATTCACATACCCTAAGCTCCTGAGCACGATTCGCTTCACCCTTTGGTGGAGAGGATTCTCGCGCATCAGCTCTCTCCTCCCCCCATTATCGCTTCCACCATCACTCTACTGACTTAGCCATCAGAGGGTTTGCCCCAGGGAGATCCCCTGGGCCCTCTGACACGTTTCCCTCTTTTGCAGATTCATCTTCTGGTGATCCACAGCCCGCTCAGGACCCAGCGCGAGATTCCACCTCTTCATCTGGCACCGTCTGTAGGAAACGCACGAAGAGTCAAGATGGTAAGAAGAAGCTCAGGGAGGAGATCCACCGGCGGGGCAGGTAAGGCTGTGGCTGCGACGAGAGGCGCCCCCTCTAGGGTCTCACAGAGCCCCCCCTCCAACGCCAGCGTCCCCACCAACGGGCCACCACCCCCCCCCGGCGGAGACAGGGGCACCCCTCGACTGTGGCGCCAACGCCTTCCAGGACCTCAATGAAAAGATGGACGTCCTCGTGGAGCTCATGAGGGCCTAGGTGGCCCGGGACGTGAGGTCCCGCGCCCCGTCAGGAAGTCCCCCTCGAAGGAGTGCAACGCAGCACACCGCCGGAGGCCGCTTCACCCTCCGCAGCCGACAGCTCCTCCGCAACGACGTCGGAGGACCCTCGCAAGCTCCGCCCGCGGAGCAAGAGGCTTCCTCCACGCCGAGGAGAGGGAAGCAGGGAGCGAGACCGCCGCGCCCGGGCACCAGTGCTCCGGGGGATCGCCACGACGCCCCCCCAGCCCCACGGCGCGGCCACAGCCGCACTGTCTCTCCGGCTACGAGATTTTGAAAGACGGTTCGCAGAGCAAGAGCGCGCCCTCCGCGCCCTACAGAAGACCTCTTTCCCGGAGGACGAGGAGAAATCCCCTTTCTCCGAGCACATCTTGAAGGCAGAGGTGTCTCCTAGAGCCTCCATCCCAACCTTCAAGCTCTACGACGGCCAGGGCGACCCAGCCGACCACTACGATAGCTTCGACGCCCTGGTGACCCTGCATGGAACGCCGGATCCCATCAAATGCCGAGCCTTCGTGGCCACCCTGGTCCAAGGTGCTCAGGCATGGTTCCGGGCCCTCGCCCCGGGGTCCATTCGAGACTTCAGGCAATTCGGGTGAATTTTCAAGGAGAGCTTCGCCGGTAACGCCCCCCCAAGGTCAGTAGCGGGGCTCCTGGCTCTCAAACAGGCGCAAGGGGAGAGGCTCCGGACTTACGTCCACCGATTTAAATCGGAAGCCCTTAGGATCCCCCGCCTGGATGTGGCCTCAGCCACAACCGCACTGACCGGGGGCACCCGGGACGAGAATCTCCGCCGCGAGCTTGTCCTCCACCCTCCCTCGACCCTTGCCGATCTAGTGACTCTGGCACTGCGCCACGCCGAGTGCGAAGAAGTACTCAGCGCCTGCCGAGACGCAACCGGCTCGGGTCGGGAGGGGGACAAAAAGCGGACCTCCGAGCCAAACCCCGGCTCGGGTAAGAAGCGCGATCGAGAAGGAGAGAGCAAGAGAAAGTACGAGCGGTATACCCCCTTGACCGCACCAGTCTACGAGATCTATGAGGACATCAAAGACTCGGGACTTCTCCGCCAGCCCAAGCCAATGAGGTCAAAGAACCGCAAGCGGGACAGGCATTGCCTGTTCCACGGCGACCACGGGCACCACACCGGAGATTGCCATCAGCTCCAAGATGAGATCGAGCGCCTCATCCGTCTGGGGCATCTAGCTTGGTTCACAACCGGGCACAAAGAAGACCGAGACGCCGCAGAGGAGATCGACAACGCCCCCCGAGGGGTCCACATCAACGTCATCTCCGGAGGAGCGGCATCGGGAGGCGACACCAGCCGAGGAAGGAAACGTCATGCCGAGCGGGCCAGCCGAGCCTTAGAGCCCCCCAAAGGCCCGCCAATGGAGCCCCAGGTCATAGTCTTCTCCGACCAAGACCTGGAAGGGCTGAGCACCCCGCATGACGATGCCCTCGTTATCTCGGCCACGATAAATCACTGTAATGTAGACAGGATTTTGGTTGATAATGGGAGCGCCCCCGATGTATTATCTTATGACTGTTTTCTCAAGATGGGGGAAGACCCATCCAAGCTCCGCCCGATCCGAACACCCCTTTGCGGGTTTAATGGCCTGGCCACCTACCCCGAGGGAGCCCTAAGCCTGCCGGTCACTATCGGCACCCCACCCAAAACCGTTACGGTCATAGTGGACTTCATAGTGATTAAAGGTATGATAGCGTACAACGCCATTTTCGGCCAAAAATTTCTCAGCCGAATAAAGGCCGTACCATCTACCTATCACCAAAAAATGAAGTTTCCCACCAAAAACGGGTTGGGGGAAGTCCGAGGTAACCAGGCCACGGCTAGAAGGTGCTACAATATCTCGGTGGAAGCCTCAAGGCCGGACGGGAAGGATAAGGGCCCCAGGGGAGTCGAAGGAAAAGCCGTGACCACCGAGCCTGGTGGCGAATTATTAACGGTATTCCTGAACGATGACCCGGCCCTTGGAGTAAGGATCGGTGCCGACCTACCACCGGAGGAACAGCAGCAATACAAGGAGTTTCTTTCTGGATACGTCCGGGTCTTCGCTTGGTCCGATGATCAACTCCCTGGTATACCAGAGGAAACTGTGATGCACAAGCTTAACCTCGATGCCACCATGAGACCCGTACAGCAGCGGAGGAGGAAGCATGCGCCCGAGAAACAAGCGATCATCAAGGCGCAGGTCACCAAGGGACAATAGACTGGTCTTTTTAGACCGGTCTTGTACCCAACGTGGCTAGCCAATGTCGTCCTGGTGCCGAAGACCACCGGCAAGTGGCGAATGTGCGAAGACTTCACCGATCTGAATAAGGCCACTCCCAAGGACTGCTATCCGCTACCGAGCATCGACCAACTGGTTGACTCAACCTCGGGCAATGAGATACTCAGTTTCCTGGATGCCTATTCGGGTTATCATCAGATCCGAATGAACCCTGAAGATGTCGAGAAGACCGCCTTCATCACCGACTACGGCGTGTACTGCTACACCCGGATGCCCTTCGGATTGAAGAATGCTCGAGCCACATACCAGCGACTGGTCAACCATATGTTCGAGGGACAGTTAGGTCGGAACGTCGAGGCCTACATCGACGACATGCTCGTCAAGACCCCGAGGGCCCAAGACCACTTCACCGACCTCGCCGAGACTTTCGGCACCCTCTTGAAGTACTGCATGAAGCTCAACCCCGCCAAGTGTGCCTTTGGAGTAAGATCCGGGAAGTTCCTGGGTTTCCTGGTCACTCAGCGAGGGATCGAAGCCAACCCCGATAAGGTCCAGGCCATCCTGGACATGCGCCCGCCCACGTGTATTAAAGACGTCCAGCGTCTAACGGGGCGTGTCGCTGCTCTCAGTCGTTTCCTGTCCCGTGCGGCCGAACGATGCTTGCCCTTCTTCAAGCTGATGAGGGGGCCCAAGATAGCATCTGCCACGTTCGCATGGGATGGAAAATGCCAGACAGCGTTCACCGAGCTCAAAGAGTTCCTGGCTTCGCCCCCGGTGCTTTCCAAGCCTGTCCCGGGCGAGGTCTTGCTGCTCTATCTCTCGGCGACGCCGTCAACGGTCAGCTCGGTCCTAGTCAGAAATGACTCGGGAGTCGAGAGGCCGGTCTACTACACCAGTAAGGTGCTCAGCGAGGCCGAGCGGAGGTACCCCGCAACCGAGAAACTCGTGCTAGCGTTGGTTACCTCCGCAAGGTGCCTCCGACCCTATTTCTAGGGGCATCCCATCACAGTGTTAACCGGCGAGCCACTGAAGAAGATTCTGGCCCACCCCGAAGCCTCGGGGCGACTTGTCAAATGGGCCATCATGCTCGGGGCATACGACATCTCGTATCGGCCACGATCAGCTATCAAAGGGCAAGCACTCGCCGACTTCATCGCCGAGAGCACCATTCCGGTCGAGGACAGGCCTCCGACAGCAACCGGGCCAACCTGGGAGCTGTTCGTCGATGGATCATCCAACTCGGTCGGCAGCGGCGCAGGGATCCTCCTAAGGTCTCCCGAAGGAATAGAGTTGCAATACGCCCTAAAGTTCAACTTCTTGGCATCCAACAATGCTTCCGAGTACGAGGCCCTTATCTCGGGGGCCCGCATGGCCCGACGGCTGGGGGCCGAGCGAGTCAGGATCCACACCGACTCCCAGCTAGTTGCAAGCCAGGTCAGTGGCGAGTACGAAGCTCGGGAGGCACCTATGATCAAATACCTCCAGTTGGTCCGGAGCCTGGCCCAGTAGTTCGAGGAGTTCGAGGTAGTCCGAATAGCTCGGGAGCAAAACTCTCGGGCGGATGCCCTCTCCCGACTGGCCTCCTCCCTAGACCCGGAAGGTACACGATCGGTCCTCCTAGAAGAGCTAGAGCGCCCGAGCATAAACTCGGAGCTCCTCGCCATTGACTCGGCCACTCCCGCTGACTGGCGCTCCCCCTACCTGTCCTGGCTACGGGACTCCCAGGAGCCCTCCGACCCTCGGGAAGCCCGCCGAATGAAGTACCAAGCTCGGCGCTTCGTCATCCTCGACAACGCCCTCTACCGAAGATCGTTCTCCGGGTCCCTTCTGAAGTGCCTCGGCCCCGACGAAGCGAGCCAAGCTATTGAAGAGATTCATCAAGGCCTGTGCGAAGCACATTCAGGAGGTCGATCGCTGGCTAGAATCCTGCTAAGGCAGGGGTACTGGTGGCCGACCCTACAGCGTGACTACACGGCTTACGTACAACATTGCGACCGTTGCCAGCGGTTCGACCATTTGGTCCACCAGCCGGCCACGGAACTTGTCACCCTTACCGAGCCTTACCCTTTCGCTCGGTGGGGGATCGACATCCTTGGGCCATTCCCAACGGCTCAATCCCAGAAGAAGTTCATCATCATCGCCATCGACTACTTCACCAAGTGGATCGAGGCTGAAGCAACAGCGAGGATCACCGAGACAGTCATATGGGGTTTCGTGTGGAAATCGATCATTTGTCGCTTCGGCGTCCCCCGAGTGATAGTGAGGGATAACGGGCGGCAATTCAACTCTCGATACTTCCGAGATAGATGTGCCGACCTAAATATCCACAACCACTTCACCTCGGTCGCCCACCCTCAGGCCAACGGGCTGGTTGAAAATGCCAACAAGACCATCTTGAAGGGCATAAAAACCAGACTCGGCAAGGCTAAGGGTAGCTGGCTCGAGGAACTGCCTAGCGTACTATGGTCGCACCGAACGACCCCCAGGATGGCAACCGGTGAGACCCCTTTTCAGCTGGTATATGACACCGAAGCTGTCGTTCCGTTAGAGATCGCCAATCCGTCTCTCCGAGTGATCAGCTTTTCGCCCGAGGCCAACGAGCAGAAGTTGCTCAGACGAACTCTGAGAGATCGCGAACGTCCGAGCTACGGAATACCAGCGCCACCTCACTCGGTACTACAACGCCAAGGTCCGAGGCAGATAATTCCGACCAGGGGACTTCGTTCTCAGGAAGATCGAAGCATCTCGACCACTGGAGGCGGCGGGCAAGCTATCCCCCAACTGGGAAGGCCCCTACCGAGTGATCGAGACGCTCGGGAAAGGTGCGTACAGGTTAGCCACAATGGAAGGGGAACCCATTCCCCGGACATGGAATGCAACCACACTACGCAGATTTTATTTCTGAATACTGTATCAATAAATCGGGTAGAATAAACCGCCTTATCTTTCGCATTCATTCAAGATAACTGTTGGTACATCAAAAAGGCAACTGCCAATACATTACATAGTGAAAAGTAAAAATCCATCTAGCACCGCGGCAAACGGCCATCGCCCGACCGACCCGGTCTTGACCTTCTCGCATCCAGCCACTGACTCTGTCTCGCGTAGAAACTGGCTCGGACAAGAGATGGTCGACCCAGTTGGCTCGGCTGGACCGTGACAAAGGTGACAGAGGGACAGCAAGGAGAAGGCCACCTTTCACGCGAGGAAGGCTACCTTCCAAGTTGGCAACAACCTGGAAAAAGGAGCGCCGTGAAGGTCCCCTCTCTGCCAAACTACCAACTCTTTGGAGGCGAACAGAAAGCAAGCAGCCCCCGAAGAGTGAAAGAAATGAAGAACAAAAGAGAGAGAAAGAGGCTGCGGACGGGGGCGAGGAAGGAACTGGAGCCGCCTCCTCCCCTCCCACGGAGGGGAATGGCGGCCGGCATCCCTAACTCCCCCATCCGTCCTCCATCTCGGCGTCCACCCGGAAGCCTCGCCGGAGCCAAGAGGAGGCAAACGGCGTGCCCCCGCATGTCGAAGCCCTCTCCAGATCCGCGCGGCGACCATCGGACCCGTCTCATGCACGCGCGGCGACCGTGGGACCCGACCGATATTCCAGGACAGCTGGAACCGGCCGCTCCCCGTCATCTGCAGTGTCACCTTCTGAAGGGTCCTCCATGCTCCGATCGCGGCGGCGCAACGCAGAGCGAAGACGAGGGAATAAGAGTAGACCGCCGGTGAGAGTCCTAAGTGTTAAGAGGGAAGGAACACCCTTCGGTCCTTTTTATAGGCCAAGGGAGGCCACACGCCTTAAATGACTCCCCCCTCGAAAACACGCTATAGGATCTCCCCTGAAAGATCACCTCAAATTCCTCGATCCCCACCCTAGCGGGATTCGCGAAGCACCTCGACTTTCAAAGCATGGTAATACGGAAGGATGCCCACAAGAAGTCTCCCGAATCGACGTGCGAAAACGACGCAAAAAATATCGGCACTTTCCAACTGCCCCAATACGCCAACCAAATCACAGCGAAGATAGCGATCAAATAAAGTAAGTCATTTATTGCCTCCCATAAAAACCTCTTACAAAAGGAAAGATAGATAAAAGGGGGAAGGGGCAAAATAAAGTTACATCAGGCCTCGGGCCCACATTGAAGCTCGGGAATGGCAGTAGGGGACGCGTCACCCCCGGTACCCTCGGCGACGGCCGGCCCGGACACTGACCTCGCCTGTGCCAGAACTGTCCCGGTCGTGAGCCCTCCCGAGACCTCCGGAGCTGGTGACCCCGCTGGAGGCGATTCCTCCGGTTCTTCCCCGGCCGAAGATGAGGAGCTGGAATCTGACTCGTCCGAGTCATAACGCTGGCCATAAGGAAAATCACCTCCGGCAAGGTGCTCATTGGCATAGTTCATCACCCGGCGATAGCCCTGCCTGAACCCCTTTCGAGCACCCCAGCGGAGCGCTACCTCGTAGTAGGGTAGGGCAGCTGCAATCAGGTCGGCTGAGTAAGCTTCCGAGCCTTTATAGCGCTTGATCGCTTCCGCCTCGACCTGCCCGTCCCGAGCCCGCTCCGCCTCAGCCGCACGCTCTTCCGCCCTCGCCAGATGCTCCTCCAGCTCGGTCATCCTCCGCTCGGCTTCGATCATCCGACCCTCCGCCCGGGCTCGGTCCGCCTCAGCCTCAGCGCGAAGGTGCTCCGCGTCCTCCGCCCGATCCTGTAGCTCGACGCGCTCAAGCTCCCAGAGGCTATCCAGCTCGATGTGACGTTGACGCTCGTCTTCTAGACGTTTACTCTTCCTCTCGAGCGATTCTTGGGCCCTTGTCAGCTGCTCGGCCAGCACCTCGGCTTCCCGTCCGCTCGACCGCGCCAACTCCCTGAATGCGAGGAACTCCCGCCGGAGCCCCTCGTGCTCCCCCTCGAGCCGGGCCAGTTTCCCCTCGCATCCACCAAGGGTCCAGGCGAGCTTCGACCGCTCCGTATCTGTCCGGGCGTGCGCCTCTGCCATCACGGCCGCTGTCCGAGCTATGAGCAGGCCACCCTCCATTAGGATGTCAAGGACCCCGGCAGGACTGCTGCGCCTTTCTCCCCCCCTCGTCCTATCGGCGATCGACCGGCAGATCCGATACAGATCACCCGAGACACCGAGCCTGACCAGAGATTCCGGCAAAGGGGACTGCTCCACCCTGGGTACCCCGCCAGAAGGCCCTGTTGTGGCGGCAGAACCAACCGCCCCGCGCGCCACGGTCGGTTGGGGCTGCAACGCCTCCCCGGGTGAACCCCCACCCTCGACCGGAGCCGCGGGATCCACCGCACCAGAAGCTGCCTGCACTGGGGGTTGCGACGCCCCCGCGGGCGCACCCCCATCAGCACCGACCGAACTCTCGGTCCCAGCGCCGGCCATGCCGGCATCGGCCCCTTCTGTCCCTACAGAGGGGAGAGCCGACCCATCACCTCCCTCTGCGGGGCCCCTGGTCTCCTCGGCCCCCTCTCGCTCGGCAGATGGGAGAGCCAACCCGGAAGGGTCGGCCCCATCCTGCCCCCGAGAGGGGAGTGCCGCCGAGCCAGAATCGCCCCCGACGGCGGTAGGAAGATCGGCTTTCCTGGCCCTCTTCTTGGCCTTCGCGGCCTCCCGCAATTTCCCCACCATGGGATCCTTGCGCTTCAAACCGGTCGATCGAGAAGACCTCTCGGAGGCTGCCCCCTTGCCCTTATCTCGGGCATTGACGCGACCCACCGGGGCATCAGGCTCATCGGCTGCCGAGTCATCCCCCAGGTCGATGACCTCGGCCGCCTCCTCCAGAGGCTCCCGCCTCACGTCTGCAGCAAGAAGAAGCCCCGGTCAGGAGGAGAAAAAAGAGCTACCACCCCAGAAAAAGAGCCTCAAGAGCCGTACCTGACGACGTCAACCGCGAGAGAAGACACCGTTCGATGTTCTCCGGCGTCACCAGCTCCTCGGTCGATTGGCGATTCTCCAGCAGACGGGCAGCCTGCTGCTCCACGTGGGGAGGGAACTCCTCCTGGCGAGGGGGCAGATTCGGGTGAAAGTTGGGCCAGGTCCGACATCTCCAGATCTCGTCCGTCGCCACCGCCTTCACCCAGAAGAATTGGGTCTTCCACCCCTTGTGCGAGGAGTCCTTCGCCGCAAGCGAGATGCAGCTCCTGTTCCTCAGCGCCTGGATGAAGTAGAAGCCTTTCCCCGCCTGCGGGTGCACTTTCAACTCGAAGAAGAAGTGGAAGAGGTCCGGAGAAGGGTAGATGTCGCGCTAGCGACACAGAATCCCGAAGGCCGAAAGAAGAAGATAGGAGTTGGCCACCAACTGAATAGGTGCCAATCGGAAAAAATTGAGAAGCTGCAGCACGTAAGGATCGAAAGGAAGCCAAAATCCGCTCTTCCAAGCCAGAAGGAAGGTGCAAATAAGCCCAGCACGATCATCCAAACTCGTCTCGTATGGAGTGGCAGCAACAAAGCTATAGCGGAGAGGCAGACGGAAACGGTGCTCTAACCTCCTCACCTCCGTCTCCCCCAACTCGCTACAGTTAGGGACGGGATCCCGCCTCACCGGCACAGGCTCCGGGCTCTGGTCCGACATCGAGTCGAGAGAAGATCCCTCGCACGAGCTTGAAGACTCCGGGGGAGAAGGAAGCTGCTGGATCGCCTCCGCGGTTATCCTCGCCAACTCTTCGAACGCCGTCGCAAGGCTCCGCGTCTCCGCTGTGCTCTCACGGCGCATCAAGAAGCAAGGAAAGCCTAAAACCCTGGAAGCCTAGAATGATGAACAGCGCCCCCTATAAACCCCTGAGGGTGGCGGCGCGCCGTTCCGTGCTCCGAGAAAAAGGGGGGCCCCTTCGTTTCAAATCCGTCAGGATCATCATTACGGGCCTCAGCGACCGCTATAAGCGGCTCCACAACGCCAACGGAATTCCACCCACCTGAGCCACGCTGGTCCAAAGCCTCGAAAAACTACTCATCCGAGCCTCCTTGGCTCGGGAGTAGGAGGGGGACAAGTGCAGAAGGGGATTTCCGCAGCCCACCACAAAGGCCGCCCAACAAGACCTACAAGGTCCAACCCAAGTGGAGAGGGCTTTAGGCGAGCCCACCCAAGTGATAGCCCACAGGGCCCACTTTGGGAGAAAAGCCCAATAAATAAGACTCGAGGAACCAACTCTCCCCGGCGGCCTTCTAGGCTCGGAGGGCCCGAGACAACGGTTAGGTCCCAAGGAAGGTCCGGCCTAAAGCCCTCTCCCCATCCGAGAGAGATAGGCTCCAGCCGATCTATCCGACCCCACCCTCGCCGGGCCATGCCTATCGCTCGGACGTGAGCTAGCATCCCCAAGGCTCGGTAAAACCGGTTGATTATCTGCAGGTGCGGCCGTTCAGAGTCCTCCGCCAGCGGGAGAGTCATGGGAGCTGCCGGACTCCAAGAGGATAACGTTCCCACGATCAGGCCATGAAAGCCCCCGTTAAAGACGTAACTCCCGCCGGGAACCCCTCAGCTTACAGGACTCCTGAAGGCGGCGCACTATTTAAGCAAGGGATACCCTCCAGAAGATGGTAAGATGAACTAGGTATTCACATACCCTAAGCTCCTGAGCACGATTCGCTTCACCCTTTGGTGGAGAGGATTCTCGCGCATCAGCTCTCTCCTCCCCCCATTATCGCTTCCACCATCGCTCTACTGACTTAGCCATCGGAGGGTTTGCCCCAGGGAGATCCCCTGGGCCCTCTGACACGTTTCCCTCTCTTGCAGATTCATCTTCTGGTGATCCACAGCCCGCTCAGGACCCAGCGCGAGATTCCTCCTCTTCAAGACTTATTGTTGCCCTTCTATCATCAATCACTTTACTCTCTACACTGTTGGAATCTTCCATCTTATTCTTCAATAAGTTCTGATTCTGCGGTCTTTTCACCAAAATTCAGATTCCTTGGTATGGCTGATTTCAGATTGATTTATTGGATAACCAGAGCTCATTCTTGTGCTTTAGGGGGAGTTATGGTTTATCTGCATTTAAGGGAAGTGTAGTCATTCATGCATATTGATAGGGGGAGAGATGTTTTATCCATGAACCTTGTTTTATTCTGTGTCTTTGTGTACTGCATTTTGTCTCTCAAACCATTCCCTCTCTTTTCGATTATGTCAAAGGGGGAGAATAGTTTGACGAGTCATTGTGACTCATTATGTTGCCATCATCAAAAAAGGGGAGATTGTTATGCCCCTTGTGCTTTGATGAGCCCCTTGTGCTTTGATGAGCCCCTTGTTTTAATGATAGCAACAAGAATGAGTCACCACATTGAATGATAACCAACATTCATGTTTATAACTGATATACTCTATGGAAAATGTATACAACAGGAATGAGTCACCACATTGAATGATAACCAACATTCATGTTTATAACTGATATACTCTATGGAAAATGCATATGACTGTGACCGGTATATTATCTAGAGAATGCATGTGTTCTGTCTGCATAAGTCTATTCACTGCATGTGTTCTGTCTGCATAAGTCTATTCACTGCAAGTGTTCTGTCTGCAAGTCCATACATTGCATTCGCCAAGCCTATACATCCATATGCTTGCATTGATTCTATACATTGGTGGCAAGTCCATACAGTGTCCTACATTTAGGCAAAGTCTGTACAACCGTTATTTAGGCAAAGTCCATACACTAAACTGCCTTGTCTTGATCAAGTATGTACATCAGACTATTTCATCATCAAGTCTGTACATTGGCTAAAGTCTACACAACGTCCGTCCGTCTCATTTAGAGTCTAAGGCAATGTTTACTCTGGACTTCAAGTGTGTACATTGAGCGTCTTATTGACCGTCTCATGCAAGTATATACATTACTGTTCATGCATGTGTCGAAGGCATCGCAAGTCTAGATAGTGGACCATCTTTCCCAGCGTCTCAATTGGACTAAGTCTGTAACGGCTAAGTCTGTACACTGGACCGTCTCAACTTGCGTCTCATGCATATAGTGATGGGGACATCACCTCCTATGCCCACGTTCACAGCTCGTCTCCTCGCCCCGGTTGCATCCGGAATGTTCTAGTCATTTAATTTTGAGTCCTATGTAATTTTTATTTGAGTCATTTGATGTATTTTCCCTTTTATTTGAGTCATGTTCCTACGTCTTGTGTTCATTTCCCTAAGTTTGAGTGTCATCAGGTTGTCTAGTTAGCTATTGGGCCCAATTCATTGGGCTTGGCCCAAGGGCTCTCCCCTACCCCCTCGGTTATTTGTCATTGAGTCAATTGTCAGGGACTTTTGTAGAAATGTGGGTTTCCTATATATAGGACCCCATTCCCCCCATTCCAACTTAATGAATCAATGAATGAAAAAAACTTGCCATTTTGAGAGTTTACACTTCTTATCTAGTGGAGAGATTCCATTTTTTGGGTGAGAAACCCTAGGGGAGAGATTCCCTACCCTTCCCTCTCTTAATATCTCTTTTTCACTCCACTTTCTCTCTCCTCAACACCCAAATTCGAATTTTCTTCTCTCTCCTCTCTTCCCAACCTCCTCCACTCCCCACCTACCCCATTTAAGCCTCTTCCCATTCCCCAAAACCCTCATCAATACTGCACCCCTTCCCAAGACCCCCTCCACCAATCCTCTCCTCACCATCCAACCCCCAACTACCCCTCCCACTTTCCCAAGCACCATTCCCACTACCCCAAGCACCCCTTCCCTTCCCCAACACAACCCCCCATTCCCAAGACAAAAAATTAACCCCACCCTTAAACCTATTTTCGAATATCCTTTCCCTCTCTCCATTCCAACCAAATTCGCAGCCCCCACTACCACCATCTATTGGACCCTCTTCCAGACCTTATTCTCCACCTCCCACACCTTAGAACACCCCCTCCAAGACCCCCTTACAACCAGGGGTCACTCCCACACTCATCTACCCCCTTCCCCTTCTTCTTTCTTGGTCATTGCAAGCTACTTCAAAGTTGCAGTTTGCTATCCAGAGGTTACAGATGAACTAGCAACTTGCAGCGGCCACCACGACTTCCTCCAGACGAGTTTGAAGACCCAAGAGCTATCGTCAAAAGCGTCTACTAGTCTCCTTCGCAACAGAAGTGGTTTCATCTTCTTATGATCTCCGAGCCGTCCAGGAGGTCCATTCTCCCACAACTGCGCAGTTCTACCTTGGCTGAGGACCTGAGCCAGATTAGAGGCTCTACCACGACGAACCCCGAAGGAATCAGTCCACGAGTTCTTCTTCAAAGTTCTTCATCGCCTAGTCTACTTCCAGAATCAAGAAACAGAACTTCATTCGGCGTTCTTGATCCAGAGTTCCCATTTTTCTCCCTCAGCTACGCAGATCTGCTACTCATAGTCTGCACCGACCAGTCGCCATTTTTATGCATCCCCTAGTCTTCTCCGACATCGGTTGGCTTCTCCGTCAGTTTTGCTGGGAAGAGGACTCGTCCACAATTCCAACGACTCTGACGGCGCTTGATTCCAAGGTCGGGAGCTACCGAGGCGTTCTCTGCAATCTGCTGTTAGAAGTCTGAAACTGTAGGTCCAAGAATCTGAAGCTCTGTTCAAACCTCCATCCTGGTCAGCAGCGGCTCCAGAAGAAATTGAAGAAATTCTGAGGCATTCCCTTCCCAGCTACGAAGATTTCCTCACCAGTCTCATCATCAGTGAAATTCCTGAGCGAGTTCTACAGTAGCAACACCGTCTACCTGTCCCTTTTCGGAGAGAGCAGGTAGAACCGGTGACTTCATCGTTCCATGCTTTTAACCATAGTTTCCCCTCCCCGCTTGGCCGGCTGAAGGCCCCTCCCTGTGCGGAGGTAATTTTGGTTGTAATATCTCTTAACCCCCACCCCAAGATCCCCCTCCTGTGAGAGGTGTAGTGTTGTAACTTGTTTGGGCAGGTCAAGCTACCCCGACGCGGCGTGTGGGGATCCACCCGCCTCCCCCCTCGCCCTCGTCTTCGATCGGAACCGGTTTCTTCAAACCGGTCGAGTAAGTGCTCAAACCTTCACTCCATTTAGTGCTTGTCATTCAATATTTGTTCTTAATTCCGTTGGTTATGAGAGTGAGAGCCCGGTCTTCAAGCCCCGTTGTCTTGAGTGATCACCGTGGGAGAAGTACATCCGGTGCCTTTGGCACTTTGTCGGCCCCCTTGAATTGGGCATCCATACCCATTGGGAATCTCATCTTGGCCTTGCTGGTCCTCTACCAGCAAGAGCCCAACCCCTCAACCTCACCTTGGCATTGCCAAGTTACCCTGGGCTTGGGTGAGTGTCGATAGAGCGGTGGCCCATATCGGCCCATTTGAATGCGATTGTGCTTGCTTGCATTAGGTCCGAGGTTGTGTCACATCAATTGGTATCAGAGCAAGTTCTAGACTTGTCTCTACTAAGTCTTGTCCTAGGGCCATTGCATTTATCACTCGATCATCATGGCCACTTCCTACTTAGCCTACTCGTCTCGCTTGGACCCAATAGATGCCTTTGTGTTTGATGGATCCCACCCTAGTTTATATCTAGAATGGGAAAGCTCCATAGATCACCACTTTGGGAGGTTCACCCTGTCAGGGTCCATGGAAGTCAACTATGCCAAAAGTTTGCTATGGCGCCAAGCTAGGAATGAATGGCAAAACATTGTAGGCTTAAGGGAAGTTGGAAGGCAAGAGCCAATCGACTCTTGGGTTGAGATGAGAAATGAACTTAGGAAGATTTATGCCCATATGGACCCTCCTATCACCATAGAGGAAGCCCAAGCTCCCACCAATAAAGAAGAAGAGCCTCAATCTTCCCCCACCCCTCATGGTCCGGATCCTCAAAGGCCATGCACCGTTACACATGGCACCCTCACCATAGATGAGTCCATACTCCAATGGCTCAAGCAATGTCCCACCCTCCCTAGCTCACCACCATTGGGATATAAATCCCAAATTGTTCCCACCCGACCTCCCCATGTCACTTATCAAAACTTCTACTCTGTGGAAGACTTGGGAGACCTTGTGGATTGCCTACATTGGCAAGCCCACTTAACCAGCCTACTAGCCATGGGACCATTGGAGCCTAGCACCGTCAACTTTGTCCACCCATCCATCGGTTCCATCACCTCCCTTTGCACAAGTGGGCATTGTACTAGTGAGATCCTCCTTTTTCTCCCCTTGGAGGAAGAACCCATCCCGGTCTACTCCCCACCCCTTGAGATCCCAAGTACCTTGAACGGTCAACCCACTAGAGACCTTGGACCAACTACTTGGGAGGAGGATGACTCACCACCTTGTAAGGACCTTGGGGACATAGAGTTCCTCTCTCTAGGTAGCCCTTACCATGATCCCTTTGACCCATTCCAATGGGAGTACGGATACCCATGTGGGCCAACCACCTTATCCACCACCCACCTTCCCCTACTCCAACCCACCGTGATGGATCAAACCCACCCCTTCCTAGACTCGGGTTACACCTTGGGAACCATGACCTTGGGCCACATATCCCTAGGTAATAAGGTTGTGCCCCATCCCATGATGACCACATTCTTAGATCCGTTCGATCCTTTCCAATGGGAGTTCAAAGGTTGTCCCACACCTATACACATAAAAGTCACCCTTAGGAAAAATATGCATGTGTCTAGGCCTACCACACCACTTGGCATGAACACTATGTTGGGTCCATTCATTCATACCACCCACATGTCAAGTAGAAGGCATGAGTGGCCCATATTCGGATGTATTGGTCCACCTTCATTTATCATGGGTCTTAAGCATGTCAAAAGCATCTACGGATGTCCAGGTCCCCCTACATTCATCACCACTTTGCATGATAGGTTCACCTACGGGTGCCCCGACCCACCTAGGCCCACCAAAGTCTACATGACAACATTGCATGATAAGTCCACATATGGTTGCCCCGGCCCTCCAAAATCCATCAAAGTCTTCTTGGCATCAAAGCATGATTGGTCTACTTTTGGTTGCCCAGGCCCACCCATCACCCCTAGAATGTCAACATTCACAAAATTGCATGAAAGCCTTTGCAAGCACATAAGCAAAAAGAATGAGGCTCATAAGAGGCGGGCCGACTCTCATCGGCGTCACCAAGAATTCCATGAGGGTGACTTTGTGATGGTAAGGACGGAGAGGCTCTCCCCGGGAGCCAACTCTAAACTGAGGCCACGTGGGGCTGGTCCCTTCCAGGTCTTGAGGCGCATTGGTGCAAATGCCTACGAGTTAGATCTCCCTGAGGAGTATGGAATAAGTCCCACATTCAATGTCGCCGACCTAGTGCCATATAAGGGACCCACGGTGGTACCTAGTGAGGATATTGAGCCTATTCCCTCTGTTGAGAGAGCACCCACCCGTGAGGAGAGTCCACCAGCCAAGAGAGCCCAGCATGAGCACATTGAACGAATATTGGATGAACATGTCACTACCACCAGGAGCAAGGTATATGAGCGCTATCTCGACAGGTGGATAGATCGGACTCGTTCAGAAGACTTGAGGGAAGTACCACTTCTACACCCTCCGAGGAGGGAAGGACACTTACTCGACGGAGTCGAGTTCTCCGCACCCCGAGAGTATGATGGGGACATCACCTCCCATGCCCACGTTCATAGCTCGTCTCCTCGCCCCGGTTGCATCTGGAATGTTCTAGTCATTTAATTTTGAGTCTTATGTAATTTTTATTTGAGTCATTTGATGTATTTTCCCTTTTATTTGAGTCATGTTCCTAGGTCTTGTGTTCATTTCCCAAAGTTTGAGTGTCATCAGGTTGTCTAGTTAGCTATTGGGCCCAATTCATTGGGCTTGGCCCAAGGGCTCTCCCCTACCCCCTCGGTTATTTGTCATTGAGTCAATTGTCAGGGACTTTTGTAGAAATGTGGGTTTCCTATATATAGGACCCCATTCCCCCCATTCCAACTTAATGAATCAATGAATGAAAAAAACTTACCATTTTGAGAGTTTACACTTCTTATCTAGTGGAGAGATTCCATTTTTTGGGTGAGAAACCCTAGGGGAGAGATTCCCCACCCTTCCCTCTCTTAATATCTCTTTTTCACTCCACTTTCTCTCTCCTCAACACCCAAATTCAAATTTTCTTCTCTCTCCTCCCTTCCCAACCACCTCCACTCCCCACCTACCCCATTTAAGCCTCTTCCCATTCCCCACAACCCTCATCAATACTTCACCCCTTCCCAAGACCCCCTCCACCAATCCTCTCCTCACCATCCAACCCCCAACTACCCCTCCCACTTTCCCAAGCACCCTTCCCACTACCCCAAGCACCCCTTCCCTTCCCCAACACAACCCCCCCATTCCCAAGACAAAAAATTAACCCCACCCTTAAACCTATTTTCGAATATCCTTTCCCTCTCTCCATTCCAACCAAATTCGCAGCCCCCACTACCACCATCTATTGGACCCTCTTCCAGACCTTATTCTCCACCTCCCACACCTTAGAACACCCCCTCCAAGACCCCCTTATAACCAGGGGTCACTCCCACACTCATCTACCCCCTTCCCCTTCTTCTTTCTTGGTCATTGGAAGCTACTTCAAAGTTGCAGTTTGCTATCCAGAGGTTGTAGATGAATAAGCAACTTGCAGCGGCCACCACAATTTCCTCCGGATGAGTTTGAAGACCCAAGAGCCATCGACGGAAGTGTCTACCAGTCTCCTTCGCAACAGAAGTAGTTTCATCTTCTTCCAATCCCCGAGCCATCCAGGAGGTCCATTCTCCCAAAACTACGCAGTTCTACCTCGGCTGAGTCCTGAGCCAGATTAGAGGCTCTGCCACGACGAACCCGAAGGAAACAGTCAACGCGTTCTTCTTCAAAGTTCTTCATCGCCTAGTCTACTTCCAGAATCAAGAAACGGAACTTCATTCGGCGTTCTTGATCCAGAGTTCTCATTTTTATCCCTCAGCTACGCAGATCTGCTACTCATAGTCTGCACCGACCAGTCACCATTGTTCTACATCCCCTAGTCTTCTCCGACATCGGTTGGCTTCTTCGTCAGTTTTCCTGAGAAGAGGACTCGTCCATGATTCCAACGACTCTAACGGTGCTTGATTCTGAGGTCGGGAGCTGCCAGGGCGTTCTCTGCAATCTGCTGTTAGAAGTCTGCAACTGCAGGTCCGAGAATCTGAAGCTCTGTTCAAACCTCCATCCTGGTCAGCAGCGGCTGCATAATAAATTAAAGAAATTCTGAGGCATTCCCTTCCCAGCTACGAAGATTTCCTCACTAGTCTCATCATCAGTGAAATTCTTGAGCGAGTTCTACAGCAGCAACACCGTCTACCTGTCCCTTTTCGGAGAGAGCAGGCAGAACCGGTGACTTCATCGTTCCATGCTTTTAACCATAGTTTCCCCTCCCCGCTTGGCCGGCTGAAGGCCCCTCCCTGTGCGGAGGTAATTTTGGTTGTAATATCCCTTAACCCCCACCCCAAGATCCCCCTCCTATGAGAGGTGTAGTGTTGTAACTTGTTTGGGCAGGTCAAGCTACCCCGGCGCGGCGTATGGGGATCCACCCGCCTCCCCGCTCGCCCTCGTCTCCGACCGGGACCGGTTTCTTCAAACCGGTCGAGTAAGTGCTCAAACCTTCACTCCATTTAGTGCTTGTCATTCAATATTTGTTCTTAATTCTGCTGGTTATGCGAGTGGGAGCCCGGTCCTCAAGCCCCGTTGTCTTGAGTGATCACCGTGGGAGAAGTACATCCGGTGCCTTTGGCACTTTGTCGGCCCCCTTGAATTGGGCATCCATACCCATTGGGAATCCCATCTTGGCCTTGCTGGCCCTCTACCAGCAAGGGCCCAACCCCTCAACCTCACCTTGGCATTGCCAAGTTACCCCGGGCTTGGGTGAGTGTCGATAGAGCGGTGGCCCAATTCGGCCCATTTGAATGCGATTGTGCTTGCTTGCATTAGGTCCGAGGTTGTGTCACATCATATAGTAAGTCTATACATCGTCCGTCTCATGCATTGTCTTAGGCTAAGTCTGTACAGCCTACCGTCTCATGTAGCGTCTTATGTTAAGTCTGTATAGCGCTGTTCATATGCTTCAAAGTCTGTACATCCGATCGTCTCACCTTGGGTCCATTCAAGTCTATACATCCACTGTTGATCGGCAAGTCTGTACAGCATACAGTGCAATATCTCATGTATTAGTCTTCGAAGTCTATACATTCATTCACTGTAGCATGACTTCCACCAAGTCTATACATTGGCAGCACTGGGCAAGTCTATACATTCTCAGCCTTTACCTACGTTCAGAACCCCAAGTCTATACATTGATTCAATCTTCTAAGTCTATACATTGGACTGTGCTCAACTGAAGTCTATACATCCTTCAAGGGTCCAAAGTCTATACATCGCTAGTGCATTTCTTGGATTGAAGTCTGTACATTGCTTCAGGAGCTCAAAGTCTATACATCCACTGTTGAACCTCAAAGTCCACACATCGCCTCATTTCTTCAGAGTCTATTCATCCACAGTGGAACCTGAAGTCTGTACATTGGGCTTTCATGTAAAGTCTATACATCGGTTGGGTTGTGCATGCATTGTCTCACAAAGTCCATACATTGCATATGTTCATAAAAGTATGTACATTGAGTGGAGTCTGGTGAAGTCTATATATTGGTCTTCACACCTGAAGTCTATACATCGTCAGTTGTCTGTCAAGTCTTCATATTGCCCAAGTATGTATAGCGAGCAGGCTGACCAAGTCCATACATTGGTCGGTGGAAAGTCTGTACACTTAGAAGTCTGTACATCCACCGTCTTCCTCAGCGTCTCATGCATAAGTCTATACAGTCAGTGCAGGTTAAGCATCGTCTCATTTTACGTCTCAGTTGGCAAAGTCTATACATTGCTGCTGAACGCAAGTCTATACATGCACTGGAGCATGCATCTCATGCAAGTCTGTACATCGCATTTGACGAAGGCATTGAAGTCTATACATTGGCCTTAAGCTGAAGCCTGTACATTCGTTTGGGACCATGTCTATACATTGCCTTTGGGATCTAAAGTCTATACAGTATGAAGTACATACATTGCTTCACAACATGAAGTCTATACAATGCCATAGCTTTGCCTATGTGAAGTATATACATTGCTTTAGCTTCACTAAGTCTATACATTGCTTCGCCTTCACAAGTCTATACAGCGAAGTCTATACACTGCAATGCATATACTTAATCCGATACTCTGTCTGACAGGTGCTCTGCTCGTGAGGCTAAATGAAGGGCACGTGATCCGAGGATAAGGAGAGTGCCCAGATGAGGACATGTGTACTGACAGCCTACTGGATGCTGCCACGTGGTCTGAATTCTTAGGGCGGGAACTGTGGAAGCCACACGCGCCCTGGCTGCTGTTGCTGCTGCCGCTATATATACGAGCCTTCTTCCACAGAAGAAGACTGATCGAAATTGATAGAGCAGAAGCTGTGAAGAAAAAGCAGAGTGCAGAGAGGTCTTCGATCCAGATAAGAAAAAGGAAGAAAAGAGAAGAGAAGGAGAAGAAGAGAGAAAGAGAAGAAGAGAAAGAGAAAGAAAGAGAGATTGAGTGAGAGATCGAGAGAGCAGAGTGTGAAGAGAAGAAGAAGAAAGTGAGAGAGAAGAGAAAAGCAGAGAAGATCGTTCCCACTGGAAGTTGGATCAGATCCACTCCAGTCAGCTCTTTAAGAGCCACATTTTATGCTTCACTGTTTATAGCTTTCCGGTGCTGTTTGGTTCTTGTTTTCATTTTCCATTTTATCCTTTCTTCAAGCTGTTAGTCAGCGGTTGCAGTGGTGGATTCCACTGGACAGCAAGCTGTGTTGCTCAACGGGCGAGGAGGATTCCTCGGACGGCAAGCTGTGTTGCCCAGTGATTGTATGGCAAGCTGTGATGCCCAGCTGTTCAAGCTGTGAGTCAGCAGAATCCACACTCAGGTTTGAGTGTGGGGTGGATGTAGGTCTGCTGGACCGAACCACCTAAAAACCTCTGTGCAGTGGTTTGATTTCTTCAACTGTTTTATTGCTTCCACTAGATGCTTGCATAGGGGCGCTTCATGTGTTTACTTCCAGTTCAACAGAGTTGATTAGCTACGCACGCTATCTGTTTGACACTGGTATTGTGTGTTGTTTGAATTGCCTAATTGCTGCGCTCATTAGATGTCTGCTTAGGAGTACTCTGCCTACAGGTTCACAGATGACTGAACTAGTTTTTCTTAGTTAGTCTTAGTGTTGTTATTCCGCTGTTCTGAGCATTAGAATTTCTATTTGAGCGAATATTTTTTAAAGGGTATTCATTCACCCCCCCTCTGAATACATAGCACCGAACCCAACATTCTCAACCCGCGCCAGGTCTTAAATCATGATCTGCTCTACGAACCTCCCAATCCTCTAGCCATAACCACTTTTTCCTCTCCCCCGATCTCTTTCCACTGTTTTGTCATCAAAAATGAAAATGAAAAAAAAAAACGTCAATTTCAAACTCCTCAATAACACATCTTCGTTGAGGAAACTTTCTACATCTCCCACGGGTGTGCCCCGCCTTGCGGACCACCCGTCCAAGGTCCGATGAGCGACCTTTTCTACCCCTCCTCTGAGGGGTCTTCCCCTGTACATTCTTCACCATCCTCTTCATCTTTTTCTTCTTCTGTAAATAATGTCAGTCAATCTAGGAATAATAAGTCAAATGTAGTACCTAGGAAAAAATCCGAGGGTAGGCAGATCCCTCGTCGATTCCTTCTGAATTTAGCCGCCAGGTGTCAGGCCCTTCTTGCCGTCCCTCAGTTGCTAGAAAATCCCATCCAGCTACCGGAAATAGAATGTGAGGGCAACTACATAATTAATGAGGGGTATGGAGTCTACGAGATCACAGATGAAGAATACCCTACTGAAGATGAGGGTGAAGAATATGAGGATGTGGCTGGCGCATATGCTAGTGGAATAAGGAGATTCGACGAGCCATCAACCGCCGTAGAAGAGTCCACCAAAGAAGTCAACTTGGGAACTGAGGAAGACCCTAGGATCATCCTCATAAGTGATAATCTACCACCCTCTGAAGAAGAGGCATTAATTGAAGTTCTCAAGGAATATAAGGACACGTTTGCATGGAGCTACGAGGATATGCCGGGTCTGGATTCAACCCTGGTCGAACACCGTTTAACCCTAAAACCAGGGTCCGTCTCGGTAAAACAAAGGTTAAGGCGTTTCCACCCTCAAATGGCTTTGAAAATGAAAGAAGAAGTCGACAAGCTCCATAAAGCCAGGTTTATTAGAGTCATCCTTTATCCTCAATGGGTGGTAAATATTGTCCCGATCATGAAGAAAGATGGGAAAGTCAGGATTTGCATCGACTTCCGGGACCTTAACCGCGCGTGTCAAAAGGATGATTTTCCCTTGCCTCACATTGATGTGTTGATCGACAACACAGCGGGGTATGAGACCCTCTCATTCATGGATGGATTTTCAGGATATAATCAAATTCGTTTGGCAGAAGAGGATCAAGAAAAGACATCATTCACTACATCTTGGGGAACATATTGTTACGTGGTCATGCCGTTTGGGTTAAAGAATGCTGGAGCTACTTACCAAAGAGCTATGATGGCCATATTTCACGACATGATGCACATATATCTGGAGGTGTATGTGGATGATCTATTGGTGAAATCAAGGACCAGGATGGAACATCCAAGGGTTTTGGCTAAGGTCTTGCAGAGATCAAGGGAGTTCCAATTGAAAATGAACCCGAAGAAGTGTGTGTTTGGTGTATCATCGGGCAAATTACTGGGCTTCATTGTGAGTAAAAGAGGGATCGAGATAGATCCCGACAAAGCTAAGGCCATCAGGGATATGTCACCTCCCAAGAATTTGAGGGAAGTCCGAGGTTTAATCGGGAGGTTGCAGTTTATTCATCGGTTTGTGTCTCAGCACTCACAAAGGTGTAGACCTTTCTATGAGTTGACCAAGCCAGGAGTAGAATTCCACTGGGATTCTATATGCTAAAAAGCTTTTGAAGGGTTAAAGGAATATCTGGCTAGTCCGCCCGTTCTCATTCCACCCAAACCAGAAAAACCTCTGATCCTCCACATCTCCATCTTGGACGGCTCCGTGGGAGCTATCCTCGCACAAGTTGATGAAGAAGGTAAGGAACGGGCAACCTATTACTTGTCCAAACTTCTCAATACCTGTGAGCAGAAGTACACAGTCATGGAGAAAACCTGTGCTGCCCTCGTTTGGGTGGTGCAGAAATTGAAGCACTACTTCTTGGCTCATGAGGTCCACTTGATTGCTCGCATGAACCCAATCAAGTTTCTTCTGGAGAAATCCGTCCTTACTAATAGGCTAGCACGCTGGCAAAGTTTTCTTTCCCAGTTCGACATCACCTACATCCAGCAAAAGGCAATTAAAGGCTATGCCATAGTCGAGCATCTCGCCCACCATCCTCTCCCCAAGTTTGACCCTGTCCAATCAGAGTTTCTAGACGAGGAACTAATGTCCATCGCCCAATCCGACAAGCCAATGTGGACATTATATATTGATGGAGCTCTAAATTCCCAATGGAAGGGTATCGGCATTGTCCTTCTAACGCCTGAAGGCGTTACCATCCCAGAGGCATTTCAGCTCGCGTTCCCAGTCACCAACAACATCGCTGAATACGAGGCTCTTCTAGCTGGCCTGGAACTAGCCCGTTCTTTCTATATCACTGAGTTGCGAGTCGTGGGTGATAGTCAACTCGTTCTCCGCCAGGTGCTTACCAAATATCGCACCCTCGATCCCAAGCTCGAACCCTATCAGGAGTTGGTCTCCGCCTATGTCAAATTGTTCACCAAGCTGATCTTTGTCCATGTTCCTCACGAACAGAACATTCTAGCCGATGCCCTCGCCTCCTTGGCGTCATCCTTCAAATTTCCTTTAGGTGCATGGTTTAGATCCATCATTCTCTACAAGCGTCTAGTCCCTGCCGTTCAGGACCCTTACCTCTTAAAGATCAAGGAACGAGTCCTACAGAAGATCCAGAAGGGAGAAATCCTTGAGAAGAGGGAGATCATGCTGGCAGAAGTCGAAGAAGAGCTGGCTGACGATGAGAAACCATGGTTCTACGAAATTGTCAAATATTTTAAAGATCAGTCTTATCCTGAAGGAGCCACCATAGAAGATAAGAAAGCCATAAGAAGGGTGGCTCAGAAATACACATTGGTTGGAGGTCTACTCTATAGGAGGAGCCTTACTGGCGTTCTGTTAAGGTGTCTTGACGACAATGAGGTTTGGAAATGCGTAGAAGAAGCACACTCGGGTGTGTGCGGTGGCCACGTGAATAGCCAGATGCTCGCCAAGAAGATCATTAGGCAAGGCTTTTACTGGCCCACTATGGAAGAGGATTGTGCCGTCTATGTCCGTAGGTGTGTCAAGTGTCAACTTCACGCCGATAAAATCCATTCACCATCTTCCTCACTTCATCCAATATCCTCCCCATGGCCTTTCTCCATGTGGGCATTCGACATCATCGGTCCCCTAGGTGATCCCAATTCCCTCACCAAACAAAAATCTTTCATCCTTACTGCGACGGAATACTTCACCAAATGGGCCGAAGCCGAAGCTTATGCAGAAATCAAGGCGTCAACAGTCTGTAAGCTCATCATAAAGAACATCCTCGCCAGGTTCGGCGTCCCAAGCACAATCGTCACCGACAATGGGCCACAGTTCATTTCTCAGGACCTTCAGGACCTCTGCAAAAGGTACGCAATTGCATTGCATCAATCATCAACTTATTACCCACAAGGTAATGGCCAAGCGGAGGCCACCAATAAAACATTGATCAAAATCATCAAGAAAACATGCGAGTCCAGTAAGTTTTCAGACTGGCCAGAAAAGCTTATCGAAGCTCTATGGGCCTATCACACTTCAATCCGTACCCCCACCGGGCAGACTCTGTTTGCCCTTGCTTACGGTATGGAAGCGGTAGTCCCGTACGAGACTCTGATCCCTTCTGTCAGGGTACAATTGGACGAGGAATTTCCCCTCGACGACCGTCGTAATTCACTCCTCGCCCAGTTGGAACTCTTGGATGAGAAGCGACTGGCCGCTGCCGAGCATGCGCGTGTGTATCAAAATAGACTCGCTCGCTTTCACCAAAAGAAAGTTGTTGAGGGAAAATTCAAAATCGGTGAGATGGTCGTAAAATGAATTTTTATCAAACCTGGAGGGCCGCGTTCTAAGCTCCAACCCAATTGGGAAGGACCATTTGTAATTCAAGCAATGTACCCCGGCAACGCCTACAAGCTAATCAACGTCGAGGGGACTGAGTTATCCCACCCTTGGAACGGGCTTTATCTTAAAAAGTACTACCCTTAGCATAGTGCCAAAACGTCAAAACAAAAACAAAAACAAAAACAAAAAAATGATGAAAAGATAGAAAACATCAAAAACAACAAAAATATTGAAAATCACTAAAAATAAGGAAAATTCAAAATGACGATGCCTGGTGGTCACCGTGTAGTTAAATCTCTGCATCCAACCTTCATGTTAGGATAGGGCCCATTAAGGCTTGGTAGGCACCGGGTCTTGGTTTGCCAGAACCGTGGAGATCCCTGTCCGGCCACCTCGGCCTATGCTCGCTCAAAGGAAGCCAACATGTACTCACTTATGTATTTTATCCAAAAAAGTTGGTAGCATCACCTACGGTGGGGCCTCATCCGGAAGATCTCCAGAAGCTGTAATCTTTATTCTTTTCTCTTCGACCAAATGAGACAGTCGGCGCCCTTAAAACGCTGAGCATGAGAAACCAAAACTCAAACCCCCAAGGGCAAGAGTAGGATCCATTTCCTCGAGCATCGATCAGAGCACGAGAAGAGGGCAGTGTCCCCGCAGGCATACGAAAGGGAGTTCACAAACGTCAAACGACTATATCTTCCTCGCAAAAAGAAACATAAAATCAAAATCAAGAGAAAAGCCTGGTCGTGACCGTGCCTGATGCGATAAATGAAACCCCTCAAAGTAAAAGTCTGAATCCACAAAAGGGGCCATAGAATGTAAATGCTCGGGATTTGGTTCGAAGTTTTCCGAAAGGAAAGAGTTAAATGGGCCCTTATTGGCTCGCCGGGTTAACGGTTTTGCCGATCCTCTCAGGAGGTTTATCCTCTACGCTCTTCCTTCTTCCTTTAAAGGTGAAAGCTTGACGGAATGTCTGAAGGGCGAAACCCGCCAAGGTTTGCAACCTTATTTTAATACAAACATATGGTTGCCTACTTTGAAAAGCAAAAGCTATCGCTGCGAGGGAGTCTCTGTGTTTTTGGCTGGTCAAGACCCCTGTTTACCATCTGGGTGTTTTCTTGTTTAACCTTGGGCTTAGGCCAATGCAAGCGCGTCATCTCTGGGTGCGACGGCGTCTGATTCCGGGTCAGCGTCGCGCGGTTGGTCGTTAGGGTTCCAGGGTGTTCCATCATATACCATCTAGAGTTGTGAGGAAATAGACCCGGGTCGGGCAAATCATTTACCTTGAACACCTTTTGGGCGAATCCCTGTGGTAGGAAGCAATTGGGAGCCTAAGCATGGCATGGTGGTATTGTCATCAGGGTAAGTCTTAGCCGGCGGGATTATCATTCGAGGGGTCTAGAGGCCCAAATCAACCTAGATGTGCACTTAGGATACCTGGGAGGTTAGTAAGAAACCCCTGTTCTCATGAAGGTTAGGTGCCATATGGGTGCTCATCAGGTGTTAGCGATAAAAAAAAATGATAAAAAAAACGTAGATATTTGGAAAACAAAAAAATTTATTAGAATGATAACAAAGACAACAAAAAAATGCCAAAAAAATAATAAAAAAATCATTTCGCATGATTGCATTTGTATGCAGCATTTCACTTTAAAATTCCGCTTGCATTAGTGTGCTTGTCTGTCACATTCATCATTATCACATCTTTCCCTTGCCTTCGTTAATAAAGGCTTAGCCCCTTGACCCATTATCAAGGACAGTTGAAGTGAACACCTGCTTATTGAGCAAGGGGCCAAGTCAGAACAGAGATACTGACCTGTTTGTTTTAGTGATGCGTGCAGGGATTCAAGATAGCAAGAGTGAGATGAAAATCAAAACAAAATCATACCTTTTTATCCATTCTTAAATAAGGAATTATACATTAAGCTCCACCTTCTCTCTCTACATTACTTGTCCTGCCACTCTCCGGGCAAAACGCCCTCAAAGGTGCTACCCAAATACGAAAAGCGGTACTTCTACCGCTCTGTACACCTCTTCCCATTCCCACACCCCGGCGCTGATCCGTGGGAGCCGCAAAGGAGCTACTGACACGAAAGCCATGCTCTCGTGCTCTTCGGTAGCGCTCCTCACCATCTCTCAGCCATTGTTCAGCGAGGCCAAGGCTGGTTCAGAGTTTTAACAACTGGGCCTCCATGACCCTTCGCTCCTCCCTTTCTCTGTCCCTCTCTTTCTCTGCCTATTCTCTCTCACGGTCTTCCCTCTCCAATTGAAGGGTGATTCTCAGCTCCATGGCATCCCTTGAAGAATCATCATCGGGACGACGCCGCAATTCCTCCTCCAGCTCTGCTATTCTAGCCACTCTGTGCAGCATGGGCAAGTGACTCCTGCATCTCCTTTTCCTACCAGATGTACTATCTCAGATATGTGGCAAGGTATAAACAAGGAGAACTCAACACTGAAACTCTTACATGCATAGGGAGCATTCCTTCTGCCTCCGCGGCACGCTGCGTAGTCCGAGCAAGTTGCTCGTGAAGCAAATCAAGTTCTAAGGCGGGGATCCATAAGCTGGAAGAGACGCCGCCTCCTCCCATTGCTGACGAAGCCGCGTCGATCTGAGCGTGCTATAACCACATGGGATGAAAATTAGCAGCCGAACACCATCAATCTAGAGTTTTAAATAGGAGTGCGCATTGTACATACACCTACCGAAGCGCTCAAGGCTCCACGGGTGTCACCCAATTGTTGCTCCGTTTCTGCCAGGCGTGATCGCAAGTCCGCTATCATGGTATCACGGACATCCTGCAACCATAGGAGTCAGCATCCACGGAGAGGAGAGGAGAAAAGGAGAAAAGAGGAAAAGGAGACCCACCTCCACAAGTCCCCGGGGTTGGAGCCGCTCTACGTACATTGTCTTATACAGACGCAAATAGTCTTCACTATCCTGCGCATGTGATTTCACGATTGTGCCACCTCGTTGCCAGTCTTCATACTGTTCGGGGAACCGCACACGCCAATCAACGCAAGTTGCCGGTCCCCATGTCTTTCTTCCAACGTGAGGTGGCGCAATCGTATCCACCCATTCCTGGGCCAGCCCTAGGGTCCTCATAACCAATCGTAGCCGAAGCGGCTCGATTTCATTTAGATAGTGTATCCACAATTCCCGTCCAAACCGGGCACGACTTGTTAAAACCGATGGTTGATCGGCATCGACCATGCCTGAGTAGGGTCTCCAGTTTACCTAGGTGAGGTTGTACATACCCGTTTAGCTGGTTATATATATATATATATATATCCCACCATCGCTGCAGGGAATTCCTGTAGCTCGCGCCTTAGCACCATCAGCTGGTAGGTTACAGGCGCTGCACCTATGATCGGTTGCCACCGCCTGGCTAACGGCACCATCGCTGGTCGCCAATGCCGAGCTCTCCCCATCGGGAGGTAATAATAGCTCCACAGCTACATCATCATATGCCGTCAATGCCTCAAGTGGACTATTACAAATAAACACAAAAATATATAATAAAAATAAACAAAAAAATACCTAGATAAGTGGTGTGAACCCACTTACAGTCATCTCATGATCTGCCTCTTGGGATAGGCCCGTAAACAAGTGCGCTAGCATGGCAGCTCCCCAGGCGTACTGTCCTACTCTTTCGAGGTCAGATAGCAGCCCTAGGAAACGATAATGGATGCGATCTCCTTTCGAGCTCAGTATCAATCTCCCCAGGAAAAAGAGGAGAAATCTCCTAAAATCCATATTAGATCTCTCCAAATTGTCAAAATCTGTGCAATACACAGCACGACATCCCCTTTCCATCCTCTCCATAAATTCTTCCGAGGACTCGTCGTCCCGTCGACGAGTATCAGTGAGCCCTAATGCCCCCATGATAGACGCCCTAGCTACTGATCTGTGGTTCCGACTGTCTAAGTCCAACCCTAGTAGCTTCTGGGCACCTTCTCGGTAATCCGCATAGGTGACGCCGGTCACTGCCTCACCATCCACTTTGAGGCTCGTGATTCGGACCACATCTTCTAGACTGGGCACCATGTGCCCTCATGGCATCAGGAATGCCCGACTTACTGGGTCTCATCTTTCGCACAAGCCTTGGATAAGGGCCAGGTCGAGTTGGATCGGCTCGATCCGAAGAAAGGCACCAAATCCCATCACGTCTAGCCTGGCCTTCTAAAAATCTGGGAGACCCTTGTATGCGGCCACTGCTAACTCCCATGAAATGTGTGATTTCATCACACTTTGTGTGTGCATAAGAAATGGAGAAGGGTGTTGTCAAGAGGAAGGAAGAAAGAATGACAAAAAGGGGGGAAAGCTCAGCTTACGAGTTGCGACTGGGTCCTCTCGCTGAACTGCCCTTCGAGGTCCGAGAGTTTCCTGGAACTGCTACCGCTGGATCTGCTTCTCTTCGAGGAGTGGGAAGATTCACCCTCCATCCGGAATTCTGAGTTCCTCCTAGTACCTTTCAAGTTATCCCTCGATGCCCCTGGAAGAACAAAAGAGGAAGGTATATGTAAAAATGGGAGAAGTGTGGGCCAAGATTACCTCCAACGATAGCCCTCACAATAAGGCGCCTCCCCTGCGGTCCCATGAGTCACTTCACCACCCGCCCAAGGTGATGGATCGGACGGTGTAATATGATGACCTGCTCCCTGTGGCGCCCTGTCATAACGTGGAGGCCATCCGTAAAGTTTGAAAAATCATCCGGGGGAAGAGGCCTAAGCTGTCATCGTTGACCTTGACGACAGATTCCCGTGAAAGAATAGTCGCAGCAAGATGCCATCCTCCGTCTAGGGCAGGATGTCGACAGACACATCACATGAGAACAGTACAAAGGAGCGTAGGGAAGAAGGGACGCGCAAGAAAATAAACAAACAACAGAAAATCAAATCACTCATAAGTCTACATAAGCTGTCACAAACGTTACAATCATAGAGAGGAGGCGGGTCCACTGACTCGCCAACTCTCGACATCATCTTCATGCTCATCCTTGTAGGCGTCCCTCTCCTCTCCCCCGAGGTGAGGATCCCTCAGAAGCCTCCTAGACCCCCGTGCAGCGCTCACCTCGCCTCGTGGCACCTGCTCCACAGCAGGGGCTCGCTACTCCTCCTCTGGCGTGGCGAGGAAGCCACTAGCAGAAAAGCGTCCGGACCGGCGAAGTAGCGCCCCTAACTCTCGCGCTCTCTCGTAGCGCGTCTCCATCGCTCCTAACCTCTGCGCCATAACCTGAAGGCCTAGATGGAGCTCCCTTACTTGGGCCTCCAAGGCCTTCTTCTCGGCCTGGTCTCGCTGTCGCTCGGCCCTTCTCTCCTCTCTCTCTCTCTCTGTCTCCCTCCTCGTCACCAGGAGAAGGACCCTCAACTCCAGAATGTCTGGAGAGGGCCTCCCCTCACCTCGACGATGTAGCTCAGCCATAGCTGCGGCCCAGGCATCACGCTCCTCTTCAGCACGAACCGCGCGGGCCACCGCACTAGCAAGTTGCTCCTGGAGGGAGGCGATCTCCATAAAAAGAGCCTGAGGATTGGAGGACGATCTGCCAGCCATCCCTACCGTCGTTTCCTGCTGAGTACGTAAAAAATAGATAGACAACGGCCGTTGGTTAAAATCTGGAATTTCATGGCAAAAATAAAAATTTTGAGGCCCTATTGTCACCTCCGTCCGTCTCCCAAGCTGAGGAGCCCCCGCTCGGTCCCCCCTCCGCTGCTGCAGGAGGCCGCCACTGCCCTGCACCGGTGCGCTCCCTTGTTGTCCAGGGGAATGTACGCGCCAGTCCTCGAGCTTCGCCTTGCCGCGACTCTCCTTCCTGACACGGTTCGGCTCATCCGTGCTCGCCCATTCGTCAGCCAAGCCCGGGATTCTCACCGTACCCTGCATCAAAGAAGAGGTCCCCCGTCAGTTAACGAGAATGCGTCCCCTGTCGAGGACGCGCCCAGCATGTTAGTGCCACCTTCGCCAAACCCCTTCCACTCCCACACCACTCGCTCCAAACTCAAAACAAGTCATAGAGGTGGGAACCGAAGAACTCACCCAGCCTCGTTCGCCTCCTTCTACGCCATCGGGCCCCTCGGGTCCCACGAGTGCTCTAAAAGGCCCTTCCACTTCCGTCGACGCCTCTCCATGATCGGGCGCATCCCTCCTCGGGCGAGGAGTCCCTCGCCCCTCTCTCCCCTCGCCATGATCTGGCCCACCGAACTCCATCGATCGAGAGAGGAAGAAGATGAAAAGGGGCGAGCAAATCTCGACAGGAGGCGGGCTCTTTTGCGGGTAAGGCACGAAGAAAGAAAGGCCGCCTGGCGCTTTAAATTTGAATTCGAAGGATAAGACGCGTCCTCGCGCGAGGACGCGCCAAAAAAAAAAGAGAAGGATGATCTCTCCGTGCAAGGCGTAGTTCCTTGCTTTTCAGGGCAAGGTCTCGTGAAGCGTACCTCGAAACAACTCGGTGCAAAAGAAGAAGCGTGGAAAAGGGAAAGTGCATATGACAAAAGGAACCGTTTCATTGCACATAAGCGATTAGTCAGTTATACATCATAAAGTGAGGAAGGTGGAGTGTACAAGCAACTCTCTAACTCTCGCTACCACCCTCCTGATCATCTCTCTCCTCCCTCCTCTGACGGGGATTACTAGGGGGCCTCCGCGAACTCTGAGAGGTGGTGCTCGCCTCGCCGTGTGGTGGCACGCCAGCCTCGAAGGCTCTGCGACGCTCCTCGGCGGAAGAAACCAGAAAGCTGCCCATGGAGAAAGAACCAGACTGACGAAGTCGCGCCCTGCGCTCCTTCGCCCTCTGATACCGCTCCTCACTCTCCCGAAGCCTCCCCTCCGCCGTGCCAAGACTCAATCAGAGCTCCATTAGCTGGGCCTCCAGAGCCCTCCTCTCGTCCCGTTCTCACAGTCGCTCCGCCCTCCTGTCCTCCCTCTCTCTCTCTGTCCTCCCTCTCTCTCTCTCTCTCTATCCTCTCTCTCCCTCTCCCTCTCTTCTCTCTCCCGCATCGCCTCTCTCCTCGACAGCTCGAGGGCAAAACGCAAATCCCGCACGTCGCGAGGGAGCTCCTCAGCCTCCCGTCGCCGCTCCTCCTCTAGCTCCGCAATCCGGGCATCACTCTCTGTCGCCCAGGCGTCGCGCACCTGCTCGGCACGAACAGCACGGGCCAGGGCCTCTCGAATCTCGGCCACCTGCCAAAACCCACATGCACCGTAAGAGAGCAGTGAAAGAAGAAGAGCAACTGGAAAGAAGTCAGGGTCAAGCAGGACTCACTCGAGCCACGCGGTCACGCTCGGCCTCCTCAGCCTGGGCCACCGCGTACGCCAACTGCTCCTGAAGGGCAGAAACCTCCGGAGGAGGGCCCCACAAACTGGAACCCGCTCCACCAGCCATCCTGGCTGTCGCTGCCTGGTGGGCCCGCTGAAACACAAAGCAAACGACAGTCAGAGGCTAAGCATCAAAATCCATGTCACAAAAAAACAAAAAAAAAAAAAAAAAATGCATTGCATAGACTCACCAGGATCTCCAACTCCTGTCGGATGGCCACCAACTGCCGCCTGGCGTCTGCCAGCTAGGCCCGCAGGTCGGCAATCATGTTATCACGAGCATCCTACATTGCATATAAATTAGTGTCACATGCATATACATATAAAAAGGGGAAACATTTTTCATTTCACGCTTACCCCGGCCGCACCACCAAGGAAGAGACGCTCCCTGTACGTGGCTCAATACCGTCTCATGTAATCGGTGCTGTCAGGCACATGGGACACCACTGGGACCCCGCCCTACTGCCAGTCCTGGTACTGTGCAGGGAAGCACATACGCCAGTCCACGATCTTTGCCTTCCCCTTGGTCTTCCGCCCGACGCGGACCGGCTCGTCTACGTCAACCCACTCCTGGGCTAACCCCAACGTCCTCATAACCAGCCTAAGCTGGAGCGGCTCGATCTCGTTCAGGCAATGGAACCACACGTCCCGCCCAAAACGAGGGTGACCCGCTACAACCCAAGGCTGGCCGGCATCGGCCATGCCCAGGTAGGGCCTCCACACCACCTGCATCACCATACATGCATCATGTTAGTTGCTATTTTGCTCAATTAAGTCACATGCGTAAAAACACCAAAAAAATAATACGCATCATACCATAGCCTCGGGGTACTCGCTCAGCTCCCGACGAAGCGATGCCAGCTGGTAGCCGTGGGATGCCGCGACCATGACCGGCCTCCACTGTCGCGCTAGAGGCACGGCTCTCCTGTTCCCCTGTCTGGCTCTTCCCATCGGGAAGTAGTAGTAGCTCCACACCTGCATCCATCATACATCATTAGCCCGACTAATTGCATATTTAGCTACGGTAAAATCCATAAATAAAATGTTTACCTGGAGAAAAGGTGCAAAGCCGCTGACTGTCGTCTCCCTCTCTGAAGTCTGGGAGAGATCGGCGATCAAATGGGCATGTAGAGCCGCTCCCCACGCATAGTTCCCCACTCTGTCCAGATCCGCCAGGATCCCAAGGAAGCGGCAGTGGATGCCGTCACCCTTCGTCCCCAGCAGAAGGCGGCCCAGGAAGAAGAAGAGGAACCTCCAGAGGTCTAGATCCACCAGCTCCCGCTCGCCCGGGTCTTGGGTGAAAGCTGCATGAGCATCTCCCTCCAATCGTGCCAGAAACTCCGCTCCAGTCTCGCTGACCCGCTGGCGTGGGTCACCAAATCCGAGCGCCTCCATAATATCCACTCGGCTGACTACCCTGCTGTCTCTGTCAGTCGCGCTCGTCTCTAGCCACAGCAGGTCCAAGGCACTCTCTCAGTAATCGGGGTAAGTGACCCCACTGACTGCCTCTCCGTCAACTCGTAGCCCGGTGATCCGAGCCACGTCCTCCAGTGTCGGCACCATGTGCCCCCAGGGCATCAGAAACGCTTGGCTCGGTGCGTGCCACCGCTCCCTCAATGCCTGGATAAGAGAAAGGTCAAGCCGGAAGGGCTCGATCCGCAGGAAAGCACCAATACCCATGGCATCCACCCGCGCCCTCTGAAAGTCCGACAGCCCACGGTACGTTGCCACCACCAGGGACCAGCTGATCCGGCTCTTCATCACGCCCTGCACACCACAAAAAACAAATAAAAAAAGAAACACATCAGCATCATGGATAATAATAAACAACAACGCTGTATATAATATTTATTTATTTATTTATTTTAAATATATATATATATATATATTTAAAATCGTCCACCCCCCTGGACGCTTTCATTTTACTTCCTTTATTTTATTTTAACAAACAAAAACAAATAAAAAATAAAATAAAAATAATATATATTATCATGAAGGCGTCCATCTAATTGGACGCCTCCTTATTTTTAATTTTATTCTATTATTTACGTAATAACTCAAAAAATAATAAAAATAAAATAAAAAAAAGAAAAAGTTGGAGGCGTCCAGGCCTCTGGACGCCTCCTTCCCCCACTCACCGGCCTTCTCCACACCATCTCTCGCCCACCTGTTTAGCCTATTAAACCAACGAATCGTAGTTCTGAGGGGCTTATCGGGTCATGCTCATCCTCTCCGGCGTCGCCAGCACCCGCAGGACCCTCCACGGCCAAAGGAGGCGCCTCCTCTTCCTCGGCGATCTCCTCTTCCGCGACAATCTCCTCTCCCACGGCAGCCTCCTCGGCATGATCCCTTGACCTCCTCGGATGACGAGCCCGTCGTTTCCGCCTCTCTCCACCTTGGCTCGGGCCTTCTTGCTCCATTGGGAACTGGAAATGGGTCGTTAGAATGAATAGTAGAAGAGAACAGGGGGTGAGACCCCCTTTATATAGAAAATGACCAGGATTTGGGGCGTCCAGGCGCCTGGACGCCCCCACATTTTTATTATATTAAAAAATTCAAAAAAACATAGGGGCGTCCAAGCGCCTGGACGCTCCCACAACTAAAAAATTAAAAAAAAATGAAAAAGAAAATATAGGGGCGTCCAGGCGCATGGACGCCCCCACATCAAACAAAATAAAAAAAATAAAAAGAAAAAAAAGAAAAGATAGTGGCGTCCAGGCCCCTGGAAGCCCCCACAAAAAGAACAAAAAAAATTTCAAAAAATTTCAAACTAATTAGGGGCGTCCAGGCCCCTGGACGCCCCCACAAAAAGAACAAAAAAAATTTCAAAAAAATTTCAAAAAATTTAGGAGCGTCCAGACCCCTGGACGCCCCCATTTAAGCATATAAAAATGTATATATATATAGAAACGAGAACACAAAAAAGGGGGAGAGAGAAAACACAAAAGAAAAAGGAAAAATAAAAATCATAAAAAAATAATAATTAAGGGAACAATGGTCCAAAAAGCCAAATGCCAGATTTTATTCCATCAGAAAGCAAAGCAGGCTACATCAGGGGCCTAGGCGCCTTAGGCCTTAACTTCCCCAGTTCGGTTACATAAGCTCTCCATAGCTCACATTCTTCCCCCACGTGTACTAAGGCCTTTCCCGCAACACTTGTCTTCCAGGGTGCTTTAACGGCCTTCGCTACCTTCGCATCCGCTTCCGTACCCAACTCCCTCTTCTTTAAAGGGACGATGCCAGTCAGTGGTGGAAACGAGTGGCGTGGAATGCCGATCTGGAGGCAGCACCGATGCGCGTTGTAAAGGACAAACTCAGTCGCGCCGATCAGTTGGAGTTCAACTTCGGGAGAAGACCTCATGAGGAGTTCGAGTGAGAGTAGACATGCCGGTGGGCAAGTGAAGAAGCTTTGTGTCATGGTTCGAAAGTGAGACCGCCAGTCTTCCTGTTTCTTCAGCCACAGAACACGGTTCGCCACAGTGCCACCGAAGCCTAACACATCGGCTATGTGATAAAGGGGGCTTTGTTGGAAAAGCTTTGAAACAGTCGGCATCCCCTCACGGTGGTCAAATTTGAAGTGCAAATCGACCCAGTAACTTAGAACAAGTGCGCAACCAAAGGAGGCATACCCATGCTCGATGCGGTAAGACCGCTGTAAATGTAGGCAAGGACGGCGGGTCCCACCCTCTTTCCACTCCAGATCCCGCAGATGGCACTCAGTTGGGTTTCTTCCACTATGTTGTCGGTATGAGGGAACAAGAGAGTGCCCGCCAGACAAATGGTGAACCCTTTCATGATTCCTTCCAAATAGTCATCATCTGGTGACCCTCTCAGGGCATCCATAACCCACTCTGCGAGCCTTTGCAAATTAATTCCCTTTTGAGTACGGACCTTTCTGGCTGCGTCGGGTGGCATGAAGCTTGAAGGACGCTCTCGAAAGTCCCCCGAGTCAGCATCCGCATAGCCTTCACCTTCCCGTCACTCTTGAATTTCTTCAATCCGAGCAGAAGTTCCACCTCCTCGAGGAGAATGGTCGCCTCGAACGTCAGGAAGATGAAAGTGTGGGTCTGGGGATGCCAGATCTCCACTAATGCGCCCATAGCCGCCCAGTCCATGTGGATTCTCTCATAGTGTTTGGCATGAATAAGGAGCCCCTGAAGATGCCACTTCGAGAGTATAGCCCTCATGCCAATGGAGATATTGGAAGTTAGCTCTGAAAGCCATGGTAGTTTGGAAAACTTCCTCGGGCCCAGAAAGAGTGGATACGGTTGGAAAGAAGAAGAGAAAGGAAGGAAAGTGAGAAGAGAGTCCATGCAGTAAATTTGAAATAAATCAACTTACCATATGCGACTGCATCGTCCCACTCAGATGACCCTCGAGGTCGGAAAGTCACCTGATCTCACTGCTAGGCCTGCCCCTCTTCATAACGCGGGAAGACTCTCCTTCCATCCTGAAATCCCTAGACCCTCCTCTTCTCCTCCTGAACTTTCAAAACTCCCCTTGGTACATTTGAATAAACTAGCCTAAGGGAGGTACTTATAGGAAAGGAGAGGTGCTACGGGACGGGACGTGTCACATGAGTGGTCAAGTCGTCAGTGTTTTATCCTTGTACTGTGGCACGATTCTGTTATATTTCTGCTGCTTTCTGATGTATTTAATCTATGATGGTCTGTGCAGGTTTTACCAACAGACGTTTTTCGCCCTATCTTGTATACCATCCTTCAGTGTTTGGTCACCCGTGTCATGCATCATACTATATGATATTTACGCTATTAGAACACGTCAAGGACCTTGCGACCCGAACGAATCTGGGATTTGAGTTCCCCTTCAACAAAAATAGTGATGATTCCAGAAGAATTTGGGTTGTACGGATAGGCTGTTAACTGGTGATAGCGTGGAAACGACGGTTCCATTCAATGAGTCGGTGCGTGGATAAATGGGCCCCAGCTCAGTATCAGCTTACTGGATTGGTATCCTGACCCATTCTTAACGAGTTGACAATATTATCCTTGGCTATTTTCTATTCTAGTTTGTTTTAAATTTTTCTTTAAACCCAGCATGAATTCATATAAGACTTTGAGTCTATTGCGGAAGATCATTCAAGTGATTCGATTGCGAAAGCCGTGGTGCTTCAATTCTTACAAATATGAGATATTCCATTCTGAATGAAATACTGAGTTTCCTTGAAACGGCAGACCCTCAGATATTCCTTTGCGTTTTATCTTGTTTGACTCACCTTGGCCGCAGCACTTCCACATTGGCTAGTAACCGCTCCCCAAAGGTGAAACCTGCAGGTTTATGACCCAAGTACTTCCACACCGAGAAGTTGGTCTCTTTTATTTTCGTGCCTGAGTGTACATCTCACCCTCCCTTATTTGATTTCCGTCCAAACAATCGTCAAATTTAAAAGACCTTCTTCAAGGTCTCCTCATTGAAACTATAGGAAAGATTCCAAACAGTCATGTCAAAAGCGTGTCTCATCACACCTTGGCATCAACTTATCGGTCCATTCCCACTCCATTTCACTCCACTTTGATACCATTCCATTACATGTCACTCCCTTGCAAAGCAGACGCCAAGGCGGGGCAGCTGTAGACACGCTATTCCTGACGTCCCCTGAGAAAATCTCATATTACCACGCGACGCCCCGCAGCGGCTTCCGCATTTTGAATCACTTGAGTGTTTCCTATCTTTGAGTCTTCTCTCGTCTTCTGGGCGAGTAGCGTAACGCTCCTTCGGCATCCGAAAACCGCCTCATTGTGAAAATCATGCGGCATTCGAACGGCATCAACATCAATCGCATGCATCAGAAGTTGCCGGGACCAGGGAAATGCCTAACGGACGACTACCGACGCCCTTTTCGGGGGAATCCGGGGGTCATCATGGAGGCGTCCAGGCTCCTCGATGCCTCCATCAATACAAAATAATGACAAAAAATATATATATAAGATTGAACAAAAAATATATATATATATAATTTCATGGAGGCGTCCAGGCCCCTGGACGCCTCCATCAACCAGCTCACGGGCGACCCCCGGCCATTGACTGACCGTTGCTCAGCCTGTCGTTTGAATAAAATCCAAGTTATGGAAGCGTCCAGGCCCCTGGACGCCTCCATCAAACAGCTCACGGGTGACCCCCGACCATCGACTGACCGTCGCTCAGTCTGTCGTCTGAAGAAAATCCAATTTATGGAGGCATCCAGGCCTCTGGACGCCCCCATCCTCCCGACCTCTATAAATAGAGGCCTACCCCCCTCAGTTCAGGAGGTCGGAAAAAGAGCGCCGAGAGGTTGCCGGATTCTATTCCTAACCCGTGGGTGTTTTGTAGGGGAGGTCCTGCCGGATCCTCGGGTGCCAGTGCTCGCAGGAGAGAGGCCGCCTTCGCCCGCCGTGCTACCTCGTTGTCCCTACACTGCCGAAGCTCCGCCGGATCTCGCCATCGACCATCCAATAAGTCATTCTCTCCTCCTCTTTCCTAGTTATCTTGCATTCATCATATCATATCTTCTACCCCCCCCCTTTTATGAGGGAGTCTCTTTTCGTTTCTACGTCGGAATAATTGCCATTCATCATAAGCATTTTCCTCCTACTCGTGTCCGAGAGGGGTTTAAAAGACAACACCAACCAGGTGTGTGTCTTGCGATCATTTCGTTACTTGCGTCGTTAGAATTTGAATACTACACCTTCGTCTTTCTGATCCACTCGTTACTTGTTTGTCGTTGTTTTGTAAGGGTACCTGAGGAAAGCCCTCTCCGTCGGCCGGCCGAAGGGGGAGGAAGTAGCAACCTGCCATTTCCCGCTCTCGAGGATTCACAATCTCCGCGCTCAATACAAGGTACACGCGATCATTTCGTTTCTTTTAGGTAACCCCTCTGGCGATCACATCCCTTTAGCATCCTACACATGCTCTTTCTTCATATTGGCACGTTTCATGATCCTTCTTAATTTTTAGTCGCTTGATAGTCTGTAGTTTAGTTCGTTTTCTTCTCCTTGAGTGGATTCCGAGGCTTCCACACTTGTTACATTATCGGGCTTGACTTGATGTTTAAAATACTTGCTTGTTGGCCAATTCTATATGGCAATTTCCTATTGAACATTCTTGTACTTGATATTCTTGTTAAATTCTTGTCATCATATATTTCTTGACCTTGCAAGATCTTATATTACACTGTTTTATCATCTCGTTAGTTATTTCTTTTCTTGTCATTGCATTTGAAAATGTAACTAATTGGTTAATCATGTAAACTTGTCTGTTACTATCTACTGAGCGTCAGTTCATAGTTGTTGTTTCCCCCTTTCTAGGCTATTCAGGTGACGATGCGCATACTGAAGGGGAGGGACATGAGTGATACCCTTGAGTGTACCTGTTAGTAGATGCCGAGTTGGCATAGTTGTTTACATTAGTTACTCCTTAGTGTTGTGATAGCACTTTATTTACCTTTTGGGAGTCAGTTATTGTATTAGAATCAGTTTGGAAGTTATGGTTGATCGTGTTTAAGCATTGATGGTTATGGTAATAAAACTTGGAGTCTTTCTTGATCAATAGAAGTACTTCTCCCCATAGCACCTGTACGATTGTTTAGTTTAGCATATTAATATTATCTCTAGCTAGTTTCTAACTGTACGTCCCGATATTCCGCGTTGGGGCGTGACATTGGAGGATGTCATCCCCCTACAACCCTCAAGCCAATGGGCTCGCAGAAGCCTTCAATAAAACGCTGTGCACTTTGCTGGCAAAGACTGTTAATTCCAACCAAAAGGATTGGGAGGAAAGGATGTATGAGGCACTTTGGGCCTATCGTACAATCTATAAAACCCCAACTGGTTGCTCACCATTCTCCCTTGTATATGGGTCAGAAGCGGTAGTACCAATTGCGCTTGAAGTCCCATCGCTTCGAGTCGCCATGCAGCATGGGTTTGTTGTGCCCCTGTGGTCAATTGAGTCATCATGTGGTCACTTGGGTCATTCGACATCATCCTGTGGTCATTTGAGTTATTTGATATTCTTGGTTTTGATAATGGCTAAACACTATAAGTTATTGATGTTTTACCACTCTTATATGACTAAACTACTTGATGTTCTTTCATGACAGATATGCCAAGGAATGGAGTGGAGATGGCAAAAGTGAAAGCTCAATGATTGCACCCTCGCACGCGGATCGACCTGCGCGGTCAGGTCGCGGTGATCAAGGGGGTAGCGCCCCTTGCAGGGGTTTTCGGGGGCGGAGCCCCCGGAACAAAATTTTGATTATAGGAGCGATATAATCTATAGAAATCTTCAGGACAGTCAAGGTTGATGCCACAGATGAGAATGGACTGCTAAAGGACTCAAGCGACGGAGCTAAAGAGGTTAACGGACCGACTCGGCAAAACCCGGGGTCTGCCCAGCTGGCGGTAGACCGCCAGCACAGGAGCGGCCCCAGCCAGTAGCTCCCAGTCTGCACGAGTCTCAGTGGCGGTCGATCGCCAGCCTAGTTGCGGTCGACCGAAAATTCCAGGGACTAAATTTCTGCAGCGATTCTCAGTAGCGGTCGATCGCCAGAAGCTTCCGGTCGATCACCAGCCCCGAGCCATCAATGTTGACTTTGTTTTCCATTTCAAGCAGAGCCTCTTTCCTTGTAATTGTTTAATCCTAAAGTCACCTAATCACACACAAAACGTGGATCTGGTCTGGGGGGTGTCTATGGACCATTCAAAGTCTATAAAACACATACAAGAGGGTTAGAAACTCTAATGATGAAGAGGAATCAAAGAAAGATCAAGAGAGGCTAGAGAAGGAGGTTGGAAGAAGAGGTACTGTAGCCGTAAATAGTACTCAGTGCAGAAGTTCTTCATCCATTCCAAGGTGATTCAAGCATAGATCTGAAGCAAGCAACCTCCAGGGAAGCTAGAAGCAATCAAGATTCTCAAAGGTGATCAAAGCTGCATCCTTAAACCTCTTTATCAACTCAAGAGGATCAAAAGAAAGATCAAAACTATATCCAACACTCTCTCTATCAACTCAAGGTGATTCAAGCTCATATCTCAATCCAACAACCTCCAAGGAAGAGTAGAAGCAAGCAAGGCTAAGAGGGAAGATCAAATGAGGCTGCAAGGGTGTGTTCAAGGGAGAGGAGTTCGAGTACTATAGCTATGAACAGTACTCCGGGAAGAAGTTCTTCATCAAATCCTCAAGTGATTCAAGTTACTTCAAGAGGAAACCAACCCCAAGCTAAGTGAAGATAAAGCTGCAACCATCATCTTCTTCATCATCTCAAGGTGATCCAAAGAAGCTTATTTTCAAGGGAGATCAAATCTGCATCCTTTATCTTCTTCATCAACTCAAGGTGATCCAAGGAAGATCATTTCACAAGGAAGAAGATACCATTGAAGAATCAGATTCAAGCTCCAGCAATCTCAGACAAGATCTTTTCTCTTTGAGCATATTCTATATCTTGTTTGAGTATTTTCATATTTGTTCTTTTTCCATTTCATTCAAACATTTGGAACTAAGATCGTCCCTACCGGTGGTTAGTAGGAAGGCAATCGGAAGCTGTCCGATCTGCGGTGTTGACATCCCTACCGGTGGTTAGTAGGAAGGCAATCGGAGGTTTTTCTGATATGCGGTTCAGTGCGTTGCACTAGTGGAGGCTCACCGGATTTGGCGAGGGGTGGACGTAGGACTAGAGATTCAGTCCGAACCATCTTAAAATCTTGTGTGTTGTGGTTTGATTGTGCGATTGCTTTGTGTTAGATTTATGCTTAGGTTTAATTTCTGCATTGCTTGTTCATCTTGCTAAGCAAATCATTGTGTCCTTCGTTAAGCCTGTTATATTCCGCTGTGATTCTCGTTAACTAGCTATAAACAGGGTTGTTTATGAAAAGAGGGACAGATCTATTCACCTCTCCCCTCTAGATCCGCCATCCACTACTCAACAGGGTTGGCTAGCAGCAAACAAAGCATTATAGATAGAAGATTGGAAGAGCTCTCCGAGCTCGAAGGAAAGTGTCTCCAAGTGCAACAAAATATCCAACTCTACCAAGCTCGCATGGCCCGTGCCTTCGATAAGCTGGTCAAAGGGCGAGAGTTCAAGAAAGGTGACCTAGTGATGGTCAAAATAAGAGCAGTGATGGCCACCAACCCCAAAGGGAAGTTGGTTGAAAACTTCGTCGGGCCGTATATTGTCCGTCGAGTATATGAAGGGGGTGCCTACGTTTTGGTAGACCACAAGGGAGTAGTTCAGTTCTCCCCTCTTAATGGGAAGCATATGAAACTGTACCACACAGTCCCACCAGCATTCCCAGAATGACCGAAACCTACTTTGGCCTAGTGGCACTCCACCCTGGTCGAACTCTTTAAAAATCCAACCAGCTCAGACTGAGTACTAGGTCACTGGTCCGCAATTCCGGGAACATCCCCAACAAGCATTAAACCTGGGATCCTTTGGAGGTCCGCATACATTTGTCAGCAACACCACCTGCATACAATATTATGACTCCAAACCTTACGCCCGAGTCGGCATAAAACTCCTTCTTTGCATTAGCACTACCATCTTGCTAACGAATAAACCTATTTTCGGCAAAAGACTTAATATCCTAGCCAGCTTTCCTACAATACTACCCTTACGGACCTTACGTCTAGATCGACGAACGTTCATCCCTTGTGTCGGTATTTATCCTTTCCGACGAATAAACCCCCTTTCCGACACAAGGCTGCGTGCCCTAGCTGACTTCTACACACTATCGTCATTACGGACCTTACGTCCGAATCGACGCATAAACTCATCCCTTGCGCTGGTATTTATCCCTACCAACGAATAAACCCCCTTTCTCGGTGCAAGGCTATGTGCCCTAGCCAACTATCATATGCTACTAGATAGGGTCAAACATCGCATAATTGACTCGTCCTCATTTTCTCACTCTAAGAAGAAGAAAAGAAGAAAAAAAGAGAAAGAAAAAGGAGGCTAAAAATAGAGATGCCTCGCCAGTCTTGTTCCTACACCAGGGTAAGGGCAAAAATGGCTATAACCCGGCTGCGGTGAAAACCCGAAAGGGCACTACAGGGAAAATCGGGTACCCCGTCACGTGAAAACCCGAAAGGGCACGTGGGCAAAAGCAAGAGGGGGCTGGCTTCGGTGAAAACCTGAAAGGGCGCTTAAGCCAGTGATATGGTAATTTAAGAGTTCCTCTTCACCCTCACCCTAATGAATCTTTGAAAAGGATGATCACCACAAGTCCCGTCAGAGATCTTTTTCTCAACAAACCACTATTGACCATTGTCATCATCGGCAAGACCGGTCAACCTTTTCCATAACTTGGACCTTTCATCCTCGTTAATGAATAAACATATCTTTACTTCGGCATTTAACCAATGTCGATGAACAAACCCGTGTTTGACCCTTGTCATCATCGGCAAGACCGGTCAACCCTCTCCTTTAGCTCGAACCTTTCGTCCTTGTTAATGAACAAATATATCTTTACTTCGGCATTTAACCAATGTCGATGAACAAACCCGTGTTTAACCCTTGTCATCATCGGCAAGACCGGTCAACCTTCTCCTTTAGCTCGGACATTTCATCCTTGTTAATGAACAAACATATCTTTGCTTCATCATTTAACCAATGTCGATGAACAAACCTTTGTTCGACCCTTGTCATCATCTGCAAGACTGGTCAACCCTTCCCTTAACTTGGACCTTTCATCCTTGTTAATGAATAAACATATCTTTGCTTCGGTATTTAACCAATGTCGATGAACAAACCCGTGTTTGACCCTTGTCATTATCGACAAGACCGGTGAACCTTTCCCTTAACTTGGACCCTTCATCCTTATTAATGAACAATACATATCTTTGTTTCAGCATTTAACCAATGCCGATGAACAAACAGTGTCCTGACCCTTGTCATCATCGGCAAGACCGGTCAGCATTCTCTTGGTCTGGACTTCCCGTCTGTGGCTAACGAACAAGCCTTCGTATATCACGGCTTCGTGCTGTGAATCAAGTTCAAAAAAAAGGAAGAAAAAAAGAGGGGGGCTAAAAATAGAGATGCCTCACTAGACTTACCCAGATACCCTGGGTAGGGGCAAAAACGGCTATAACTCAGCTGCGGTAAAAACCCGAAAGGGTGCCACAGGCAAAATCGGGTACCCCAGCACGTGAAAACCCGAGAGGACGCGTGGGGAAAAGCAAGAGGGGGCTGGTTCTGGCAAAAACTCGAAAGGGTGCTTCTACCGGTAATGTGATAAAAAAAAGAGAAAGGAAAAAGAATGATCAATGATTATGTGATGCAGGTATCACCTACGACTCCCTTTGGCTCGAGTCGTCGTCACACTCCGGAGTTGTCTGAGCTTGGGCATCACTCTATGTGGGCTCAATTATCCATTTTTAGCTTTCTATTTGAGTAATTTGATGTATTTTCCCTTTTATTTGAGTCATTTCCCTAGGTCTTTGATTTATTTACCTACGTTTGAGTGTCATTAGGTTGGTTAGTTGGTTAGTGGGCCCAATTCATTGGGCTAGGCCCAAGGGCGCCCCCTACCCCCTTGGTTATTTGTCATTGTATCAAGAGTCAGGGACTTATTGTAAAATGTGGGTTGCCTATATATAGGACCCCATTCCCCCCATTTTATGTTAATGAAAGTTGCCATTTTGTGAGTTCAAAATTCATGTTTCTTGTGGAGAGAATCCATTAGTGGGGTGAGAATCCCTAGGGAGCGAATCCCACCCACCCCTCTCTTTCTCTTTCCCCCCTTCCCCAAATTCAAATCCCACCTCTCTCCTCCACCCATGCTTCCACCTCCACTACCTTTCCACTCCCCTGGGTGCCATCCTTCCCCTCCCACCAAATCCCACCAAATATCTCCCCACCCTAGGAGAATATTATTCTTCCCAACACAATCCCACTCTCCCCAACACAATCCTCTCTCTTCCCCATGCAATCTTCCAACTCCCAAGAGAAGTTTGAATATTTTTCCCTCCACTCTCTCCTCCCACAAGCCCTAGACCACCCCAAATAGGGAAACCATCATCCCTCTTCCCCTCCCCCCTAGTCCCAAATTCGTAGCTCACTCTCTCACCACCTGCTAGACCACCTTCCTGCCCCCATTCTCCCCCTCCCTCACCTTGGTTTACCCCCTTCCAGACCCCCTAACAGCCAAGGGTTGCCTCCACACCCGTCCACCCCCTTTCCCCTCCCATTTACCTCATTTCCCACCTCCCATCTTCAGCCTAGACTTCCCAGTTCATAGGCAACAGAGCACCAGCGACTTGCAGAGCCGACCACAACTTCATCCTGGCATTCCTGGGCGCTAAAGAGGCACCGTCAGAAGCGTCTTCACGTCCTCTATGCAACGGTGGTTGTCTTGTCCCATTCTGAGCTCGTGGCTGCCCGGAGGAGCCGATCTCCCCAGACTGTGTGTCTTCTCCCTGACTGTCAACTTGAAGACACTTGCAGAGACTTCCACAGCCATTCTCTTGAGAATCTGGAGGCCGCACTTGGTTGAGATCTTCTACGATGAGTCTACTTCCAGAATCAAGAAGCGGAACCCCATTCGGCATCTGGAGTTAAGAGTTCTCATTTTTCTCCTCCGGGTGCGTAGTTCTGTTCCCCGTGGGACTGAACAGACACCCTTCCATTGTTCGGGACGTATCTGTCTGCTCTGACCTCCTTCGGTGCCCCCGCAGGTCTCCATTCGAAGAGGGCTCAACAATGAATCCAGCGATTCTGGACCCGCCTGAATCAGAGCTCAGGAGCGCTCGGGGTGACCACGTCTTCTTGCTGTAGCGGTACCGTAGCAGTCAGAGTCAGAGAACAGAGGCCCTGCTCACGACCCAGCCTCGTCCAACGCCAGCAACTAGAAATTCTCCCAAAAATGGGACGTTCTCCTAGTTCAACTACAAAGGTTTTCCAACTGGTTTTGTCAACAACGGAGTTTGGGAGAGGCCGCAGTAGTGCCGACTTCGACTGCCTGTTCCCTATTCCAGAGGGCGGACAGAACCAACAAATTTCATTAAATTAGTTCCTAGTTCGATTCTCCCCTCCCCGCCTAGCCGGCTTACAGCCCATCCCTGTGGGAGGTAGTATTTGGATGTATGTGTAACTTCCCCTCCCTTTGTCCCACTCTCTTGCATGGGGAGTTGTGTTGTAATCCTTTAAACATGTTCAAGCTACACCGGCACGGCGTGTGGGGAACCCACGCTTCCCCGCTCGCCCACGTTTCCGAGCGGGACCGGTTTCTTCAAACTGGTCGAGTAAGTGCTCCAACGCTTATTTTCCCTAGTGTTTATTCTTCAAATATTAGCTCGTAGCTCCGCTGGCCCGTGAGAGTGAGTGCCCGATCCACAAGCTCCTTTGCTTCAAGAGATCGCCGTGGGAGAAAGTGTGTAACCCGTGCCCTTGGCACAATGTCGGCTCTATTGAATTGGGTCTCCATACCCTTGGGAGAACCCTTGGCCTTGCTGGCCCTCTACCAGCAAGGGCCCAACCCTCACAACCTCCACTCGGCATCACCGAGTTACCCCGGGACTTGGGTGAGTGTTGGGTGAGTGGCCGCCGATTTCGGTCCATTTTGATTACGAATTGTGCTTGCGTGTTTAGGTCCAAGGGTGTGTCACATCAATTGGTATCAGAGCAAGTTTAGACTTGTCTCTATCAAGCCTAAGTCCTAGGACCATTGCATTGAGTAAACCATCCATCAAGTCTTTCCCCACCCTTGCATGTCCACCCGTAGTGGAGCCATGTATCGACCCGATCCATCCTTTTCGGTTCCCCCCGTGGATCCCAATCCCCAACTCAATCAAGATGCCCGTAGGGCGGAACCCCAAGGTCAAATGGACCGGGTGGATGCCACCCTTGCAACCATCCTTGCCCAACTAGAGTCCCTTTCCACTCGGCTTGATCGGCTAGAAGAGCATGAGCCCCACCCAAGGAACAATGGTCCAAGAGCCCACCCTCCACATGCTGAAATTGATAGTGAGGATAGGAATGTTGACCCCTACCATGACTATGAGAGGCATCGCCACCACCAACATAATGAAAGGCGTCCACGGGACAACCCGGACGACCCTCTCTTAAGGATAATCAAGGTAGAAGCCCCAAACTTTGACGGTTCCCATGAACCAAGTGCCTACTTAGAATGGGAGACAGCCATGGACCAATACTTTGATTGGTACCCTATGTCCCACCCAAGGAGAGTGAGGTTGGCCAAGATGCACCTCACCAAATTAGCCAAGACTTATTGGCTAAACCAAGAGGGGTAAAGGAGGGTTAGGCGGGAAGAGCCTATTGACACTTGGGAAGGTATGAAGAACCAACTTAGAAGCAAGTGCCTACCCCTATCCTACCACCAAATGCTCTTAGATGAGTGGCAAAGTCTCACCTAAGAAGGGAAGACCGTGGTTGAATACATTGAGAAATTTGACTCCTATCTTTTGATGTGTGGAGTTCATGAGGACCCGGCCGTCACCTTATCCCGATTTAGGAATGGGATCCAAAACCACATCAAGAGGGAACTTTTCATGAGAGATGATGACAACATTGAACAAGCCTATCAAATAGCTCGGGACGTTGAGTGATTCTCTAGAATCCCTAGGTTTTCCCGTCCCCGACCGACCGACCCCAAAAGCATGGGGCCCCGAACAACCCCGTCCCCCCCCTATGAAGGCCCCTAGCCCAAGTGGGAATGCCCCATTACGGCCTTACTATCCCCCTCCCACCACCACTCCAAACAAGGCCACCCCTGGCCACCCTCCTCCACGGAGGGAAGAGAGTTCCAAAGGCCCAAATGTAGGAGGGACCACCCCGGGTAGTGGGCGTCAACAGTGCTATAGATGTCAAGGATTTGGACACTTCCCAGCGCAATGCCCATCCAAGGGGTTGTCTAGTTTGCTAGTGGAGGAAGAAGCTTCCCCACCCCAAGGGGAACTTGAGAGCACGATTGAGGTCCATGAAGCCTCACTAGATTGGGAGGAAGAGTACGAAGCCCAGTACCATGAGTCGGGTGTAGACCACACCATGACATCTATCGACACCCATCTACGAGTGATTAGATGTACCCTTACCAAACCCCAAGAGGAGGATTGGCGTCAAACCTCAATCTTTCACACCTTTGTTAAGGTAGGAGGTCATGTGAGAAAAGTGATCTTAGATAGTGGGAGTTGGGTCAATGCCGTGTCTCCCGACACTGTTAAGCTCCTTGGGCTGACTATCACTCTCCACCCTAGCCCATACCGGGTCTCTTGGATCAACAATAATTCCATCCCGGTCAACACTCGCTGCCTTGTGCCCCTCACCTTCTCTTCCTACCATGGCCAAATATGGTGTGATGTTATCCCCATGGAAGTAGGTAGCATCATACTATCGTGACTTTGGCTTTATGATGTGGATGCCACTATTTTGGGTAGGACCAACACATGCACCTTTGAGCATGAGGGAAAGAGCATCTGTCTTAATCCCTCCCCACCACATCATTTGCCTAAGAAAAGCCCATCCCCTCAAGGTCAACACTCCACCACATCTCATGTCATGGGGAACTCCACCCCACCAACCCAACCTCCATCCCAAAACCCCAACCAAGATAAGACTTTGTGAATGACCAAGGGTTTTCATCTCATCATCAAAAGAGAACTTGAGGAGGAAATAGCTCAAGGGACACCTCTATGTGCGGTAGTCATTTGTCTAGGAGAGCCCACCCCCTCCAACCCCCATCCCATAGAAGTCCGGCATCTCCTAGAGGAGTTTCATGATGTGTTCCCGGAGGAACTCCTGGACCAACTCCCTCCCATGCGTGATGTGCAACATGCAATTGACCTAGTTCCGGGAACCACCCTTCTAAACCTTCCTCATTATCACCTCAATCCCACAGAACATGCTGAACTTCGGAGGAAAATAGAGGAACTCATTAGGAAGGGCTTCATCCGCATTAGCAAGAGTCCATGTGTCGTCTCGGCCCCTCTCACCCCCAAGAAGGATGGATCATGGCGGATGTGTGTGGATAGTCGGGTCATTAATAAAATCACCGTCAAGTATAGGTTCCCCATCTCTAGGCTTGATGACATGCTTGACATGCTAGATAGAGCCACTATTTTCTCCAAAATCGACCTAAAGAGTGGCTATCACCAAGTTAGAATTAGGCCCGGAGATGAGTGGAAAACGGCCTTCAAAACCAAAGATGGCCTCTATGAGTGGTTAGTCATGCCTTTTGCGCTCTCAAATGCCCCAAGTACTTTCATGCGTCTTATGATGGAGGTCCTTAGGCCCTATATTGGGATCTTTTAGTGGTCTATTTTGATGATATTCTCATCTATAGTCAGTCCCAAGAGGCCCACCTTGATCACCTTAGGCAAGTTTGCACCATCCTTCGACATGAGAGTCTATTTGCTAACACAGGGAAGTGTCATTTCATGACTGTGGACGCACTTTTTATTTAAAATCATTATTTTATTTGTTCATTGGCGTTTATTAAGTGTGTGGACGTGCCAGTCACAAAGTGATAATTTATTGTGCGCTCAATCAGACTAATCAGACGATTGTGTGGTTCATGTCGGGACCGAAACCCGCCGTGCCATAAAGGTCACGGCGTCATTTACATCCCCTCAGAGAGGGGAACACCCTTGATTAATCACCGGGATTCAGGGCCTCATGGCCAGGAAATTAATTGCATGAAAGGTATATTAGAAGGTATTCAAATCCTCGTGTGAGGGCGAGAAGAAAACTATTCGCGGTCATGTCGGTCGTGTGCTGACCATTTAATGTTCGGACGAATGTCCGGCTCGAGAAAAGCACGACCGTCGCGAGAAATCCGGAGCATGTGTATGCCGAGATACTGCAAATTTATTGTTCAAAAGAACAGAAAGCGTTCGGCTAAATCTTGGTTAGAGCGGTCAAAAGCCCGGTAAATATGTTGGCCCGGTGCAAGAGCAAGCTGCGACCATACTGCGGTGCCCCCCCCCCCCCCCCCGCGGTCAAAGTTTGACTCGCGTGAGCGTCATTAATGTTTCCGGTGCCAAGGGGGGCCACGGGGAAATATCCCTTGAATTATCTGAAAAGCCCTATGTCTTGGGAAGCGAATGTTTGAAACATATCGGTCACTCGAGGGACCATTCGGCATTCGGACGGGTGTCCGGCTTGAAAATATCGCAATCGTCGCGGGAAGACCCGGAACGTATGTTTGCCGGGATACGGCAAATATATTATTCCGAGGCACTGAAAGCATTAGGTTAAACCTCGGTTAGCGTAGTAGGAAACCAATGAATTTGTTGGCCCACTGCAAGATCGAGTCAGGACCATACCGGGGGCGCCTCCAGCGGTCCAAACGGGGCTTGCGTGGGCATCGTTAATGTTTTTGGTGCCGGAGGGCAACAGGGAGGAGTCCCGGGACTAGATCCCAAAATCAAAACGTGTCCGAAGAGAGCGAGCTATAGGCCGAGGATATGGGTGAGACAATGACCATAATCGGGATAGACCCGAGGTCTAAGCGCAACGCATGAAGGCCTCATTGATGTTCCCATGCGGAGGGTCCAGGGATGACGAGAGCCTTCTCGTCCCATTCAGATTTTTGTCGGTCACTCATGGACCACTTTATGTTCGGACAAAGGTCCATGTTTGTAGTGTAAGAGATGGTGACAAACCGTACAAACACCTACCGTGAGTACGGCAAGTTTAATGCAAATGCGGGATCAGATTACGGTATATGTATGTCGGTCACTAACGGACCATTCACTGTTCGGACGAGAGTCCGCATTTGAAGCATCGAAGACGATGACAAAACCGTATGAATGTCTGCTGTGAGTACGGCAAGTTTAATGTGGGTGCGGGATTAGATGCCGGTATATATATGTCGGTCACTAACGGACCATTCATTATTCTGACGAAAGTCCGTATTAGTAGCTTCAAGGATGACGATAAAACCGTGCGGATGTCTGTCGTAGGTGCGGCAAGTTTAATGTGGGTGCGGGATCGGATCCCGATGAAGATGGTCGAGCTAACGAACTATCAGCCCGGGATAAGTTCGGATCATGGTCACGTCCGGGCAGAGGCTCCCAAGATCCAAGTCTGATCTAGTGGGGCATCATTGCTTTTCTCTTCAAACACAGTACGGGGAAGCGGATTGTTAAGTGTGAAGCCCGAACTCGCCAACGTGCACCCTCGCACGCGGGTCGACCTGCGCGGTCAGGTCGCGGGGATCTTTTGATTGAACCATGGGTAACTTTTGATTATTGGTTTCCTATTCCTTTTATTTGTTTGGTTAATTAGGTTTCTTTTTATGGGATGCACGCTGGATTAAGGAAGCAAAGGGGCGCGCCGGGATAAGAGGTGAAAGAGGGGGCGCGTCGGTTTAATGTGATCCAAGGGGAAGAAGGGCGTGCTGATTAAATTGGATGCCAAGGAGGGAGAGGGGCACGCCGGAATAGGCTCAATGAGGGGGCGCGCCGGTTAAGGCAAAGAAGGGAGGCGCGCCGGTTTTGGGCTCCAAATAGGAATGGGGGTGCACTATTCATTCCAATATTTCGAGAGTGGTTTTGAGTGTGGGGTTAAACCGGCGCGGGGGGGGGGGGAGCACGCCGGATTAGCCCGCGCCGGATTAGGGGCGCGCCGGGATAGCTTCTGTGGGTTTTATTTCATTCTGTTTGATTCTTATTGCTTCTGTTCTTGTTTCTTCAACTTGCAAATTGATCAGATGGGCGGATTGTTTGTTCAATTGACACTTTTAATCAATGGGATGCTTCTTAACATTTGTTGAGGTGAATGAGTACGTATGATTGAATGTTTTACTGGAAGAGTTTGTTATGTAGGGACTCATGAGTTCAGTTTTGATCCAGAGGCTTCGGACACACGCCGTTCTTATGCTCAGAGAACGTGGTCTGTTCATTTGTTCTTGAGTGTTCTCATCCTGGCGAAGTTTGGGCAGCATCTCCCCTGGACTGGGAGTTGCCAGAGAAAATAAGGAACACCAAACGGATAACTCTGGGGTGCACCTCAAATCTTGACCTCATGGCGGTCCAATAACCCAGATGTGAGTGTTGGAAAGCTCGAGGACTAGCCTTCAAGATCTCTCACAACTCACGGGTGATGATTTCGCGGAACGGGACAGATGTAGGCCATAGGTGGCCATGAATGTTCACCCTTCGAACGGGTTCCCTCAGAGTTCATGCCACAGAAGGGCAAGCTTCCGAGGACCCCAGGTGATTTAGAAAACTGGGAGAAGGAAAACGGAAGAAAAGGGGAAGGGACCAGAGCAATAGAACACTATTTACGCCAACAAGAGTCACTCTTTTATTCATCCTCAAGGGAAAGGAGGGAAGATAGGTACAAAAGGAGATCTACCCCTAAAGCACGGGGAAGAATACAACGGAGAAGATAAAAGAAAAAGAACTAGGCGTTGAGGTGGGGGGAGAAGAAGATACACCTGTGGGGGGAGAAGGAGGAACAGAGCACAAGCTCTACCCCCTCTCTCCCCTCTCTCTTTCTCACCCTCCCTTTTTCTTCACCTTTCTGGCGTCGGGGGACGAAGCTCTCCTTCTCTTCGGGTGGCCTCCTCTAGTCAATCGCTCTTCGGGGGTTCCAACTAACTGCTCCGTGGAACATGCTCCCAATATATAGGGCGGGTTGCATTTTCTTCGAAGAATGGCCAGTGGGGGGAGGGTTCCTGCCACTCTGCCTCATTCGCATCATCGTCGGGAGTCGACTCGTCGTGCTGGCTACTGTTAGTTCGAGCCGTACCTTGTCATTCGTCCGAGGATGGGATGTTCACAGGTCTGGCGGGAGATCTGCTGCTGCTGCCACCGTCGCTACTGGCCTCTGTTGCTACCACCGTTGCACTGTCGAGTTGGGGTGTGCACAGCTCCGTGGTCTTTAAATGGCTATGGGATGGGCATTGAATGCACTGTTCTTCTCCTCTCTGGACTTCGCGTGAGATTCATCGGGAAACAGAGCATCGGAGTATAGATGGGATGGCCCTTTGGTTAAAACGGCGCGGAGTTGTGCGGGCTGGATTAGTAGCACGCAAGGGGCGCGCCGGTTTAAAGCTTGATGGAGGGGCGCGCCGGTTTAAGGCCAAGCAAGGGCACGCCGGTTTAAGGCCAAAGCAAGGGCGTGCCGGTTTAACTGCAGGCCACGCCGGTTTAGACTTCGTCTTGGCTTCGTGGCTATTCGGACGGACGCTTGTCCTCCCACGTTGCTTTAGCTGTAATGCACCACCTCCGGGGTGTTTAGTTCAGGGCCTCTGCATCCCGATTTGGAACTTCGAGTGATCTCCGGCGCGTGCCGAACACGTGTTTGAATTCCTGAGTTTCTTTTGATTTGGCCTTCGACAATGCCGACTGGAGAGCCGGGGCCATCTCTTCTGCCCGAAGGGCTTCTTGTTGGGTGGTGGAGCGTCGAGTATATATGATCATCCTGCTTAGAGGAGGTACGGGGTTTGTTCGGCCATCCCATCTTCAACTCACTCTCGAGTGCTAAGACGTGCATGCCGTATGATCGTCACCGTCATTTTTTGACGTCCACAATGACTAAGTCCATTACCTTCCTAGGATTTGTAGTCTCTACCAAGGGCATCTCCATGGACCCCGAGAAGGTCCAAGCTATCCTTGATTGGCCAAAACCCCACACCCTCCATGAGGTCCGAAGCTTCCACGGGTTAGCCACTTTCTATAGGAGGTTTATCCGGGGGTTCAGCACCATCACCGCCCCCATCACTGATTGTCTCAAAAAGGGGACCTTTGTGTGGACCAAACCAGCCTTCAAAGCCTTCCAAGAACTTAAGGGAAGGAGACCCAAGCCCCGGTCCTATCCCTACCCGATTTCTCCAAGGTCTTCGAAGTCACATGTGATGCATCCGGAATAGGAATAGGTGGGATCCTTAGTCAAGAAGGGTACCCCGTGGCCTTCTTCAGTGAGAAGCTATGTGATGCTAGGACAAGATACTCCACTTATGACAAGGAGTTCTATGTCGTGGTTCAATCCCTCCGACATTGGAGGCACTACTTGTTGCCCAAAGAATTTGTCATCTTTTCTGACCATGAGGCCCTAAAATACCTCAACTCCAAGCAAAAGTTGAATGCCCGACATGCCCGCTGGGTTGAGTACATCCAATCCTATACCTTTGTAATCAAACACAAGGCTGGAAGTGAGAATCGCGCAGCGGATGCACTCAGTAGGAGGATCTCTTTGTTGTCCACTATCCATGTGGAGGTTACCGGGTTTGAGAGACGCAAGGATGAGTACCCTGGCTAACCTGACTTTGGACACATTTATACCACCTTGACCACCCCGTCTAGCCAAGAACATGAGGGTTTTATCTTAGAGGATGGGTTCCTCTTCAAGGGTCTAAAGCTTTGCATACCACGGACCACACTCCGTGATTTCTTGGTCTGGGAGTTACATGCAGGAGGACTAGCTGGTCATTTTTGGGTCCATAAGACCATTGCTCTAGTTGAGGGACAATTCTTTTGGCCAAGTCTCAAGAGATATGTGGCCAAGATAGTGGGCCAATGCCACACATGTGCTTCGGCCAAGCAGGTGAAGCAAAACATCGGCCTCTATACCCCTCTCCCTATCCCCAGCCGTCCATGGCAAGACTTAAGCATGGACATTGTGTTAAGCCTGCCAAGGACTCAAAGGAAACATGATTCGATCTTTGTGGTAGTGGACAGATTCTCTAAGATGGCCCACTTCATCCCATGGTCCAAAACCTTAGATGACTCTCGAGTGGCCCGATTATTCTTTGATGAGGTTGTTCGCCTCCATGGGCTACCCAAGACCATAGTCTCCGATAGGGATGTCAAGTTCACCAGCTATTTTTGGAAGACCCTTTGGCACTTGATAGGTACTCTCCTTAAATTCTCCATGGCCTACCACCCTCAAACGGATGGCCAAACCGAAGTTGTCAATCGGAGTTTAGGGATTAGGTGTCTTGTTGAGGATCGTCCAGGAAATTGGGATCTCATCGTACCTCAGGCTTAATTTGCATACAACAACTTTGTCAACAAGTCCATAGGGATGAGTCCATTCGAGGCTGTACATGGGTACAAGCCAAGGAAACCTTCTAATCTCATTCCCCTTCCCCAGCATGCTAGAGTGTCTATTTCAGCTGAGTCATTTGCCCAACACATTAGAGAATTGCATGAAGAAATTCGCAAGCACATCAGTAAGAAGAATGAGACTTATAAGAGGTGGGCTGACTCTCATCGGCGCCACCAAGAATTTCATATGGGTGACTTTGTGATGGTGAGGACGGAGAGGCTCTCCTCGGGAGCCACCTCCAAATTGAGGCCTCGTGGGGCCTGTCCCTTCCAGGTTTTGAGGTGTATTGGCACTAACGCCTACGAGATAGATCGTCCTGAGGAGTACGGAGTGAGCCCCACATTCAACGTGGCCGACATAGTGCCATATAAGGGTCCCACGGTGGTACCTAGTGAGGATATTGAGCCTACTCCCCCCATTAAGAGAGCACCCACCCGTGAGGAGAGTCCACTAGCCCAGAGAGCCCAGTGTGAGCGAATTGTATGAATATTGGATGAACAGGTCACTGCGACCAGGAGCAAGGTGTACGAGCGCTATCTCGTCAGGTGGAAGGATCGACCTCCTTTGGAGGATTCGTGGGTGAGTTGAGAAGATCTCTAGCGGCTGGATCCCGACCTTCTCGAGTAGTACCACAGCAGGATGGACCCCTACTCGACGGAGTCGAGCTCTTCACAGCCCAGGGAATTTGATGGAGGCATCACCTACGACTCCCTCTGGCTCGGGTCGTCGTCACACTCCGAAGTTGTGTGAGCTCGGGCATCACTCTATGTGGGCCCAATTATCCATTTTTAGCTTTCTATTTGGGTCATTTGATGTATTTTCCCTTTTACTTGAGTCATTTCCCTAGGCCTTTGATTTATTTACCTATGTTTGAGTGTCATTAGGTTGGTTAGTTGGTTAATGGGCCCAATTCATTAGGCTAGTCCCAAGGGCGCCCCCTACCCCCTTGGTTATTTGTCATTGTATCAAGAGTCGGGGACTTATTGTAAAATGTGGTTTGCCTATATATAGGACCCCATTCCCCCCATTTTATGTTAATGAAAGTTGCCATTTTGTGAGTTCAAAATTCAAGTTTCTTGTGGAGAGAATCCATTAGTGGGGTGAGAATCCCTAGGGAGAGAATCCCACCCATCCCTCTCTTTCTCTTTCCCCCCTTCCCCAAATTCAAATCCCACCTCTCTCCTCCACCTCATCCTCCACCCAAGCTTCCACCTCCACTACCTTTCCACTCCCTTGGGTGCCATCATTCCCCTCCCACCAAATCCCACCAAATATCTCCCCTCCCTAGGAGAATATTGTTCTTCCCAACACAATCCCACTCTCCCCAACACAATCCTCTCTCTTCCCCATGCAATCTTCCAACTCCCAAGAGAAGTTTGAATATTTTTCCCTCCACTCTCTCCTCCCACAAGTCCTAGACCACCCCAAATAGGGAAACCATCATCCCTCTTCCCCTCCCCCCTAGTCCCAAATTCGTAGCTCACTCTCTCACCACCTACTAGACCACATTCCTGACCCCATTCTCCCCCTCCCTCAACTTGGTTTGCCCCCTTCCAGACCCCCTAACAGCCAAGGGTTGCCGCCATACTCGGCCACCCCTTTTCCCCTCCCATTTACCTCATTTCCCACCACACATCTTCAGCTTGCACTTCGCAGTTCACAGGCAGCAGAGCACCAGCGACTTGCAGAGCCGACCACGACTTCATCCCGACGTTCCTGGGTGCTCAAGAGGAACCGCCGGAAGCGTCTTCAAGTCCTCTATGCAACGGTGGTGGTCTTGTCCCATTCTGAGCTCGTGGCTGCCCGGAGGAGCCGATCTCCTCAGACTGCGTGTCTTCTCCCTGACTGTCAACTTGAAGCCACTTGCAGAGACTTCCACAGCCATCCTCTTGAGGATCTGGAGGCGGCGCTTGGCTGAGATCTTCTACGACGAGTCTACTTTCAGAATCAAGAAGCGGAACCCCATTCGGCATCTGGAGTTAAGAGTTCTCATTTTTCTCCTCCGAGTGCGCAGTTCTGTTCCCCGTGGGACTGAACAGAAACCCTTCCACTGTTCGGGACCTATCTGTCTGCTCCGACCTCCTCCGGTGCCCCTGCAGGTCTCCGTTCTAAGAGGGCTCAACAATGAATCCAGCGACTCTGGACCCGCCTGAATCAGAGCTCAGGAACTCTCGGGGTGACCTCATCTTTTTACTGTAGCGGTACTGTAGCAGTCAGAGTCAGAGAACAGAGGCCCTGCTCACGACCCTGCCCCGTCCAATGCCAGCAACTAGAAATTCTCCCAAAAATTGGATGTTCTCCTGGGTCAACTACGAAGGTTCTCCAACTGGTTTTGTCAACAACGGAGTTCGGGAGAGGCCGCAGCAGCGCCGACTTTGACCGCCTGTCCCCTATTCCACAGGGCGGACAGAACTGATAAATTTCATTCAATTAGTTCCTAGTTCGATTCTCCTATCCCCGCCTGGCCAACTTACAGCCCCTCCCTGTGGGAGGTAGTGTTTGGATGTATGTGTAACTTCCCCTCCATTTGTTCCACCCTCTTGCATGGGGAGTTGTGTTGTAATAATTTAAACAGGTTCAAGCTACACCGGCGCGGCGTGTGGGGAACCCACGCTTCCCTGCTCACCCACGTCTCTGAGCGGGACCGGTTTCTTCAAACTGGTCAAGTAAGTGCTCCAACCCTTGCTTTCCCTAGTGTTTGTTCTTCCAATATTAGCTCATAGCTCCGCTGGCCCGTGAGAGTGAGTGCCCGATCCGTAAGCTCCTTTGCTTCAAGAGATCACCATGGGAGAAAGTGTGTAACCCGTGCCCTCGGCACAATGTCGGCTCCATTGAATTGGGCCTCCATGCCCTTGAGAGAACCCTTGGCCTTGCTGGCCTTCTACCAGCAAGGGCCCAGCCCTCACAACCTCCACTCGGCATCACTGAGTTACCCCGGGACTTGGGGGAGTGTCGGGTGAGTGGCCGCCGATATCGGTCCATTTCGATTGTGAATTGTGCTTGCGTGTTTTGGTCCAGGGGTGTGTCACATCATTATGACACTCTCCTCAGGGACAAGGATATCCTTCCAAGTCCCGCCAATGAACAAACCCGTGTTTGACCCTTGTCATCATCGACAAGATCGGTGGACATTTCCTTTAACTTGGACCTTTCATCCTCGTTAATGAATAAACCCCTTTTACTTCGCCATCTAACCAATGTCGATGAACAAACCCGTGTTTGACCCTTGTCATCATCGACAAGATCAGTCGACATTTCCTTTAACTTGGACCTTTCATCCTTGTTAATGAATAAACCCCTTTGCTTCGGTAACTAAGCAATGCTGATGAACAAACCCGTGTACGACCCTTGTCATCATCGGCAAGATCGGTCGACATTTCCCTTAACCTGGACCTTTCATCCTTGTTAATGAATAAACCCCCTTTTTGCTTCGGCATCCTACCGATGTCAATGAACGAACCCGTGTTCAACCCTTGTCATCATCGGCAAGATCAGTCGACATTTCCTTTAACTTGGACCTTTCATCCTCATTAGTATGTAAACCCTTCTTGCTTCGGCATCTAACCGATGTCGACGAACAAACCCGTGTTCGACCCTTGTCATCATCGACAAGATCAGTCGACATTTCCTTTAACTTCGACCTTTCATCCTTATTAATGAATAAACCCCATTGCTTCGGCATCTAACCAACGCCGATGAACAAACCCATGTTCGACCCTTGTCATCATCGGTAAGATCGGTCGACGTTTCCCTTAACCTGGACCTTTCATCCTTGTTAATGAATAAACCCCTTTTGCTACGACATCTAGCCGATGTCGATGAGCAAACCCGTGTTCAACCCTTGTCATCATCGGCAAGACCGGTTGACATTTCCTTCAACTTGGACCTTTCATCCTTGTTAACAGACAAACCTCCTTTGCTTCGACATTTAACCCATGTCGATGAATAAACCCTACCTCTATGTTGTTGTGCCCCTGTGGTTTTGATGATGGTTTTGATGATTGGTTGTTGATGTGAGTTACTCAAATGTTCAGTCATCTTGCTGCTCAGTTTAGTTTAATATATTTTGATGTTCAGTCTTGTTAACTGATGCATAAAGTATTCATTGCTACACTCTGTCTGCACAGTTGTCACTGCAGTGCGTCAACTCAGTCGACCCCTTGGTCATATTTGTATCTGTCCATACAGTAGTGTGTCAACTCTGCAAGTATGCACATCAGTCTTCACATGCTAAGTCTGTACAGCCTACGTCTCATGCAGCGTCAACGCTGTGAGCATTCTCAAGACATTAGCGTCAACGCTAAGTGTGCACATCGCTTTCACGTCACCAAGTCCACACATTTGTCCTCCTTCAAAGTCTGTACATCCGCTGGTCTAGCTTCATGATGTCTGTACATCAGACTGTTACAGGAAGTCTGTACATTGTCCGTCTTCCTTAGCGTCCTGATAGTTGATGTCTATACATTGGCCTCCATGCTCCTAAGTATATGCATTACTGTTCATGCATCAGTCTTCATAAGTCTGTACATTGGACTGTCTCTCTCAGCGTCTCATGGCATGAAGTCTGTACACTCGATTTGCCCTTGATCTGGTCAAGTGTATACACTCTCTCACTGTAGATTTCAGCTATTCAAGTCTATACACTGGACTGTTAGGTCATGTCTACACTGGGTCTCAATGTACACACTTATTCATTGTTCTGCTTCACGCACAATGTCTGAACATCCTTCAATGAACATTGAAGTCTATACACTGATTCACTGTTCATCGCCTTTGGGTATCAAAGTCTGTACATCGCCTTCAATCTTCAAGTCTATACACTGGCTTATTCTTCAAGTCTGTACAGCCGTTTGGATTGTATTTCAAGTCTAGACCTTGCACTGTTGCATTCATCGTCTTCGTGTTGTGTTTGTGTCTTCGTGTTGTGTCTATGTCTTCGAGTTATTTTTGTGTTTGAGTCTTCACGTTATTTTTGTTATTCGTGTCTTCGTGTTGTTTTTCCTAGACCTCGTGTCACTCTTGTTTTGTAACCACAATTCGTGTCAGTTTCAGTTGTTTCTGTGTTTGTGTCGTCGAGTTGTTTTTATGACTTCGTGTTGTATCCTTGTTGTGTCTTCGTGTCATTTCCTTATTGTGTCTTCGTGTTGTCTCCGTGTCATCCTCGTCTCCGAGTCGTTCGTACGTTCGAACAACTTAGTACTCTAGTTGTTACAGTATATTTCGTGTCGTTCCCTTTGTAGTGTTAGTGTCACTTACTGGTGTTCCTCGAGTCGTTCCTTCTTCTGGTTTCACTGCTTCATCACGTGTCGTGATAGCCGTGTCTGTTTTTCTATCCTCGTGCTGTCTTTCCTAGACCCCGTGTCTGTCTTGCCTTGTGACCACACTTCGTGTCAGTTTTTGTGTTTCGTCTTCGAGTTGGTTTCAGTCCATGTTGTTCTCGTGCCGTTCTCTTTGCTATTTATTATGTCGTGTTGTTTTTTTGTATTCGAGTCTTCGTGTTATTCTTGTGTTCATAACCTCGTGTCGTTCTCTTTGTAATATTTGTTTTGTCACCTTTGAATCTCGTGTCGTTCTTGTTTTACCTCGTGCTGTTTTAATCTGACCTCGTGTCATTCTCTCTTTATTTTGTACTGTAGTAATCTTGTGTATCTCGTGTCATTCTCAGTACAGTGCATCGTGTATTGCTATCGCATACCTCATGCAGCTTTAGTTATTGTGGCCCTGAGTCTTAATCGTGTTAATTCCTTACAGAAGAAGGTGGTCCGAGGAAATATTCCCCAGTGACTGGGCAGCACGTGATCCGAGGCTGGAATGAAGCTGGCTGAGAGACTGCCACGTGGTCCGAATACTTAGGCTGGAAATGTGGAGGTCACATGTCGGGGGTGATGATGATACTGCTGCTATATATATGAGCCTTCTTCCACAGAAGAATAGAGATCGAAGAAGAAAAGCCTGAAGAGTAGAAAGCCCTTCGATCCAGAAAAAGAGAAAAAGAAGGAAAAGAGAGGAAGAAGAGATAGAAGAGAGAAGACGTGAAGAGAGTGCAGAGAGTGAGAGATTAGGAGAGTAGAAGAGAAAGAAAGAGAGATAGAGAGTGAGAGATTTGGAGAGTAGAAAAGAAAGAAAGAGAGAAAGAGAGTGAGCGAGAGAGCTCGTGGAGAAGAAGGAAGAAGCTGCTTGAAGATCTGTCTTCACTGGACCGTGGATCAGATCCAGGCCAGTCAGCTCCGTTGAGAGCCACATTATGCATTACGTTTTACAGCTTTCTGATTGTTGTGTTATTTTCCTTTATTGTTTTCCTTTGTTTTCTGATCATCTTTGTTCTTCCGATTGCCCTGTTGGGGATCGGGTTCCTCCTGTTGGTTCAGGAGAAGGGAGATCTGATCTCCAGGTTGCAAGTGACAGGTTGTCACTTGTGGGTTGCCCTCTGGTTAGAGGAAGGGAGGCTAGCCCTCCGGTTCTGGACTTGTGGTTGCAAGTCCAGTGGTCCCTCCAGGTCTGGAGGAAGAGAGGTCTTCGACCTCTAGTTTCCAAGTGGCTGGGAGTCACTTGGGTGTCCCTCCGGTTGGGAGGAAGAAGGGAGGCTGTTCCCCTGGTCAAGCTGTGTGGCAGCAACTGTTTGTAGACTGAGTCTGCTTGGTTCTAGCGTTTGCTAGTGAAGCCTCACTCCGGTTGGGAGTGACGGGTGGATGTAGGTCTGGAGGACCGAACCACCTTAAAATCTTTGAGCAGTGGTTTGCTTGTAGTGTGTTCTTCCATATCTCCTACCACCCTTCACAGATTGCCCTGAGATTTCTTATTCTCATTTGTGGTGCTTTCGCTAGTTGGTTATTTGGGGGCCAGTTACATATTTGCTTCTTTGTTTAAAAGGTTTTTCAACTGGTTCATCAGATTGCTTGATTTGCTTCCGCTAGATGCTTGGATAGGCACGCTCCAAGTGTTTGTATTTGAGTTGAATCAAATTGGTTCTATTCTGTGTCTATCTCTAGCATCCTAATTTTTATTTGGCCACTATACATAGAAGGATACATTCACCCCCTCTGTATCCGGGCCTAGCACCCTAACAGTTGGTATCAGAGCAGGTTTCTGATTAGAAGGTCCAGCGACCTGCAGATCCGATCTTGCAGTCGTAGGTGCTAATTTGTTTTTAGTGCATCAATATTCCTGTTGCATTGAATCTATCGGCTATCTGTTTCAATGGCTTGTCCACCCGTGTTTAGTGGTTCTGACTTCAACCAGTGGCACAGTGCTTTACGTGCTTATGTTAAATCTGTTGATCCAGACCTGTGGAAAGTGATTTCACATGGTCCTCATAAACTACCAAAGAAAAGGTCCAAATGGACTGACAGTCACGAATCAATGTATGAGGAGAATCAGACAGCTATAAATCTGATGAAAGCAGCCACTGACAAAGCCTTTCACTCATGTTTCCTTGATTGCAGATCTGTAAGGGATATGTTGGAAATGATGAAGAGAGCCGGGAAAGGAAATCAAACAAGATGCATGATGGCCAATAGAAGCGATCAAGGCAGCAATCAAACTGAAGAAGATGATGATGATGAGGTAAATCTCTTCGAGAATTTCTCTCTAGAAGATTGGGAGAATGCATATGCTGATTTATTTGAATCTCATGAACTGTTAAGAAAACAGTATAAAAAATTGAAGAAGGGTACTGGTTTAGATAGTTCAAGCTCTCCTTGTAGAAATTGTGTTGAATTGAAAAATATTCATGATGCTTGTATGTCTGACTTTCAAATACTGAAGAAACAAGTTTCATTATTGAAAACTGAAAATCAAGATCATATAAATGTGATATCTGAACTCAAAGAAAAATTGAACTCAGATAATGATAATCAGACTATTGTTAACTATCATGACCAGTATGAACAATTGCTGAAAAATCTTGAAAGTGTAAACTCAGATTTAAACAAGCTGAGATCTGAAAATGATTCCCTAAGAACATCTGCTAATAAAAATGATAACAAATTTAAGAAACTTGAGCAGGAGAAAAACTTGCTTGCTGAAAAACTTGAAGCCATCAAATCTGTGAATGTGGAATTACAGAAAAATATTGAAGAAAAGGAAAAAGATTTGAAGGATTTCAAGGCTGGAAGAAAACTTGAAATTAGCTCAGAAGATCAGACCTTGATAAATGAGTTAATTCAGAATGACAAACTTAAGGAAGAAAATGAGAAGTTAAAAATGCTGAACTCCACTATGTCAGAGAGACTTCTAGCTTTGGAAAGAGGAAAAAGTATTTGCTTTGAAGATTCTGATAAACTGAGCAATCTGAGAAAGGAAATTGAAGAATACAAAACAGCTAACAAGGTTTTGAATGAAGCTGTCAACTGTAGTGAACAAGAGATCGCTAGTTATGAAATACACATTGCATCTCTTGAAAATGAAATTCAGGATTTGAAAGTTTCCTTGTCTAAATTTGTTGATGGGCAGAAAAACCTAGACAAGCTACTAGGTATAAAAATCAATCCTAGGAAGGAAAGGCTGGGCTACAATAAGATAAACAAGAAGGAACTTCAGAACAAAGTTATGACATCTTTTGTAAGTGGTTCAGATGTAGCCACCACCTCTAAAGACAAACAGCCCATTGCTCAGAAAATGTTGGGAGCAAAGGATAACTTCAAGAAAGAGGGACTGGGCTATAGTCCAGTCATGAGGAAGGTTGATGGATCCAACTTGAAAACTGTTTTTGTTAAATCTTTTGAACAGGAAAAGCCCTCTACTACTTCTCCAATTCAGTACAAGGCTAAGAAAACAGGAAAACAGGATAAAAATCAGAAAAGGACTGTAAATCAGAAAATAAATGAAAAGGGTCCATCAGTGTTTGCTGATCACAGTCCTCACACACACTCACATGCATCTAAAAAGAAGATTATCTATCATTACTGTCATAAAGTTGGACATCTGATGCATGAGTGTAAGCTGATGGAGAAGGATGATAAGAATGCTAGGAGATCTTATGATAAAAATTCTTCACCTCAGAAAAGGAGTATCACATGTTCTAACTGTGGCAAATTAGGACACTCTATTGCTCATTGCTGGTTTGCTAGTGGTAAGAAAACCTTTTATTCATATCATGCTAAATTCCCTGCAAACCAACATGTTTTTTAAAAACAAATCTGTTTCAATGAACCAGCATATCATCTGTTTTAATTGCAACAAAAGGGGTCACAGGGCCTCTGAATGCTGGTCAGGCTCTTTTGAAAGAAATTCTATTTCATGTTTTGAATGTGGAAAGGATGGCCACAGGGCCATTGATTGTTGGCATGCCCAAGGAGGCTATGGCAATAATGAAGTCAATTTTAAAAAGAATGCTTCTTATTGCTATCACTGTAGAAAGCATGGCCATACAGTCAAGGACTGTTGGCATATTCAGGGTAGAAATGTGAATCTCAAACATGCTAAATTCCCTGTAAGACAATTTGCAAAACTTTCATGTTATAACTATGGGAAGCCAGGTCACAGGGCTGTAACCTGTTGGCTGGTAGGATATCAAAACCAAACTGGTTTTGGCAAACAGAATTCTTATTCTGTTAACAAGAAATCTCATGCTTATGCACATAAAATTCATGTTAACAAGAATGTGCATGAAACAGATCTGAATACTGCTCCTAGAAATGTGCTGAGAAAACCTGCTAGGAGTAATACTGTTTTGTCAAGACCCAAGACTTCTTGGGCACCTGATTGTGCAAAATAACATTGCTATGCAGGTGTGCCTTGGGACTGAAATAAAAAGGGGTAATGATCCAAGGCACTCAAGAAGAAAAACCCCATATTAAACTTTTCAGGTAAACTTCCTGCTCTTCTTATTTTTAGTTTTATTGCATAGCAAGTTAAATCTGTTTTTGCATTTTTATTTATCATCTGCCATGTGCATTATATTCTGATCATGCATTTGCTGAGAGTTCTGTGCAAATATCAGATTAAGAAGGGTTGTCTGTATCTGATGCATACATAGGCTAATTTCAATTGCTTGATAATTGTGTTATGCATAGACTCTGAATACAAATTGCATTTCAAATTTTCTGAAAAATCTGAACTGCATATGAGTGTGATTTGAAATTTGTGTGCTGCAATAGCTCACTGAAATTCTGAATTACATATAGGACTGCATGTTGAATTATCATGCATGACCTCAATGGTATATAAATGGTAAGGTACCAAAAGGCAGGGAGGTCTGTCTGGAGGTTCTTACTATGTGTGAAGTGGTCTTTTAGACCAAGTGCTCCGCCTAGTACCATGGGTCATCTTGCTAGTTAGGACAGTCTGAATGTGCATGAATTATTTGGTATCGTATGTTCAGTTTTCAGTGCAAACATTGCATGTTTTCAGGGGGAGTAAGTTGCATATCCTTGCATAGCATTTAATGTTGAGTCTTTGCATGTCCCTGCATACATATAGTGCATTGCATTTCCTTATATTGAAAATGTCAAAAAGAGAGTTTGAATGCATATTGTGAGGGGGAGTCATTGCATTGCATATAGGTTGTCAAATGCATACATGGGTCAGTACTCATTGCATATGCCCTCTTATTGATTTTTGTTGACAAACCTTAATCATATTCTGAAAACTTTGAGCTTCACAATCTCTCTTAACAATTGGTATTCCTCTATCAATTGGTATGATTTGGGTTCAGAATTCAATCAGTCCTTCATGAAGATTTCAATGGGCTATCTCGATCATAAATCTGAAAATTTTGAACTAGAAATCTTCTATTATACAGCTTTATGAATGTCTGAAATAACTCATGTGGTTTAAGCTTAATGTATTCATGGAGTTTAACTTTAAAATTTCTTGACATATCTGAAGCATGTTTAATAAACCTTAACCATCTGGTTCATGTTGAGTCTGGTGAAAACTTCTGAAATCTACACTCTTAAATACATGACTTCAATTGGTTAAGTACATAAAATTAATATTGTTTTGAAGCAAATGAATGTTTCCAAATTGTCTAAAGGATAAAGTAATTGTCAGAGCAATGACCTTGGTCATTGAGAAACACATGTCCAAAAGACTGTGTCATGAGATATCATGGTTAACTCTGATTAAGAATAATTGAAAATCAGGCAGAGCAATGGCATGCACACTGAGAAATACAACTCACTCATCAAGAAATGATTTGCAATGTATCATGATGTGTAAATACTATCTCTGTTCATTTGAAGCATGACAGTTAGTCACACGAAGTGCTTAGGGATATTGGCCTCTGATCAAGGTATATCCTCTAGTTACAAGGTGTGCACTGAACTAGAGTGCTCGTAAAATTTGTAACATAAAAAAAAAATTGTTGAGCGAAATGAAATATCTGAATATTGTTGCTAAAATCAAATTGCTTCAACCCTAGACAAAATCATATGACTTCTAAACTGCTTGATTTCAATACTGATGCATGTAATTCCGAAAGAAGTCAATAAAGTTGATTGTGTAAGAGAAAGGGAGATTTATCAAGATAAATATGAGAGCTTGGTTCATTTTTATTAAACCATGGCTTTAGATATCAATACAGAATTTTATTGCAATACTCTGCATACATCATGTTTAAACCATGTTGTTCAATAAAATTCATTCATAAGCCCTTTTAATGTAAGATTTTGAAATATTCTGATTTGGATTTATGAGAATGACATTTCCTTGAAAATCTAATTGAATTCCTTCTGTTTAAAGCTTATCTGAAATTCTTCTGCTCATGTCATTGGTTCATTGACCTGAACTTCTCCTTGTTTGCCCCTGTGGCCCCCTATCATCTATCTCATAAGATTCCACTTATTGAGGGGGAGCTTCCATGTCATGCATCACTTGCATATTAATTGGCATCTATTCAGGGGAAGCATTCCTTGTCATAATAAATCATGTTCATATCATTTGTGACCTTGCATTCATATACTCAGGGGGAAGTATTGCATTTCTTGCTGCATCTACATCTACCATGGTTTATTTTGATTATACCAAAGGGGGAGATTGTTTGCCCAAGAGGGAGAAATTGATTGAACTTTTATACATGCCTTAATTTCTCAAATTCTTTTCTTTTTGATGAAGTCAAAGGGGGAGAATAATTTGAGACTTCAGAATGCCTCACATCATCAGAATGACTCAATGTATTGAAAGTGTTGCCATCATCAAAAAGGGGGAGATTGTTGTGCCCCTGTGGTTTTGATGATGGTTTTGATGATTGGTTGTTGATGTGAGTTAATCAAATGTTCAGTCATCTTGCTGCTCAATTTAGTTTAATATATGTTGATGTTCAGTCTTGTTAACTGATGCATAAAGTATTCATTGCTACACTCTGTCTGCACAGTTGTCACTGCAGTGCATCAACTCAGTCGACCCCTTGGTCATATTTGTATCTGTCCATATAGTAGTGTGTCAACTCTGCAAGTATGCACATCAGTCTTCACATGCTAAGTCTGTACAGCCTACGTCTCATGCAGCGTCAACGCTGTGAGCATTCTCAAGACATTAGCGTCAACGCTAAGTGTGTACATCGCTTTCACGTCACCAAGTCCACACATTTGTCCTCCTTCAAAGTCTGTACAGCCGCTGGTCTAGCTTCATGATGTCTGTACATCAGACTGTTACAGGAAGTCTATACATTGTCCGTCTTCCTTAGCGTCCTAATAGTTGATGTCTATACATTGGCCTCCATGCTCCTAAGTATATGCATTACTGTTCATGCAACAGTCTTCATAAGTCTGTACATTGGACTGTCTCTCTCAGCGTCTCATGGCATGAGGTCTGTACACTCGATTTGCCCTTGATCTGGTCAAGTGTATACACTCTCTCACTGTAGCTTTCAGCTATTCAAGTCTATACACTGGACTGTTAGGTCATGTCTACACTGGGTCTCAATGTACACACTTATTCATTGTGCTGCTTCACGCACAATGTCTGAACATCCTTCAATGAACTTTGAAGTCTATACACTGATTCACTGTTCATCGCCTTTGGGTATCAAAGTCTGTACATCGCCTTCAATCTTCAAGTCTATACACTGGCTTATTCTTCAAGTCTGTACAGCCGTTTGGATTGTATTTCAAGTCTAGACATTGCACTGTTGCATTCATCGTCTTCGTGTTGTGTTTGTGTCTTCGTGTTGTGTCTATGTCTTCGAGTTATTTTTGTGTTTGAGTCTTCACGTTATTTTTGTTATTCGTGTCTTCGTGTTGTTTTTCCTAGACCTCGTGTCGCTCTTGTTTTGTAACCACAATTCGTGTCGGTTTCAGTTGTTTCTGTGTTTGTGTCGTCGAGTTGTTTTTATGACTTCGTGTTGTATCCTTGTTGTGTCTTCGTGTCGTTTCCTTATTGTGTCTTCGTGTTTTCTCCGTGTCATCCTCGTCTCCGAGTCGTTCGTACGTTCGAACAACTTAGTACTCGAGTTGTTACAGTATATTTCATGTCATTCCCTTTGTAGTGTTAGTGTCACTTACTGGTGTTCCTCGAGTCGTTCCTTCTTCTGGTTTCACTGCTTCATCACGTGTCGTGATAGCCGTGTCTATTTTTCTGTCCTCGTGCTGTCTCTCCTAGACCCCGTGTCTGTCTTGTCTTGTGACCACACTTCGTGTCAGTTTTTGTGTTTCATCTTCGAGTTGGTTTCAGTCCATGTTGTTCTCGTGCCGTTCTCTTTGCTGTTTATTATGTCGTGTTGTTTTTTTGTATTCGAGTCTTCGTGTTATTCTTGTGTTCATAACCTCGTGTCGTTCTCTTTGTAATATTTGTTTTGTCACCTTTGAACCTCGTGTCATTCTTGTTTTACCTCGTGCTGTTTTAATCTGACCTCGTGTCATTCTCTCTTTATTTTGTACTGTAGTAATCTTGTGTATCTCGTGTCATTCTCAGTACAGTGCATCGTGTATTGCTATCGCATACCTCATGCAGCTTTAGTTATTGTGGCCCTGAGTCTTAATCGTGTTAATTCCTTACAGAAGAAGGTGGTCCGAGGAAATATTCCCCAGTGACTGGGTAGCACGTGATCCGAGGCTGGAATGAAGCTGGCTGAGAGACTGCCACGTGGTCCGAATACTTAGGGCTGGAAATGTGGAGGTCACACGTCGGGGGTGATGATGATGCTGCTGCTATATATATGAGCCTTCTTCCACAGAAGAATAGAGATCGAAGAAGAAAAGCCTGAAGAGTAGAAAGCCCTTCGATCCAGAAAAAGAGAAAAAGAAGGAAAAGAGAGGAAGAAGAGATAGAAGAGAGAAGCCGTGAAGAGAGTGCAGAGAGTGAGAGATTAGGAGAGTAGAAGAGAAAGAAAGAGAGATAGAGAGTGAGAGATTTGGAGAGCAGAAAAGAAAGAAAGAGAGAAAGAGAGTGAGCGAGAGATCTCGTGGAGAAGAAGGAAGAAGCTGCTTGAAGATCTATCTTCACTGGACCGTGGATCAGATCCAGGCAAGTCAGCTCCGTTGAGAGCCACATTATGCATTACGTTTTACAGCTTTCTGATTGCTGTGTTATTTTCCTTTATTATTTTCCTTTGTTTTCTGATCATCTTTGTTCTTCCGATTGCCCTGTTGGGGATCGGGTTCCTCCTGTTGGTTCAGGAGAAGGGAGATCTGATCTCCAGGTTGCAAGTGACAGGTTGTCACTTGTGGGTTGCCCTCTGGTTAGAGGAAGGGAGGCTAGCCCTCCGGTTCTGGACTTGTGGTTGCAAGTCCAGTGGTCCCTCTAGGTCTGGAGGAAGAGAGGTCTTCGACCTCTAGTTTCCAAGTGACTGGGAGTCACTTGGGTGTCCCTCCGGTTGGGAGGAAGAGGGGAGGCTGTTCCCCTGGTCAAGCTGTGTGGCAGCAACTGTTTGCAGACTGAGTCTGCTTGGTTCTAGCGTTTGCTAGTGAAGCCTCACTCCGGTTGGGAGTGAGGGGTGGATGTAGGTCTGGAGGACCGAACCACCTTAAAATCTTTGAGCAGTGGTTTGCTTGTAGTGTGTTCTTCCATATCTCCTACCACCCTTCATAGATTGCCCTGAGATTTCTTATTCTCATTTGTGGTGCTTCCGCTAGTTGGTTATTTGGGGGCCAGTTACATATTTGCTCTTTTGTTTAAAAGGTTTTTCAACTGGTTCATCAGATTGCTTGATTTGCTTCCGCTAGATGCTTGGATAGGCACGCTCCAAGTGTTTGTATTTGAGTTGAATCAAATTGGTTCTATTCTGTGTTTATCTCTAGCATCCTAATTTTTATTTGGCCATTATACATAGAAGGATACATTCACCCCCCTCTGTATCCGGGCCTAGCACCCTAACATATGTTTCGTCACCATCGGCGGAATCAACAAGCAAACTATTGGTCCGGACATTCCGTCCGCGTCAATAAGTAAACATGTTCTTGACTTTCTTCGTCATTCGGAGAAACTAGCAAGCCTACCTCACTCGGGTTCTTCGTTACTCGATGAGTACACTCTTGGTCTCCTGACAACTTCGTCGGTGAAGCCTACCAATGGGCTTTCTGACCATACCCTTTGATCCAAGTGGCCACTATGCTTTCACCCTCGAGCATTCCACCTGTGTTAGCTAAAATTTGGCCCTGGGAGTGGTTACGCTGCGGTGGAGCGAACCCCTCACCCCTTCACTGAAGGAGTGAGCGCTCTCCTGCCCTTGTAACTCACATATCCAGGCTGAGACAATTTTCTAAGAAGAAAGAAAGAAGGAAAATGAAGTCATGACTTAAACAGCAAATGAAAATCTTTCATTTTCATGAGTTGACAAACTACATGATTACTCGGGGCATCCCCCGGGATACATAAAGGTTCACCCAAAAAAAGAAGAAGAAGAAAACAGAAAAGGAGTTACTACAGCGGGCGTCGGAAGATGTCTTCAAGCTCCAAGAGCCCAGGGTGGGATAACGGGTTAGTTCCTGCAGGCAAGACTCGGCAGTTCCCAACTACACTAGCTTTTCTTCAAGTGAGGCAGCCCGCCCTTCAGCCAATGCTGCTTCCTCTACACTCTGCACTTCTTGCTGTTCGACTTCTTGTAGCTCAGCCTCAGCCCTGGGAAGTTCAGCACGAAGTTCAGCTATCCTGGCTGCTAAAGAAGCCCGACGCTGTGAAGAGATGTCGCCCATATTTTGCATTGACTATGCTGTCTCCCTAAGGGACGCGAAAGCGGCCCGACATTCTGTCCGCTCAAGCTTCAGGGCCGTCAGCTGGTCAGCTGCCTCTCGGCCAATGAATTCCCTTCTGTTCACATATTTTATTAGCAAGATCACCCGTGGAGTCCAATCATCCATGGGGCAGCCAAAAGCCAGTAGCGAACGGGAAAGGTGTTCTACTAGGCCCCTTAGCTGCACATAGGTTAAATCCAGGCTGGCTGTTACAGTCTATTGTAGAGTTGTCAAGAACTGCCACACCAGGTCGTTCGATGACTGCAGGCCAAGTGGTGGCATATCGGGAAGCTAAAAATCGACTCTACTGTCAACATCAGCCCAGATGTCATCGCTCGGTTCAGAAGATGACAACGGCAAAGCTTGTAAGGCGCCAGAACCGTAGTCGAGTCCTACAATTAACAAGGTGGAGGAAGTCTTGATAACGGAAACCTCCGCGCCAGCCTCTTGCGACGCAGTGGCATCAAGAATCTCAATAGTTGAGGATGCATGTTCTTCGCGCCCTACCTGACCGACCTCCACTAGGGCCGATTCTGTAACAAGGGCTAAAGCCCCAGGAGATCCAGCTTTCTCTTCAACGATTTCTCTCGCTTCTATTTTGGGAAGACTCTTCTCCCCCGAGAGCAGTTCTCTGTTGGCAATAGATGACTGGGATTCCGCAACTTCTACCGAGTCAGCAGCACCCATGAGTGCCCCTGAAGTCTCCAAGCCTACTATCGCAGCGTAATCCTTGGGATATCACAAAGCGATGGGCCGCAATACTGGTGGGAATGTCGACTGACCCGCACCTAGTGTCGAGAGAGGTATTTGCACAGTTATAGTTGGCAATACCACATCGACCTGCACCATGGATACAATGTGCATTAGACACCTGATGCAAAGATAATGGGAAGAGGTGTGAAGTGAAAGTGACAGAGGATCCCCTACCTCAACCGGCACTAGGCTCAAGCCTACAGCAGTAGAAAGCATGGCCTCCATAGGCCCGCCCCCTCACTTAAGAGTGGAACAGATGGCCCAAGGCCGTTCCATGCTAGCCGGGGTGGACTGAAGGTCGTATAATCACTTTCATAAGCCGAAGACGCCCCGTCATCTTTAGTTTTTGTCTCCACAGGCGGGAACTCCTCGTCACTGGAATTGCCGCCATAGTCAACTTGCTCTGAAGAAGATGAGCTCTCTGTTGGCTCCCGACGTTCCTCCACCAAGAGGGGCGCCTTTCCAGCTTCGAGATCCATAGGGGGAGCATCTCCCTCAACAAAGGCTTGCTCGGCCGATTCTGCGGCGGGAGCACTGGTCAAATGAATTTCGGGAATAGACTCACTCCCTAGAATAGCTTTCTCCCCAGCCAAAGCCTCCTCGGTAATCCTGGCAGCAGGAAGCGAGGGCAGTTGCATCTCAACTGAAATTCAAATGAGGAACAGTCAAGCAAACTGAAGACATAATGGATCATAAAATCCTATGAATGAACTGCAAACTACCTTCCATCTCATGGCTGGGTGTTGGAGAAGGCAGGTCCCCCTCCACGGGAGCCATGGGCACATCCCCTACTACCTCTCCGACTACGGCAGTGATCACAGCTTCTTGCTCAGCTGCGGCTACGGGAGTAGCGGCAACTACAAAGAAAAGATCAGCCAATGCGGCTAGAACAGAGGATAAAATACAAAGAATGAGGGATATACCCTTCAGTTCCAGGCCTCTGCACATGAGAAACCTCAAATTCCTCAAATGACAATGCCGATGGAGAAACAATTACTGGTTCCTACCCCGCAGCCTACCTTCGGCGAGCCCACATCATCCGCGTCACCACCACCTTGGCCTTATCGATAGCCTCCCTCACCTGGGACCTTCTTCGCTTCCGCAAATCACCAGAGGGCAGTGGCATCATGGTCGGGGCCGCTTCGTGAGTTTCAAAGTATGTCGGCTTCTGAGCTTTTAGCATCAACTCCCTAAAGTGTCGGGTCTCCTCCGAAGTGAGTCGGACTACACAAGTACAAGGGTGAGAATGACACATGCTGCAGCAAAGAAAAGAAATAGGCCGAAAGGCTGAAATGAAGAAATGAAAGATACCCGCTGGTCCCGTATAGAAGGGAGAGAGGGGCCAATAGAACAACGAGGGCACTTTGTCTCTTGAGGCCTCCTTGAGAACAAAACAGCATACATCCCCTATCTTCTCACTCTGCTCGGCCAGCGACGCCAAGTCCGCATGGCCACGAGAAGATAAGTGATAATACAAGTCCAGGTGGTCCAACCCCCACTCGTCAGCATACTTGAAGGAAATGAAAAGAGGATGGTCCAAAATAGCCTCGCTCGGGCCACCCACTGAAAGCTGATGGGAGCGGAGCAGTGCAAATAGCCAGGGAGTGTTGCTGTATAGTGCGTCCCTTCTGTCTTCCCCTCTAATAAAAGTCCGGTAAGGGTGCAAGCTGTCGCGCGTAAGCCACCAATCGGCCATGGACGGAATGGGCTCCTCTACTGGTAAAGGGATCTCCTGAAGAACCACCCGCTCACTGCTCACCTGGCATAGCCCGCGAAGTGTCTTTACAAAGTCATCCCTGCGGATCTCGGGCAACTTCAGCTCAACCCTGGGCGAGCGGTGTTTTACAGCCTTCCGGGCATCCAGATAAGCCATCACCTTTGTATTGGTCCACGACCATAACTTCTTCAAATAAGAAGGATCAATGTCCAAGACCGACTCCGGTTGGGCATCCAAGAATCTGTGCTCTGCAATAGCCCAGCAGTCTCGACGGGACCTCTTGTAAAATTTCATCTGCACGTTCCACCATTTGATATATTCTCAAGTGACGTGGGGGAAACAAGCAGGGGCCAAAACCTAGAATGAAACCTCCTCTCAATGGTGGAAGAAATCCCACCATATTCAAGCATCATCGTTTGTCACTTGGCCGGCTCTATGCCTGTTCGGCAATGCAAACTGCGAAGAAGAAGGAGGGATGTGCTGATCGTAGCCAAAATTCCGACTGAACAGGAATGGGTAATATGGCTCCAGCCACAGAATGCCGCTCTTCCGAAAGACAAGGATGCTTGGTCTAATAGCCAACACCCAATCGACCAATTCTGGCTCCAGGATTGGCCGTGTACACTTGGCGCCAGAGATTGGATGGATGAACTCCTCCGCCTCGAAGAGACTACACTTCCGCGTCGTGTTCACCAGCGGACTAGAATGCGCAGCCAGGCTCGAAAAGTGCAGGACCCCAGGTGCATCCATGGGGATCTTAGTCAACTTCTCTCGAATGGAAAAGAGTTGTTCCGCTATCGATGGCGGTTCAGCGCTAGCAAACTTAACCATCCTCGGAGCAAGGTGTGCAAATTGTAGCCCTTGAGGGGTAGCTTCTGGAAACAGGGTGCAAACCCACACATTAAAAAAGTGTATCAGACCAACCGTCTGCAAATTCCTGGGGAGACGATTCCGGTGCAAGTCCCCCAACATTTTGTAAATAAGGCACAAAGCCACTGGGCAGAGTGACAAGTTTGTGCCCCAAGCCATCAGACAAGCAGGGTAGATGGCTTCTGCCCTGATCACGCTCTCATCACCTTGCGGGAGAGCAAATGAACAAATCCAATAAGTCAAATATGCAGCACAGTGTGTGACTGCATCAACACCATCGGGGTTTGGGCCTCCTTGCTGCCCTTCTCTCAAGATAGGCGGGAAAGCGGCTTGTCGCTGAACTCTCTTCTTCCGCTTCAAGGCAGTTGGGGCTACTGTGGGAAAGTCTTCATATTTGTGCTCCCCGCTGAAGAAATATTGAAGCCAAGCGCCCATTCGCACGTGACTTTTTTCCCCAGGCTTGCGTGCCTCCCTGGCGTCATATGATGAGCGGCAAAGCATGCGGTACGCCTTCATCAGATACCGATAGGCGAAGCCCGCTAGGTATCGGCCCTCACCGTCAGTCTGATCCTTCAGCCAGTCGGGCCAGCATACTTCTTCGTATGGCTCACTGTCAATCGGCAAGCCGCTGAGCTGCGAAAGATTCCAAAGGTCCAAAGAGGTCTCACCCTCCGAAGTGTAGAACGTGTTATACTCCGGGAAGAATACCTCGATCATACCATAGCATAAACCCCTGGAGATAGGGTAGCGATACCTTGAGGCGTACACGCTATGGTATACGCCGGCCTTGGCCAAAATGGGAGCATAATGTTGAAGGACATAGTCCATGAACTCCACTGCTCTGGGTCTGAATGCATGGGCATCAGTGACCTTCAGCTCAGCGAACCATCCCACAAAAATTTGATGCTTGAAACGGACCGCCAGTAGTCCAACAAGAAGTATTCTTCTCTATATCCCCATTTCTGTGGGGCAATAAATAAGCCAAATATGGGCTTCTCTCGGTCGACACGACCCGCAGACTCATTCCAGTGAGCCGGTACAAACTCCGGTGCCCTGGTCAGCAGCCCGTCCACTGGGACCAAGTCCTGCAATCCAAGCACGGCACTCCATTTTCAGGGCTCGCCAGGCAGATAAATAGACCCTCCCCACACCACAAAGTCAGTGAGGTTGTCTCTTTCAACAAGCAATGCCTGCTTAGCTTTCCTGACAAGGAACAAGTCCCTCTTTCCGTGAAGATTGAACCGCCTAAGGAAAGACATTAAGTGCTTATCGTTGGGATGATCCCTCTTGACAACATCACGTGGTTATAATTAAAGGAATTACCCCCGATGATGAGAAGGCGGCTGGTGTCCACTGTGTCGGTCTCGGAGACCGAGGATTCCGCGACCACAGCAAGCTGCTCATGACCCCAGTCTAGGGAGTTCACATTCTCCCATGTCACCACGGCACGGGAAGCAGAAGAAGAAAAACCAGATGCCATCTTATCTGTAAAAAGCATGACAAGGAGAATAAACAAAGTCAGAAACAGTTGATGAGAAACAAGATTTCTGACAAAATTTTGGCAGAGTTTACCCAGCCCGGGAGATTGCCAGAAAGAAGCGGAACACGTCCATCAAGAGACGGTTCCTCAAACAGGCCGTGGGTATCGCACTGAGGCCAAGATGAAACACCCAGGGGAATAGCTCCGAGGGCAAGCCCTACTAGGAGCCTCCCGGGGTCCAGAAAGAGGGATTTAGATCCCAAGAACAAAAGAGCAAAGACTCTCCCTCACCCGTCAAAGGACGTAGCACTCTAGCCCTCTCGGCGCGGTGGGGAGAAGGAAGAGAGGAGAGAGAAGAAGATTTTGCAAATGAGGTTGGCTTGAATAAAAACAAAAAGGAAGGCATATATAGGGGAGTTTTCCCTTGGGTTAATCTGGCGCGTGAAAGAGCGCGCCATTTTAACCCTCCCCGCATCCAAATTGCGCGCTGGATAAGGGCGCGCCGTATTAACATCCTATGACCGCGCCGTTTTAGCCACCGTGCCGGTTTAAGGGCCCATTCCAAACTTTTGTCGTCCAGACAGAAACCTACCCAGATGGAGCTCATCCGCTGATCCTGCTTCGCTCGTGCCTTGCTCGCAACATCCACGGCTGGGGGGCATTTGTTGGCACTCAAAATATATTCAATGGTGATCAAGCCTCAAAGACAAATGATGCAACCCACTAAAGCAGAGAAGCTGAAGAAGATCAATCCACTGAAGCCTTCTCAAGCTGCCAGAGCCTCAGGTCACCCAGTATGAGCACCGGGGACTTCACCTCAAGAGAATCGAGATGAATTTATAACCAACCGACAACGCCGTCAATCCTGCCCAATGAACCGGTATCCACTTGGTTGTACCGCGTAGACAATATCCGTCGTTCGATCAAGGACGAGAATGCATCTGTCATCCGACCAAGGACAATGATGTACCCAAAGTCTGACCGAGGATGAGAATGTATCCGTTGTCTGACCAAGGACAAGGTTATACCCGTCGTCTGACCAAGGATGAGAATGTACCCATCATCCGATCAAGGACGAGAATGCATCTATCGTCTGACCAAGGACAAGGATGTACTCATCGTCAGACCAAGGATGAGAATGTACCCGTCATCCGATCAAGGATGAGAATGCATCCGTCGTCCGACCACGGACGAGAATGTACCTGTCGTCCGATCAAGGATGAGAATGCATCCGTAGTCCGACCAAGGACAAGGATGCACCCGTCGTCCGACCAAGGATGAGAATGTATCTGTCGTCCGACCAAGGACGACAATGCATCCACTGTTTGACAAAGGACAAGGGTGTACCTGTCGTCCGACCAAGGATGAGAATGTATCTGTCGTCTGACCAAGGACGAGAATGTATCCATCGTCCGGCCAAGGACGAGACTGCATCCGTTGTCCAACCAAGGATAGGGGTATATCTGGTGGCCCGCCACCTGAATGAAAGATCCTCCCGAGGTGAAAGAGCACCCTTGGTCCGTCAGAACAAGGGACCAAAGTCTTTGTCGATAGAAGACCCCGATTACCCAGCATGGGTATGGCTTCTCAGCATATTGGGTCTGTTATTCACCAAATGATCGCCCAGCCAGGGTGTAAGCATCCTAGGTGGCATTCCACCCCTCAAAAGAGCTTCGGGCACAAGTCAGGCCGAGCCAACGGCACGAACCACAGTTTCAAAGGCCGTGTCAGTAGAAAACCCGCGTGTTCAAGCTAGAGATACACGAGGTTCCGAAGAAGGTTGTACGTCGACCCGAGAGCTTCGTCAAGACTTCTCACCAAGGTTTTGCAAGATCGCGGCAAGATGAATGGTGATAGTGACCCCCAGAGCCAGTCTGGTACCCTCCGTCTGACTCACGTCAAATGAACGGAGCTTATCCGGTGCGCCCTTTCACTAGCACGCCCTCTTCCTGACGCCCTCCTACCTGGTGCGCCAAAAGCTAAAGGGGTTCTCCCCGGCATGCGTTCTGCGCGCCGTAATAGCACCATCTATATATACACACTGGGTTTGACCAAGTAAGGGAAAAGGAAAATAAAAAGGAAGAATAGAGGAGAAAAATAGGAGAGGCAGATTCAAAACGGGAAGAGAGATAGAGGGGAGTCTTGGGGGAGAAGTAGGGTTTCTACTGAGAGGGTTCTCATCGCCGTCTTCCCATGTCTTGCCTAAATAGCTTCGAAGCCAGGGAAGAGACGCCGAAATCCGATACACTATTTTGGAGAAGAAGTTTAGGTGGGTTTCGTGGTTTCTCTTCCGATGATTCTCTCTGATTTCTCCCGTCTGATATAATGTAAGTGAGGGGGGAGGGGTGATGACATGAGCCCATCTCCCCCCCTCACCATCTCTTCATTTCTTTCTCCTCTGTAACCCTCTCTCTGCAACTAATGAAACGGCCGCCATGCAACGATGCCAGGCTGTGCCGAATGATTATGATAATCTATGTAGTTACTTTCCCATTGATGGAATGAATAATCTGCACTGTTGTGTATGCTTCTTCTACTCTTCCCTCGATTTACATGTTTAGTCACCTCATGTATGAACGTTGTGTTTCATCTCGTGATGCCGACCATGCCTTGGAGTCATATGGGCTACATTGATGTCACCCCCTCCCTGGGGCTCCTCCCTTCTAACGCTATGGCCATGCCTTGCTGTATATGTGTTGTGGGTTTTATGGTTAGAGACACACTTGTGTGTGCATCTCTGTCCATTCCGATTCGAGATCGATCCCCTCAATACCCCTCGACATTTCTCCATAGTCCATGGGGAATGGGGTCATCTCTAAAGCATGTGTGTTCATCCTATGCTAGTTATATGCTGGTTGCTCGAATGAATGTTTTCATAGCTTGATCATCTCAGTACCCGGGCTAACCTATTAACCCTTTGTGAATGTTGGTCTGCTAACACCCTTAATCTGCATACTAACTATCTACCTCCGTGAGTGCTAACCCCTTAGCCCCGTGAGCATTAACATGCTAACCCTGTGAGCGCCGATTCGCCAACTCATTGACCATTGTGATATGATATTGTATCCTTCCTATTCCGCATGTGATTTAGAATAGCCGAGCTTTGTTATTTCTGATAACTTTAGCTTTAATACTCCGGGGAGGGGGACATACCCCATTGATACCTCAAAACCGCCATTTGGTCAAAGGGTTCCATCTTTGAGTGATGAGTATCCCTATGGGCCATAAGGTGAACATTGACATGGTTTAGCCCGATATTAAATCCACTGTCCTTAGGGACATTGTGGTGACTGTCGGATGTGTGCACCTCCTAGGCTAGCCCTCGGGGTTTCCTTCCCTATTAGTCGTCCCATTTTTGGATTATGAGTTGACTATGGGTCGTGTGCCCCTCGCAGGCTAGCCCTCGGGGTCATCACCTCCCTCATTGGTCACCTTATCCGATCGTGTTCAACCCACAGAACGATGGTGCCCCTGGTAGGCTAGTCCTCGGGGTTTCCTATCCGTTTGGGTCTGCCGGCCGCCGTTGTTCCACCCGGCATTTAAGAGTTTACCCCATCCGTGGGCATGCCTCCGCTTCCCCCCCCCCCCCCCCCCGCAATCCTCTGGACCGGGGGAGGTGCTGCCAAAATTTCTTCAGAACTTATTGACTATTTACCCTCACAATTTAGGCTTAATAAGATATGATTTCAAACCATTAAACTTTCGTGCTCGAGTATGAACCTCGCACGAGTCTCAACCCTGCTTCAAGGGCATCCTAGACCTCAATTCATCCATCAAACAATTCAACATTTGCTCATGGTCAAATAAACTAAAAAACATCTAAAAGTCATCAAAAAATCAACTAATCCGGCACGGTCTTAATCCAGCGCGCCCTAATACGGCGCGGTACACCCCCGCGCCGGAATAACTTCACACTCAAGTTTTCTGATTTTTACTTGGCCGACACCCAGTGCGCCCTAATCCAGCGCGGCCTGGGCGGGGCGCGCCGGTTAAGGCCTTCTCCCCCCACTGCGCCATTTTACCCCTATTCCTACGCGACATTGCGCTGTATAACCCTTATACCTACGCTACCCCACGCCGATTTTGAATAAAAGTGCGCCTGCCGCACCGTTTTAATCCCTCTCTCATTCTCGAACCAACCCTCGCCTTCCACAGCTAGTGTTGGTCAATGTAATCAATCATAAATCAAATAAAAAGAAGCCTGTTCAATTTCAAATCATCTGTCATCATGCGCTTGATAGTTCATGCATTAGATATAGATATGCATTCTTGTGTGCTCTATTAGTGCATGGTTGCCTGAATAAGACCTCAGTATATCAAATGGCATCGATGGAAGGCCAGGTCACTCCCGACCAGAAGTCCTGACCATGCGAGATGGTGGTCTTAGGACCTACGTCCTCCGCCCCGTACCGAAGGCTCGAACTTAATGAACCATGCCTGCTCTGCATGATTAAGGAAACGATTAATGAATCATTCCATGCGGCCTTAAAGGCTTCATCATCACATGCATTTTCTTGCATTCTATTTCAGCCTCGAACGGCTCATTATCTCGACAACTAAACAGAGGTTTTCCTTCTTATTCAAGGATGTAATTAACGACATAGCCTTTATGGTATGGCGGACTTTCGGTCCTGACACGAACTTCACTCTCGCCCGACTCGGGTCAGATTGAGCGCACAATAAACTCATCACCTAGTGACTGGCACGCCTTACGCGAATAACAAAACGAACGATCTAGTTCGGATATAACAAAAAAAAGATGAATTCACATCTCACCACCAATAGGGGTTTGGATTTCCCCTCTCTTCTTCTTTCTATCCCCCTTTTTTTAGCGGCCTTCATGATTCCCAGAAGCTGCAGGTGCCTCGGAGTAGCATCTTTGACACCGCAAAGAAAATTTCGCCCGGTCCGGCTTTCCTCCCCATAGGGCTGGAGGGGATAGCACCCTGCAATTCATCAAAGTAGGCAAACATCGTTTATTCGGAGGCCATGAGGCCCTGAATCTCGGCGAAGAGATGAAGGGTCATTTTGGTCCCACCGGGCATGCCAGACTTGTGGACGCACTTTTTATTGCATCTTTGTTTACTTGTTTATTGAGTTCATTTATTGGTTTATTAAGTGCGTGGGCATGCCAGTCACAAAGTGACGATTTGTTCGGGCTCAAGGAAGCCCATGGTGTGCTCGATCTGACTCAGTCAGACAATTGTGTAGTTCGGGTCGAGACCAAAACCTGCCGCGCCGTAAAGGTCACGGCGTTATTGACATCCCCTTGGAGAGGGGAACACCCTTGATTAATCGCCGAGAATAAGGGCCTCATGGCCAGAAAATTATATCGAGAGAAACAAGACGATAAGCAATCTTGGATCAGCTGGAAAGCCCTATGCCTAGGGAACAAGTATTCGAAACATGTCGGTCACTTAGGGGACTGTTTAATATTCGGACGAGTGTCCGGATTCAGAATACCGTAATCGTCATGGGAAAATCGGAGCATATGTATGCCGGGGTACGGCACATTTTTACTATTCGGAGGGATGGGAAACATTCAGTCGAATCCCAGTTAGAGCGGTCAAAAATCAGTGAGTTTATTGGGCCGGTGGAAGATCAAGCTGCGACCATACTAGGGGAGGCTCCCGTGGTTGAAGCAAGGCTTGCATGGGCATCATCGATATTTTCGGCGCCAAAGGGCCGCAGGAAAGTGTCTCGGGATTAGATCTCAAAACAAAGATGTGTATAGAGATAGCTGGCTATAGGCCAAGGATGTGGGTCAGGCAATGACCATGGTTGGGACAAACCCGAGGTCTAAGCGTGACTCACGAAGGTCTTGTCGATATTCCCATGCGCAGGGTTCGGGGAGGACAAGAGATGTCTCGTTCCATTCAAATTTTGTCGGTCATTCATGGACCACTTTATGTTCGGACAAAGGTATGTATTGACACTATGACATAAATGGAAATAAACCTGTACAAATGTATGCCGAGTTTACATCAATTTCAATGAAAGAGCGGAACCAAATCCCAATGGGAACGAGTCCGGTTTGACGAACTATCGGCCCAGAGCAATATCGGATTATGGCCCTATCGGGATGGTTCCCGAGGTCCGAACCTGGCTTGGAGAGGGCGGGATTGATATTCTCTTTACACCGGGTCTCGAGGAGAAACGAGGCTACGGAGCAGATTTCCTCACTTTATTACTGTTTGAAAATCTTATTACTATTTTGTTATTTATATATATATATATTTTGAGGTGAGTTTGTTATCATTATTACTTATTTGCTACATTTGGGGCCTGTGCGGAAAGACGAGCCAACAAGGGGCTAGGGAAAGGTCTGTGCAGGCTGGGCAAAAAAAAATCTAAGCATTGTGAACCGTGTCACACCGACATCAAATATTAAAAGAAATTAAATAAAGGAGCAAGAAGTTGCTAATGGAGTGTGATCGCCAGAGGGATTACCTCAAAATAAAAGGAGTATGATCGCAAATACCTGGTAGGAAAAATGACGCGGGATGGATTGTGGTTTTCCTCCTCCTCCTTCTACCGGCCGGCCGACGAAGGGGGTTTCTCTTTGATTACCCTTAAACGAAACAACAACAACCAGAAAAAGGAAAAGGATTAGCCAAAAGTGTAGTATCAATCCACAAGCAGTATGAGATAATGATGAAATATGAACATCAAGAACACACCTTTTAGTCTTTAGAATAAACCCCTAAGAGAATTAGGGAGAGGAGATATGATGCAAAGACTAAGACAAACGTATAAAAAGAAACACTATATGATGAGTGAAAGTGGCGAGATGAATATCAATCAAGCAAGCTAACAAATCCCTACTGTTCCTGACAACAGTAAAGGGAGAGAACCAAATAGGGTGGCTTCGGGCTGTTGCAATAGGAAGAAGAAAGAAGCAACGAACAGCAGCGAACTATCTTCTTTCGTGTGTATGTTCGTCTGTGTATGAAAATCCGTCTATATCTTTCTCTCTCGTGCGGGCAGAACAGAGGCTCTATTTATAGGGCATAAACCATAGATTTAGTAGGATTAGAACTGGCAACATTCATCTACGGCAAGGCCTCTACTTCACTAATCCAACAAAGTGATTAAATCAGAGCAGGGAACTCTCTAGGAAAGGTTCGTTCGAGTAGAACACGAAAGGGTAAAAGACGACTCTCAGAAGGGCGTCAATTGAAATTGACGACCTGCCTTAAGGCGTTAATTAAAATGATGACCGAGACAAAGGCGTCAATTCATGGATTTAATTTTAGCAACAAAATCCTTTCCTTATTTAAAATGATGAAATGACGCCTGTACCAACAGGCGTTAGTTGATAAACGACTCTCTGGGGGACGTCAATTCTTGCTTTTCCAATTCGGTTAGGATACGTAAAATTCCAAAAATTGACGCCTTTGACGACGATCGTCCTTTCATTAAGAGACGCCCACGGCTAAGCCGTTATTTAAAAGACGCCCCAAGTCAAGACGTTAATTCTAAAAAAATGCTAAGAAAATCACAGAAAACACATAAAAATAGAAAAACTTCATATTACGGCAACATTGAAGTTCACTTTGGGGCATCACATGGTGACATAAGATTTACTCAACATAGCATCAATTTTGGCGTGTCTACAGCTGCCCTGCCTTGGCGTCTGCTTTGGAAGGGAGTGAGACGGAATGAAGTGAAAGTGCAACAAGCCGAATGAAATGGAATGAACTGATAAGTAGATGCCAAGGTGTGATGTGACATGCTTCTGACACTAAGCGTTGGAATATTTTCCAAGATTCTGAATGAAACAACTTCGGATGATCACAAGAAAGCATTGATCACCTGGACCGAAAGTATTAAACTAAAGGAACTAAAAATGTGCGTGAGGGCACAAAAGGGAGACACCATTGGAGAGCGGTTACCAGCCAATGTGGACGTGCTACAACCAAGGTGGATTTGCAGAAAAATAAAATGAATTGAGATAAAGTGTAGCAACCCTGATAAAAATAAGATTTTTTAATAAATCAAATTAAAATAAAAGATAAGTAAATAGATGACAAAGAGCCTAAATGGGTAAATCATTAATCAAGAAGAAATAACGCCTTTGGTCAAGGCGCGACTTCGAAAAGAAACGCCCTTACATAAGGCGTTAATTATAAAAAGGACGCCAACACCAAAGGGCGTCAATTCCCAAACGGCCGAAAATAAATAAAGGGCAAGTATAAGTGACGCCCTCTACATGGGCGCGTTTTACATAAGAAATGACGCTTGACAAGGCGTCAATTTAAATTAACGCCCTCGCTTAGGACGTTAATTCAGTTCGAGTTTCGTTCGACCCAGGAGTTTATCTAGGGCAAGTTCTGGATAACTACGGCGAAGGTGGAATATGGTAAGGACTCTATCATGGAAGTATTACTTCCAATACAACTCTAACCCTAATAGGATCCCCAAAATCCTATAAATATCCTGCTACTCGACCCAGACCGCTGTTTGGCAGTCTGTGTTGCTAAGAAGAACCGATAATGTTCTTCCTCTTTTTCTTTTACCTTAGGTTATATGATTAATGATCTTCATTATTTCTTCTGTAGGAAGTCTGCAGTAACTCCCTGTCGAAGTGAAGAACGTGAGGTTCTTCATCCTCTTCTTCTTCCTCTTCTGGTGATCAGAAGACTCTGTTACAAACAGAGTATCGTTTGTCCTCACGAAACCTTCATCCGTTCATCAGTTAAATCTTCATAAGGTAGGTTTTCTCAAGAACGTAGCCCAAACTAACTCATGTTGCTAGTAATACCTTCTGTCATACATGCATATAGTTTTATTATGGTTTCAGATGTTTTCTATGTAATTTTAAAAAGAAACGCCCTTGACAAGGGCGCTAATTTAAAGAAGCGACCCACACTAGGGCGCTACTTATTGTTTTGACGCCCTTCCCAGAAGTCGTCAATTACATGTAATTAATAAATACCCACGTTTAAAATTTAATATCTATGTAACCATGAATCTAATATATTGCATGAGTATACCTGTGAAATCCTGTTAATTATCTTGTCATGACCATGAAATTGTTTTCCTGAAATTTTATTATCTGAAAATTGATAAATTGTTGAATTAACGACCTGCACAAGGTCGTCTCTTATTGAACTGACGCCCCAGACCAGGGCGCTAATTGAAAGTAACGCCCCTGTCCAGGGCGCGTTTTTGTTAAATTCCAGAATATTGATTTTCTGTAGAATGGAAATATTGAAGGGACGACTAATGTATAAGTCGTCAAATTGTGAATAAACGCCCCTGAGTAAGGCGTTAATTGGAGAATTAATGACTTAGCTTAAGTTGCTATTTTCTGTATTACTGTTTTACACTGATTACTGTCAACCGAAGGGTTATATATATATATATATATATATCTATATCGGCACTATATTTCCACTCCGTGAATATAGTCCCATGTTTCATGATGTTTTTATCGCACTACCCTCAATTCTCATTGACATACAAGCTCTCCATTGGACATTAAGTTCCTTTGGACTAGCGAGTTAGTCATAGAGACCTCCGTAAGTCTCCTCGCAGCCTTGGATTCCCTCAAGGCCGACTGAGCTGGTTGTTCCATAAAAACCCATTACACTATTTTGCCATGTCACTCTATAGAAACATGGTATACCGGCCCTCATGTTATGCAAAGTGTGTATCATGAGAATTCTCTTAATGGGATGAGGTTATCATGCCATTTGATGCTGTTCTTGTAAACCCCAATTCTATATCAACATTGCCATGATGTTCTTGTAAACCCCAACTCTATATCAACATTGTTATGATGTTCTTGTAAACCCCAATTCTATGTTAAACTTGATGTTCTTGTGGACCTCAATTCTATATAAAGAATGTCCATACTTGTTTGTCATGGTACCCAAGTTAGGGAACCAATTCCACCTAGTTTTATCGACAATCGTGATTGTACCGTTATTATCGCCTATCTATGTCAAGTATCATATTTTGGACTTTATTCTATCCAAGTTTATCCTACATGTCTACAAGCTTTATTCTTGAAATTCCATAATGGCTATACACAAAAGTGGATGTTAAAATACATGATTAATGCCTGCGCATATAGAACCCGATCTGGTCCTGGGAGGAGCACCCGAAAGTACTTGTGCCCATGGGAGTTGATTGATCACGGTATTGGCATTATACCGAAGTGCATGACTAGCTTGATTGAACATTCCATAAATCTTGTACTTGTACTTGACTTGATATTACATGACTTGCGTGACCCGGAAAAGGGTAATTGCATACTTGCGTGCTTGAACGTGATAGCCAAATTCCAACATGACATGATGAATACACTTGCTTGAATATCTTGATATCTTTTGATATAAGTTCTTGAAAGTTCATGACTAGTTCTCATCGCTATCTTATTGTTATACACTCTCTCTATCTTGTCGTTTTATGCGAGCATGCATAGCTATAGTGCATTCATGAAAGATGTAATCACTTAAATCCCTTGCTAGTTCTTGAGATATAATTTCCTACTGAGCGTTCGCTCACTTAGTGTTTCCCTACTTTTCAGGTAAGTCCGACGATGAGGGAACTCGAACGGATGGGGAAAATCAAGAGTGAAAGAGATAGAGCTTCTTCCGTGTTATCTAGTCTTTTTTTATATATTTCCTTGAGTAAACCTTGTATTTTTCCCTTTATTTTAGTTAGTACTTCAAGGGTTTGTAATAGACACATTCTTATGAAGGAACAAAGGATTGGGTTATCTTTATTTTTGCGCATCTCTGATTTTGGTGTCGAATACACTAATACTCTGATTGACATGATTGATATAAACTCGTCACGCGTCTCCGGGTATCTTCCGCTCTCGGGGCGTGACAGTTTTTGTGGTATCAGAGCCTAGGGTATTCAATTCCTAGGAAAACCCAAGTCCAAGGATAGGTTTAACCTTTAACCGGTGAGATTGGGTAGAACCAAGGGTTAAAGTTAACATAGAAATGCTAGCTTCTAAATGAGATCATGTATTGATCTAGTTATTGTTATTGTAGGACGATGGCTGCCGAACGTGCTCAGTGGCGCAACATGCAGCGTACACTTCAAGGCATGACTCAGGTGCTGCAACAAGTAGCACAGGGAGGTGCACAATAAGCCGGAAGTCTCCACCAAGTCTTTAAAAACATGAACCCGCCTAAATTCACGGGTTCTACTGATCCGGACGACGCAGAGCACTGGGTCAGGGAGACGGAACGTATATTCCGTGTTATGCAGTGCACGGATCAAGATAAAGTCTTATTAGCTACCTTTCAGTTGGAAAGGGATGCCCGATGCTGGTGGGAATCAATAGAAGCTACTTTAAATCAAGACCAAGTTACTTGGGAAGAATTCGTTGAACATTTCAACGCTAAATATTTTTCGGACCGAGTATAGGAAAAGAAAGCTGCAGAATTTGCTGCACTAAAGCAACGATCCTTGACAGTGGCCGAGTACGAGGCCCAATTTTCTAGATTATCTCGGTATGCTAAGCACTTAGTTAGCACCGAGAAGATGAAAGCTAGGAGGTTCCTAAATGGGCTCAGGCCCCAATATATCACACAGCTGGCGCCAATGGATATCCAGGTCTACTCGAAAATTGTGCGCCGAGCTCAGCTATTAGAAGACGCCACGGAACTATCTGATAGAATCCGTGGGAAGGACAAGAAAGAACAAGTTACAAGTTCGGGTTCCTTTAAACCCAACTTCAAGAAGAGGCCTAGCAATGGAGGTACTTCCTCACAAGGTCAGAAGTTTAAGAAGACCAAGCCCTTCTCCATCACCACTACCCCACCAAATATAGTGTGCAAGCACTGTGACAAGGCGGGCCATAGAGCAGAAGAATGCTGGAGGAAACTAGGAGCATGTCTCCGCTGTGGGAGTCGTGATCATCGAATTCCCCATTGCCCATTACTTAATGATCAAGCCGGGGACGGGAAGCACCCAGTAACCAAGAATGCTCGTCTTCACGCAATTAAGGAGACGAACAAGAAGAAGAAGGCAGACTAGTAGAAGGTACATTGAAAGTTTGTTCCAAGTCTGCATATGTCTTAATTGATACTGGTGCTTCACATTCAATTGTTTCCAAGAAGTTCGCTGATCTGTTACCCTTAGAACCGGAATGGATAAAATTAGTCTTGTATACTCCTCTAGGAAACAAGACTGATATTACACACCATTACCAGAATTGTGAAGTATTGGTTCATGGTGAGAATCTCCCTATTGATCTTATATGTTTAAATCTAAAGGAGTATGATGTCATACTAGGAGCGGATTGGTTATCTAAATATCAGGCAACGGTCGATTGCCGCAATAGCAAGGTTACTTTCGAGGAATTTCCCGAACTGATCTTTACTAGCCCCAAGAGGCGAAGCAAAACCCCTCTTATTTCAGCTCTCCGAGCTAGCAAGCTCATCAGGAAAGGATGTGTGTCTTTCCTTGCATTCGTCACGATTAAGGAGGCTAAGGAAACTAAGATAGAAGACATTCCGGTGGTACAAAAATTTCCGGACGTATTTCTGGAAGATTTACTTGGATTACCCCCGCAAAGAGAAGTGGCCTTCACCATCGATTTAGTTCCTGGTGCGGGTCCAGTTTCTAAGGCACCGTATAGAATGTCGCCTGTTGAACTCAAGGAGTTAAAGGAGTAATTGATGGAACTCATTAAGAAAGGATTCATAAGACCAAGTACTTTCCCATGGGGAGCGCCTGTATTATTTGTAAAGAAGAAAGATGGATCCATGAGGTTATGCATCGACTATCGACAGTTGAATCATCTCACTATCAAGAACAAGTATCCACTGCCGAGAATCGATGAGTTGTTTGATCAAATTTCAGGATCCAAGTATTTTTCCAAAATTGATCTTAGGTCGGGATATCATCAGTTAAGAATCAAGGATGAGGACATTCATAAGACTGCATTCAGAAGCAGGTACGGCCATTATGAATTTATTGTTATGCCTTTCGGACTAACGAATGCCCCTGCTGCCTTTATGCAGTTAATGAATAGTATATTCAGGTCTTATTTGGATCAATTTGTGGTGGTCTTTATTGATGATATATTGATTTATTCCGAGACCAAGGAAGATCATGAGGAGCATTTAAGGATTGCATTACAAATATTGAGGGCAAACCAATTATATGCAAAACTCAGCAAGTGTGAATTCTGGCTTGAGGAAGTGACTTTTCTCGGACATGTTATATCAAAGGATGGCTTATCAGTAGATCCATCAAAAGTTGAAGCTGTGAGAAATTGGGAAAGACCAACTAATGCTAGCGAGATCCGAAGTTTCTTAGGTCTTGCTGGCTATTACAGGCGATTCATCAAAGATTTCTCTAAGATCGCCGTACCACTTACGAGGTTAACTCGCAAAGAGATCCATTACGAATGGAGTGAGGAATGTGAAAGAAGCTTCCAAACTCTCAAGGATCATCTTACTACAGCTCCTGTCTTAGCTTTACCAATGGAAGGAGAGAAATTCGAGGTATACACTGATGCTTCTGGCATTGGCCTCGGATGTGTTCTAATGCAACAAGGAAAGGTTATAGCTTACTCTTCTCGTCAATTAAAGAAGCATGAAGAGAACTACCCCGTCCATGACTTAGAATTAGCCGCGGTAGTATTTGCACTAAAGATCTGGAGACATTATCTATATGGAGTGCAGTTTACTGTATACTCCGATCACAAGAGTCTCAAGTATCTTTTCTCTCAAAAGGAACTAAATATGAGGCAACGGTGTTGGCTAGAATATCTCAAGGACTTCGACTTCAATATACAATATCATCCCAGAAACGGTAACCATGTAGCTGATGCCCTTAGTCGAAGGCCGAGAATACTATTAGCCAATTGTATGATTCAAGAATGGAAGTTGCTGGAGCAATTTTCTAAGCTCAATATAAGCATGGACACGAACTTCAAATGTGTCACATTGACTCATGTAAGCATTCATCCAGACCTATTAACTGAAACACAAGCACTCTAGGATGATGACCCAATATTAGTGGAAATCAAGGACAGATTGGAAGGACAATCTGATTTCCAAATAACTTGTGAAGGAAGATTAATGTTCAGGAATAGAACTTGCATACCAGATTGTCTCGAGTTAAAAAAAGAAGATCTTAGATGAATCTCATAGATCAAGGTACATGATTCATCCTGGATCTACCAAAATGTACCAAGATGTGAAAAGAAATTTTTGGTGGCCCAACATGAAAAGGGAAATAGCAGACTATGTATCACGTTGTCTCACTTGCCAACAGGTCAAGGCGGAACACCAAAAGCCTGCTGGAAAACTACATCCTCTAGATATCCCTAAATGGAAGTGGGAGGATATTCGTATGGATTTCATCATGGGATTATCTAAATCAAAGGGAGGACATGATGGAATATGGGTTATTATTGACCGATTGACTAAATCGGCGCATTTCTTGCCAATCAAGAGCCAATGGTCAGTCGATGTGTTGGCTGCATTATATATCAAGGACATAGTCAGATTACACGGTATTCCTATTTCAATCGTGTCTGACAGAGATCCCCGTTTTACTTCTCATTTTTGGAAGAGACTACAACATTCGTTGGGAACAAGTCTTAACTTTAGTACAGCTTTTCATCCTCAAACGGATGGTCAGACCGAGAGAACTAATCAGGTGGTTGAAGATATGCTCAGAGCTTGCATCATAGATTTCAATGGAAGCTGGCATGATCACTTGTCGTTGGTGGAATTTGCATACAATAATAGCTACCAGGCAAGTATACAAATGGCACCTTTCGAAGCCTTATACGGAAGGAGTTGACGATCACCCTTATGCTGGGACGAAGTTGGAGAAAAATAACTATTAGGTCCAGACATGGTAAGGGATACCACTGAGAAGATACAATTGATTAGAGAAAGACTGCGAGTTGCTCAGTCTAGGCAAAAGGCGTATGCCGACACGAGAAGGAGAGATCTTGAATTCCAAGTTGGAGATCATGTATTTCTCAAGATATCGCCTGGATGTGGCATACGGAGATTTGGTGTTAAGGGCAAGCTTACACCAAGATTCATCGGACCCTTCGAGATACTGGAACGAGTTGGCGAGGTTACTTATCGCATCGCATTGCCTCCTCAACTGTCCGATGTACATAATGTATTCCACATATCTATGTTGAAGAAGTATATGCACGATCCATCACATATTATTGATCATGGAGACTTAGTGATCCAGAAGGATCTCACATATGAGCAGAAGCCTATGAAGATACTAGATCGTGAAGTACGTACCCTAAGAAATAAGGCTATTCCCATGCTTAAGGTACAATGGAATAAGAACTCCGAACATGAAGCTACATGGGAGACCGAGGAATCCCTGAGGAAGCGATTTTCAGAATTATTTTAAGGTATATATTCTACACTCTCCACTTATATATACTATTGAATTTGGGGACCAAATTCTTTTAAGTGGGGGAGGGTGTAGCAACCCTGATAAAAATAAGATTTTTTAATAAATCAAATTAAAATAAAAGATAAGTAAATAGATGACAAAGAGTCTAAATGGGTAAATCATTAATCAAGAAGAAATAACGCCTTTGGTCAAGGCGCGACTTCGAAAAGAAACGCCCTTACATAAGGCATTAATTATAAAAAGGACGCCAACACTAAAGGGCGTCAATTCCCAAACGGCCAAAAATAAATAAAGGGCAAGTATAAGTGATGCCCTCTACATGGGCGCGTTTTACATAAGAAATGACGCTTGACAATGCGTCAATTTAAATTAACGCCCCCGCTTAGGACGTTAATTCAGTTCGAGTTTCGTTCGACCCAGGAATTTATCCAGGGCAAGTTCTGGATAACTACGGCGAAGGTGGAATATGGTAAGGACTCTATCATGGAAGTATTACTTCCAATACAACTCTAACCCTAATAGGATCACCAAAATCCTATAAATATCCTGCTACTCAACCCAGACCGCTGTTTGGCGTTCTGTGTTGCTGAGAAGAACCGGTAATGTTCTTCCTCTTTTTCTTTTACCTTAGGTTATATGATTAATGATCTTCATTATTTCTTCTATAGGAAGTCTGCAGTAACTCCCTGTCGAAGTGAAGAACGTGAGGTTCTTCATCCTCTTCTTCTTCCTCTTCTGGTGATCAGAAGACTCTGTTACAAACAGAGTATCGTTTGTCTTCACGAAACCTTCATCCGTTCATCAGTTAAATCTTCATAAGGTAGGTTTTCTCAAGAACGTAGCCGAAACTAACTCCTGTTGCTAGTAATACCTTCTGTCATACATGCATATAGTTTTATTATGGTTTCAGATGTTTTCTATGTAATTTTAAAAAGAAACGCCCTTGACAAGGGTGCTAATTTAAAGAAGCGACCCACACTAGGGCGCTACTTATTGTTTTGACGCCCTTCCCAGAAGTCGTCAATTACATGTAATTAATAAATACCCACGTTTAAAATTTAATATCTATGTAACCATGAATCTAATATATTGCATGAGTATACCTGTGAAATCCTGTTAATTATCTTGTCATGACCATGAAATTGTTTTCCTGAAATTTTATTATCTGAAAATTGATAAATTGTTGAATTAACGACCTACACAAGGTCGTCTCTTATTGAACTGACGCCCCAGACCAGGGCGCTAATTGAAAGTAACGCCCCTATCCAGGGCGCGTTTTTGTTAAATTCCAGAATATTGATTTTCTGTAGAATGGAAATATTGAAGGGATGACTAATGTATAAGTCGTTAAATTGTGAATAAACACCCCTGAGTAAGGCGTTAATTGGAGAATTAATGACTTAGCTTAAGTCGCTATTTTCTGTATTACTGTTTTACACTGATTACTGTCAACCGAAGGGTTTTATATATATATATATATATCTATATTGGCACTATATTTCCACTCCGTGAATATAGTCCCATGTTTCATGATATTTTTATCGCACTACCCTCAATTCTCATTGACATACAAGCTCTCCATTGGACATTCCGTTCCTTTGGACTAGCGAGTTAGTCATAGAGACCTCCGTAAGTCTCCTCGTAGCCTTGGACTCCCTCAAGGCCGACTGAGCTGGTTGTTCCATAAAAACCCATTACACTATTTTGCCATGTCACTCTATAGAAACATGGTATACCGGCCCTCATGTTATGCAAAGTGTGTATCATGAGAATTCTCTTAATGGGATGAGGTTATCATGCCATTTGATGCTGTTCTTGTAAACCCCAATTCTATATCAACATTGTCATGATGTTCTTGTAAACCCCAACTCTATATCAACATTGTTATGATGTTCTTGTAAATCCCAATTCTATATTAAACTTGATGTTCTTGTGGACCTCAATTCTATATAAAGAATGTCCATACTTGTTTGTCATGGTACCCAAGTTAGGGAACCAATTCCACCTAGTTTTATCGACAATCGTGATTGTACCGTTATTACCGCCTATCTATGTCAAGTATCATATTTTGGACTCTATTCTATCCAAGTTTATCCTACATGTCTACAAGCTTTATTCTTGAAATTCCATAATGGCTATACACAAAAGTGGATGTTAAAATACATGATTAATGCCTGCGCATATAGGGCCCGATCTGGTCCTGGGAGGAGCACCCGAAAGTACTTGTGCCCATGGGAGTTGATTGATCACGGTATTGGCATTATACCGAAGTGCATGACTAGCTTGATTGAACATTCCACAAATCTTGTACTTGTACTTGACTTGATATTACATGACTTGCGTGACCCGAAAATGGTAATTGCATACTTGCGTGCTTGAATGTGATAGCCAAATTCCAACATGACATGATGAATACACTTGCTTGAATATCTTGATATCTTTTGATATAAGTTCTTGAAAGTTCATGACTTGTTCTCGTCGCTATCTTATTGTTATACACTCTCTCTATCTTGTCGTTTTATGTGAGCATGCATAGCTATAGTGCATTCATGAAAGATGTAATCACTTAAATCCCTTGCTAGTTCTTGAGATATAATTTTCTGCTGAGCGTTCGCTCACTTAGTGTTTCCCTACTTTTCAGGTAAGTCCGACGATGAGGGAACTCGAACGGATGGGGAAAATCAAGAGTGAAAGAGATAGAGCTTCTTCCATGTTATCTAGTCTTTTTTTTTTATATTTCCTTGAGTCAACCTTGTATTTTTCCCTTTATTTTAGTTAGTACTTCAAGGGTTTGTAATAGACACATTCTTATGAAAGAACAAAGGATTGGGTTATCTTTATTTTTGTGCATCTCTGATTTTGGTGTCGAATACACTAATACTCTGATTGACATGATTGATATAAACTCGTCACGCGTCTCTGGGTATCTTCCGCTCTCGGGACGTGACATAAAGACCCAGCAAATGAACACTTTCAAGGAACCAGCCTGAGCGGCTTCAAGGAGAATAAAGTACTCGATTTGGAATGGAATATCTCTTGTTAACTCAATTAAGAGCGAGTGACCTTCATTATTGGCGTAATATGAAGATTTTCATCATTAAGCTCAAGATCCTACATGATGCATGCTGGGCTAAAAGAAAAATTAAATCAAACTAAAAATAGAAGATAATCAAGGATAATATTGTTAAGTCATCTAGATTTGGTCAAGAATCCAGATCTCTAAGCTGACACTAAGTCGAAGCCCGTTTGTCCACGCATCAACTCAGAAAGTGGAACCGCCGTCCCAGACCTTAAATGACTCAACGGCCTATCCGTGTGATCAAGATTCCCCTGGAATTATCACTATTTTTGATGAAGGGGAACTCAAATTCCAGGTTCATCAGAACCACAAGGTCCTTGATATGCTATAATAGCGTAGAATATTATATAGTAACAATGCTTACAGAAGTGCACTCAGGAAGATGGTGAGAGCAATAAGCACGAGCGAACTGAGAAAGGAGCGCAGTCACCGTGGGGCTTGGATGCTAAGGCCCAGTTGATGGGACCAAGAGCTTCTTAACCTACGCTCAAACTTCATTAGCCGAGATATAAGGATGCATGAAAGCACAATCAAAACACTCAACAACATTGATTTGAATTTGAGGATTTTAAATTTATTTGGGAAACTTTTTTTATTGAATTTATGAGAATTTTTGTTTGAATTTTTATTGAATTTATGAGAATTTCTTTTTTTTATGGAATTTATGAGAATTTCTGAATTTTTATGGAATTTATGAGAATTTTTGAATTTTTATGGAATTTATGAGAATTTTTATTGAATTTTTATTGAATTTATGAGAATTTTTTTTTAAATTTTTATTGGATTTATGAGAATTTTTTTTTGAAATTTTATAGAATTTATTTGAGAATTTTAACCGTGGGATGGGTAGACTTTGATGGAATGTTTGGACTCGGAAGGCAATGTGTAGACATAGGGTGTACAAACTTGTGAAATGTGTGGACTTGGAGTGTATAGACTTATGATGTTCAGCCTGGAAGGAACGTATAGACTTAGACTTAGCAATGTATAGACTCTATGGAATGGAATGTATAGACTTCGGAACGTGCAGACTTTGCAATGTATAGACTCAGGGAATGCAATGTGCAGACTTGTGAAGGGAATGTATAGACTTGGGAGAATGCAATGTGCAGACTTGTGAAGGGAATGTATAGACTTGGGTGGGTAGAATGTATAGACTTAGAAGAATGTATGGACTTTGGAGGAATGACGTACAGACTTGGAAGAATGAATGAAGGAATGTGTAGACTTGAAGGATGAAAGAATGTATAGACTTGGAGGATGAAGGAAGGAATGAGTAGACTGTGGGAATGACAGAATGTATAGACTTAGAGAAGAACGGATGTATAGACTTTGGGAATGATAGATGTATAGACTTAGGAGGATGGATGTATAGACTTTGGGAATGACAGATGTATAGACTTATGAAATGCAAAGACTCAGAATGTACAGACTTATGCAACGTATAGACTTGGAGAATGAATGAAGGAATGTGATGTATAGACCTCAGAATGCACAGACTTATGAATGCTTAGACTTCAGAATGTAAGACGGATGTTTAGACACTGAATGTTTAGACTTTGGAGATGGAAGACGGAGGGAATGGAATGCTTAGACGTGGAGGAATGGAGGGATGCAATGTGCAGACTTGTGAAGGGAATGTATGGACTTCAGAACTTTGCACCTATGATGCTTAAACTTATGCAAATACTTCCAGGCTTGCACAACCTGCACTTAAAAATCATCAGTCCACATGAAAGAATCCTCAACTTAAAATATCACATGATCATAAGTACATAATATAAATGATTCCAATTAAAACATATAGCACTTACGTTCATAAAAATGCTGTAAAGCAATCCAACATGTAAGCCCAGAAATTGACGACCATAGGAAGCGGCGTCAAAAGGATAAGAGACGGCAAGCATAAAGGCATTAATTGTATTAAGAGTCCGATTAGGCCTTGGAAAGCAAATGACGACCTCCAGGGAGGCGTTAAATAAAAGATGACCTAAAGCAAGTCGCTAATTCAATAAATGACGCCCTGAAACATGTCGTTAATTCACTAAAATTTCGATCCATCTCTGAAACAGAAAGCTTGAGACACAATCCTTTTCAAATTCAAATAGCAGAGCCTTGAATGTCTATCAGAGCCTTCGATTTCTATAAAAAGAGGAGTTTTCCTTTCCTGCTAATCAACGAAATCATCCGAACTCCTTTCTGTTTTGCTTTCTTCCTTTCGTTCATACACAGGTGCTGCAAGCTGCTGCTGTCTTCGTGAAGCTTAGTACCGCAACACACTCTCGAAATATGCAGAGAGCTATTAAGAAACCGAAGACTTCCACTCCCAGGCTCTCCGAAATTAACGGCCATATCAGCAACCGAATTGCCATGAACCAGGTATTTATTCGGGTTATCTGCTTCTTGCTCTTCATTGTCCCTTCAACTGTTCATCCTTCTTCTCCTCTATGCCTTCTCTTTTCTTTTTACAGGACTATCCAAACATTCCCGGTGCAAGGAGATTCACTAAGAATAAGTGGCTCCCCCTCTTACTTTCTAAGTTCAATTCAGACATGTGAGTTTTCTTATCTAGATGGCATCTCCTAGGTTTAGTCACCCATGCCAAACACTATGACCAAATTCACCTAGATTAGGCAGCTATAGGAGCTTTTGTGGAGATATGGCACCCTTCTACCCACACCTTCCTTTTCTCTACCTTTGAAGCCACAATCTTATTGGAGGAGTTAGAAATGATCTTAGGCCTTAAGAAGATGAAACAAGGGGATGAGGAGAAGATGGCCATCATGCCAAGACAAATCACCTCTCATGAATTACTATCAAGCTTGATTCCTAGCCCCAATCTAGTGAATCAAATTAATAGGGTGTTTGGTTACATTTTTTTTACCTCTTTCTCTCTCAAATTTAAAAAAGAGAGATACAACTCACTTGTGGGGTGTTTGGTACGACTCTCCTAAATTTTAGGGAGATAATCCACTCCTATACAAATCTTCCTAAAAAAAAACAACTCATGACCAATTTTTTTTGAAACAACTCTCGTTCTCCCCCCGTGTGTCTCCCTCCTCTGGCTCGCCCCCCCTCCCCTCCCCCGACCGTTCCCCCTCCCCCGACCTCCCCGGCGGATCCCCCTCCACTCCCCGGCAGATCGCGCCCCCCCTCCCCCGACCGTTCCCCCGCCCCCTCCCTCCCCAGCCGATCGCGCCCCCAACCCCCTCCCCCTCCCCCTCCGGCGCAACCCCAACCCCCTCCCCCTCCGGCTCCAGCCCCAACCCCCTCCCTCCCTCCCTCCGGTTCCCCCCTCCGGCAGCGCAGCCCCCTCCCCCTCCCCCCCTCCGGCTCGGTCACCCCCGTGCGCAGCCCCTCCCCCTTCCCCCATCCGGCTCCGGCGCCCCCGCGCGCCGCCAGCCCCTCCCCCCTCCGGCTCCGGCGGCCCCCGCCCAGCCCAGCCCAGCCCCTCCCCCTCCCCCCCTCCGTCTCCGGCGGACCCTGCGCATCCCCCTCCCCCTCCCCTCCCTCCGGCTCCGGTTCCAGCTCTCCCCTTCCAAACAATACTATATAAATTTTAAAATATATATCATTTTTACCAAACAGATAAACCCCTCTCGGACTCGAGTAGGAGGAAAATGAGATGATGGATGCAAGAAGTATGTAAGAAGAGGCGCCCTTATGAAGGGGGATAGATGATGCGAGATGATGAATGCAAAAGAACTAGGAAGAAAAGGAAAGGATTGGCTTATTGGATGTGCCGATGGTGAAATCCGGCGGAGCTCCGGCAGCGTAGGGATGGCGTGGAAGCGCGGTGGATGAAGACGACCTTCCTCTCGTGAGCATGGGCACCCGAGAAGCCGGCAGAACCTCCACCTACAAAAGACCCCACGGGTTAAAAAATGACTCAGGTAGCCTCTGGGCTCCGGCAGCCTATCGGATCTGGAATGCCAAAATGAAGCAAGTCATGCACTTCGGTGTAATGCCACACCGTGATCAATATAGCTCTCATGGGCACAAGTACTTTCGGGTGCTCCTCCCAGGACCAGATTGGACCCTATATGCGCTAGCATTGAGTCATGTATATATTTTTAGACTTCCACTATAGTTTATAGCCAATAAAGTTCTAAAGGAATACGCCATTATAGGATGATAAGGTAGATTTCCCAGTACGAAGGAGTTCAAGAATAGAACTTGAATAAGGATGACTTGGCGATAAATCACATAAAAATCATGACAATCTGGAAAACTAGGTAATTGGCATCCACTCAGGTCACCACAAATTACAGAAATAGGGCCCACTGTCGTGGTTGCCCATTCCTATGAACAGTACAAGCACGAAGAATTCGTGACCACTATACTGGCCGCTCATTCATGTTTTGGCGCCAACTGGCCTGGTCGCCAATTCTAGCCAGTGATAGACTTCTCAAAAGAGGCTAGAAATAACCCTCTATGAGGGTTAGTGCATCACGTTTCTTTAGAGGGACGTGACAAGCAAAGGTTCCAGGTTTTTTGGGTACAACCTGCTCGGCTGCCTTGAGGGAATCTAAGGCTAGCGTAGACTTACGGAGGTCTCAATGAAGAAAGCATCAGTCCGAAGGAAGGAATATTCCCTAGAGGGTCCAATCATCACCAAGAGTTGAGGTGTATAACCTGAAACCGATCAATGAACTACAAGGAAGGGAAACGGATCAGCGGGCCCAGGGGTGGTTCCCTGGGGAAAACCCTCTGATGCCTAAGTCAGTAGAGCAGTGGTGGAAGCTATGAAGGGAGGAGGAAAGAGATGCACGAGATACCTCTCCACCAAGGTGGTGAAGCGGTTTCTGCTCAGGGAGTTTTAGGCGTGTGTAGGTGGTGCGGACACCAGAGCGATCGAGAAGCACGAACCGGCGAGCCGTCGGTACCGTACGCAGAGCACCACTCGAGCTACATCGGCTTCCATCTGGCTCGGAGACAGTCTGGAGTCTCCGCTCTGAGTCCTCATATTTATAGTATTTATGGAGATTTTATTTGTGTGTAATGTGTGTTTATTTGGTTTTATTCGGATGTAATTCGGATTGTAATAGGAGTTTATTTGTAATTTGGGACGACCTAGGTCCCGCGGGCCCCCCATCCCTTCTCCCATTGATCCACCTCAGCTCTTGGGCCCATGTGGGTCAGTCGACCCTCCAAGGTGGGCTTCTAGAAGGGTTGGACCAAGGGGGGACAAAGGGTAACAGAATTCAAATTTTGGAACACATAAGTCAAGGGGGTGCCTCATGTATAATATAGTTTTTTAGGATTGAAATCTTATTTTATTTGTTCCAAACCACATGGGAGAAATAAATTGTGGACTCCCTCTTTTACCCCCCACCAATCCTAGATCTAGGGATAGAACTAGTCTTTTTGTATTTTCTATAAGAGACTTGTATTTTCATTTTGAGTGGAATTAATGCATACATTTTATGAGAAAATTTCTTGGAGCCCCAGCCTTGTGCGACCTCCCCCTCCTCTCTCCCCCTTCTGCAGCTGAGATGGCTGTATTTTGAGGTGAGACGCCTCCGGTATCCGTTCTTGAAGCTCGCCGCCGCCGCCGTCGCATCGCCACCGTCGTCGCCGGAGTTGTCCACCCGGGATAGACCCTTCTTCCCCGAATTCTTTCTCCCAACCTCGAAATCTTTTGGAGTCCAAATCTTTAGGGTGAGTTCCAGAGGTCACCCCCACATCCCAGAAAATTTGGTTTGCCTTCTAGTTTTCATTTTCCAATTTTCCATTTTCTTTAATCTCCTCCTTCCAGTTCTGTCAACTTTCAGTCCAGATTAATAGTAGCTCCAAGTTTTCCAACTTCAGACCTCTTTATGATTTTTGCTTGAGCCCCCAATTTTACTGGAGGTTCTTTCCACCATCCCCACCATCCACATATTTTCTTGGAATTTCTAAAAGCCTTCACTTATTTTTTAAAAATCACTTTCAGATCCCACTCAGTTCTATCTACCTCTGTCTAGATCCGACCACCCTGTAGTATAAAATATCTTTCCCCATCCAAATCTCAACAAAACCTTACACAAAAAATATTCCCATTTTCCTCTCTCACACCTCTAGAACTTTCATGAAGAACTCATCTTATGATTCAGAAGTCTACCCCGCGGTCAACAGCAGTTCTCAGGAAACTCCTCTACTGCCCTGAGATTTCGGGCCCTGTCCAACAGCAACTTGAAAATTCGACTAAGGCCAGATCCGTGAAGCTCAAAATTTTCTCTCTAGCCCTGGATCGAATTACTTCGAAAGAGCTTTCCAACAATACCTCTTGCGCGTCGATCCGACATCGGGAGTGATCGCAGTAGCAGATCTCGCCGGATTGCACGCTACAAAATAGAAGCAACAAATCCGTGGGCCGCAACTCCCAGACTTGGAGATCAGAGCCGATCGGCCTCCGACCGGTGTCCCAGCCCGGCCGCCGTCCAGGGAAGCGCGCCACCAGAGGTCACCATCACAGTGGGACCCACTCCGTCAGGTCCAGAGGACGGGCAGCGCGTGGGCCCCACGAATCCGTAGATCGCGCCATCCGGACAGCACTAAAACAAGGGTTTCGGCGCCGACGGACGACATCAAGATGGTGCCCGTCAAACCAATTCTCGCTACTCCCAGGCCCCACATGTGAGCTATTACCTCCCTGCGTGGAGTGGGTCAAATCTTTGTACCGCGGTGTATTTGTTTAACCGGGAGTACAGGATTGGCCGCTGTTGTCTTCCCCACGTCGGGAGCGTGGAGGTAACGATCTCGACTTCTTGACATTTACTTGCTTTGCTAGCATATGGTCGTATGCCGCTGCTGAGTGCGATAGGAACCTAGCCCGTGAGTCCATGTCACCGCTGTGAGCGGGAGAGTGACCCGTCCCGTGACTCGATCCGAGCACGGAAGTGAGTCGACCACCCTTGACTCTGTCGGTTTCTCAACCGTGCGGATCCGCTTTCCCCTCGCTTGGGATGACGAGTGAGCTTGCATTTCTGTTAGCGACGTATAGCCCATAGGAACTCTTAGTGTCGGGCCAAAGTGTCTCCATTGTTGTATGTTACTGGTCGCGTCCTCATTTAGAGTCCGAGGTCCGCATCACTTAGAGTCGGTCCCCGTGTTCGTCCCGCATCAGTTTGGTATCAGAGAGAGTTGAGTCTAGGGTAGTCATTTGCAAAACTCCAAACACAAAAAAAGAGTCATTGTCTAAGTCGGTCTAAGGTTGCATCGCATACCTTTACTTGGTATATCAAAAGGCATTGCCCGAACGTTAGGTTATGCCTATCGGGAAGGTAGCAGTATTGTGTGAGTGATCTTCAGATCGATTAACTCCGCCACGTACCGAGTCTTGGTTAAGTCTAGGGTCCTTAGTGTGCATTAGTTAGTGCATTCCAACCTTGCATAGCCAGTCTAGTGTCTTGTCCAACTGTCGGCACGTCTAGCATGTAGTTCCCCCCAATTTCCCATGGATTCCCCATCACCCGGGCAATATGGCCGTTGGTCCACCCATGGGCTTGGCAACCACCCTCTCCACTTCCGTAGGCCCGAAGCCTCGAATTTTTATGGCTCCAATGACCCGGGTGACTACCTCAAGTGGGAGGCTGCCCTGGACAAATATTTTGAATGTTACACCATGTCCGATGCCATGCAAGTCAGTTTTGCCCAAGAGGCTTGTCTACAAAGCCGCCTGGGAATGGGAGAGCATTGAGCGCATGAGAGAGGTTAGGAGGCAAAGGCCCATCGAGTCGTGGCATGAGATGAAGGGCAAACTTAGGAAGGTCTACCTACCTGGCCCGATCACCTCCAACCGACCACACCCAACCACCTCCACCCAAGTGGGCCATAATCGGAGGCAAAGCGCCACGCATGTAGAAGAGCCTAGGTCCACGACTAAGCCGAGTTCATATGGGAGAGTCCATCACATCGCTCCTACTCCAAACCCCACCATTGCCGAACTCTTCCAAATCATTTCGGATAGAGTGGATAGGAGGTGTGATTATATCGAGTCTCTGGTTTCCTCTTGCCTACCTCCTAGACAGAATGGAACCAAGCACGAGCCTAAGGTGATAGAAACCGGTTGCCCCAACCCGATGCCATCTAAGGTGCCACCACAAGGCCCTCTCCCCATCATGACGGGTCAAGATCTACTTACCAGGGAGTGTAGTGGGTCACGACAGTAGTGTTATCACTGCCAGGGGTTCGGCCACTTTGCCGGATAGTGTCCCACTCGGACGTCTCTAGCTCTAGGGGACAAAAGGGTTGGAGAAGCCTCACTCTCGATCTTTATTCAGAGCCACCTCAGCCACCGCTACCCGTGTTTCTAACGGGAAAGCTACGCATAGCCGAGCCACTCCTTAGCTGGCTCAAGAATGGCCTGGCCCCATCTCCCTTCCCATCCATGAACCCTATCCTACCTCTAGTGCCAATCAATTCATTTCACACCACTTTCTGGTCTAGTCACTATGTGGATACATTGGATGACCTTCTTAAAGGGTTAGACCGATAATTGACATTTACACACTTGTTGGCTCCAGGCTTCGACCGACCCATAGGTCGTAGTTTCACTCATCCCACCTTAGGGTCCATCACCTCCGTGTACACCGTGGATCATGTTACCACGGAGGTTCTCCTACTCCTTCTGTTACCGGTCGAACCTAACTTCATACCATTTACCCCGAGGGAGGAACCCTACCTCCTATATAAGATCACCATCCCCTATACCCACATGCATGATAGTGACCATCTACACCTTCAAGATTTCCAAATGTGGGACCATGACTTATGGAGGTCCAATTCAAGGGGTCATACCTTCTTTGATCCTTTCGATCCCTTCCCTAGTGACCCACCTTATCCATTCCATCTCATTAGGGAAGCCGCCTATCACACCCCTACCCCGCAGGCTAGTCCATCTATACTCCGCACGGAATCCATTCATCGGGGTAAGGAAGAAGGTGAATTCGGTTCTCTTGGTCCTCCCACATCCAAGCCCAACGTACGTGATTGGTGCATCGTAAGATGTCTAGGAGTTTCCCATGACGTCAACCTCCAGTTACGTCAAGTGTATGCATGGCACACATTCGTGGGTCATGGTCCACCCTTGCATGTGTCTGGGTCAGACTAACTGTAGGGTTGTTTAGGGTCATGTGTGCATCCGTGTGTTTTTTTTTGCTAAGCATGTTAGGAGTCTGCATGACGACGTCCGTTGTCACATTGAGGCCAGCAATGCACGGTATAAGGAGCTAGCCGATGCCCATAGACACCACAGTGAGTTCCAAGAGGGTGAATATGTCATGATCAGGGTAAGACCTGAACGGTTTCCCTTGGAACCGTAAAGAAATTGCAAGCTCGTAGAGCCGGTCCATTTAGAGTGTTGAAACGCGTTGTATCCAATGCGTATGTTGTGGACCTACCCGAGGAATATGGTATAAGCTCAACTTTCAATGTGTCGAATCTAGTTGCATATAGGGACCCAGCGGTGATCCCTAGTGAGCCTTTCGAGCCATCTCCTCCCATTGAGAGTGATGCCACACCTGAGTGCCCACCACCAGCCCCATTTTCACTGCAGCGAGAGCATATAGATCATATACTGGATGAGCAGGTGACTGTTATCAGGAGTGGATCCTACCCGCGCTACCTAGTGCGATGGAGAGGGCGACCCGCCACCGAGGATACTTGGATCACCCGTGGAGAGTTCCAGAGGCTAGATCCCGATCTACTGGAGCGCTACCAGAGCGATGCAGACCCTTACTCGACAGGGTCGAGTTTCTCCCACCCGGGGAGAATTGGTGCGGACACCAGAGCGATCGAGAAGCACGAATCGGTGAGCCGTCGGTACCATACGCGGAGCACCACTCGAGCTACATCAGCTTCCATCTGGCTCGGAGATAGTCTGGAGTCTCCGCTCTGAGTCCTCATATTTCTAGTATTTATGAAGATTTTATTTGTGTGTAATGTGTGTTTATTTGGTTTTATTCGGATGTAATTCGGATTGTAATAGGGGTTTATATGTAATTTAGGACGACCTGGGTCCCGCGGGCCCCCCATCCCTTCTCCCACTGATCCACCTCAGCTCTTGGGCCCATGTGGGGTCAGTCAACCCTCCAAGGTGGGCTTCTAGAAGGGTTGGACCAAGGGGGGACAAAGGGTAACTAAATTCAAATTTTGGAACACATAAGTCAAGGGGGTGCCCCATGTATAATATAGTTTATTAGGATTGAAATCTTATTTTATTTGTTCCAAACCACATGGGAGAAATAAATTGTGGACTCTCTCTTTTACCCCCCACCAATCCTAGATCTAGGGATAGAACTAGTCTTTTTGTATTTTCTATAAGAGACTTGTATTTTCATTTTGAGTGGAATTAATGCATACATTTTATGAGAAAATTTCTTGGAGCCCCAGCCTTGTGCGACCTCCCCCTCCTCTCTCCCCCTTCTGCAGCTGAGATGGTTGTATTCTGAGGTGAGACACCTCCGGTATCCGTTCTTGAAGCTCGCTGCTGCCGCCACCGCCGCCGCTGCCGTCGCACCGCCACCGTCGTCGCAGGAGTTCTGTCCACCCAGGATAGACCCTTCTTCCCCGAATTCTTTCTCCCAACCTCGAAATCTTTTAGAGTCCAAATCTTCAGGGTGAGTTCCAGAGGTCACCCCCACATCCCAGAAAATTTGGTTTGGCTTCTAGGTTTCATTTTCCATTTTCGTTCATCTCCTCCTTCCAGATCCGTCAGCTTTCAGTCCATATTCACAGTAGCTCTGACTTTTCCAACTTTGGACCTCTTTTTGATTTTTTTCTTGAGCCCCCAATTTTACAGGAGGTTCTATCCACCATACCCACCATCCACGCATTTTAGTGGAATTTCTAAAGGCCTTCACCTATTTTTTAAAAATCACTTTCAGATCCCACTCAGTTCTATCTACCTCTGTCCAGATCCCATTTTCCTCTCTCTCACCTCTAGAACTTTCATGAAGAACTCATCTTCTGATTCGGAAGTCTACCCCGCGGTCAACAGCAGTTCTTAGGAAACTCATCTGTTGCCTTGAGATTTCGGGCCCTGCCCAACATCAACTTGAAAATTCGACTAAGGCAAGATCCGTGAAGCTCAATTTTTTCTCTCTGGCCCTAGATCGAAGTACTTCGAAAGAGCTTTCCAACAATACCTCTTGCGCGTCGATCCGACATCGGGAGTGATCGCAGCAGCAGATCTCGCCGGATCGCGTGCTACAAAATAGAAGCAACAGATCCGTGGGCAGCAACTCCAAGACTTGGAGATCGGAGCCGATCGGCCTCCGACAGGTGTCCTAGCCCGGTCGCCATCCAGGGAAGCATGCCACCAGAGGCCACCATCACAGTGGGACCCACTCCGTCAGGTCCAGAGGACGGGGCAGTGCGTGCGCCCCACGAATCTGTAGATCGCACCATCCGGACAACGCTAAAACGTGGGTTTCGGCGCCGACGGACGACATCAAGATGCTGCCCGTCAACCCAATTCTCGCTACTCCCGGGCCCCACATGTGACCTATTACCTCCCTGCGTGGAGTGGGTCAAATCTTTGTACCGCAGTGTATTTGTTTAACCGGGAGTACATGATTGACTGGGGTTGTCTTCCCCATGCCGAGAGCGTGGAGGTAACGATCTCGACTTCTTGACATTTACTTGCTTAGCTAGCATATGGTCGTGTGCCCCCGCTGAGTGCGATAGGAACCTAGCCCGTGAGTCCATGTCACCACTGTGAGCGGGAGAGTGACCCGTCCCGTGACTCGATCCGAGCATGGAAGTGAGTCGACCACCCTTGACTCTGCCGATTTCTCAACCGCGCGGATCCGCGTTTCCCCTCACTTGGGACGACAAGTGAGCTTGCGTTTCTGTTAGCAACGTATAGCCCATAGGAACTCTTAGTATCGGGCCAAAGTGTCTCCATTGTTGTATGTTACTGGTCGCGTCCGCATTTAAAGTCCGAGGTCCGCATCACTTAGAGTCGGTCACCGTGTCCGTCCCGCATCAGTAGGCCTTACCTTTCGCTAGAGGGAGTCCCAGGTTTAAATAGTGCGCCAGCCTTATGAGTCCCATAAGCTGAGGAGTTTTAGGTGGGGGTTACATCCTCGACGTGGGCTCTTTACGTTCTCATCGTGGGATCTTTGTAGCCTTGAGGACTCGTGGGCCCCCTTATCCTCATAAACTCCTGTTCAGAAAGGGCTCTCAACGGCAGCGTGGATAAGCAACCGTCGGTCGACCCGAGCGTGAAGAGTGCCAGCCCTGTCTCGAGCGATAGGCATAGCTCGGGTGAGAGTCGGTCGGAGTGGGCGCTGAGCGCTCGCCTTTATCCCAGCAAGGGGGATAGGTCGGGCGTGGGTCTTCCTCCGATCGGACTGACGCTCGGACTTCCGAGCCTAATGGCTGCCTAGGAAGTGATTGATCCCGAGTGAGCTTATTGGGCTTTTCATGCTAAGTGGGCCTTGCGGGGCGGTCACTTAGATGAGATGGGCCTCGTTTGGTCTCACTGGACCTAGTTTGGCCGCTCTTAGATGGGCTGTAGAAATCCCCCTATCCACTTGTCCCCCTCCTACTCCCGAGCCTTGACAGTCTCGGAAGAGTAGCCGTTGGGGTTTTGGACCAGCGTGGCTCGGGTGGGTGGAGATCTGGCGGTGTTAAGAAGCCACGTGTCGTGGTCACCTAGGCCCGTAATAATGATAATCCTGACGGATTTGAAATGAGGGGGTCCTCTTTTCTCGGAGGTCGGAACGACGCGCCGCCTTCCGTGAGGGGATATAAGCGTTGTGTGCTGGCTGCCGTTCCCTACTTCCTCCACTTTAGGGTTTTGCCTTCTTTTGTGCTTGCTTTTTAGGTTCTTTGATGCACCGTGAGGATACGACGGAAGAGCAGAGACTCGCAGTGGAGTTCGCAGAGTTGGCGGAGATAACAGCGGAGGCGGTTTGACAACTTCCCCTTCCTCCAGAATCTCCAGGGCCTTGTAAGCCTTCCCCGTCAAGTTCATCTTCAGACTTTATGCTGGATCAGCGTTTGGAGATTGAGGAGTTTGAGGGTGAGCCTGAGGCGAGGGCGATGGTGATACCACCGGCTCTGAACTGCAGTGAGCTGGGGGAGGCGGAGGTGAAGCGGCTGGAGCATCAGTTTCGCCTGCCCTATCAGTATTACTTCGCCGCGGCTACCCCAAACGAGACGAGCCTGGGTTCTCGCACGGGTCATATCTGCTTCTTCCTTCTGTCGTGGAAGGGTGTGTTCCGTCTTCCCTTTGACCCTTTTGTTATCAAGCTTCTCAATTTCTTTTAGTTGGCTCCCATACAGTTGGTAGCCAACTCTTATCTTCTTCTCTCCGCATTCCGCATCCTCTGCCTCCAGTGCGGGGTTCCTCCTTCCTTGGACCGCTTCCATTATTTTTTTGAGTTGAAGGGGCATTCCTCGGCCGGGAAGGGCTTCTATTTCGTCCAGGCGAGGCGAAACAGGGGATGTGTCTCTTTAGCCGTGAAGGATTCTTCCCACAAGGGGTGGAAGACTCAATTCTTCTGGGTGGGGATTTTTTTGGTGGAGGAGACTTGGAGGTGTCTCGTGATCCCCAACTTTCACCCGAACATTCCTCCGAGGTAGGATGAGTTCCCTCCGGATGTGGAGGAGTACGCGGCCATTCTGATGAAGCATCGCCAGTCCACGGAGGAGCTGGTGACCCCGAAGAACATCGAGCGATGCCTTCTACCGCGGCTAGGGTCGATAGGTACGGGCACCATGCATCAGTTTTTTCGTCGGATGACGAAGCCATTTCCTTTTCCTGACCATGTCTTCTTTTGCGCAAATGCCAGGCGACCGGCTGTGGAGGAGGAGTTTGCGACCGAGTGGGAAGTGATCGACCTAGGCGACGACTCGGCTGTCGATGAGTCGCGAGCTCCCGAGGGTCGCTCCCGAGCCCGAGATAGGGGCAAGGGGGGGCCCGGGAGGGGTCTCCAAGGCCGCGGGGGTCCAAGCGCAAGGATCCCATGGAGGGGATGATATGGGACGCTGTGAGGACCAAGAAGCGGGCCAAGAAGGCCGGGGGCGTCCTCGTAGAGGAAGGTGGCTCTGGCTCGGCTCTCCCCTGTATTGAGCACGACAGGGCCAACCCTATTGGGTTGGCTCTCCCATCCACTGAGCAAGAGGGGGCCGAGGAGGCCAAGGCCATTTCTGCAGTTGGCGGTGGTGACGGTCCGGCTCTCCCCTCTGCAGGAGCCGAGGGGGCCGGGGCCGAGGCCGAAGTGGGCGACTCCAGGACCGCGGCCGAGACTGGAGCGTCGAGCAAGGCAGGCGACGCTCTGGGTGGCGACGCCGGGGCCGAGCCGGTCGAGGCCTGGGGGTCGCAAGGAGAGGTGACGAAGCCCCAACCGACCGAGGCAAGAGGGGCGGATGAAGCAGCGGCTCAATCTGGGCTGGCCGGCGGGGCTCCCGAGGGGATGCCGCTCGAAGGGGGGGCCCTTATGCTGGCGGCTGGAGAGGCTGGGCATCCAGGGCCCTCTATACTAGAAATGTCGCAGCATAGCTGTGAAGGTGGTGAAGGGAGGAGACAAGCAACGCTCTCCACCCATGGCCCTTGAGATGGTTATGGAGGGTGGCCTGATCCTGGCTCAGATGGGGGCGTCTCTAGTTGAAGCCTATGCTCGGTCAGAGTCAGAACGAGGGAACCTTGCCTGGACCCTTGGTGTGTCCGACAGGGAGGTAGCTCGGCTCACTGAGGAGCACAATGGGCTTCGGTGGGAGCTCTCCTCGGTTAGAGCACTGGCAAGGGCGAGCCAAGTGGAGGCCCGTACGCTGACCGAGCAACTGGCTCAGGCCCGCGTGTCGCTCGAGAGGAAGAGCAAGCTTCTGGAGGAGGAGCGTGTGGCCCGCGTCGAGCAAGATGGCCGGTGGGAGGCCAAGCGCGCCGAGCTATTAGATCGAGCGAAGGAAGCCACGCGTCTTCGGCTGGAAGCCGAGGCTGACCGGGCCGAGGCGGAGAAGCAGATGGCCGAGGTAGAGCGGAGGTTGGCCGGGGCGGAGTGGGAGAAGGCCGAGCTCATTAGTAGGGTGGGATCGGCCGGGGCGGAGGCACTCGAGCAATACAAATGCTCAGAGGCCTACCAGGTCGACCTTAAGGAAGCTACCTTCCCTACTATGAGTTAGCACTTCGCCGGGGCATCCGCAAGGGGTTCAAGCAAGGCTACGGCCGAGCCATCTCCTACGTGGAGGAGCAGGCGTCCGGGACAATTGATTTCCCGTCCGGGCAATGGTACAACTCGGATTCGGCGTCCTCCGATTCCTCTAATTCGGCGTCGGGGGATGGAGGAGACCAGGAGGACTCGTCTTTGCCCGAGGGGTCGCCAACTCCGGAAGCCTCGGGAGGGCATGCAACTGAGGCAGTTCCCACGTAGGTGGGGTCAGTGCCAGGGTCGGCCGTCACCAAGGGTGCCGGGGGTGGACCATTCGAGCCTTCAACTTCCGAGCCTCAGGATGGGCCAGGGGCCTGATGTATTGATTTTTCCTTTTCTCCTTGTACATTTTTCCTTTTTCGAAGAAAAACTTCTTTTTTTTGTGTAAAGGAAGGTTGGAAACGTAAGGCAATAGCATTATGATAAAGACTTGACTATCTTTTACCACCATTGCCGTGGTTTGACCAGCGTATCTGCTGTAGTTGGAAAGTGCCTATACGTTCTGCGTGGATCTCGCATGATGGTTGGGCGAGCGTCTGACAGGGTGTCTTTCCGTTTTCTCATGCTTTTAATGCCCGGCCACTTCGTGTGTCCCGCTGGGATGGAACCGAGGAGTCTGAGGTGACCGTTCGTAGGGAGAGGTCCCCTCAGTGTGTTTTTAAGGGGAGAATCAGTTAAGACAAGTAGCCTCCCTTCGCCTATAAAAGGTCTGATGGGCATCTCTTCCTCTCCATCGCTTAGGGTTTTCTCTGACAGTCTTTCCTCCCTCCTTCTTCACGAAGCATTGTGCCGCCAAATTTGAAGCATGGAAGATGCTCTGGAAGATGAAGCTGCCGACGATGGAGGGCAGAGAGTCTTTTTCTGCTTCGGGTCTGAAGGGGGTTCGACGGCCGGCGGGCAGGTTGGAAGGGGGTTCGACGTGCGGAAGCACGTCACCTTCTTTTATCAATTCCAGCGGCGCTTGTGGGGAGGGGCGTAACGGTGGATGGATGGGGGGATCAGACACCCCTTTCTCTCGTCCCTTCCCACTCACTCTCTGGAGGGGATTTCTCTCAAGATTCCTCTCCACTTCCTGTTTCTCCTCCCTTCTCCCGCAGCCTCTTTCTCTCTCTTCTGCCCTTCTTATCATTTCTTTCACTCTTCGGAGGGTGCCTCTTGACATCCTCTTCTATTAGTTAGCTTCCTCTTCCCCTTAATCTTCCTTGCGCAACTTGGAAGGTAGCCTTCTTCTGTCAACTTTGTTCCGAGTTACCCGAGCCAACGAGGTCGACTATCCTTTATCCGAGCCAGTTTCCATACGAGACAGAGTCAGTGGCTGGATGCAGGAAGGTTAACCGTGTCAGCCGAGCGATGGGCTCGTACGGCGGTGGTAGATGGATTTTTGCTTTTTTGACATGTATTGTATTGGCTTCCACCTTTCTGATGTACAAACAATTGTTTGAATGAAAGAGGAAGGAAATTTTTGCTTTATCTGATATTGCTTACACAACTGAGGTGTTCAGAAGTAGAACTTGCGTAGTGTAGTCGCGTTCCACGTCAGAGGGATGAGTTCTCCTTCCATAGTAGATAGCCGGTACGCTTCTTTCCCGAGTGTCTCGACAACTCGGTAGGGGCCTTCCCAGTTAGGGGATAGCTTACCCGCCGCCTCTAGTGGTCGAGAGGCTTCAGCTTTTCTGAGAACGAGTCTCCCGGCTGGAAGTGTCTGTCCCGGAATTTGGCGTTTTAGTATCGAGTGAGGTGACATTGATATTCCGTTGCTCGGATGTTGGCAATCTCTCGGACTTCATCTGCTAGGTCGAGGTTTTTGAGCAGTTTTTGGTTGTTTTCCTCGGGCGAGAAGCAGATGACTCGGAGGGAGGGATTGCCAATCTCCAACGGGATCACGGCCTCGGTGCTGTACACCAACTGAAAGGGACTCTCACCGGTTGCCATTCTGGGAGTCGTTTTGTGCGACCAAAGTACGTTCACCAATTCCTTGAGCCAGCTGCCCTTGGCTTTGCCGAGCCTAGTCTTAATGCCTTTCAAGATAGTCTTATTGGCATTTTTGAGCAGCCCGTTAGCCTGAGGGTGGGCAACCGAAGTGAAGTGATTGCAGATGTTTAGGTCGGCACATCTGTCTCGAAAATAACGAGAATCAAATTACCGACCGTTATCTACACCGGGGGATGCCGTAGCGACAAATGATCGATTTCCAGACGAAACTCCAGAAGACTGTCTCGGTGATCCTAGCTGTGGCTTCGGCCTCGATCAACTTGGTGAAGTAGTCGATGGCGACGATGACGAACTTCTTCTGGGCCTGAGTCATAGGGAATGGCCCAAAGATGTCGATCCCCCACCGAGCAAAAGGATAAGGCTCCGCTAGGGTGATGATCTCCGTTGCCGGCTGATGGACCAAGTGGTCAAATCGTTGGCATCGGTCACACTATTGCACGTAGGACGAGTAGTCACGCTGCAGAGTGGGCCACCAGTAACCTTGCCGAAGCAGGATCCTGGCGAGCGACCTTCCCCCTTGATGCGCTCCGCACAGGCCTTCGTGAACCTCCTGAATTTCTCTGCCAACTTCGTTAGTACTGATACACTTTAGGAGGGGACCAGAGAAGGATCTACGGTACAAGGTGCCGTCCAGAATGACGAATTGTCGAGTTTGGTATTTCAATCTCCGGGGTTCCCGAGGGTCAGGAGGTTCCTGAGAGTCTTGGAGCCACAACAGATAGGGGGTACGCCAGTCGCTTGGGGAGGCCGAGTCAACAGCCATGAGCTCCGAATCAATGCTCGGTCTCTCTAGCTCTTCGAGAAGGACCAAACGAGTACCCTCGGGGTCAAGAGAGGAGGCCAGCCAAGAGAGGGCATCCGCTTGGGAGTTTTTCTCCCGAGCTATTCGAACTACCTCAAAACTCTCGAAATGTTGTGCCACGATTTTGACCAGCCGGAGGTATTTGACCATCGGTTCTTCCCATGCTTCGTAATCGCCGTTGGCCTGGCTAGCGACCAGTTGGGAGTCAGTGTTAATTTTGACTCGCTCAGCCCCCAACCGCCGGGCCATACGGGCTCCCGAGATAAGGGCTTAGTACTCGGATGCGTTGTTGGATGCTTGGAAGTTGAACTTCAAGGCGTATTGCAGCTCTGCTCCTTCGGGGGACTTCAGGAGGATTCCGACGCCGCTCCCGATCGAGTTGGAGTATCCGTCGACGAACAATTCCCAGGTTGGCCCGGGATTTGTAGATGGAGATTTTTCTTCGATTGGGATGGTGCTCTTGGCGATGAAGTCAGCGAGCCCCTGTCCTTTGATAGCCGAGCGAGGCCGATACGATATATCGTAGGCCCCGAGCATGATGGCCCACTTGACGAGGCATCCTGAGGCTTCAGGGTGAGCGAGGATCCTCTTCAGTGGTTCGTCGGTCAACATGATGATGGAGTGCCCTTGGAAGTATGGTCGAAGGCACTTGGCCGAGGTAACCAATGCTAGCACGAGTCTCTCAGTTGCAGGGTACCTTCTTTTAGCCTCATTGAGCACCTTGCTAGTGTAGTAGACTGGTCTTTCGACTCCCGAGTCATTTCTGACCAGGACCGAGCTAACTGTGGATGGAGTTGCCGAGAGGTAGAGATGCAGGGCTTTACCTGGAACAGGCTTGGACATCACCGGGGGCAAAGCCAGGAACTCCTTAAGCTCAGCGAATGCCTTCTGGCATTCCTCATCCCATGCGAACGTAGCAGATGCCATTTTGGGCCCCCTCAACAGTTTGATGAAGGGTAGGCATCGTTCGGCCGCACGGGACAGGAATCTACTGAGTGTAGCAATGCGCCCGGTAAGGCGCTGAACGTCCTTCGTGCAGGTGGGCGGCCGCATGTCCAGGATGGCCTGGACCTTGTCGGAGTTGGCCTCGATCCCATGTTGGGTCACAAAAAAACCCAGGAATTTCTCAGATTTTACTCCGAAGGCACACTTGGTGGGATTGAGCTTCATATTGTACCTCAGGAGGGTGTCGAAGGTCTCAGCTAGGTCGACGAAGTGGTTCTTGGCCTTGGGAGTCTTGACGAGCATGTCGTCGATGTAGGCCTCGAGGTTCCGGCCAAGCTATCCCTCGAACATATGGTTGACCAACCTCTGGTACGTGGCTCCAACGTTCTTCAGCCCGAAGGGCATCTGGGTGTAGCAGTATACGCCGAAGTCGGTGATGAAGGCGGCCTTCTCGATATCTTCTGGATCCATTCTGATTTGGTGGTAACCTGAATAGGCATCCAGGAAGCTGAGTGTCTCATTGCCCGAGGTTGAGTCAACCAGTTGGTCGATGCTCGGCAATGGATAGCAGTCTTTTGGTGTGGCTTTGTTCAAGTCGGTGAAGTCCATGCACATTCGCCACTTTCCCGAAGCTTTTGGCACCAGGACGACGTTAGCCAGCCATGTCGAGTATAGAACCGTTCTAAAAAGACCAGTCTTCTACCCTTTGGTGACCTGCTCCTTGATGACCGTCTGCTTCTCTGGCGCGTGCTTCCTTCTGCGTTGTTGTACGGGCTTCACGGTTGGGTCGAGGTTGAGTTTCTGCACTACTATCTCTCCCGATATTCCGGGGAGTTGATCATCAGACCATGCAAAGACTCAGGTGTATCCAGAAAGAAATTCTTTGTATTGCTGTTGAACCTCGAATGGTAGGTTGGCTCCAATCTTTACTCCTAGGGTCGGGTCATCGTTTAGGAAAATTGTTAGCAACTCGCCTCCAGGCTCGGATGTTGCTGGTTTTTCCACGACTTCTCGGGGGCCCTTATTCTTCCCGTCCGGCCTTGTGGCTTCGACCGAGATATTATAGCACCTTCTGGCCATCGCCTGGTTGCCCCGGACTTCCTCCACCCCATTTTTAGTGGGGAACTTCATCTTTTGGTGATAGGTAGAGGGCACCGCTTTCATTCGGCTAAGGATCCCTCGGCCGAAGATTGCATTGCATGCAATCATACATTTGATCACTATGAAGTCCACCATAATCGTAATGGTTTTGGGTGGGGTGCCGAGAGTTACCGGTAGGCTCAGGGCTCCCTCGGGATAAGTGGCCTGGCCATTGAACCCTCAGAGGGGGGTTCGGATCGGATGGAGCTTAGACAGATTCTCCCCCATCTTAAGAAAACATTCATAAGACAATACATCAGGGGCGCTTCCATTGTCAACTAGAATCCTATCTACGTTACTGTCACGCCCCGAGCCTTTATTACAGTGGAAGACTAGCTCGAGAAACGTGAACAGCCGGCATGGTAAGCCTCTTGCAAGCAAGAATGATCAGAGCGCAAGATAATCACACACATAAATGCAATTGCACAATATTTACTCAAACGTCAACTTCTTTCATTAATAATCAATCAAATATTAAATTACAATCACCATTTCAACTTTCTTCATCATACTAGACTCAAGAAATAAGAAAATTACATAGACTCAATCTAAATAATGTAGACTTCCTAAGTCTTCACTCATTCTTCATTCACTCTCGGACCCGCTATTTGAACATTCCGAATCCGATCATGACTCACTTCCATCTCCTGAAAAGATTAGAAATAGGTAATGAGTACACTTGCCCAGTAGGTATCTTCAATTCAACATGAAGCCACTATTAAAGTAATCAACATTTTAGCTCTAGAGGAATAAGGTAAAATCATGCGAATGCGATAAATCATAAGTAACCAAAGTAACAAGATGATCATATAAGATAGAATGAACAAGTATGAACTAGCAAGAATGTAGGAAGAATGTCCTTTCATGAATAAGAATGTAACGAGAATGTACTAGCAACACCACGTAGTCATCATCCAAACATGTTTGCTTATGAGCAAGTATTTGGTGAATTTCTATGGAATATCATGTATCAAGTAAGAAAGTCATGTACAAGTATTTTCATGATACCCGTGGATTTCACTTATTTATAGAGAAAGTACTCCCAGTGTAATGCGACGCCAGTAGCATCATACCCCATGGTTTACAGTATGTTTCCGACAATCGGTCGAGGGGACTAGTATAGAGCCCTTGAGCACAATCAGTGCTAGATCGCATCTTCAAGTATAAATCAAGCTATTTCCACGTTTCAAGTAATAAAATAGGGCCAAGAATGTGAATAAGTTCATGACAACAATAATCAATAAATGAACGCTTCAACTTTAGGACAAGAGAGATCACGAATGATTTAAGACGATGTCATGCTCATGGAAATAACTCGGCAGCATAACGGTACATTTATTATCATTCATAATTTAAGTTAAGTATCTTTAGACAATATGCCAAGTCCTAGACCATCAATACTCCATCCAAGAACTTAGAATATCAACCCTTTGGTCAAACCTCGGGTTAAAGAAATTAGAACTGTGACGGTCTAATACTGGGCCATTACATGAACATAACGGTCGAGTGTTGGGCCGTTAGAAAGGTTGAATCCAGAAGAAAATAGATATGGACTCAAACAGTGTGACGGTCATATATTGGACCGTTATATGGGCCTGACGGTCGAATATAGATCCGTTACATATCCAGAATCCGAAAACATCGATAGTGCTTCCTAACAATTGGGCTTTCATGGTACAACCAACTCGGCGTCCTAGTGGGAATCCCAGGCTCGCAGAGAATCACGGAGGCCTTCAAACAAGATTTTTAGTCCATTTGGAAGGAATATCCAATAGAGAGATCCTCATGTTCAAGAATATGTTCCTATAGTGCAAAGTGTGAACTAATGGCCATATACCGGAATATATGCCATGTAATTAGAGAAATTGACTCTATAAATAGAAAAGAATGTCTAACGATGTGAAACCATGATAAAAACTCCATCATTACATCATTTAAAATCATAGTGTAAATACAAAACTATAGAGTTTAGCTTAATGAAATTAACATATGCTTGAAATAACTAGAGATGCTTTTAAACATGCAATTACTATCATAAGTCAATTTATAATCTCAAGGCCATGAAAATAGGTTAAAACTTAGCTAACTAGACTTATTTAGAAGCAAATCTGACTGGTTTTCATTCTGTCTCGGGTTGACAGAACACAGTGGTCTGACGGTCTAACATGGGGGCATTACCTTTCTGTGACGGCTTATCGTAAGGCTGTTACAATGTTGTAACGCTCCAGTTATGGTGCGTCAGAGACAACAGAGAATTTTTAAACACAACAGAGGGTGTGACGGCTTATCGTAAGGCCGTTATATCATGTGACAGTCTTACCTTAATCCTTCAGAGGTTCTGCTGACAGTAAATAGAATAGAAAACTATGAAAATATGTCATGCTTGGAAATCAAAATACTTAAACTATTCCAGTCATGAAAAATGAAGTATAAGCCAGCTACATGCATAGGTTGCAATGAATTAACCGGAAAATATCTTTTTATCTTTGATTAAGGCTAAGGATATGCATGTATGCACAACCCTACTAAAATATAAAATTCATGATCTATAGTGCATATAATCAAGCAAAACCAGAGAGCTTTTATCCCAAACATGATGTTCTTGTCGTTCATGAGATAACCAACCTCTTTACTGGGCTTTAGACTTCCAATTTGATCTTCAAGACACGCCCTAGTTCTTCCCTTCTTGAGATTTTTCAGCAACTTCACGTTGCTCTAACTCCTCAGTCTCTTGACCTAAGGACGTGAAATTTGGAGTTTAGAAAGATGAAACTAAGAGGAACAAAAATTTCTAAAGCATCTAACTCTAATTACCTCATTTAGACTTTCTATTTTCCTGATCTTCAGCACCCTGTCGCATAGTTTCTTGGGTTGGCGTGATAAATTCAACAACTTTGGAAGATCCTAACTCCTTGGATACTCGAGCTCCTAACATGAAATTTTCAGAGTTGTCAGACCTTAGTATTAGAAACAAAAAGTTCCAAAGGACTTACCCGAGATTCTATCTCCTTACCTTGTTTCTTCACGAGCCAAAAGTAAGGGTCGCTCAGTTCAGAACTGGGCTCTATTTATAGGGTTTTGGATAGGGTTTGAGCATTAGATCAATTTTAGAGTCCTTAGTTGGCCAGAACCTGATCCCTAAGAGTCCCTAGTAACCTTACATATTCTTCTAATTAGGTCTCTTGTAGATAGGATCCCAAAGATCCAATCTTTTTGTTCTTTCTTCCATTCACGGAACTGACAGAGTGTAACGGTCCAAGCTTGGCACGTTACATTACTGTGGCGGTCGCACGATAGACCGCTACATCCACTGTGCACAGAATTCAATTTTATTCAAACTCTTTTTGTTAATTATCCATATAATTATCTATATAAGGGGTATTTATCCTTATAATTAGTGAATAGGGTAAATAACATTCTAGAATATGGGTCAAAATTAATGGGCTTGGTCCTTGAACCTATTGGGCTTTATTTATTAAGGCCAGATTAATTGTTTATCATATTTGGGCCTTAATAATGATTTATTTAACCCAATATTCATTAATTAATTCATTTAGACCCTTAATAATTACAGAAAATTCTTAATTATATCAGAAATATTTTATAAAAATTCTGGGGCGCTACACCCTCCCCTACTTAAGAAAATTTGATCCCCAAATTTATAATATGAGTTTTTATGGAGAGTGTACGTACTTTAATGTATTAAAAATTAACATAAGGCGAATGGGTTAAGAGGGTACCTTTAATCATTTCACCTTCCTTGTCTAGGATGGCATTTAATCGACCTCATTTCCCACGTCCGTTGTTATCCCTTGAAGATTGTTCATTTATGAGAGGACATACGGGCAAGCGATGTTCCCGACTTCCACACTTGAGGCAAGCGCCGAGTCGCTTCCAACATTCTTCTACCGAGTGCCTAAATTTTTCATAAAATGAGCATGCCATGGAGACTTGCATTCTTTCTTCTTCTTTAACTTTCTTATTCTTTCCGTTTACATTTTTGTTTCTTTTTCCGTTATCGTTCCCATTACGGGACCTCTTAACGTGACGGTTTTCATCCTCATCCACTTCTTTCTCTTCTTGCCTATCATGTTTTCGGCTTGACCTTTCTCCTCGGAGCCTTTCCACCTTCTCCATGGTTCTTTCACATAGATGCGCTCTTTGAACCATCTCGGTATAGGTGTGGATATTCTGCGTTCCAAGTTGTTGGATAAATCCGGGTCTTAAACCATCCAGAAATCGGTTGGCTTTCAATAAATCTGTGCTTATCAAGTGAGGAGCATACGGTGCTAGTCGAGAGAATTATAATTCATATTCTACCACGGACATCATGCCATGTTTTAAGGAAGCAAATTCCATAGCCTTCCTCTCCTTTACATGCTCGGAGAAGTACTTGGTTCGAAAAAGTGTAAGAAAACCCTCCCATGCATGAGGTGCATCTGTAGGTGGTGCCGGAATGGATTTCCACCACGTACGAGCATCATTATTGAGTTGGAACGTGGCAAGTCGAACTTTCTCCAGGTCGGTGCATTGCATGACATCGAATATTCGATTCATCTCATCGATCCAATTTTTCGCTTCATCTGGGTTTGAAGATCCAGAGAATCGTGGGGGATTTATACTTTGAAAATTGCTGTGTAGGTTACCCGCGCCAGCCCTTCCACCAGCTTGGGCCACTGTCTGTAGGGCTTGAGTAAGTCCCGCAACAGTTTGCTACATCTCGTCCCAGTTCACACGATGAGCCATTGAGAATCAAGGTACCTGAGAACATAGACATTTTAGTTATTTAGAGTCTGGTAAATTTACCCTAAGATAATTTCTATATAACTATCTTATCCCGAGCTCTACCCAATCCTCTCATGGGTAAGAAAATTCTTCCTTAGTTCAAAGGTAGGGGTCCTTAAACCTTGGACTTATCCTATGACATGATTCTTCTCCCTAAGTTCTGAGACTTGGGCTCTGATACCAACTTAACTGTCACGCGCTGAGCCTTTGTTACAGTGGAAGACTAGCTCGAGGAACGTGAACAGTCGGCATGGTAAGCCTCTTGCAAGCAAGAATGATCAGAGCGCAAGACAATCACACACATAAATGCAATTGCACAATATTTACTCAAACGTCAACTTCTTTCATTAATAATCAAATCAAATACTAAATTACAATCACCATTTCAACTTTCTTCATCATACTAGACTCAAGAAATAAGAAAATTACATAGACTCAATCAAAACAATGTAGACTTTTGAAGCCTTCACTCATTCTTCATTCACTCTCGGACCCGCTATTTGAACATTCCGAATCTGATCTTGACTCACTTCCATCTCCTGAAAAGATTGGAAATAGGTAATGAGCACACTTGCCCAGTAGGTATCTTTGCATCAACATGAAGGCACTATTAAAGTAATTAACATTTTAGCTCTAGAGGAATAAGGTAAAATCATGCGAATGCGATAAATCACAAGTAACCAAACTAACAAGATGATCATGTAAGATAGAATGAACAAGTATGAACTAGGAAGAATGTAGCAAGAATGGCCTTTCATGAATAAGAATGTAACGAGAATGTACTAGCAACACCACGTAGTCATCATCCAAACATGTTTGCTTATGAGCAAGTATTTGGTGAATTTCTGTGGAATATTATGTATCAAGCAAGAAAGTCATGAACAAGTATTTTCATGATACCCGTGGATTTCACTTATTTATAGAGAAAGTACTGCCAGCGCAATGCGACGCCAGTATCATCATACCCCATGGTTTACAGTATGTTTCTGACAACCGGTTGAGGGGACTAGAATAGATCCCTTGAACAGAATCAGTGCTCGATCGCATCTTCAAGTATAAATCAAGCTATTTCCACGTTTCAAACAACAAAATATGGCCAAGAATGTGAATAAGTTCATGACAATAATAATCAATAAATGAACGCTTCAACTTTAGGACAAGAGAGATCAAGAATGATTTAAGACGATGTCATGCTCATGGAAATAACTCGGCAGCATAACGGTACATTTATTATCATTCATAATTTAAGTTAAGTATCTTTAGACAATATGCCAAGTCCTAGACCATCAATACTCCATCCAGGAACTTAGAATATCAACCCTTTGGTCAAACCCCGGGTTAAAGAAATTAGAACTATGACGGTCTAATACTGGGCCGTTACATGAACATAATGGTCGAGTGTTGGGCCGTTAGAAAGGTTGAATCCAGAAGAAAATAGATATGGACTCAAACAGTGTGACGGTCATATATTGGACCGTTATATGGGCCTGACGGTCGAATATAGATCCGTTACATATCCAGAATTCAAAAACATCGATAGTGCTTTCTAACAATTGGGCTTTCATGGTACAACCAACTCGGCATCCTAGTAGGAATCTCAGGCTCGCAGAGAATTACGGAGGCCTTGAAACAAGATTTCCTAGTCCATTTGGAAGGAATATCCAATAGAGAGATCCTCATGTTCAAGAATATGTTCCTATAGTGCAAAGTGTGAACTAATGGCCATATACCGGAATATATGCCATGTAATTAGTGAAATTGACTCTATAGATAGAAAAGAATGTCTAACGATGTGAAACCATGATAAAAACTCCATCATTACATCATTTAAAATCATAGTGTAAATACAAAACTATAGAGTTTAGCTTAATGAAATTAACATATGCTTGAACTAACTAGAGATGCTTTTAAACATGCAATTTCTATCATAAGTCAATTTATAATCTCAAGGTCATGAAAATAGGTTAAAACTTAGCTAACTAGACTTATTTATAAGTAAATCAGACAAGTTTTCATTCTGTCTTGGGTTGACAGAATACAGTGGTCTGACGGTCTAACATGGTGGCGTTACCTATCTGCGACGGCTTATCGTAAGGCCGTTACAATGTTGTAACGCTCCAGTTATGGTGCGTCAGAGACAACAGAGAATTGTTAAACACAACAGAGGGTGTGACGGCTTATCGTAAGGCCGTTATACCATGTGATGGTCTTACCTTAATCTGGTATAGGTTCTGCTGACAGTAAATAGAATAGAAAACTATGAAAATATGTCATGCTTGAAAATCAAAATACTTAAACTATTCCAGTCATGAAAAATGAAGTATAAGCCAGCTACATGCATAGGTTGCAATGAATTAACAGGAAAATATCTTTTTATCTTTGATTAAGGCTAAGGATATGCATGTATGCACAACCCTACTAAAATATAAAATTCATGATCTATAGTGCATATAATCAAGTAAAACCAGAGGGCTATTATCCCTAACATGATGTTCTTACCGTTCATGAGATAACCTACCTCTTTACTGGGCTTTAGACTTCCAATTTGATCTTCAAGACACGCCCTAGTTCTTCCCTTCCTGAGATTTTTCAGCAACTCCACGTCGCTCTAACTCCTCAGGCTCTTGACCTAAGGATGTGAAATTTGGAGTTTAGGAAGATGAAACTAAGAGGAACAAAAAGTTCTAAAGCATTTAACTCTAATTACCTCGTTTAGACTTTCTATTTTCCTGATCTTCAGCACCCTGTCGCACAGTTTCTTGGGTTGGCGTGATGAAATCAACAACTTTGGAAGATCCTAACTCCTTGGATACTCGACCTCCTAACATGAAATTTTGAGAGTTATCAGACCTTAGTATTAGAAACAAAAAGTTCCAAAGGACTTACCCGAGATTCTATCTCCTTACCTTGTTTCTTTATGAGCCAAAAGTAAGGGTCGCTCAGTTCAGAACTGGGCTCTATTTATAGGGTTTTGGCTAGGGTTTGAGGATTAGATCGATTTTAGAGTCCTTAGTTGGCCAGAACCTGATCCCTAAGAGTCCCTAGTAACCTTACATATTCTTCTAACTAGGTCTCTTGTAGATAGGATCCCAAAGATCCAATCTTTTTATTCTTTCTTCCATTCACGGAACTGACAGAGTGTAACGGTCCAAGCTTGGCGCGTTACATTACTGTGGCGGTCGCACGATAGACCGCTATATCCACTGTGCACAGAATTCAATTTTATTCAAACTCTTTTTGTTAATTATCCACATAATTATCTATATAAGGGGTATTTATCCTTATAATTAGTGAATAGGCTAAATAACCTTCTAGAATATGGGTCAAACTTAATGGGCTTGGTCCTTGAACCTATTGGGCTTTATTTATTAAGGCTAGATTAATTGTTTATCATATGTGGGCCTAAATAATGATTTATTTAACCCAATATTCATTAATTAATTCATTTAGACCCTTAATAATTCCAGAAAATTCTTAATTATATCAGAAATATTTTATAAAAATTCTGGGGCGCTACACCCTCCCCCACTTAGGAAAATTTGGTCCCCAAATTTATAATATGAGTTTTTATGGAGAGTGTATGTACTTTAATGTATTAAAAATTAACATAAGGCGAATGGGTTAAGAGGGTACCTTTAATCATTTCACCTTCCTTGTCTAGGATGGCATTTAATCGACCTCGTTTCCCACATCCGTTGTTATCGCTTGAAGATTGTTCATTTATGAGAGGACATACGGGCAAGCGATGTTCCCGGCTTCCACACTTGAGGCAAGCGCCGAGATGCTTCCAACATTCTTCTGCCGAGTGCCCAAATTTTTCACAAAATGAGCAAGCCGTGGAGACTTGCATTCTTTCTTCTTCTTTAACTTTCTTATTCATTCCATTTTCATTTCCGTTTCTTTTTCCGTTACCGTTCCCATTACGGGACCTCTTAACGTGACGGTTTTCATCCTCATCCACTTCTTTCTCTTCTTGCCTATCATGTTTTCGGCTTGACCTTTCTCCTCGGAGCCTTTCCACCTTCTCCATGGTTCATTCACATAGATGCGCTCTTTGAACCATCTCGGTATAGGTGCGGATATTCTGCGTTCCAAGTTGTTGGATAAGTCTGGGTCTTAAACCATCCATAAATCGGTTGGCTTTCAATAATTCTATGCTTATCAAGTGAGGAGCATACGGTGCTAGTCGAGAGAATTGTAATTCATATTCTGCCACGGACATCGTGCCCTATTTTATGGAAGCAAATTCCATAGCCTTCCTCTCCTTTACATGCTCGGAGAAGTACTTGACCCAAAAAAGTGTAAGAAAACCCTCCTATGCATGAGGTGCATCTGCAGGTGGTGTCGGAATGAATTTCCACCACGTATGAGCATCCTTATTGAGTTGGAACGTGGCAAGTCGAACTTTCTCCTGGTCGGTGCATTGCATGACATCGAGTATTCGATTCATCTCGTCGATCTAATTTTTTGCTTCATCTGGGTTAGAAGATCCAGAGAATCGTGAGGGATTTAAACTTTAAAAATTGCCATGTACGTTACTCGCGCCAGCCCTTCCACCAGCTTGGGCCACTGTCTGTAGGGCTTGAGTAAGTCCCGCAACAGTTTGCTGCATCTCGTCCCAGTTCACACGATGAGCCATTAAGAATCAAGGTACCTGAGAACATTGACATTTTGGTTATTTAGAGTCGGGAAGATTTACCCTAAGATAATTTCTATATAACTATCTTATCCCGGGCTCTACCCAATCCTCGCATGGGTAAGAAAATTCTTCCTTAGTTCAAAGGTAGGGGTCCTTAAACCTTGGACTTATCCTATGACATGATTCTTCTCCTTAAGTCCTAAGACTTAGGCTCTGATACCAACTTAACTGTCACGCCCCGAGCCTTTATTACAGCGGAAGACTAGCTCGAGGAACGTGAGCAACTGTCATGGAAAGCTTCTTGCAAGCAAGACTGATCAGAGTGCAAGATAATCACACACATAAATGCAATTGCACAATATTTACTCAAATGTCAACTTCTTTCATTAATAATCAAATCAAATACTCAATTACAATCACCATTTCAACTTTCTTCTTCATACTAGACTGAAGAAATAATAAATTACATAGACTCAATCTAAACAATGTAGACTTCCTAAGTCTTCACTCATTTATCATTCACTCTCGGACCTGCTATTTGAACATTCCGAATCCGATCCTGACTCACTTCCATCTCCTGCAAAGATTGGAAATAGGTAATGAGCACACTTGCCCAGTAGGTATCTTCAATTCAACATGAAGGCACTATTAAAGTAATTAACATTTTAGCTCTAGAGGAATAAGGTAAAATCATGCGAATGCGATAAATCACAAGTAACCAAAGTAACAAGATGATCATGTAAGATAGAATGAACAAGTATGAACTAGCAAGAATGCAGCAAGAATGGCCTTTCATGAACAAGAATGTAACGAGAATGTACTAGCAACACCACGTAGTCATCATCCAAACATCTTTGCTTATGAGCAAGTATTTGGTGAATTTCTGTGGAATATCATGTATCAAGCAAGAAAGTCATGTACAAGTATTTTCATGATACCCGTGGATTTCACTTATTTATAGATAAAGTACTCCCAGCGCAACGTGACGCCAGTAGCATCATACCCCATGGTTTACAGTATGTTTCCGACAATCAGTCGAGGGGACTAGCATAGAGCCTTTGAACACAATCAGTGCTCGATCGCATCTTCAAGTATAAATCAAGCTATTTCCACGTTTCAAACAACAAAATATGGCCAAGAATGTGAATAAGTTTATGACAACAATAATCAATAAATGAACGCTTCAACTTTAGGACAAGAGAGATCAAGAATGATTTAAGACAATGTCATCCTCATGGAAATAACTCGGCAGCATAACAGTACATTTATTATCATTCATAATTTAAGTTAAGTATCTTTAGACAATACGCCAAGTCCTAGACCATCAATACTCCATCCAGGAACTTAGAATATCAACCCTTTGGTCAAACCTTGGGTTAAAGAAATTAGAACTGTGACGGTCTAATACTGGGCCGTTACATGAACATAATGGTCGAGTGTTGGGCCGTTAGAAAGGTTGAATCTAGAAGAAAATAGATATGGACTCAAACAGTGTGACGGTCATATATTGGACCGTTATATGTGCCTGACGGTCAAATATAGATCCATTACATATCCAGAATCTGAAAACATCGATAGTGCTTTCTAACAATTGGACTTTCATGGTACAACCAACTCGGCGTCCTAGTGGGAATCTCAGGCTCGCAGAGAATTACGGAGGTCTTGAAACAAGATTTCCTAGTCCATTTGGAAGGAATATCCAATAGAGAGATCCTCATGTTCAAGAATATGTTCGTATAGTGCAAAGTGTGAACTAATGGCCATATACCGGAATATATGCCATGTAATTAGAGAAATTGACTCTATAAATAGAAAAGAATGTCTAACGATGTGATTCCATGATAAAAACTCCGTCATTACATCATTTAAAATCATAGTGTAAATACAAAACTATAGAGTTTAGCTTAATGAAATTAACATATGCTTGAAATAACTAGAGATACTTTTAAACATGCAATTTCTATCATAAGTCAATTTATAATCTCAATGTCATGAAAATAGGTGAAAACTTAGCTAACTAGACTTATTTATAAGTAAATCAGACTGGTTTTCATTCTGTCTCGGGTTGACAGAATACAGTGATCTGACTGTCTAACATGGGGGCGTTACCTTTCTGTGACGGCTTATCATAAGGCCGTTACAATGTTGTAACGCTCCAGTTATGGTGCGTCAGAGACAACAGAGAATTTTTAAACACAACAGAGGGTGTGACGACTTATCCTAAGGCCGTTATATCATGTGACGGTCTTACCTTAATCCGTCAGAGGTTCTGCTGACAGTAAATAGAATAGAAAACTATGAAAATATGTCATGCTTGGAAATCAAAATACTTAAACAATTCCTGTCATGAAAAACAAAGTATAGGCTAGCTACATGCATAGGTTGCAATGAATTAACATGAAAATATCTTTTTATCTTTGATTAAGGCTAAGGATATGCATGTATGCAGAACCCTACTAAAATATAAAATTCATGATCTATAGTGCATATAATCAAGCAAAACCAGAGGGCTTTTATCCCTAACATGATGTTCTTGCCGTTCATGAGATAACCTACCTCTTTACTGGGCTTTTGACTTCCAATTCGATTATCAAGACACGCCCTAGTTCTTCCCTTCTTAAGATTTTTTTGCAACTTCACGTCACTCTAACTCCTCAGTCTCTTGACCTAAGGACGTGAAATTTGGAGTTTAGAAAGATGAAACTAAGAGGAACAAAAAGTTCTAAAGCATCTAACTCTAATTACCTCGTTTAGACTTTCTATTTTCCTGATCTTCAGCACCCTGTCGCATAGTTTCCTGGGTTGGTGTGATGAAATCAACAAATTTGGAAGATCCTAACTCCTTGATACTCGACCTCCTTACATGAAATTTTGAGAGATGTCAGACCTTAGTAATAGAAACAAAAAGTTCCAAAGGACTTACCCGAGATTCTATCTCCTTACCTTATTTCTTCACGAGCCAAAAGTAAGGGTCGCTCAGTTCAGAACAGGGCTCTATTTATAGGATTTTGGCTAGGGTTTGAGGATTAGATCGATTTTAGAGTCCTTAGTTGGCCAGAACCTGATCCCTAAGAGTCCCTAGTAACCTTACATATTCTTCTAACTAGGTCTCTTGTAGATAGGATCCCAAAGATCCAATCTTTTTATTCTTTCTTCCATTCACGGAACTGACAGAGTGTAACGGTCCAAGCTTGGCGCGTTACATTACTGTGGCGGTCGCACGATAGACCGCTATATCCACTGTGCACAGAATTCAATTTTATTCAAACTCTTTTTGTTAATTATCCACATAATTATCTATATAAGGGGTATTTATCCTTATAATTAGTGAATAGGCTAAATAACCTTCTAGAATATGGGTCAAACTTAATGGGCTTGGTCCTTGAACCTATTGGGCTTTATTTATTAAGGCTAGATTAATTGTTTATCATATGTGGCCCTTAATAATGATTTATTTAACCCAATATTCATTAATTAATTCATTTAGACCCTTAATAATTCCAGAAAATTCTTAATTATATCAGAGATATTTTATAAAAATTCTGGGGCGCTACACCCTCCCCCACTTAGGAAAATTTGGTCCCCAAATTTATAATATGAGTTTTTATGGAGAGTGTATGTACTTTAATGTATTAAAAATTAACATAAGGCGAATGGGTTAAGAGGGTACCTTTAATCATTTCACCTTCCTTGTCTAGGATGGCATTTAATCGACCTCGTTTCCCACGTCCGTTGTTATCGCATGAAGATTGTTCATTTATGAGAGGACATACGGGCAAGCGATGTTCCCGGCTTCCACACTTGAGGCAAGCGCCGAGATGCTTCCAACATTCTTCTGCCGAGTGCCCAAATTTTTCACAAAATGAGCAAGCCGTGGAGACTTGCATTCTTTCTTCTTCTTTAACTTTCTTATTCATTCCATTTTCATTTCCGTTTCTTTTTCTGTTACCGTTCCCATTACGGGACCTCTTAACGTGACGGTTTTCATCCTCATCCACTTCTTTCTCTTCTTGCCTATCATGTTTTCGGCTTGACCTTTCTCCTCGGAGCCTTTCCACCTTCTCCATGGTTCATTCACATAGATGCGCTCTTTGAACCATCTCGGTATAGGTGAGGATATTCTGCGTTCCAAGTTGTTGGATAAATCCGGGTCTTAAACCATCCATAAATCGGTTGACTTTCAATAAATCTTTGCTTATCAAGTGAGGAGCATACGGTGCTAGTCGAGAGAATTGTAATTCATATTCTGCCACGGACATCGTGCCCTTTTTTAAGGAGGCAAATTCCATAGCCTTCCTCTCCTTTACATACTCGGAGAAGTACTTGGCTCGAAAAAGTGTAAGAAAACCCTCCCATGCATGAGGTGCATCTGCAGGTGGTGCTGGAATGGATTTCCACCACGTATGAGCCTCCTTATTGAGTTGGAACGTAGCAAGTCGAACTTTCTCCTGGTTAGTGTATTGCATGGCATCGAATATTCGATTCATCTCGTCGATCCAAGTTTCCGCTTCTTCTGGGTTAGAAGATCCAGAGAATCGTGGGGGATTTAAACTTTGAAAATCGCCGTGTAGGTTACCCGCGCCATCCCTTCCACCAGCTTAAGCCACTGTCTGTAGGGCTTGAGTAAGTCCCACAATAGTTTGCTGCATCTCATCCTAGTTCACATGATGAGCCATTGAGAATCAAGGTACCTGAGAACATAGAGATTTTAGTTATTTAGAGTCGGGAAGATTTACCCTAAGATAATTTCTATATAACCATCTTATCTCGGGCTCTACCCAATCCTCGCATGGGTAAGAAAATTCTTCCTTAGTTCAAAGGTAGGGGTCCTTAAATCTTGAACTTATCCAATGACATGATTCTTCTCCCTAAGTCTTGAGACTTTGGCTCTTATACTAACTTAACTGTCACGTCTCGATCCTTTATTACAGTGGAAGACTAGCTTGAGGAACGTGAACAGCCGGTATGGTAAGCCTATTGCAAGCAAGAATGATCAGAGCGCAAGAATACAATTGCACAATATTTACTCAAACGTCAACTTCTTTCATTAATAATCAAATCAAATACTCAATTACAATAACCATTACAACTTTCTTCATCGTACTAGACTCAAGAAATAATAAAATTACATAGACTCAAACTAAACACTGTAGACTTCCTAAGTCTTCACTCATTCTTCATTCACTCTCGGACCCGCTATTTGAACATTCCGATTCCGATCCTGACTCACTTCCATCTCCTGAAAAGATTGGAAATAGGTAATGAGCACACTTGCTCAGTAGGTATCTTCGCATCAACATGAAGGCACTATTAAAGTAATTAACATTTTAGCTCTAGAGGAATAAGGTAAAATCATGCGAATGCGATAAATCACAAGTAACCAAAGTAACAAGATGATCATGTAAGATAGAATGAACAAGTATGAACTAGCAAGAATGTAGCAAGAATGGCCTTTCATGAATAAGAATGTAACGAGAATGTACTAGCAACACCACATAGTCATCATCCAAACATCTTTGCTTATGAGCAAGTATTTGGTGAATTTCTGTGGAATATCATGTATCAAGCAAGAAAGTCATGTACAAGTATTTTCATGATACCCGTGGATTTCACTTATTTAGAGAGAAAGTACTCCCAGCGCAATGTGATGCCAGTAGCATCATACCCCATGGTTTATAGTATGTTTCCGACAATCAGTCGAGGGGACTAGCATAGGGCCCTTGAACACAATCAGTGCTCGATCGCATCTTCAAGTATAAATCAAGTTATTTCCACATTTCAACTAATAAAATATGGCCAAGAATGTGAATAAGTTCATGACGACAATAATCAATAAATGAACGCTTCAACTTTAGGAAAAGAGAGATCAAGAATGATTTAAGACGATGTAATGCTCATGGAAATAACTCAGCAGCATAACGGTACATTTATTATCATTCATAATTTAAGTTAAGTATCTTTAGACAATATGCCAAGTCCTAGACCATCAATACTCCATCCAGGAGCTTAGAATATCAATCCTTTGGTCAAACCTCGGGTTAAAGAAATTAGAACTATGACGGTCAAATACTGGGCCGTTACATGAATATAACGGTCGAGTGTTGGGCCGTTAGAAAGGTTGAATCCAGAAAAAAATAGATATGGACTCGAACAGTGTGACGGTCATATATTGGACCGTTATATGGGCCTGGCGGTCGAATATAGATCCGTTACATATCCAGAATCCAAAAACATCGATAGTGCTTTCTAACAATTGGGCTTTCATGGTACAACTAACTCGGCGTCCTAGTGAGAATCCCAAGCTCGCAGAGAATTACGGAGGCCTTGAAACAAGATTTCCTAGTGTATTTGGAAGGAATATCCAATAGAGAGGTCCTCATATTCAAGAATATGTTCGTATAGTGCAAAGTGTGAACTAATGGCCATATACCAGAATATATGCCATGTAATTAGAGAAATTGACTCTATAGATAGAAAAGAATGTGTAACGATGTGAAATCATGATAAAAACTCCGTCATTACACCATTTAAAATCATAGTGTAAATACAAAACTATAGAGTTTAGTTTAATGAAATTAAAATATGCTTGAAATAACTAGAGATACTTTTAAACAAGCAATTTCTATCATAAGTGAATTTATAATATCAAGGTCATGAAAATAGGTTAAAACTTAGCTAACTAGGCTTATTTATAAGTAAATCTGATTGGTTTTCATTCTGTCTCGGGTTGACAGAACATAGTGGTCTGACGGTCTAACATGGGGGCGTTACCTTTCTGTGACGGCTTATCGTAAGGCCGTTACAATGTTGTAACTCTCCAGTTATGGTGCGTCAGAGACAATAGAGAATTTTTAAACACAACAGAGGGTGTGACGACTTATCCTAAGGCCGTTATATCATGTGACGGTCTTACCTTAATCCGTCAGAGGTTCTGCTGACAGTAAATAGAATAGAAAACTATGAAAATATGTCATGCTTGGAAATCAAAATACTTAAACTATTCCTGTCATGAAAAACAAAGTATAGGCTAGCTACATGCATAGGTTGCAATGAATTAACATGAAAATATCTTTTTATCTTTGATTAAGGCTAAGGATATGCATGTATGCAGAACCCTACTAAAATATGAAATTCATGATCTATAGTGCATATAATCAAGCAAAACTAGAGGGCTTTTATCCCTAACATGATGTTCTTGCCGTTCATGAGATAACCTACCTCTTTACTAGACTTTAGACTTCCAATTTGATCTTTAAGACACGCCCTAGTTCTTCCCTTCCTGAGATTTTTCAGCAACTTCACGTCGCTCTAACTCCTCAGTCTCTTGACCTAAGGACGTGAAATTTGGAGTTTAGGAGGATGAAATTAAGAAGAACAAAAAGTTCTAAATCATCTAACCATAATTACCTCGTTTAGACTTTCTATTTTCCTGATCTTCAGCACTCTGTCGCATAGTTTCCTGGGTTGGCGTGATGAAACCAGCAACTTTAGAAGATCCTAACTCTTTGGATACTCGACCTCCCAACATGAAATTTTGAGAGTTGTCAGACCTTAGTATTAGAAACAAAAAGTTCCAAAGGACTTACCCGAGATTCTATCTCCTTACCTTGTTTCTTTACGAGCCAAAAGTAAGGGTCCCTCAGTTCAGAACTGGGCTCTATTTATAGGGTTTTGGCTAGGGTTTGAGAATTAGATCGATTTTAGAGTCCTTAGTTGGCCAGAACCTGATCCCTAAAAGTCCTTAGTAACCTTACATATTCTTCTAATTAGGTCTCTTGTAGATAGGATCCCAAAGATCCAATCTTTTTGTTCTTTCTTCCATTCATAGAACTAACAGAGTGTAACGGTCCAAGCTGGGCGCGTTACATTACTGTGGCGGTCGCACGATAGACCGCTACATCCACTGTGTGCAGAATTCAATTTTATTCAAACTCTTTTTGTTAATTATCCACATAATTATCTATATAAGGGGTATTTATCTTTATAATTCGTTAATAGGCTAAATAACCTTCTAGGATATGGGTCAAACTTAATGGGCTTGGTCCTTGAACCTATTGGGCTTTATTTATTAAGGCTGGATTAATTGTTTATCATATTTGGGCTTTAATAATGATTTATTTAACCCAATATTCATTAATTAATTCATGTAGACCCTTAATAATTCCAAAAAAATCTTAATTATATCAAAAATATTTTATAAAAATTCTGGGGCGCTACAGTTACAATGAATTATCATAGCCGATATAACTTGGGCATCGTCATGCGGGGTGGTCAGCCCTTCCAGGTCTTGGTCGGAGAAGACTATGACCTGGGGCTCACTTGGCGGGGCCTTGGGAGGCTCAGTGGCTCAGCTCGCCCCCTCAGCATGACGCTTCCTTCCTCGGCTACTATCTCCTCCTGATGCTGCTCCTCCAGCGATGACGTTGATGTGGACCCCACGAGGGGCATTATCGATCTCCTCTGGGACGCCTCGGTCTTCCTTATGCCCGGCTACGAACCGGGATAGTTGTCCCTGGCAGACGAGGCGCTCGATCTCATCCTAGAGCTGGCGGCAATCGCCGGTGTGATGCCCGTGGTCACTGTGGAACAGGCAGTGCTTGCTGCGTTTGCGGCTCTTCGACCTCATTGGCTCGGGTTGGCGGAGGAGGTATGAGCCTTTGATGTCTTCATAGATCTTGTACACCGGAGCGGTTAAGGGAGTGTACCGCTTGTACTTCCAGGATGGTTCTTTGTGATCTCCGCCTCGGTTCCGCCTTTTTCCTTGGCCCGAGCTTGGCTCGGGAGCTCGCTTCTTGTCCCCCTCCTGACCCGAACCGGTCGCGCCTCGGCACACGCTGAGAACTTCTTCCCACTCAGCGTGGCGTAAAGCTAGTGTCACTAGCTCGGCAAGGGTCGAGGGAGGGTGGAGGACAAGTTCGCGGCGGAGGTTCTCGTCCCGGGTGCCTCCGGTCAGCGCAGTTCTGGCCGAGGCAACATCCAGGCGGGGGATTCTCAGGGCTTCCGATTTGAATCGGTTGATATAAGCCCAGAGTTTCTCCCTTTGCGCCAGTTTGAGAGCCTATAGCCCCGCTACCGACCTTGGGGGGCCGCTGCCGGCGAAACTCTCCTTGAACACTCGCCCGAATTGCTTGAAATCTCGGATGGATCTGGGGGCGAGGGCCCGGAACCACACTTGGGCGCCTTGGACCAGGGTGGTCACGAAGGTGCGGCACTTGATGGCGTCGGATGCCCCGTGAAGGGTCATCAGGGCTTCAAAGCTATCGAAGTGGTCGGCCGGGTCACCCTGGCCGTCGTAAGACTTGAAGGTTGGAATGGGGATTCTGGGTGACATCTCCACCTTCAAGATGTAGTCAGAGAACGGGGATTTCTCTTCATCCTCTGCTGGGGAGGTCTTCTGCAAGGTGCGCAAGTGCACTCCTACTCTGCGAAGCGCCTCTCGAACTCTCGCAGTCGGAGGGATAACTCCGTCTGCCGTTGCGCAGTGTGGCTAGGGGTCGCGATGGCGGGCTGCCCTGGCGTTCTCCAGGGACTTCGGTCTCTGGGTGCGGGCGGTGTGCCCCTTCTTGTTGTAGAGGATGCCTCTTGCTCCGGAGGTGGGGCTTGCGAAGGTCCTCTTGACTTGTTGCGAATAAGCCACCGTCCTTAGAGGGTGAAGCAGCCTCTGGCAGTGTGTTGGGACACGTTTTCGAGGGGAGGGCTTTCCGGAGGGACGCGTGACCTTCCTTCCCTTGCTGCCTGGGTCCTCATGAGTTCCACGAGGATGTCCAGTTTTGCGTTGAGGGCATGGAAAGCATCAGCACCCTCGTTGGGTGGTAGCTCCACCGCCGCGGGTGGAGGAGGCAGTTCGTCGGCGGGGGTGCTGGCGTTGGAGGGGGGGTTCTGTGCGGCCTGAGAGGGGCCCTCTCCCCCCACCACCATGGCTTTCCCCCTATCACCGGTGGACCTCCTCCCTATACTCCTTCGCACCATACTGGCTCTTTGATCGTTTCCCACAGACAGCGCTAGATGAAGAGGCGTGATCTCGCGCTGGTCCTGAGCTGGGGAGATGATCACCGATCAGGGAACTGCAAGGAAGGGAAATGGATCAGCGGGCCTAGGGGTGGTTCCCTGGGGAAAACCCTCCGATGCCTAAGTCAGTAGAGCAGTGGTGGAAGCTATGAAGGGAGGAGGAAAGAGATGCATGAGATCCCTCTCCACCAAGGTGGTGAAGTGGTTCCTGCTCAGGGAGTTTTAGGTGTGTGTAAGCCTTACCTTTCGCTGGAGAGAGTCCCAAGTTTAAATAATGCGCCAGCCTTATGAGTCCCATAAGCTGAGGAGTTTTAGGCGGGGGTTACGTCCTCGACGTAGGCTCTTTACGTTCTCATCGTGGGCTCTTTATAGCCTTGAGGACTCGTGGGCCCCCTTATCCTCATAAACTTATGTTCAGAAATGACTCTCAACGGCAACGTGGATAAGCAACCGTCGATCGACCCGAGCGTGAAGAGTGCCAGTCCTGTCCCAGGCGATAGGCATAGCTCGGGTGAGAGTCGGTCGGAGTGGGCGCTGAGCGCTAGCCTTTATCCCGGCAAGGGAGATAGGTCGGGCGTGGGTCTTCCTCCGACTGGACCGACGCTTGGACTTCCGAGCCTAATGGCCGCATAGGAAGTGATTGATCCCGAGTGAACTTATTGGGCTTTTCATGCTAAGTGGGCCCTGCCGGGTGGTCATTTAGATGAGCTAGGCCTCATTTGGTCTCGCTGGACCTAGTTTGGCCACTCTTAGATGGGCTGCAGAAATCCCCCTCTCAAAGCGTCAGTCACTTGGGCGCACATTATTTAGCGGCTAGTAGACAGTCGTAAATTCAGGAATTTGCACCGGCCTACTCTATCGCTCATTAATCTGCGGCCACTACTCTGGTCGCTATTTCTTATGCAAACAGAAAAGCTAAAAGATACGTTAAACTCAAGAACATGGACACAAGGAAATGAAATATAGACATGATCCTTATGAGTCACATGCATGCAATCTATTACTAGTCATCTTGGGCTTCAGATTCTTGGGAAAACCTTCCTTTTGGGTGGATTGAGAATGACGAATGTACAAAAAAGAGAAACAATAAGAGCAACAACAATTGCAACGTAGGAAGAAGAACACGGCAGGCTTCTTCTTCACGCGTGATAGCTGACAATAATAGCAACTGTAGCAAGAGACGAAGCACTGCAGCACGACGAAGAAAGAGAAGCAAGGTTTCTTCACGTCGCAATAACTACAGTCACGAACACAGCAGCATGATGCTCTATCGTTCGTAAGGCTTTGTATATTTATAGAGATTTTAGAACTCTGGGTTCTAATGGGAATTGAGTTTCCCTACGATGAATCCTAATTGGTTTAAACCTTCCTACTTAATCCAATCCTTGCTATATCCACAACCGTCTTCGATTAGGAACCCTAAGGCCAATGCATGTTCGAACGTGATAAGTTGTGAGTAAACCAAAAGGACCCTATTGTTTTGTATAATTGTATATATGTATAAGCTTATTCACGTAACCCCTTTTTGGCCCATTTGGCTCTTGGGTTGAATATATACGGGAGGGCCATATATAGGTTGGGCTTTATCCTTGTGTTTTGAATTGGGCCCTAATTACTTATTTAAGACTTATTTATGGTAGACTTTTATTCCTTTGTGAATTATATATGGAATTTTATCCTTTTCAATCTATTGGGGTGCTACACCCTCCCCCACTCAAAAGAATTTTGTCCCCCAAATTCAATTTCATATAGACATGGAGGGTGCATAGTACTTACCATTTCGAAATAAGTCAAGGAATCTTTTCTTCATAGATTCTTCTGTCTCCCAAGTAGCTTCATGTTCGAAACTTTTGTTCCAGTGAATCTTTACCATGGGAATAATTGTAATGCCCCGAAAATTTTATAGAATATTTCTGAAGTATTTTAAATTTTTATAGACCAAAATGGATTTATAAATGAATTTCTGGGTTTAATAAATCATTATTAAGGCCCAAGTGTGATAACCAATTAACCTAGCCTATTTAAACAAAGCCCAAAGGACTTAGGGACCAAGCCCATGAAGTTTGGCCCATATTCTAGAAGGTAATTAGCTTATTCACAGAATATAAGGATAAATACTCATTGTATGGATAATTAAATGAATAAACCGAAAATAGAGTTTGAATTAAATTCAAGTTCGATGCCCAATAGTAATGACGGTCTATCGTGAGACCACTAGGGAATAGTTGGCGGTCCAGTCCTAGATCGCTAATTTATGTCAGTTCTGTGAGTTGAAGAAAGAGCAAAAAGATTAGATTTTTGACGTTTTATCTCCTAGAGACCGAGGTGGGAGGACTAGTAAGCATCTTAAGGACTCTCAGAAGTTGGGATAGTACCAACTAGGGACTCTAGAATGGATCTAATCCACGAAACCCTAGCAAAAACATATAAATAGACCCTAGGTTGCACTTGCGCGACCCCCATGTTTGGCTTGCATGGAACTAAGGTAAGACGACTTTAATTCAGGTAGGCTCTTTTGAGGTTTTTATTCCTAATACTAAGGACTAAATTGCCTCAAAATTTCGTGCTAGGAGATCGACCCATCAGGAAGATAGAGGCACCCAAGGTTGCTGGTTCCATATGAACGACCCAGGAGACTGTGCAACGGTGTGGTGAAGATCAAGAAATTAGGGGCCCAAAATGAGGTATTTAGAAGTTGCACCTTTAGAACTTTTTTTATTATTAGTATCTTCTTCTTACCCTCCAAATTTCACGTCCTTTGGTCAAGAGAATCAGCAGTTAGAGGAGCGTGAAGTTACTGATTTATCACAGGAAGTGCAGAACTAGGGTTGACTTCCCGTCCGAAATTAAAGTCTAGAGGTGTTTCCAGAGGTAGGTCATCTCATGAACAGCTAAAACGTTATTCTAAGAATAAAAGCCCTCTTGTTGCACTAGATTTCATGTATTGTATACGGGAAATTTCATATTTTAATAGGATCTATGCGTCTAGTGTAGCATACATGCATTTTTCTTAGCCCTACATGAACTAAATTAATTCTCTTGTCATAATACATGAATCATATGCATACTGTTAGCTTATTCTTCGTTCTACCATGATAGAAGAAGTTTTATATATGTTGATTTCCAGACATGATGTGTTTTAGTTAGCATCTAGTTGCACATGTTTAGTTTGCATGTAAACAGAAGCTAGATGACCTAAAAATGGACCGCCAAAATTGGTTAGCGGCCTTACGATAAACCACTAACAGGTGATTAGTGGCCAATATATGGACCGTTTGTGTTCATGTGATTTCACCGTTATAAAATCACAAGCAGACTTATGATAGACCGCTTAAGCCCTACAAACGGCTGTAAATTAGACCGTTTGCGACCCTGAGATTCTGTATTTTGGTTAATCCGAAACCTAATGCTGGATTACCCTATCTATCATATGACAAACTTAGTTAGTTAAGTTTTATCCCTGATTCTGGCATTGTTTATGTATATATAGAGATTTCTAGTAGATTTCATGTTCTTTATGGTACTTGGGATTGTTTTTAACATAATTTGACTTTATGCCAAAATCATATACTTTTGTAATTAAATACATGTTTCTAAAGTTAGATGATTCATGGTTTACCTTGATCACTATTTTAATGATCTATTTCTCATCTATAGAGTCATTTCCATAAGTACATGGCATATATCCCAGTATATGACCATTAGTTACACCTATGCACATTAGGCACACAATCTTAGACTTGATAACCTCTCCTTTGGATATTCCTTCCAACGGATTAGGAAATCTTGTTTCAAGGCCTCCATAATTCTCCGTGAGCATGAGATTCCCTCCAGGATGCCGAGTTGGTTGTACCATTAAAGCCCATTGTCTAGAAAGTACTTATACCCGTGTTTTATATATCTGGAACTTAGCGGCCTTATGGTTGACCACCAGAGTCTGTTAGCGGGCCTTATCTAGACGGCTAACAGATCCTTGACGGTTCTTTCTTTGACTGCTAAAGACTCCAGATAATCTGTTTAAATATCGAATAGTCTTATCCTTAACGGTCTAGATTTAGACCGCTTTCTCCATGAAAGGGCCCAGTAAACGACCGCTATTTCCTGAGTACAGTTAACCCGAGGTTTGACCCAAGGGTTAATATTCCTATGATCCTAGATAGTCCAATTGATTATCTAGAGCCTGTCACATTATTCCAAAAATACCTAAGTAAATTGTGAAAGTTAAGAAATGTACCGTTATGCTGTCGATTTATTTCCACGGCATAACCTATGTATCAATGTGTTTATTGAACTCTTATTCTCAATAGAAGCATTCTTATTTTGTTACTTTATCATGGAACTATCATTGAAATTGTACAATCTTGGCCACATTATTGTTATATACGTGGAAGTAACTTGATTTATACGTGAAGATGTAGTTCGAGCACTGATTGTGTTCAAGGGCTCTATGCTAGTCCCCTCGACTGATTGTCGAAAACATACTATATAAACCATGGGGTATGATGCTACTGGCGTCGCATTGCGCTGGGAGTACTTTCTTTATAAACAAGTGAAAATATCCACGGAAATCATGAAAATCTACATGAAAATCTACATGAATTCATGAAGTACTTGTTACTAAGTGAAGAGTACATTCTTGCTTGTTACATGACTTTCTAGTACATTCTTGTTATATTCTTGTTCATGAAAGGCCAATGTTACATTCTTGCTAGATGACACATGAATTGAGCAAGTATGATTTAATCGCATTATACTCAATTCATATTCTCATTTCTCAAGCTTGATCTTGTCTTGTTACTTTGGCTTTAATCGCATGTTTAGTCGTATGCACATTATTTGACTTTTTCTTTAGAGCTAAAGATATTAATTACTTTAACATTGCCAATCATGTTGATGCAAAGATACCTACTGGGCAAGTGTGCCCATTACCTATTTTTCAATCTTTTCAGGAAGTACCAGTGGGTCGGATTCCGGTCATCCCAGTGATGGGTCCGAGAGCGATTAAAGAGTGAAGACTTAGGAAGTCAAAATGTCTAGATTGAGTCTATGTAATTTTCTTATATTGAATCTAGCAAATTTAAGAAAGTCAATGTTTCATGTACTTGAAGTATGGTTGTTATTATTAATAAAAATGAAGGTTTGAATGTTATTGTGCAATTACTTTGTGTGATTATTTTGTGCTCTGTTTATGCTTGCTTGCAAGAGGCTTACCATGTCGACTGTTCGCGTTCCCGATTGTTTCCGCTGCATAATCTCGAGACGTGACAGTTAAGTTGGTATCAGAGCCTAGGCATAAGTAAGTCCTAGGAAAATGTCATGTCATAGGTTAAGTCCAAGGCTTAGGGACCCATACCTATAAACTAAGGAAGAAATTTCCGCACCTATGTGAGAATTGGGTAGAGCTCGGGAAGAGATAGTAAATTAGCTCTAGATTAACCCTTTTAAATTCCATGAGAGATTAATGATTTGTTATTTCTCTCAGGTACAATATTATCTCAATGGCTCATCACGTAGATTGGAACGGTATGCAAGAGACAGTTACTGGTCTTACTCAACCATTGCAGACTATGGTGCAAGCTGGCGCCGGAGCAAGGGCTGGAGATTTACATCGTAACTTTCAGAGTCTAAACCCTTCATGATTCTATGGTTCTTCAAATCCAGACGAAGCTGAGAACTAGATTGATGAGATGAACCGCATATTTGAGGTCATGTAATGTGCTGACCAAGAGAAAGTGCGTCTACCCGCTTTTCAACTTAACAAAGATGCACGTACATGGTGGAAGTTGGTTCCGGCACCGCCAGCAGATGCACCCCATACATGGGAAGGTTTTCTTACGCTATTTCGTGCCAAATATTTTTCTGAGCACGTCAAGGAGTGGAAGGCTATGGAATTCGCTTCTTTGCGGCAGGGCATGTTGTCGGTAGTAGAATATGAGCTTCAGTTTTCTAGGCTGGGGCCGTATGCTCCTCATCTGGTCAGTACCGACTTACTAAAGGCTAATCGGTTCATGGATGGTTTAAGACCTGATTTAATTCAGCAGCTCGAGACTCAAAATATCCGTACTTACGCAGAGATGGTCCAACGGGCATATCTGTGCGAAAGGACCTTAGAGAAGGTCAAAAAATTAAAAGGAAAAGGTGAAGAATAGAGTCTAAGATCAGATCGGCGTGATAAGAAAGGTAAGTTCAGCATCACGGAACCCTATAAATCCCGTGATAGCAAGAAGAGGCCCCAGAATGGGGGTGGTAATGGCTACCACAAAAATAAGAAAGTCAAGGAAGAAGATAAGCAGGTCGCCACGACCTGTACTTTCTGTGAGAAGTTAGGTCATTCGGCCAAAGAATGTTGGAAGCGTCTTGGCGCTTGTTTACGTTGTGGCATCAGGGAGCACCGCATGTCGGATTGTCCCATTATGAAGGAACTATCTTCTGGAAGCGGACGTAAGCGTCAGGCTCATTTAAATGCTATTCTGGAAGAGGAAGAAGCGCCCCCAAATGATGGGCTTATGGAAGGTACCGTTCACATTTGTTCCCATCCTGCTTTTGTACTATTCGATACTGGTGCTTCTCATTCCTTTATATCTACCGCCTTTGCAAAGACCTTGCCAGTTTCATCAGCTCCTTTACCTTTGGACCTTGTTATTACTACACCTTTAGGTCCCGGAACTAAACTTACCAACTATTATTTTGATAGTGAGGTAGTGGTAGAAGGTCACAATCTTCTTGCAAACCTCGTATGCCTTGATATGGAGGGCTACGATGCTATTCTAGGTGTGGATTGGCTAGTAGACCACGACGCCTACATTAATTGCTGCAACTGAATTATCTCTTTTCAGAAACCTGGTCTTCCAAGGTTTTCCTTCCTTGGTATCAAATACAGGAAGCATCCTACCATAATTTCATCACTACACGCTTGCAAACTTATTTCGCAAGGATGTGTTGCTTTTCTTGCTTCCGTAATCCTCACCGAATCCAAGGAGATCGTCTTAGAAGACATCCCTATTATCAATGAGTTTCCTGATGTATTTCCATCAGATTTACCAGGTTTGCCACCCGAAAGGGAAGTAAACTTCTCCATTGAACTTGTTCCCGGAGCGGCACCTGTTTCAATAACTCCCTACAGGATGTCCCCCACAGAACTTAAGGAATTGAAGAAACATCTTCAGGAGTTATTGGACAAGTGATTCATTTGACCTAGCACATCTCCTTGGGATGCGTCAATTCTATTTGTCAGGAAGAAAGATGGATCTCTCATATTATGTATCGATTATCAGCGATTGAATCAGCTTACTATCAAGAATAAGTATCTGTTGCCGTGTATCGATGAGCTCTTTGATCAAATTTCGGGAGCAGAATATTTCTCTAAGATAGACCTCAGGTCAGGATATCATCAGCTCAGGATTAAAGATGAAGACAATTACAAAACTATTTTTCGGAGCAGATATGGCCACTATGAATTTATGGTAATGCCATTCGGGTTAACCAATGCCCCGATAGCTTTTATGCAACTAATGAATAATGTCTTCCAGCCTTATCTTGACCAGTTTGTAGTCGTATTCATTGATGACATCCTTATATACTCCAAGACTAGGGAAGAACATGAAGAGCACTTAAGGATAGCCTTGCAGATACTAAGAGAAAACAAACTCTATGCGAAGCTTAGTAAGTGCGAGTTCTGGCTAAAGGAAGTCACATTCCTCGGCCATATTATTTCCAGGGAAGGTATCGCTGTCGATCCTTCTAAGGTGGAAGCTGTTAAGAATTGGAGCCGGCCAACGACCGTGTCAGAAGTAAGAAGTTTTCTAGGGCTAGCTGGCTATTACAGGAGATTTATTAAGGATTTCTCTAAGATCGGCATTCCTTTGACTAGACTTACAAGAAAAAAAATCCTTTTGTATGGTTGAAGGACTGCAAGGAGAGTTTTCTAACTCTTAAGGATCACCTCACCACAACCCCTATTATAACATTACCCGTTGAGAGTGGTGGATTTGAAGTCTATACTAATGCATCTGGCATTGGCCTAGGATGTGTTCTCATGCAAAATGGGAAGGTGATTAGTTATTCCTCAAGACAATTGAAGCGTCATGAAGAGAATTACCCTGCGCATGATCTGGAATTAGCTGCGGTTATTTTCACTTTGAAGATTTGGTGACATTATCTTTATGGGGAGAAATTCACTATATTTTCAAATCATAAAAGCCTGAAGTATCTTTTCACCCAGAAGGAATTAAATATGCGACAACACAGATGGTTGGAGTATCTCAAGGACTTCGACTTTACAATTCAATATCATCCAGGGAAAGCAAATGCTGTAGCAGACGCTCTTAGCAGAAGACCAAAGGCTACTCTAGCAAGCCTCAGGAAAGGTATGAATCATCTTATCAAAGATTTCTCTCACTTGAATCTTGATATTGACAGGGAAGAAGATGGATGTATAATTGCCAGTATAAGGTCTCAACCTACATTGATTAAGGATATCATCAAATTATAAGAGAATGACCCTACATTGATGAAGATCAAAGATAATATTGATCAGAGACCAAAATTTTCTATCTCAAATGATGGAAGACTACTATTTAAAGGTAGGATTTGAGTGCCAAATCATAATGACACTAGGAAATTAATCTTGGAAGAGGCACATAAGTCAAGGTATGCTGTTCATCCTGCTGCTACCAAGATATATCAAGATTTGAAAAGAAACTTTTGGTGGCCCAACATGAAGAGAGAGATAGCAGATTTTGTGTCCTGCTGTCTCACTTGTCAACATGTCAAGGCAGAACATTTAAAACCCGCAGGTAAATTACACCCCTTGAATATTCTCGAGTGGAAGTGGGAAAGTATAGGGATGGATTTTATCATGGGCTTGCCTAAGACAAGAGGCAGACATGATGGTATATGGGTGATCATAGACCGATTGACTAAGTCTGCACATTTTCTACCGATCAAAAGTCGATGGTCTGTGGATGTACTAGTAGCATTATACATGAGAGAAATTGTCAAATTACACGGTGTCCCTGTCAGCATCATATCTGACCGAGATCCTCGGTTTACATCATAATTTTGGAAGGGTCTACAACATTCATTAGGGACCCGACTAAACTTTAGCACGGCATTCCATCCATAAACTGATGGTCAAACAGAAAGGACAAATCAAGTGGTGGAAGATATGCTCAGGGCTTGTACTATTGATTTTGGAGGAAGTTGGCATGATCACTTGCCTCTAGTGAAATTTTCATACAACAATAGCTATCAAGCCAGTATACAGATGGCACCATTTGAGGCTCTGTATGGAAGAAGCTGTCGATCCCCTATTTGCTGGAATGAAGTAGGAGAAAGGCAATTTCTTGGTCTCGACATTATTAGGGATACTCCCGAGAAGATAAAACTCCTTCGAGAAAGACTTCAAATGGCACAAGACAGGCATAAATCGTATGCTGACAATCGAAGGCGCGACTTGGATTTCAATTAGGTGACCATGTGTTCCTTAAAGTTTCTCCAGGTCGAGGTATTCGAAGATTTGGGACTAAGGGCAAGCTTACTCCAAGATTCATTGGCCCCTTTGAGATTCTCGAAAGGGTTGGTGAAGTTGCATATAGAATTGCTTTGCCCCCTCAATTAGCAGAAGTTCATGATGTAGTTCACGTCTCAATGCTCAAGAAGTTCCTGATCTTTTCCATGTCATCACTTACGACAATCTGGAGATTAAGAAGGACTTGACATACGAGTAAAAGCCAATAAGAATTATTGAATGAGAGGTACGTCAACTAAGGAATAAAACTATTCCTATGGTCATGATCCAATGGACCAGATTATGGCCTCATGAAGCGACATGAGAAACAGAAGAAGCAATGCGCAAAAGATTTTTGGAATTATTTGAATGTAAGTACACTCTCCATAAATCCATGTATTAAATTTGGGGATCAAATTCTCTTAAGTGGGGGAGGGTGTAATGCCCTAGAAATTTTATAGAATATTTCTGAAGTATTTTAAATTTTTATGGACCTAAATGGATTTATAAATAAATTTCTAGGTTTAATAAATCATTATTAAGGCCCAAGTGTGATAACCAATTAATCTAGCCTATTTAAAAAAATCCCAAAGGACTTAAGGACCAAGCCCATGAAGTTTGGCCTATATTCTAGAAGGTAATTAGCTTATTCGTGGAATATAAGGATAAATACTCATTGTACGGATAATTAAATAGATAAACCAAAAATAGAGTTTGAATTAAATTCAAGTTCGGTGCCCAATAGTAATGGCGGTCTATCGTGAGACCGCTAGGGAATAGTCGGCGGTCCAGTTCTAGACCGCTAATTTCTGTCAGTTCCGTGAGTTGAAGAAAGAGCAAAAAGATTAGATTTTTGACGTTTTATCTCTTAGAGATCGAGGTGGGAGGACTAGTAAGCATCTTAAGGACTCTCAGAAGTCAGGATAGTACCAACTAGGGACTCTATAATGGATCTAATCCATGAAACCCTAGCAAAAACATATAAATAGACCCTAGGTTGCACTTGCGCGAGCCCCATGTTTGGCTCGCGTGGAACTAAGGTAAGATGGCTTTAATTCAGGTAGGTTCTTTTGAGATTTTTATTCCTAATACTAAGGACTAACTTGGCTCAAAATTTTGTGCTAGGAGATCAACCCATCAGGAAGATAGAGGCACCCAAGGTTGCTGGTTCAACATCAACGACCCAGGAGACTGTGCAACGGTGTGGTGAAGATCAGGAAATTAGAGACCCAAAATGAGGTATTTAGAAGTTGCACCTTTAGAACTTTTGTTCTCCTTAGTATCTTATTCTTACCCTCCAAATTTCACGTCCTTAGGTCAAGAGAATCAAAAGTTAGAGAAGCGTGAAGTTACTGATTTATCACAGGAAGTGTAGAACTAGGGTTGACTTCCTGTCCGAAATTCAAAGTCTAGAGGTGTTTCTAGAGGCAGGTCATCTCATGAACGGCTAAAATGTTATTCTAGGATTAAAAGCTCTCTTGTTGCACTTGATTTCATGTATTGTATACGGAGAATTTCATGTTTTAATAGGATCTATGCGTCTAGTGTAGCATACATGGATTTTTCTTAGCCCTAAATGAACTAAAGTAATTCTCTTGTCATAATACATGAATCCTATGCATATTATTAACTTATTCTTCGTTCTACCATGATAGAAGAAGTTGTATATATGTTGATTTCCAGAAATGATGTGTTTTAGTTAGCATCTAGTTACACATGCTTAGTTTGTCTGTAAACAGAAGCTAGACTGCCTAAAAATGGACCGCCAGAATTGGTTAGCGGCCCTATGATAAATCGCTAACAGGTGATTAGCGGCCAATATATGGACCGTTTGTGTTCGTGTGATTTTACCGTTATAAAACCACAAGCGGACTTACGATAGACCGCTTAAGCCCTACAAATGGCTGTAAATTAGACCGTTTGCGACCTTGAGATTCTATATTTTGGTTAATCTGAAACCTCATTCGGGATTATCCTATCTATTATATGACAAACGTAGTAAGTTAAGTTTTATCCCTGATTCTGGCATTGTTTATGTATATATAGAGATTTCTAGTAGATTTCTTGTTCTTTATGGTACTTGGGATTATTTTTAACATAATTTGACTTTATGCCAAAATCATATACTTTTGTAATTAAATACATGTTTCTAAAGTTAGATGATTCATGGTTTACCTTGATCACTGTTTTAATGATCTCTTTCTCATCTATAGAGTCATTTCCATAAGTACATGGCATATATCCCGGTATATGACCATTAGTTACACCTATGCACATTAGGCACACAATCTTAGACTTGATAACCACTCCTTTGGATATTCCTTCCAACGGACTAGAAAATCTTGTTTCAAGGCCTCCGTAATTCTCCGTGAGCCTGGGATTCCCTCTAGGACGCCGAGTTGGTTGTACCATTAAAGCCCATTGTCTAGAAAGTACTTATACCCGTGTTTTATATTTCTGGAACTTAGCGGCCTTATGGTTGATCGCCAGAGTCTGCTAGCGGGCCTTATTTAGACCGCTAATGGATCCTTGATGGTTCTTTCTTTGACCGCTAAAGACTCCAGATAATATGTTTAAATATCGAACAGTCTTATCCTTAACGGTCCGAACTAGACCGCTTTCTCCATGAAAGGGCCCAGTAAACGACCGATATTTCCTGAGTATAGTTAACCCGAGGTTTGACCCAAGGGTTAATATTCCTATGATCCTAGATAGTCCAATTGATTATCTAGAGCCTGTCACATTATTCCAAAAATACCTTAAGTAAATTGTGAAAGTTAAGAAATATACCGTTATGCTGCCGATTTAGTTCCACGGCATAACCTAGTTATCAATGTGTTTATTGAACTCTTATTCTCAATAGAAGCATTCTTATTTTGTTACTTTATCATAGAACTATCATTGAATTGTACAATCTTGGCCACATTATTGTTATATACGTTGAAGTAACTTGATTTATACGTGAAGATGCAGTTCGAGCACTGATTGTGTTCAAGAGCTCTATGCTAGTCCCCTCGGCTGATTGTCGGAAACATACTATATAAACCATGGGGTATGATGCTTCTGGCATCGCATTGCGCTGGGAGTACTTTCTTTATAAACAAGTGAAAATATCCACAGAAATCACGAAAATCTACATGAATTCACGAAGTACTTATTACTAAGTGAAGAGTACATTCTTGCTTGTTACATGACTTGCTAGTACATTCTTGTTATATTCTTGTTCATGAAAGGCCAATGTTACATTCTTGCTGGATTACACTTGAATTGAGCAAGTATGATTTAATCACATTATACTCAATTCATATTCTCATATCGCAAGCTTGATCTTATCTTGTTACTTTGGCTTTAATCACATGTTTAGTCGTATGTGCATGATTTGTCTTTTTCTTTAGAGCTAAAGATATTAATTACTTTAACATTGCCAATCATGTTGCTGCGAAGATACCTACTGGGCAAGTGTGCTCATTACCTATTTTTCAATCTTTTCAGGAAGTACCAGTGGGTCGGATTCAGGTCATCCCAGTGATGGGTCCGAGAGCGATTAAAGAGTGAAGACTTAGGAAGTCAAAATGTCTAGATTGAGCCTATGTAATTTTCTCTTATTGAATCTAGCAAATTTAAGAAAGTCAATGTCTCATGTACTTGAAGTATGGTTGTTATTATTAAGAAAAATGAAGGTTTGAATGTTATTGTGCAATTAATTTATGTGATTGTTTTGCGCTCTGTTTATTCTTGCTTGTAAGAGGCTTACCATGCCGACTGTTCGCGTTCCTGATTGTTTCCGCTGCATAATCTTGGGGCGTGACAATAATCTTGTTCCATAGTACCTGAACTTCATGATCAATGATCTTTATTGGATTTTGTTCATATGTGAGGTCTTTTTGTATCATTAGGTTGTCATGATCTATGACGTGGAATGGATCATAAACATACTTCTTAAGCATCGAGATGTGGAATACATTGTGTACTTCGGATAATTACAGTGGCAAGGCGATCCGATAGGCTACCTCGCCCACTCTTTCTAGCTCTTCGAAGGATCGATATATCTTGGTGTAAGCTTTCCCTTAACACCAAATCTTTAGATACCTCAGCCTGGGGAAACCTTGAGAAAGATGTGATCTCCGACTTGAAACTCCAAGTCTCTCCTTCTAGTATCGACATAAGTCTTTTGTCTTGACTTAGCTATCTTGAGTCTTTATCTGATAAGTTGAACCTTCTCAGTCGTATCTCTTACCATGTCCGGGCCTAGAAGTTGCTTTTCCCTAACTTCGTCCCAGCATATTGGTGAGAGACAACTCCTTCCATATAATGCCTCGAAGAGTGCCATTTGAATACTTGCCTGGAAACTGTTGTTATATGCAAACTTGACTAGGGATAGATGATCATGCCAGCTTCCACCAAAGTCAATAACGCAAGCCTGTAGCATGTCTTCCACAACTTGATTTGTTCTCTCGGTTTGACCGTCTGTCTGGGGATGAAAGGTAGTACTGAAATTGAGTCTTGTCCCCAAGGAATGTTGTAGACCCTTCCAAAAATGAGAAGTAAAGCACGGGTCTCGGTCAGACTCGATCAAAATGGGAACTCCATGCAGTCTAACAACCTCTTTGATGTATAAAGCAGCTAGAACATCAACCGACCATCGGCTCTTTATAGGCAAGAAGTGTGCTGACTTGGTCAATCGATCTATAATGACCCATATTTCATCATGTCCGCCTTTAGATTTAGACAAACCCATGATAAAATCCATGCCGATATCTTCCCATTTCACTTGAAAATGTCTAGAGGGTGTAACTTACCAGCAGGCTTTTGGTGTTCCGTCTTGACTTGTTGGCATGTGAGTATTGTACCCGGATAATTTCCCCACCAAAATACCAAGGAACAAGGGCTTGGGAATTTCCCCGAACACCTTTAAGGCATGGGCTACCCGGCCCCCCCGGCAACCCAGTGGGCCTGACCAATGGCCCCAACCAGCTAGCCGAGGTGTACGGTAGCATTAGCAACTAACCGGGATCACTCCTGACCCCTTAGTGGCGGACTTTGTTCGCATTCTATACAACCACCGGGCCAGCCCAGGGGTGCCCCCAACTACAAAGCCACGCCATGTGGCACTCAGTAAAGAGGCCAGGGCGCTACCCCGGGACGCCTTCTTTCAAACCTCCCGAACATCTTGTGAGCGCATATATTCCAGCCTTTCTACAGCAAACCACGGGCCGACCCACGGTCCCAGCATACTACCCGAGTTCTACAATGACCATCCAGCAAGTCGGGGCTATCCTCGACCCTCAGACACGTGGCCACGAGCCACTTATATTTAGCTCTCGGTCCAACCCGAGGCTACCCTGCCAACCCACCGTACAACATGACACGTAGCACGAGGCTCGACCCATGTGCCCAAAGTGCCTCTCCTTAACTCCTACGAGCTCCCGTCCTCAGCCCAAGGCCCATCCCGAGGCCCCTCCGCCAGGTAGCTAGGCCGTACGGCAACCCGGGGTGTGTCGGGTATTTACCCGAACACCTTGCGAGCAGCAACCATGACTCAACGTACAACAGCCCCCACAGGCCAATCACAGCACCCCAGAGCCCCGTGTCCCTCAAAGGACACCCCCAGATGGTGAAAGAAGACCCCCGGGGGCCATCCCTTGGGGTTGCGATGCACCCGGTGCCAGTTCGCCCCAGGGCGCGGGCGCGCCCCCAGGGAGGGCTAATTCCCCGGGGGCCGCGCCCTCTCCCCAGCCCGGAGGCCCGACGGTCCTCCCCAGTCCCAGTTCTTGCAAATTCCCAGTCTCACAGTGCAAGGTTCATGCAAGGGTCCATTCACCGTACCCGTACGTGGAAGAAGTCGCAAAGAACGCCCACGACGAGGTCCTCAGTCAACACGCTCGCAAAGCTCCACGTATCCTGCTCAGTCTTGTTCTTTTCTTCTTAGTGAAGTTAGGAAGAAAATAACAAAAAATGGGATTTTATAGAGGTGGGGCAGCCCCCCCTCTCTCTCCCTCCACCCAGTCCGCCTAAACCCCCCCTGGGGGGGGGTTTAGGCGGACCAGCCTGACCCCCCAGGCTGGTCCGCCTAAACCCCTTGTATAATAAAAAAAAGTTTTTTTAATTAAAAAACACCTAAACCAGTCTGCCTAAATCCCCTGGGGGAAGGGGGTTTAGGCGGACCAGCCTGCCCCCTCAGGCTGGTCCGCCTAAACCCCATCAAAAATAAAAAAAAGTTTTTTTTAACAAAAAAACCCCCTCCGAAGAGGGGTTTAGGCGGACCAGACCAGCCCAAGGGGCTGGTCCGCCTAAACCCCCCCTGGGGGAGGGGTTTAGGTGGACCAAACCAGCCCCTTAGGCTGGTCCGCCTAAACCCTATCCCCCCACTCCGTTGAATGCAAAAATAATCATAAAAAAATATTTTTCTTAGGGTTTACTCGGACCAAGTTGAACCGTCAACTTGGTCCGCCTAAACCCTACCCCATGACCCTTCAACTTCCTATAAATTCCACCCCTTAGAAGCTCAAGGGGCAATGAATGCATGCACAAGCAGACTCACAGACGGACGGACAAACACCCCCGACCTAATTGCCGCACCCTCAGACTCCCGAGGCTTTCGGCAAGGGTCGGGAACACGAGAAGTTAAGTGCACGCGCGGTTGGCTTGCAAGTTGGCTCACATACGCCGAGGGTATGTCACGTGTACTTCCCTCACACAGCGTTTGGCCATCTCACACAAGTCCATCATCGTTGCATGTATGGTGACTATGTCAACGTCGAGTACACCCACATCTCGGGTCCGCCTGTGTACGCCAGCTTACGGTGACGAAACACACTCCATGATGCCGCGCCTAATTCTGACATGGAATCACGTGCCTACTGCTCACCCCCTAGCCGACCGTTGGCCACCCAGATTAACAACTCAAGTCTAGTTAGACCTTTGGCCCAGGAATCATAGTCCCGGGGCCGACCTCGACTCCCCAGCATGATGACACTCGCCGTCTGAGACCCAGACCCGACCGCTCACCTCGAACCGTGTCCGACCTCCACCAAGCGCCAGTCTACGTCTGCCTCGGCCACCAAGGTTGTCGGGCTCGCATCGATCCCTTTATAAAAAGTTTCTGTAAGACACGCAGATATCCGCTTTATTACGCAATGACCCGGGGACCGACCCACGTGTCAGAGTTGTCCCGCGGATTGCACCAGTTCTACTTTGGCCCCCTCGACCTATTTGTAAAGCCCACGTGGCCCTCATGCAGCATAAAACCAGTGGAATACAAGCACCCGCATTCGGGTCCCCAGCTTTCTACCTACACCACCCGACATATGTGCCTAACATCCTGACTCCAGTAAACACCCCTCAGTCGAAAGCGCACCCATAGCCGCGGAATGCTCCCGGCCCTCTACCCACGGCTTTAGATATATATACAGGCTTCTCTTCAGCATGGAACGAAGCTGTTCAATTTCAATCCGATGTAAATAAACACCGGTTGCTTGCGGCCGGTGGGGAAAGCCGTCTAGTACACGATTCCCACAATCGCCTGCGCACTCGCACCTGTGGAACCCCTTTTCTCCACTTGTCGCCCGATCGCTTGAGCCCACATGCCGCGTCCTGGTGACGCTTCCCCGGTCAACCCCTGGTTCCATGGGTGATTGTCGAGAAATTGAATGGCATGCCCGCACCCTGTCCGGCTAACCTATACCCTTACATTTCCGTGCCATTCGACCCTTTTCGACTTTCCGTAAGAGGAGAGTGCCCGATACCACCGTGAGAGACATGCAACAGTAAGGAGGATACCCGAGATATATCAAACTCCCGTGTCTTCCTTTCCCGTTGTATCCCTTCCTTCACCCCGGTCATCGGCATAAAAACCCCCGCAACAGAGAGGATTGCACGCCCGATGGGATGTTTCCCGCCTTCCTTCTTTTTGCTGAAGAAAAGTCTATGCCAGCCCTGAAGCCCTGGTGCCCTTTCCCTGTCCTTGCAGGAGAGGCAGAGGAGGGTACTCACGCGCGCATTCTCTTGCAGCTTTATCGGACCGCGCTCGGTGACTGTCAGCCACCGTCGCCTCCGCAGCACTCAGCGCTCCAGCAACCATGGCGGCCGTCACCTACGGTCCCAATGTCATTTCCACCCATGCCCAGGTGGGCTACTTGGTGACGCCGATTGCTTTCGGCAGCTTCGCCCCCATCATCGGATCGCCCTACTTTTTGCGGCGTCATCTCTGTGGCTGCTCCTCAGTCAACCCCAGTTTCTCCGTCGGCTCCCGTGGTCGTGTGCCATGCACACCTCCAGCCCCGGTGGCCCACCTGAGCACCAGGTACCGGACCACCACCATTGGCCACTGTAGGGCCCCCAGATCATCACCGGCCCGGGTAAGCGTTAGCTCCCGAGGCCAGCCTCATCCGATCTCCGGCACGGGCCCCGGGCCCCGGATTCTAGCCGCTATCTCAACATGTTCCTCGGGTTTCCAACCCCGAGACCCAGTAAAGCCGGCACCCAACACTGGCTCCCGGGCCCGAGTCCATGGCTTCTCAGCATCTTCCTCGGGTTTCCGACCCTGAGCCCCAGTAAAGCCGGCACCCAACAAGGGCTCCCAGCCCCGGGTCCACTGCTTCTCAGCATCTTCCTCGGGTTTCTGACCCCGAGCCCTAGCAAAGTCGGCAACCAACACGGGCTCCCAGCCCTGGGTCCACGGCTCCTCAACGCCTTCGTCGAGCCCGCAGGCCCGAGCCCTGGCAAAGTCGACCCTCGATATGGGCTTCCAGCACCGAGTCCGTGGCTCTCCGATATTATACTTGGGACCCCGGTTCCGAGCTCCAGTTGAACCGACTCTCCCCACGGGTCTCCTACCCAGGGGGCAAGGTTCCTCAGCACCCTCCTCGGGCCTCCCGACCCTAGCCCGGACTACACCGGCACTTACCGCGGGTCCTCGACCCAGGGCCGTTGCCACTTCGTCACTTCCGACGGAATCGCTTCCCGGTGCAAGAGTGTCATCTCGAGCATCGGCAACACTTCTATTGGCGCGGGCAAGGGTCTATACCCGAGTCGCCCAGTCATTGACTCCCTGCGTGGGTCTCATACCCCAGGGGCCGGTCCCAGTACCTCCGACTGACAGCTCCATGCTACCGGTCGCTCCAGGCCGGGTCTTCTTGGTCTACCAAAATTGGGGTGGAGTCTTCCTCCACTCCTCAGAAGAAGCGTCGCCATGGCCGCAATGGCAGACAGCTCACTGCTGCGACTAGCAAGTCCAGGAACGGACCAATCATACCCCAGGAACGGACCGTTCCCACCATCTCCACCTCCAACCATTTTGACCTCTTGCGGCAAACGCGAGAGGACGAAGCGAAGCTTAGAGGAGCGGGTTCCTCGGCAACTGTCCGGGGGCACCCACCGCAGCCCGACACATGGGCTCCCAAGACAATTCGTCAGAAAAACGGTGACAAGGGAGACCAATAATCCGACTTGAGGAGAATCTGGGTCACCCTAGAGGAAGCTCAAGCCGTTCGAAGGGCGCGTATTAGAAACCCTCTGCGAGCACTCAGACGCGGCGTCAGATAGGATGCGGCGGGTCCCACAGTAGCACCATCTGACGACGCCCAGTCGTCTAATGTCCCCCACACAAGCAAACAGAGGCAAAGGTGAGCCCGCTCCCAGGCCCTCCAGCAGCCTATCCTGGGCTCCCCTCTGACCGATATCGGGAGTGAGCCCCCTCTGCAACGCACCTCGGTCTTTGACAGACTAGAGGCGCTTGTCTGCCCCGAGCGGCACCCGCGCAGGAAGCGGACGGCCCGGTTCATTAACGACGTGGTTTGAGTGTTAGCGTGCTACATCACCGGACACCAGCCGGACACCCAGTCTGATAACCTGAATCAGCCCCTGTCCCACTTCAGGAGGCCGTGCCATCAGGTTCCGCCGCCTCCCCCAACAGGTCACATCAGTACTTCTGCCAGACCGTAGTTGTTGGAACGCGCAGAAGAGGTCCCGGTGGAAGACCACGACCCACCTATCAACACAGAGCCGGTCGACACTGACCCGCCTGCGAACGAGGCTCAAGAAGTGACCCTTGATACTCTTATGAAGGAGAACCAGCATCTGAAGGCCCACCTGCAAGACCTCCTTCAAGAACGGGACCTTCATCCTCAGCAACCTGCTAGGACCCAGGCCAAGGCACTGGCACCCCCAGCAGCCCACGATGCTGCTAACACCTCAGCGGCGATTGCTCGAACCCCGTTGGCAACTGGGTTTGGCACACCCCCGGTTGAGGCTCAGCCACGGGCCTCCAATACGCCAGTGCCAAAAAATCTCCTTGGGCAACGCTAGATGATCGAGCGTATTGTCGATACAAAGCTCACCCAATATGGTGAAGGGGTTGTCACAGTAGACCTCTACAATGTGCCCTACCTGCTTCACCACTAGCTGAAAAAGCTTCCTCTAGAGTACGCCAAGCCCCCGAAGCTGCAAAAGTTCGACGGGCAGGGATCGCCACATGAACACTTGGCCTACTATGTTACGGCCATGGGCGAGTTAGCGCTGGATGAATCATATCTCCTCCGCTACTTCGCTCACGGGAATGGCCTTTCAATGGTATTCCGCCTGAATCCTAGCTCAGTGATCGACTGGGCAGATCTCCAGAAGAAATTCCTCGACCGCTTTCAAATGGCTGAGCAAAAGATTTCCCTGGCCGAACTCTATTCTCTTCAGCAGAAAAAGGGCGAGAGCGCCCTCGACTTCATGAAAAAGTGGCGAGACCTCAGCATGAGATGTGTCAATCTACTCGTTCAGGAGGATGCCATTACTATATGCCGTCAAGGTCTGGCGGCTGAGGTCAACGAGAAGCTTCTCGGCACCAATATCAAAGGATTCGACCAACTCAATTCGGCAGTTGCCGAATAGAGATGTTCTTCGTCGATAACCCGAGCTATACTATAGCAAAGGGTAAGCAAGCGAGAGAACGCCAGCCCGCTAAGGAGGTGAATATCATAGAGTTCACCCCTGCCGTCAAAGCCAGTAAAGAGGGAGAATCCAGCAGCTCTGACAAAAAGCCAGCGGACAAGCCATTTGTTCCCTCCTTCTCGGAGCGCATGAAGACACCCTTCTCCTTCAAGAAGGAACATACGAAGATGCTCTTCGACCTCTGCATGGCCCAGAAGATTATCGAGCTGCCAGAAATCCGCAAGCCGGACGAGGCCCTGAAGACAGACAATCCCAGCTATTGCCTGTATCATCGCATGCTGGGTCACTCAATTGAAGATTGCTACGTCTTCAAGACTCAGCCGCAGAAGTTGATCCGAGACGGCCTCGTTAAAATGAAGAGCGGTCTCGTCGATCCTCCGGAACCACATACGTGGTCTAGACCAGCTAAGGCAGCATGTGTGGTCCACTACCTGGCCAGCGTGATCCACATGATGGCTGCGTTCTCCCTCTCTGATGTCGAAACAGGGGAGCCCAGCACCAGTCAGGGTGAGCATTCGCTTTGGTATCCGGGGTGGAGGCCCTGGCATGATCACAGACCCCTCTCCTTCCCTAGGGAGAGAACTCGGCGACTCTTCTATATCCTCATCAAGAGGGGGTAAATCATGCCCCGTGACTCGTCGGCAGACTACACCCATTGGGACCTTAGTCACCCCCAATACTGCCCCTTCCACGCTAGAATCTGCCACCCGATCGAGTCCTGCGAGGAAGTTCAACACCTCATCCAGGAACAGATCCAATGGGAGCAGATCGATGCGGAGGAGAACTCCATGTAACTTGTTAGGCTTCGGCAAGCTGTCGAAGAGACCCTGAGCACCGCCAGGGATGCGCCAGAGCGGCCAGACTCCCCTCAAGAAAATGGGCACGAGCTGCCTTATCAGCATCCCCCAAAATGGCTCGAGTTCCAGGCCAACAACCAAGAAGCGCTTGAGCGATTGCAAAGGCGTAGAGAGCGGGATGCCAGTCAAGAGACAGAGCCGACCAACTTCTCAGTCAACGTCATCCATTCCCTTGCTCCTCCGGCCAGTGTGGGCTCCCAGACATCAGCATCCGGCCAGCCAACCCCAGCCACTTCGACCATGCGGTGGCGGTCCTGGCGGGAGCTAGAGTCTCTCCCTTTCCCTGAAGAAGACACCGCTAGGCTTCTCCGGGTCCTTCTCTGCTGAGAGGACGTTCTGGTGGGCAGGACGACGATGGGCTCCGCATCTCTCTCTCGTCATCCCCCCATCCTATCTCTATCTCCGATGTCCATGGATAGGAAGGGAAAGCAAAAGCAGGGTGAGGTCCCGCCTCAGCCTTGTAACACCCCCTCAGCAGATGGGCCGTCGGGTCCTCTTCACCTACCCTCTAACACAATCTGAAGTACAAAGAAGGCATCTTTGGAGTCTTCAGTGGCTTCGATTCAAGCGGCGGGCCCACCGCCACAAGGCTCAGCCGGTTCGCAGAGTTAGGATAACTATGTAGGGCAATAATATCCTGCAGCGCCATCAGTTGTCGCTAGACCCGGCCCTCAGCATGATCACAAAGGCAAGGCTAAGGAGCAGGACAACAAGAATATCCCTCGGTCCGCTTCTCAACAAAAGCTGTCGCCACTGCGGCTAAGGCATCAAACCGCTCATACGACTTCAGACGCCAGCACCAGTCAACCCGATCTTCGTAAGCTCTTGTCGCCACCACGGGTAAGGTGCCAAACCATGCACACGTCGTCGGACGCCAGTCCCAGTATTCTGGCATACCAGGAATTACCACTCGTGGTAATCGAGCAGGCGATCAACGCCACCTTCCAGATACAACAAGCGGAAGGCGCCTGGATCAAAATTCGGGCGAAGAAGAGTCGTCGGCCTCACCCGGCCAAGGCACAACCCCGGGGACACCCTCCTCAAAATTTATCAACTCCAGCCTCGGCACCTCTCCCTCCTACTCCCTTGGAGACCACTATTACCGAGAGACAAGAGAAAAATAGGAGGAAGAACCTCAAAAGGTGGCTCAAGAAATAGGCCGAACAAGCAGTTGCCCTACAATCCCCGGCCGAGCCGACACCTCTCCAGAGGCTCCAGCGGCTCATTGATGACCTGGAGGAATATGTTCCTCCTCATCCTACCGGGGCTCTCCCACTCGACAGCTATATCCCGTGGGAAGAAATGCAGAAATGAGCCCGCCTCAGAGATTGGGTCCAAGAGATGATCTAAAAGCTCAAGAACGGTGAAAGACTCGTGATCCCGGACGAGCTCTCCTTGTGCTATAAAGATAAGGAGATCACCACAGAGCAACTGGAAGAAATGCTTCGGTGCTGCACCTGCAACATGGTGGCCATCCCACCTCCTGACAATATCAACGCTTCTCAGCGGGGGGAGCCAGTAGCCTCCCGGACAAGACAAAGAACCATTGCCCCTCTTAGGCTACAGCCAGCTCCAGAGCACACCGGTCGTGGCCGAGGTCGCGACCGGGGATGCGGTAGAGGTCGGGGAAAGGTTCCTGAGCTACCCCTTCACCCATCCACTTTCGACCCGGAACGAATCATCCTCTTTCGAGGAGAGGAACCAGCTCTCGTTCCGGAAGTAGAAATTTAGAGGGGACCCAGTATCTTCGATCCTTCCGGCATTGAAGAGGCTACTGCCAGCCTCCCAGCCCCTGCACCAATACCGGCTTCTGTAGTAGAGCAAGCGGGACTGTCCGGCAAGGATGAGCTAGCCCGCCAGTCACCCCCAAAAGAGCCATCATTGGCACCCCTGTTCCAGGAGTCCACCGGCGATCAAAGTTAGTCCGATCCCGGTGGTAAGGGCAAGGCAGTGAAACTTCCCGATGGGGAACAGCATGGCAGCTCGCAGAAGGCTCAGCTTGAGATACTACCCTCTTTGGAGGATGCTCGAGCCCGAGCTGACCGGAAAGTCCTCCACCAGATGAAGCGCTTCCCTGCCAGTGTTACAATTTGGGAAGCCATCGCTTGGAGTAAGGACCTAAGAGAAACTCTTATCAAGATACTCCAAGAGCCGGAAGCCTATGAAGCGCATGCCGCAGAAATGAAGGTGGCTGCCTATGAAGCCTTCACAGCCACCATCTCCTTCACGGAGAAAGACATGTTGCTCTCCCCTCCGTGCCACAACCGTCCTCTCTACATGAAGGGGAAGATTAACGGGCATGATGTGAACTGGATCCTGGTAGACGCTGGTGCCGCTGTTAACATCATGCCACTCAAGACATTCAAGACTCTATATCTGACCCCATACCTCCAGAAGGTTCAAGTGGTCAAGATATCCAGCTTTAACCAAAACACCGAGGACGTCCTCGGCCGGGTGGATGTTGATCTGGTGCTTGATGATTTCACCTCCAAGGCGACGTTCTACATCATTGACTCCAACACGTCATATAAGATGCTACTGGGCAGACCCTGGCTCCATGAAAATTGGGTCGTCCCGTCAACTCTCAACTAATGCATCAAGTATGTCAAGGGCGGGGAGCAACACACGGTCTTTGCAGACCTGTCACCGTTCACGCCAGCAGAATGTAACCTGGCCGACTCTGCACTCTACTTCAAGGGGATTAGTTCATACCATGTGATTAAGAGTAGGAGCAACGGTTGGCTCTCAGAGGGATACGATGATGATCTCTTCTCTGTTGACGAGGAGAAGGCTAAGCTTCATCGGCTGCGCCTCGGCTCCAAGTCAAGCCCAGATCACCCCGAGAGGCGCTAGATCGACTGCGAGGCTAATCTTATTAGTCGAGCTATCAGCAAGAGTATATGCTTGTCACCAGACTGCATCCAGCTCCCATGTGCATCCGAGAAGCACATCGTCGAGTCGCTGATGACATTCATTGTCACCTTCAAGCGACAACGCCGAAACAAGAAGAAGGCTAACAGGGACAAGCCCATTGTCTTCTATAAGGGAGACACAGTCCCTCAATCCCCACCGGCTGACGACTTCTGTTGGTCCATGCAAGCCGATGACACCCCTGAAGCCGTCCAAGTACTGGACGACCTACCGCCACACATTCGGGAAATGTGTCTGAAGCAACACATCCCTCAATGGCAAGGTTCCGCGCGACGTGAATATTTTCACCGACTGTGGACCCCTTCTCAGGTCCGAGGGCAATCCCCATCCTTCCATAAGGATACCAGGGGACTTGGCTACGACCAAGACCTGGACTTTCGCATCTACTACACAGTCAACGTCATAGGCTTGACACTGCCAGTTGATGACCAAGCTAGAGTCGAAGCCAAATTCGATAGCTCCGGGTGTTGTGACCCTGTGTGGTTTTGATGATGGCTGACACACCATGAGTCACACTGAGGTGTGCTAATTAATTAGATGACTGTTTGACTGCTTAAATATCTGATTGTGTTGCTTGAATAGCTAATTCATGAATATGGATAGATTGGGTTAACGTAGTGGCTAATTATTCATGCAGTGCATTGACGCAGTTGGAGATTGGGTTGGCGCATTGGCTGTCTGTTCACTAGCTGTGTTAACGCTACAAGGACACTGCGTTGACGCAGTAGTTGCTGGTTTACTTGCTGCGTTGACGTAGTGGAACAGCTGGGTTGACGCCATGCTGCTTTGTCTACTTTTTGTTGCTCATTAAGTCTTAAAGTCTGTACAGGGTAGTTCATGCATCACTCTATTTGCCAAGTGTATACATCAGTCAGCATTGCATCTTGTTCATGAAGTCTATACATCCACCGTCTATGTTAAGCTTCAAAGTTTGTTCATCCGATCTTCTCATTTGTGTTGAAGTCCATACATTGGTGGCTAAGTATATACATTGCATCTTGTTCATGAAGTCTACACATCCACCGTCTATGTTAAGCTTCAAAGTCTGTTCATCCGATCTTCTCATTTGTGTTGAAGTCCATACATTGGTGGCTAAGTATATACATTGTCTCTTTTACCTACATTGCTTGAAACGAAGTCTATACACTGCTGGATGTTCATGTCTGCACATTGGTGCTTTTCCCTACGTTCTGGCCAAGTCTATACAGCCTCATCCTTACCTTCGTTCCAAGCCAAAGTCTGCACATTGGCCAAGTCTACACATCGGCCTGTAGCCTACTTAGCTGAAGTCTGTACAGCGTCCGTTGTCTAGAGTTCTTGAAGTCTGTACATCGGACTGTTTCAGAAAGTCTGTACATTAGACTGTGGCAAAGTCTATACATTCATTTCCTTGGGCAAAGTCTATACATCGTGTCCTTGAACTTTCAAGTCTGTACACTGCATTTGGGTTCCAAGTCTATACACTCCCTCAGTGTACATACTTATTCATTTGCTGTTTCAAAGTCCATACACTCGTTTCTAAGGCAAAGTCTATACAATCGTCTTTGAGCATCAAAGTCTGTACAGCCTGTCTGTCTTCATGGGTTCTGTACTTTTAGTACGTTGACGCACTTGGCTGACTGCGTAGACGCAATTGTGCGTCTTTCGCTTTCTGTCTTGTTCACTGCATCGACGCTGACACAGGATGCGTTGACGCATTGGCCAGTTGCCAAGGGCGTGAGCATCTCGCTTGAGGAGCTGAGGCGATGCTGCACGATGGAAGCGTTGACGCCTTGGGATGATGTCCTCACGAAGTCTGTACACTCAGTTAAACTTTCAAGTCTATACATCATCTGATACTGTTATTCAACTGATTATCTGACAGGTTTAATGGATGAGGCCATCAAGACTTGCACGTGATCCTAGAGGTTGAAATGCTGACACGTGGACCACTGAAGCTTGGGCAGGAATCGAAAAGAGCATAAGCCCTAGCTGCCTGCTGCTGGTATATATATGGAGACTCCTCCATCGGCTGAGTGAGATCGAAAGGAAGAGAGCCATCAAGAAAAGCTGAAGAGCAGAGAGTGCCTCCACGATACAGAGAATAGAGAAGAAGAAGAAAAGAAGTGAGAAGAAGGAGAAGGCTGAAGCAGTGAGAAGAAGAAGAAGAAGAAAGAAAGAAGAAGAAGAAGAATAGAGAGTTCGTGCTGGGAGAAAGAGAGAAGCAGAAGAAGAAGTTCCTGCTGGACCGTGGATCACATCCAGGCCAGCCAGCTCCTGCGAGAGTCACATTTGATTTTATCTTTTCAGCTTTCTGTTGCTGCGTTTTTGTTTTTCCTTTGAACTATTCACTTGCTGTTCTTCCGATCCTCTAGTGTAAGGTCGGGTTCCCTCCGGTGTGGAGGAAGAGAGACTTGCGTCTCTGGTTGCCTTTGACTGGGTGTCATTGGTTGTTTCCCTCCGGTTGGGAGGAAGAGAGGTCCGAGACCTCTAGTTTGCAAGTGACTTGGTGTCACTTGTGTTTCCCTCTGGGTTTCAGAGGAAGAGAGACTTGGGTCTCTAGGTTCCCCTCCGATTTGGAGGAAGGGAGGTTTGGTCCTCCGGTTCTGGGCTTGTGGGTAGCAAGTCCAGGGGTTCCCTCCGGGTCTGGAGGAAGAGAGACCGTGTGTCTCTGGTTTCCAAGTGGCTGGGAGTCACTTGGGGTGTCCCTCCGGTTGGGAGGAAGAGGGGAGGTTGTTCCCCTGGTCAAGCTGTTTGGCAGCATTTGTTGCAGACTGAGTCTGCTGTGCTAGTGTTACTAGTGGAAGTCTCACTCCGGTTGGGAGTGAGGGGTGGACGTAGGTCTTTGGACCGAACCACCTAAAAATCCTTGTGCAGTGGTTTGTTTGATTGCCTGCTTCCGCTAGATGCATGCTAGGACCGTGATTTAATTGATTATCTATATCCTAGAGTTTAATTGAGTTTGAATATCTTATGTTTGATCAATTGTTCACTGATCTTGTTGTTATCATCTCATGCGAATTTTAAATTGGGTAGAATTCTTTGAAAGATCCATTCACCCCCCCTCTGGATCTGTGTTTATCAATCGCACCTAGCTAACAATTGGTATCAGAGCGGTTCTCTGATTGATCAGATCCAACGATCTGCAGAGGATCCTGTTGTCCCTTGGTGCATTTCTATTTCTACCCTTTGCTGCATTAATCCAGTTGCCGATTTATTCAATGGGTTCTCCACCGATTTTCAATGGCTCTAACTTTAACTCATGGATTAGCAGTCTTCACAATTATGTGAAAATGATTAATCCGGATCTGTGGAAGTTAATTTCACAAGGTCCCCACAGATTGCCAAAGGAAAAGTCCAAATGGACTAAAAGTCACAAGTCAAAATATGGAGAAAATCAGAAAGCCTTTAACCTGATGAGAGCAGCTACTGACAAGGCTCTACATTCTTGTTTTTATGACTGCAGGTCCGCTAAGGACATTCTCGATCAGCTGAAGCTAGCTCAGAGGATGAATGAGGACAACTGCATGATGGCTGACGAGAGCAACCATAGCAGTGATCAAGAGGAATTCCAAGATGCTGAAGAGGTAATCATCCCCTTCTCTAGCTTCACTTTAGATGAATGGGTAGATGCCTATGCTGATCTGTTACACTCCCATGAAAAAATGAGTAAGAGGTATAGAAGACTGAAAAAGAAGCTGAAAAAACTAGGAGGTGAAAATCTTGAAACTCTGAAAACTGAAAATGAAATATTTAGAAGACAGATAACAGAGTTTGATTCTATTAGTTCAGACTTAGATCATTTCAAATTTGAAAAACAATCTCTTATGAAACAAGTTGGTCTACACAAAAAGGAGAGTCAAGAGCTTGTTTGTGAAATTGCTGAACTAAAGGAAAGGCTTAGCTTAGTTGATCAGGCTCACAATAATGATATTGTTCAAAATGAAAAATTGGTGAGAGAATTAGAATATGTCAACTCTGAATTGGAAAAAATGAAATCTGCAAATGAAATACTCAATAATCAGCTCAAGGAATTTGAACTCAAATCAATAAATCTTGAAAAAGAAAATAGATTGATTTCTGAAAAACTAGAGGCTGATAGAGTAACAAATTCAGAGATTCAGAAAAATCTTGACAAACTTCAATCTGAAAAACAACAGGAAATGTTTCATGAATGTCAGTCTCTCTCAGATGAATGGGTGCTTGATGCTGATCTCCTAGAGTAGAACAATAAACTGAAAGAGGAAATCAATGAGTTGAAACATCTAAACACCCAGCTGACAGATAGGCTAATGACAATGGAAAAAGGTAAGTGTGTGAGTGTGGATAATTCTGAAAGGTTGATGAATGCTGAACAAGAAATTGAGAGTCTGAAAACCATCAACTTAATGTTAAATGGAAATGTCAGTTGTAGTGAACGGAAAATAGCTGGATATGAGATTACTATCACATCCCTTCAACAAGAAGTTGATGATCTTTATAAGTCCCTATCTGAAGCTGACAATGAAACAAAACTAAAACAGGAAGTTGAAAAACTCAAAAGTCTGAATGATGCCTTGCATCAATAAGTCATTTCCTATGAAACAGATCTGTCCAAATATGAAGCTAATATTTGTGGCTTGAATTCTGAGATTAAAGATTTGAAAAATTCTCTATCAAAATTTGTCAAAGGAAAGGACAATCTGAATAAGCTTCTTGGAAAGAGTGATAACTTTGAGAGAAAGGGACTGGGCTATAGTCCGACAAATAAAAGGAGTAATGGGAATGAAACATCTACTGTTTTTGTCAAAGCTACCAATCAGAACACAACTTCTGCTCCTTCTGTCTTCCAATTCACTGCACAAAAATCCACTGTGAAACCCAAAACTGTGGAACAAAATCAAAAACTGAAAAATGGTGAAACTTCACAGAAGAAGGATAAAGACACTCCTGTTACTATAAAGAAGGCTACACACAATTCACATGATCTCTCACACACTCATATTAAAAAGGGGTCATGTTATTATTGTGGGAAAGGAGGTCACATAATGGAAGATTGCAGATTGATGTTAAAGGATGAGCATACTAGTGGAACTTTACATTCAAGAAATCTTTCTGATAGAAACCATGCTGCTAGGAAGCCTGATGCTTCATGTTATTATTGGGGGAAGCATGGTCATCTCATGAATGATTGTTTTATCATGAAAGAAGACAATAAACTACATGCCAGGTCTTCCATGCACTTTCATGATCCATATGGATCTAAACACAATTCTAGTCAGCACATTGTGTGCTTCAACTGCAATAAGCCTGGGCACAAGGCTGCTGAGTGCTGGTTTAGATCTACTTGGGGTAAAAATAGTTTTCATAGAAGAAATTCTTTTGCTTGCTCTCACTGTGGGAAGAATGGCCATACAGTCAAGAACTGTTGGCATGTTCAGAAGAACACTGTTAACCCCTATGGTGTCAAATTCCCTACAAAATCATTTGCAAGATTTTCATGCTATAACTGTGGGAAGCAAGGTCACAAATCTTCTGAATGTTGGCTGGTTAGGAATAAGAACCAAACTGTTCATGCATATAACAGAAAATCTTATGAATATGTTTATAAACCTTATGCTACTGTTACTATGCATCATAAAAACCAGAAACCAGTCACGTCATGTAGATATTGTGGGAAGTTTGGTCACTCTATGAAAAATTGCTATCTGATGGATCATGGTGACCATATTGCTATGAATTTGCTTAGATCACCTGTCAGGGCTAACGCAGGACCCAAAGCTGCTTGGGTCCCTGCAGGATCAAGATGATCAAATACTTTGCAGGTGTGCCTTGAACTGAGGAATAAAGAGGGGTAAATTAAACCAAGGCACCCAAGATGATAAAGCCCCATTCAGGTAAATTCTGAAAACTTTGTATTCTGATTTGTGTGATCTGAATGCACTGCATATCATGATAATTCTTTTGCGCATTGTCTAACTGAAACTAATTGGAAAAATCTGAAATGCTCATGAAAATGATTGAGTTTATTTCTAAATGCATTGCACACAAATGCCATGATGAATGATATGCCAAACTTCTTGTATGTTGAATTGCATATCATGCACTTTCTAAGGGGGAGCTTGACTGATGTTGCATTTGAAGAGTAGTGCATTGCATGTCTTTGCATACATGTAGTTAGTTGCATTACACTTTCCTTCATTGAAAAATCTAAAAAGAAATATTTCATCACATCTAGAAAGGAAGAGCATTCCTGTTTGAAAAATCAAAAAAAAAATGGGGAAGGTAGTGTCTCACTGCATATAGATAGGGGGAGCATGCTTAAACCGTTCAGTTGTGTTTTTATCTGAACTCTTCCTATCCACCTACTTGATTCACCTTGTCAATTCTATAGTGTCAGTGATTCCATCACGAAAGTGGTATCAAAAGATCTTTCTTGACTGCCTCTGAAGTTGTTCAAAATATGAATTCATACTTTATAGGCATCTGTCTGTCTCTCCTAAATCTGCTGAAAGAGAGCTTCACTTCTTTTCAGTCATCCTTGAACTTCTATGCTCAAGAGCAGCTCCTTTGCTACAATTTTTCAGAATCCATGCTGTCTGTTGAATATTCTCACTTAAATTACTAAGCTGAGATATGAAGTAAATCTTCAGCCTGAATACTACTTCATAAAAGTTAAAACATCTTCAATGAGGAACCTTCCATTATACATGCTTAAGAACATTTGTTAACTGGAACTGGTTTAAGTCTTATGTACTCCTGTTTGGTCACAAGGAACTTGGAAATATCTGATTCAATCTCTTAATAAACTTTAACTGTCTGCTTCATGTAAATTCATGTAAGAGCTTCTGACATCTGAAAAGTTGATATCCTTGTCTATGTTGACTGAGATATATAGTGTATGTGATTTTTCTTAAACACTTAACTTGTTCTGAATCATGGATAGAGCAATAACTGTGGTTACTGAGAAACTTGTCCAAATGATTGTGTCATGAAGTACCATGGTTAACTCTGCTTAAAGAGATGATTGAAAATACTGTGAAAATTTGGCAGAGCAATGGCATTGTTGTATTGAGTAACTAGGGATTCTGGCCTCTAATCAAGGTGGATCCTCATGCCAAAGATACTTCCAATGCTACCTCTGTTCTCCAAAATGGGAGAAGCAATACGGTTGTCACACTGAGAAACTGGGGTTTCGGGCCTCTGATCAAGGTGTCTCCCCATGTCAAAAGGTGTTGATAAACCAAAATTGTTCATTTAAAAAGAAAATTATGAACAAGTGTAAATCAAATTATGAAAGAACAATGTAAAATTCTGTTGCATTCTCTTATGTATCTCCAAAAACTGTCATGGAAAGTAAACTAAGTAAGATGGAAGTTGGTTGAACTAGAATTTTATATGAGATTGTAGTTCCTTTTTATTAAGAGCTGGTTCAGATATGAGTACAATTCTTTTTGAAAAACTTGTTTACATCATTCTTAAACCATATCTGAAAATCAAGGTTTCATAAGCTTTTATAATGGAGGACTCTAGAACTTAAAAAATTCTATTCTATGAAGTTAGTATCTTGCTGAAAAGTTCAATATCTCAATTTTCACTAACTGTTGAATCTGCTCATCCTATGGCTCTTTATCACTGTGTTTTGATTCAGTGGTATTAGACTGGTTGTCATTTTTGAGAAGCACTTCTCTCAGTTTACCATGTGTACTTGCAGTTTTTGGATAACCAGAGTTCATCCTTGTGGATTTCTCTTGCATCATAGATCATAAGGGCAAGATTCTCTGGTCTGTTTGAGAGACTATTTGCATAAGGTGACAATGTGCTAGATTGTCTGATCATGTTGTTTGTCTGCATTAGCTCTATATCTTCTGCCATGTCAAAGGGGGAGTATTTGTTGCATATGCATCACTGCATAAGTTGTTTAACAAAGGGGGAGAATTGATTTAATTGCTTCTGATATTGTGTTATCCTCATCTGCTGAACTATGTTGAGTGTCCCATATGACATCTCTGGATTATTCATTTTGCTAAAGTAAAAGGGGCAGATTAGTCAAAAGGGGGAACTTTTAATTCACTCTTTTTATACAGTCTTATTCTTTCCTCTACAACTCATGTCTTTTTGCTGAAGGTAAAGGGGGAGAAGAATCTAATCTGAGTCAGTGTAACTCATAGTGTTGCCATCATCAAAAAGGGGGAGATTGTTGTGCCCCTGTGTGGTTTTGATGATGGCTAACACACCATGAGTCACACTAAGGTGTGCTAATTAATTTAGATGACTGTTTGACTGCTTAAATATCTGATTGTGTTGCTTGAATAGCTAATTCATGAATATGGCTAGATTGGGTTAACGTAGTAGCTAATTGTTCATGCAGTGCGTTGACGCAGTTGGAGATTGGGTTGACGCATTGGCTGTCTGTTCACTAGCTACGTTGACGCTACAAGGACACTGCGTTGACACATTAGTTGCTGGTTTACTTGCTGCGTTGACGCAGTGGAACAACTGGGTTGACGCCATGCTGCTTTGTCTACTTTTTTTTGCTCATTAAGTCTTAAAGTCTGTACAGGGTAGTTCATGCATCACTCTATTTGCTAAGTGTATACATCAGTCAGCATTGCATCTTGTTCATGAAGTCTATACATCCACCGTCTATGTTAAGCTCCAAAGTCTGTTCATCCGATCTTCTCATTTGTGTTGAAGTCCATACATTGGTGGCTAAGTATATACATTGCATCTTGTTCATGAAGTCTACACATCCACCGTCTATGTTAAGCTTCAAAGTCTGTTCATCAGATCTTCTCATTTGTGTTGAAGTCCATACATTGGTGGCTAAGTATATACATTGTCTCTTTTACCTACGTTGCTTGAAATGAAGTCTATACACTGCTGGATGTTCATGTCTGCACATTGGTGCTTTTCCCTACGTTCTGGCCAAGTCTATACAGCCTCATCCTTACCTTCGTTCCAAGCCAAAGTCTGCACATTGGCCAAGTCTACACATCGGCCTATGGCCTACTTAGCTGAAGTCTGTACAGCGTCCGTTGTCTAGAGTTCTTGAAGTCTGTACATCGGACTATTTCAGAAAGTCTGTACATTAGACTGTGGCAAAGTCTATACATTCGTTTCCTTGGGCAAAGTCTATACATCGTGGCCTTGAACTTTCAAGTCTGTACACTACCTTTGGGTTCCAAGTCTATACACTCCCTCAGTGTACATACTTATTCATTTGCTGTTTCAAAGTCCATACACTCGTTTCTAAGGCAAAGTCTATACAATCGTCTTTGAGCATCAAAGTCTGTACAGCCTGTCTGTCTTCATGGGTTCTGTGCTTTTAGTGCATTGACGCACTTGGCTGACTGCGTAGATGCAATTGTGCGTCTTTCGCTTTCTGTCTTGTTCAATGCGTCGACGTTGACACAGGATGCGTTGACGCATTGGCCAGTTGCCAAGGGCGTGAGCATCTCGCTTGAGGAGCTGAGGCGATGCTGCACGATGGAAGCGTTGACGCCTTGGGCTGATGTCCTCACGAAGTCTGTACACTCAGTTAAACTTTCAAGTCTATACATCATCAGATACTGTTATTCAACTGATTATCTGACAGGTTTAATGGATGAGGCCATCAAGACTTGCACGTGATCCTAGAGGCTGAAATGCTGACACGTGGACCACTGAAGCTTGGGCGGGAATCGAAAAGAGCATAAGCCCTAGCTGCCTGCTGCTGGTATATATATGGAGACTCCTCCATCGGCTGAGTGAGATCGAAAGGAAGAGAGCCATCGAGAAAAGCTGAAGAGCAGAGAGTGCCTCCACGATACAGAGAATAGAGAAGAAGAAGAAAAGAAGTGAGAAGAAGGAGAAGGCTGAAGCGGTGAGAAGAAGAAGAAGAAGAAGAAAAGAGAGTTCGTGCTGGGAGAAAGAGAGAAGCAGAAGAAGAAGTTCCTGCTGGACCGTGGATCAAATCCAGGCCAGCCAGCTCCTGCGAGAGCCACATTTGATTTTATCTTTTCAGCTTTATGTTGCTACGTTTTTGTTTTTCCTTTGAACTATTCACTTGCTGTTCTTCCGATCCTCTAGTGTGAGGTCGGGTTCCCTCCGGTGTGGAGGAAGAGAGACTTGCGTCTCTGGTTGCCTTTGACTAGGTGTCATTGGTTGTTTCCCTTCGGTTGGGAGGAAGAGAGGTCCGAGACCTCTAGTTTGCAAGTGACTTGGTGTCACTTGTGTTTCCCTCTGGGTTTCAGAGGAAGAGAGACTTGGGTCTCTAGGTTCCCCTCCGGTTTGGAGGAAGGGAGGTTTGGTCCTCCGGTTCTGGGCTTGTGGGTAGCAAGTCCAGGGGTTCCCTCCGGGTGTGGAGGAAGGGAGACCATGTGTCTCTGGTTTCCAAGTGGCTGGGAGTCAGTTGGGGTGTCCCTCCTGTTGGGAGGAAGAGGGGAGGTTGTTCCCCTGGTCAAGCTGTTTGGCAGCATTTGTTGCAGACTGAGTCTGCTGTGCTAGTGTTACTAGTGGAAGCCTCACTCCGGTTGGGAGTGAGGGGTGGACGTAGGTCTTTGGACCGAACCACCTAAAAATCCTTGTGCAGTGGTTTGTTTGATTGCCTGCTTCCGCTAGATGCATGCTAGGACCGTGATTTAATTGATTATCTATATCCTAGAGTTTAATTGAGTTTGCATATCTTATGTTTGATCAATTGTTCACTAATCTTGTTGTTATCATCTCATGTGAATTTTAAATTGGGTAGAATTCTTTGAAAGATCTATTCACCCCCCCTCTGGATCTGTGTTTATCAATCGCACCTAGCTAACACCGGGGACGAGGAAGAGGAGATCCTGATGCCGATCCCCGTCAAAGCTAGTACCCTAGGTCAAGCAGTCGAAGAATCTTCCTCGCCTCCCTGCCAACACGTCGGGGCTGAAAAATCTCCTCCCGCCGTCGCCTTGGTTCAGCGGACTCTCCTGACGAGGGAGCTAGCCAAGATGCTTACCACGAAGGATTGTCAGCTCTAGCAGGCAACCTCACAGAAACCTTGACAACTCCAGCGGGCAACTGCTGGCTAGAAATTGGCGACCCAGACCAATCCTCGATGGATCCCAGCAACAACGACTCTCTAGTTCCATCGGTGTCGACTAGTGGCTTCGAAAGTCGAGAAATACACGAAACTGACACCGATGATGAGGATTTCATCGACTTCCAACCCGATCCTCCCAAGCTGGAGGACGGCGGTCAGGCGACCGTGGACGAGCTCGTTGAAATCAACTTGGGCGAAGATGAAGCTCCCCAGCCAACGTTTGTCAGTGCTCTCCTTACCGAGGCTGAGAAGCAAGACTACAAGCAACTCCTGCTCGAATACAAAGACTACTTCGCCTGGACATACAAGGAGATGCCAGGGATAGACCCCTCCGTAGCGGAGCACGAGCTAGCCATTTCTCCCTCAGTCACTCCGGTCAAGCAGCCACAGCGGCGCATGCGCCATGAGCTGGAGCTCCAGGTTTCGGCCGAAGTCCATAAAATGGCGGAGGTCGATTTCATCGAACCGTGTATCTACCCAATTTGGCTCACCAACATAGTCCCAGCCAAGAAGAAGAGTGGTCAAGTCCGTATCTGCGTCGACTTCCGGGACCTCAACAAAGCCTGTTCGAAGGATGACTTTCCAGTCCCAATTACAGAAACAATGGTCGACATGACCACCGGGCATAAGGCGTTGTCTTTCATGGACGGGTCGTCCGGTTATAATCAAATCCAGATGTCCCTTAAAGATAAGAACCATACAGCTTTTATATCCCCCAAGGGGATTTTCAACTACAAGTGCATGCCCTTCGGCTTGAAGAATGCCGGCTGTCACGCCCCGAGCCTTTATTACAGCGGAAGACTCGCTCGAGGAACGTGAACAGCCGGCATGGTAAGCCTCTTACAAGCAAGAACGATCAGAGCATAAGGCAATCACATATAAGAATGCAATCGCACAATATTTACTCAACTTCAACTTTCATTAATAATCAAATCCAATATTCGAATACAACCACTAATTCAACTTCCATCATGCTAGACTTAAGAAATAAGAAATTACATAGACTCTGGAGAGGGGGATTTCTACAGCCCATTCAAAGAGCAGCCGAACTAGGCCCATCAGGACCAAACGAGACCATGCTCGCCCAAGTGACAGCCCACAGGGCCCACTTAGGATAAAAAGCCCAATAAAAGATTTGCTCGAGGATACTACCTTCCTAGGCGGCCTCTAGGCTCGGAAGGCCCGAGCGTCGGTCAGGTCACAGGAAAGGTCCATGCCCGAGCCAGCTCTCCGCCCGGGAGAAGAAGGCGCATGCCGACCGATCCGACCCATCTTCATCCGAGCTAAGCCTACCGCCCGGATAGGGCTGGCCTCTCTGAGCTCGGAACGGCCGACGATTGCTTATCCATGCAGTCGTTAAGAGTCCTCTGTAAGCAGGAAGTTATAAAGGTGAGGGACTCCAACTCCCCAAGGTGATAATGCTCCCACGATAAGGCAGTAAAAGCCCACGTCGAGGACGTAACGCCCACCTAAGACCCCTCGACTTACGGGACTTCGGAAGACGGCGCACTATTTAAACCAGGGATACCCTCCGGCGAAAGGTAAGGCCAACCAGACGTCCTAAACTCCTGAGCAGGAACCACTTCACGTTTCTGGTGGAGAGGGATCTCGTGCAGAAGCTATCTCTTCCATTTATTGCTCCCACCATAGCTCCACTGACTTAAGCATCGGAGGGTTTTCCCCAGGGACTCATCCTTGGGCCCCCTGATCCATTTCCCTTTCTTGTAGTTCACAATCTGGTGATCCACTGCCCGCTAAGGACCAGCGCGAGATCACGCCTCTTCATCTGGCGTCGTCTGTGGGAAATCGCACAAAGAGCCAGTATGGTGCGAAGGAGCTCAAGGAGGAGGTCCACCGGCGACAGGGGAAAGGCCATGGTAGCGGCGGGGGATGGCCCCTCTCGGGCCTTGCAGAACCCCCCCTCCAACGCCAGTGCCCCCGCCGACGGACCACCACCCCCCCTGCGGCAGTAGGGCTACCGCCCAACGGTGGTACGGACGCCTTCCAAGCCCTCAACGCAAAACTGGATATCCTCGTGGAACTCATGAGGACCCAGGTGGCCAAGGATGGAAGGTCACGTGCCCCGTCAGGGAGCCCTCCCCGCGAGGATGCATCTCAACACAGTGCCGGAGGCCGCTTCACTCTCCGCGGCCAGCAGATCATCCGCAACAGGATTGGAGGACCCTCGCAGGCTCCGCCTCCGGAGCAAGAGGCTTCCTCCACACCGAGGCGGGGAAAAGCGGGAGCACGCCGTCTGAACCCGGAGACCGACGTCCCTGAGGATCGCCAAGATGCTCCCCCCGGCCCCACGACACAACAGCAGCCGGAGTTATCCCTCCGACTACGAGAGTTCGAGAGACGCTTCGTAGAGCAAGAGCGTGCCCTGCAGAAGGCCTCTCCCGATGAGGATGAGGAGAAGTCCCATTTCTCCGAGTATATCTTGAAGGTAGAGGTGTCTCCCAGAACCTCCATCCCGACCTTCAAGCTCTACGACGGCCAGGGCGACCCGGCCGATCACTACGACAGCTTCGACGCTCTGATGACCCTACACGGAGCGTCCGCCGCCATCAAGTGCCGAGCCTTCGTGACCACCCTGGTCCAAGGCGCTCAAGCATGGTTCCGGGCCCTCGCCCCCGGATCCATCCGGGACTTCATGCAATTTGGGTGAGTCTTCAAAGAGAGTTTCACTTGGAGTGCCCCCCGAAGGTCGGTAGCGGGGCTCCTGGCCCTTAAACAGGCGCAAGGGGAAAGACTCCGGGCTTATATTCACCGATTTAAGTCGGAAGCCCTGAGAATCCCCCGCCTGGACGCGGCCTCAGCCATAACCGCGTTGACTGGGGGCACCCGGGACGAGAATCTCCGCCGCGAACTTGTCCTCCACCCTCCCTCGACCCTTGCCGAGTTAGTGACTCTGGCGTTGCGCCACGCCGAGTGCGAAGAGGTGCTCAGCGCTTGCCAAGATGCAACCGGCTCGGGTCGGGAGGGGGACAAGAAGCGGGCTTCCGAGCCAAGCTCAGGTTCGTGGAAAAGGCGGAACCGCGACGGGGAACACAAAGAACTGCCATGAAAGTACGAGCGGTACACCCCACTAGTCACGCCGGTCTATGAGATCTACGAAGACACCAAGACTCGGATCTCCTCCGCCAACCCGAGCCAATGAGGTCGAAGAGCCGTAATCGCAACAAGCACTGCTTGTTCCACAGCGATCACGGGCACCACACCGGCGACTGCCACCAGCTCCAGGATGAGATCGAGTGCCTCATCTGTCAGGGTCACCTAGCTCGGTTCATAGCCCAGCGTAAGAAGGAACGAGGCGCCCCAGAGGAGATCGACAACGCCCCCCCAGGGGTCCACATCAACATCATCTCTGGAGGGACGGCATCAGAAGACGACAGTAGCCGAGGAAGGAAGCGTCATGCCGAGCGGGTGAGCCGAGCCATAGAGCCTCCCAAGGCCCCGCCGAGTGAGCCCAGGTCATAGTCTTCTCCGACCGAGACCTAGAAGGGCTGAGCACCCCGCATGACGACGCCCTCGTGATTTTGGCTACGATAAACCATTATAACGTAGATAGGATTCTAGTTGACAATGGGAGTGCCCCTGATGTACTGTCTTATGATTGTTTCCTTAAGATGGGGGAGGATCCATCCAAACTCCGCCCGATCCGAACCCCTCTCTGCGGGTTCAATGGCCTGGCCACCTATCCCGAGGGAGCCCTAAGCCTGCCGGTTACCCTCGGCACCCCACCCAAAACCATTACGGTCATGGTGGACTTCATAGTGATTAAAGGTATGATAGCATACAACGCCATCTTCGGCCGGGGAATCCTCAGCCGAATAATAGTGGTGCCGTCTACCTATCACCATAAAATGAAGTTCCCCACCAAAAATGGGTTGGGGGAAGTCTGAGGTAACCAGGCCGCGGCCAGAAGGTGCTATAATATCTCGGTAGAGGCCACAAGGCCGGACGGGAAGGATAAGGGTCCCCGGGGAGTCGAGGATAAATCCGCAACCACCGAGCCTGGTGGCGAATTGCTGGCGGTTTTCCTAAACGATGACCCGGCCCTACGAGTAAAGATCAGAGCCGACCTACCGTCTGAGGTTCAACAGCAATATAAAAAATTCCTTTCTGAGTACATCCGAGTCTTCGCTTGGTCTGATGATCAACTCCCTGGGATACCAGAAGAGACTGTAATGCACAAGCTCAGCCTCGACCCTGCCGTGAAGCCCGTACAACAACGCAGAAGGAAGCATGCACCAGAGAAGCAGGTAATCATCAAGGCGCAGGTCACCAAGGGACAAGAGACTGACCTTTTTAGTCCGGTCTTGTACCCGACGTGGCTAGCCAACGTCGTCCTGGTACCGAAAGCTTCGGGCAAGTGGCAGATGTGCGTGGATTTCACCGACCTGAATAAGGCCACCCCTAAGGACTGTTATCCGTTGCCGAGCATCGACCAATTGGTTGACTCAACCTCGGGCAATGAGATACTCAGCTTCCTAGACGCCTATTCGGGTTACCATTAGATGAAAATGGATCCAGGAGATGTCGAGAAGACCGCCTTCGTCACCGACTACGGCGTGTACTACTACACCCGGATGCCTTTCGGATTGAAGAACGCTGGAGTCACGTACCAAAGGCTGGTTAATCACATGTTTGAAGGACTGCTAGGTCGGAACGTCGAGGCCTACATTGATGACATGCTCGTCAAGATCCCCAAGGCCGAAGACCACTTCACCGACCTCGCTGAGACCTTCGACACCCTCCTGAGGTACAACATGAAGCTCAATCCTGCCAAGTGTGCCTTCGGAGTGAGATCCGGGAAGTTCCTGGGTTTCCTAGTCACTCAGCAGCGTGGGATCGAGGCCAACCCCGACAAAGTCCAGGCCATCCTGGACATGTGCCCACCCACCTGCGTTAAGGACGTCCAGCGCCTAACTGGGCGTGTCGCCGCTCTCAGCCTGTCACGTCTCGAGCGCGGAAGATTACCCGGAGCCGTGACACGTCTATATAGATCGTGTCAATCATGTAAATATCAGAGTGCGCAAATAACTAAGATTTAACTCGAAATTAATACAAATAGTACGAGCTGACAATTGTCACAACTAATCAAAGGATAAATACATATGTTCCCAGAGTCCAACGACTAGGCTTCAAATCTTAAGCAGTTCTAATCAAGTTGACTAATACAAATGACATAGATGAATTGATACAACTAACATAAGTGAACTAATACAATAACACAAAGGACATGACAATTTGATAACTTCACTCTAACACTTATCACTCAGTCTCATTCCCTTTCGAGTATTGGTTGACATCCAAATTACCTGAAAATATTAGAAAATAACTAGATGAGTGAATCGCTCAGTAGGAATTACATCTCAAGATTTAACATGTTTTAAGTGGTTTACAAGTTCAATTAATGTCAGTAAAGCTATGCATGTAGATGAGTAGATATCAAGGATTGTAAAAATCGACAAGAGTGGTGAAGGAATAACAAGTGAGAGTATAAGGATTCCAACTTCAATGCAGCAATAGCAAGAGATTCAAGCAAGTAATAACTGGAATTAACAAAATCTTTCCAAGAGAGTAAGAACTCATGTCAAGCAAGTAATAGAAAGTAATATAAATTCAAGCATGAAAAATTGGAATTGGCTATTTATCAATTTCATTCAAGCAAAAACTTTATCCTTCTGCGGGTCTCAAGTCAAATCAATCAAGTAATATCACGAGAATGAGTGGAATGTCTAAAGCCTAGCAAGCAAGTACTCCGGTGCAATGCCAAACACCGTGGTCAATAAACTCCCATGGGCACAAGTACCTTCGGGTGCTCCTCCCAGGACCAGACCGGGCCCTATATGCACATCATTAATCATGTTTGTTGACATCCACTCTCATTTATAGCCAATATGGAATTTCAAGGTTTGACCAATATGATATATAAGGTGGAATTATGGAATGGAATCTAAGGGCGCATTGATGTGTAGGGATGAACTAGGAGTGGAAACCAATAACGTTTGATACACGGAAAAAAAATTAGATAAGAGAGGTGCCTTATGGGCCACCTGACAAGTTTAGAAACGACACCCTCACTGTGGGATGCCCTTCCTGGGAACTATACAGGGTTTAGAGGACCCTATCAGGAGTTAAATGGCACCTCTCAGTCTGCCATCTATTAGTGGAGATGGCAAAAGTGAAAGCCCAACGATCACGTTAACGTAATGAGCCAGCTGTGTCGACTCAGCAGTTCATCGCGTCAACGCGGTGAACAGGCTGGGTCGACCCTGCGAACAGGCTGGGTCGACCCTGCAGTTCATCGCGTCAACCCTGTGAACAGGCTGGGTCGACCCTGCAGTTCATCGCGTCGACCCTGCAGTTCATCGCGTCAACCCTGCAATTCATCGCGTCAACCCTGCGAACAGGCTGGGTCGACCCTGCAGTTCATCGCGTCAACCCTGCAGTTCATCGCGTCAACCCTGCGAACAAGCTGGGTCGACCCTGCAGTTCATCGCGTCAACCCTGCGAACAGGCTGGGTCGACCCTACAGTTCATCGCGTCAACGCGGTGAACAGGCTGGGTCGACCCTGCAGTTCATTGCGTCAACGCGGTGAACAGGATGGGTCGACTCTGCAGTTCATATCTGCTCAAAATGGCTTAAGGTATTAATCTTTGATTAAGCTAGGGTTAACTGGACGATTAGTTTAACATCATGCAGTTAGAAGGCGCCCATGGGGCTGCCATCTCTTAGAAGAAGGCGCCCTTGGGTCTGCCACCTTCTATTAGAAGGCACCCTAGGGGCTGCCATGAATTTTTTTTTTTTATAGGTGCCCAAGGGGGGGGGCCTTCACAGAGGGGCAGTTTGCCCATTTCTTATTTAAAATGAGCGTCTGTTCTACAGCCGCTATTCAGTGAATAGCGTCCGGGTCAGGGACGCCCATTGATTTAAGTTGATTTAGGTAAAACTGATGACATGGATAGATAGCGAAAACTGTAAGGATTATAGATCTTTATTCATGCACTCGTTTCATGCTTTAGTTGGTTAAATATCAGATTTGTAACATGACGTATCATACTAGTTTTCATTTTTAAAGGAACTAAATGGAGACAAGGTTTCTGGATAGGCTACCTAACAGATTAATTAGGTATGCTAATTAGTTAGTAGATCAACTAACATGTTAATTAGGTATGTTAACAGGTTAGTTAATAGCTAAACTAATAGGTTACGTAAAAACACGATAAAACTTGCATTACACGGAAATATCGTATGGATATGAAGCTAATACATGCCAACTACCCTAGATTGAAGCTAATACATGCTAATCATCTTGGGTATAAGGCTAGTACATGCTACTTATCTTAGGTACGATGCTAATATATGCTAATCATCCTAGATTTAAGCTAACACATGCTAATTATTCTAGGTATGAGACTAATACTTGCTAATTATCTTGGGTATGAAGCTAATACACGCTAATTTTCCTAGATTTAAGCCAACACATGATAATTATTCTAGGTGTGAGACTAATACTTGCTAATACTTGTTAATACTTGTTAATTATTCTGGGTATAAGGCTAATACATGTTAATTATCTTAGGTATGAAGCTAATACATGCTAATCGTCCTAGATTTAAGCTAACACATACTTTATAAACACTAAATATCGCATGGAAATGAGCCTAAGATTAAATGCCTAGACTAATCATCCTAGATTAGCTACTAGTTTAGTTAAAAGTTGAGAACACCTACCTTGTTGGAAGATCCCTAGCAGTAGCAGAACCCTTCTAGGTGACTGTGTAATCCCTGTAGAGCTTTGCCCCAACCTTAGCTAACCTAGAATGGGGGTAGCAAAGGGTATGTTATAGGGTCTGGTATGACCGGATAGGGGGGCAAGATCTGGAATAATGGGGCTTTACAGCTTGTACAGGCTAGAGAGATAAGGGATAATATTTGGACAGCCAATCCATGGCCCAGATCGTAATGTGCACACTTTCAAAGTCTGTACATCCTCAAAGTCTGTACATCCTCAAAATCTATACATTGGCCTCCTCAAAGTCTATACATTGGCTTCACAAAGTCTGTACATCCTCTCCCTCTCAAAGTCTATACATTGGCTTCCATCACAAAGTCTATACATCCTCTCAAAGTCTATACATTGGCTTCACAAGTCTGTACATCCTCTCCCTCTCAAAGTCTATACATTAGCCATTTGTGCAAAGTCTATACATTGGCCATTTGTGCAATTCAAAGTTTATACATTGCAGCGGCTCAAGTCTATACATTGCTGTAGCTCAAGTTTATACATACATTGCAGCTCAAGTCTATACATTGGCCATTTGTGCAATTCAAAGTCTATACATTGCAGCGGCTCAAGTCTATACATTGCTATAGCCCGCAACAAAGTCTCTACATTGCTATTGCTAGCCTATTTACCAAGTCTGTACGTTGCTAGCCTATAATGTATAATTAATTGGCACAAAAGGTAAATGGTGGATGCTAGGATTTGAACCCTGGTCATTGGGTTGAAAGACAAGTTACTTAACCAACTACACTAGGAAGCCACATGTTAAGTGAATAATCTTTACATATGATAACTTTGTGTTCCAACTTCTTACTTAAGCTTCCTCTAGAGTTTATCTAATATATTTTTTTTATTTGGGAAATATTATTAATTAATAAATAAATATATTTTTTTATACGGGGTGCTACACAGCCGGTTCTTGTCCCGTGCGGCCGAACGATGCTTGCCCTTCTTCAAGCTGTTGAGGGGGCCCAAATTGGCATCTGCTACATTCGCATGGGACGAGGAGTGCCAGAGAGCGTTCGTCGAGCTCAAGAAGTTCTTGGCCTCACCCCCGGTGCTCTCTAAGCCCATTCTGGGTGAAGTCTTGCTGCTCTATCTCTCGGCAACACCATCTACGGTTAGCCCGGTCCTAGTCAGAAATGACTCGGGAGTCGAGAGGCCGGTCTTCTACACCAGCAAGGTGCTCAACGAGGCTGAAAGGAGGTACCCCGCAACTGAGAAACTCGTGCTAGCGTTGGTTACCTCTGCCAAGCACCTCCGGCCCTATTTCCAGGGGCACCCCACCACCGTGCTAACCGGTGAACCACTGAAGAAGATCCTTGCCCACCCCGAAGCCTCGGGACGACTCGTCAAGTGGGCCATCATGCTTGGGGCCTACGATATATCCTATCGGCCACACTCAGCTGTGAAAGGCCAAGCGCTCACCGACTTCATCGCCGAAAGCACCATCCCGACTGAAGAAAGGCCTCTGTCTGCACCCGGGCCAACCTGGGAACTGTTCGTCGATGGATCTTCCAACTCGATCGGTAGTGGTGCCGGAATCCTCCTGAAGTCCCCCGATGGAGTAGAGCTACAATATGCCATGAAGTTCAAATTCCAGGCATCCAACAACGCTGCCGAGTACGAATCCCTTATCTCGGGAGTGCGCATGGCCCGGCGGTTGGGGGCTGAGTGAGTCAAAATCCACACCGACTCCCAGCTGGTCGCTAGCCAAGTCAACGGCGAGTACGAAGCTCGAGAGGCACCAATGATCAAATACCTCCAACTGGTCAGAGACTTGGTCGAACAGTTTGAGAGATTCGAGGTAGTCCGAATAGCTCGGGAGGAAAACTCCCGAGCGGACGCCCTCTCTCGGTTGGCCTCTTCTCTCGACCCTGAATGATGGGGGACTATGAACGATCTAGAGGGGGGTGAATAGATCAGTCACCCAATTTAAACCAGACTGCAGCAATCACAAGTGCGGAAATAAAACAAGCTGCTGCAGGACAATAGAGAAGTAAGAGAGAGCAGTCACAGAAATCCAACTATAGCAGATCTGAATCAAACGGACCTAAGCATGCAACTATAGCGTATAATTGAAGTGATCATGATGAACAGCAATTCATAAGGCAAACACACAGGAGACTGGAAGTTTTTAAGGTGGTTTGATCTCAAACCCGATCCAACCTGGAATGTGGCTTCAACTGCTGATTCACAACTTCAACTGCTGGGCCTCACAGCTTACCTACAACCGCTGGGGAATTACAGCTTCACCCGTCCAGAGGAATCCTCCTCTGCCCGCTGAGCAATACAGCTTAGCTCTGTTGACTAACAGCTTGAAAACAAGGTTTCAGAAAATGAAATGGAAACAAGCGAAAAACAAGAAAACTCAATTAGAATGTAGCTCACAATGAGCAATCTCCGTTCTGGTATCTGAACCAAGAAACTGATGGACAATCTTTCAGAGAAATTCTCTCAGACTCCTCTCACTAAATTCTCTTTCTCTCTTCTCTCTAGATCGTTTCTTTTCTTCTCTGCTGCACTCTCTCTTTTTCTTCTGTTCTCAATAGCACACACAGATCTTATGATCACGATCACTCTTCTCCAGATGGAGAAGTCTTCTATTTATAGCATCAGAGAGGTGGGCATGTGTCCTCCACAATTCCCGCCTAGAGCTCCTTGACCACGTGGCAGTATTTCAGCTCACTGCGTTACACATGTCACGATCCTAGCTTCTTGGATCACGTGCCCTTCTTAAGTTCATCGACCAGTAGATATCCTACAAGGATTAGAGCATATAGTTAGTTCGAGATTTGATCTAAGCCTGTATAGACTTGATGCATAAAATGCAGTGTGCATATAAGAGAGTATGTACAACGAGAATGAATGCACGAACACATCATCCACGAGTGTACAGACTTTGAATGCATGTAATGCATTTTGTATATGAAGAAGTATGCACATTGGGAATGAATGTACAGACATGCTATCGACGAGTGACCAGACTTATAGTGCAATGTGTAAATGATGTACAGACTTTCTATGCGTGACGCTTAAGCCTGAATGCATCATGTATAGACTTGCTACGACATCAAGGCAGTCGTGTGCAGACTTAGTGTATGTGCGAGACAATTCAATGCAATATGCATAAAGTAGAGTATGCACATTGATAATGAATGCACGGGCATGCCATCAAGGAGTGCATGGACTTAATGTGCATACGACACCAATGTACGGACTTTCTGGAGTGATGATGCATGAACTTAACCACTCGTACCAGCAATGGAGTGTATAGACTTTGATTGCATGGTAAAGAGTGTATAGACTTGCTCAGTTATCAAAGCAGCCGTGCAGACTAAGTGTATGCATGGACCAAACGAGTGCACTTACTTTGGCAAACACATGCAAACATGCATCAATTAGAGATACGCACGAGATGGTCAATGCACTGACTATGTAATAAAAATAATGCACCAATGCAAGCTGTGCACGAACTTGAATGAACCTGATGCAGAGATCAGACAATGTGCCATATGGCTGCGTCAACGCAATGCCCATACTGTGCTAACGCACACAGTATATATGCTGAAGTATGAAGAATGATGAAGCCTGCAGAACATTTACTAATTCTTATCTGACATGATTCATTAGTGGTTGCTATAATCAAAACTATATAACTTCATCAATGCACAGGGGGCACAACAATCTCCCCCTTTTTGATGATGGCAACACAATGAATAAATGCCATGAGATCGGTTCATGCAAGCACAGAATGAATAGATGCCATGAGATCGGTTCATGCGAGCACAGACTTATGCACTTAGATGCACTTAGACGTATGCACTAAATGAGATTCCTATCCCATCTCCCGTCTCCCCCTTGCACATTCTCCCCCTTTGCCATCAGCAAATAAGGAGCAACGTTCTATGTGGCAGTTCAGAATGTGAGCACATTATGACACAATCCTTAAAATATATGAATCGAGTAATGGCTTTCTTGATGTCAATTAGGTTTAACAGTGATAGAAGGTGAGGAGAGAGAACTGGCTTTTTGAGATAGGATCATATGCTGCAGTTATAGCAATGAACTTAAGTCACATGACCATAATAGTTTAGGTCGATACAAGACCCTAGTTACTTCAGAGAAAGTGAAAGACAAGGAAAGACACCTGAACATGTATTGAGATTAAACAATTGAGCCTCAAATGATATTTGTTTTCTAAGGGTTACAGCAATTTCATTCACATGCTTCTGAATCTGGAACTTATTGAATAGACAAGTATTATTTATGCCGTTGACATTAGGTGTATACCTTGATCAGAGGCCAATACTCCGAGTTACTAAGCATAAACTACTATACCTATTTCTGATCAAGGCTACAGGAATAATTTGCACCTTTGACGTTAAGGGTATACCTTGATCAGAGGCTAATACCCCTAGTTACTCAGTGAAATCTCCCTGGTAGATTCGACCAATTGAACAGAGATAACCTGAGTCACTTCATGACTTAAGGTACTCTCCATTTCTTTGATGGAGACCTCAGTTTCTCAGTGAAACTCAATCATTGCTCTGCCACTTTGTTCACTTCTTTTTCTTTGATGATCTTCAATTTAGCTGCCCTTGTGATTTTTGGAGAGACTTGTTTAATAACAATACAAGATTCTTGGTTTTCAAACCTTAACCAACACTAACTCTATCATGTTCGGGTACTGTGAGGACTTGTTCTATCATAATCATGAGATAGAGGTTAAGAGCTATAAATGCTTTCTATCATCTTATTTTCAGAAGACAGTCTTTTAAACATCACAGTCTATTAAAGTTAAACCTTACTTTCAATCAGTAAGCACATGTGATTCTTATAACAGAAGGGTTGTAATAATTTCAGCTCACAATAATGAACCAATCACTAGACTGTTATCCATTCTGTGAAGGGGTTGAACTTAGTTCTAATAATGCAAACCTCCCCCTGACAATAATATGCATTTCAAAACAATGCAATGATTCGACCTATCATGCAGTTAATACATTGGGTGCATTGACTATGTGTAGAGCATGCTTCAACATAAAGTCTATACAATGCAATTAATTGACTACATGCGCAACCATCTGTCGACTATATGCCCTACTATGAATCGACTACAGGGATAATGTGTGCAAGATGTGCAGCAACTGATGTACTCAGTCCACAGGAAGTTATTCCATCATCAACCAAATTTATTCACAAGATCAAGAACATGCAGACCAATTATTTCAAGTACTCTAAAAGATATTTCAAGACAAAAATTAGTCATTTTCTTGCTGAAATTTACAAAGCCCCAGTTCTCTTCTTAAATATCTAAATCTTTCATTTCCAAGAGGTTTTGTAAAAATATCAGCAACTTGTTTTTCAGTTTCAACAAAGACTAATTCAATTTCACTCTTGCTCACAGCATCTCTAAGAAAATGATGTTTGATATCAATGTGCTTAGTCCTAGAGTGGTGAACATGATTTTTAGTAAGGCAGATGGCACTAGTGTTATCACAAAGAATAGGAATACATCCCAGGTTTATTTGATAATCTGAGAGCTGATGTTTGATCCATAGTACCTGGGCAGCACAATTCCCTGCAACAACATATTCTGCCTCTACAGTGGAGAGTGCTACAGTGTGTTGCTTTTTAGAGGCCCAAGATACTAGGCAACCACCTATGAATTGGCAATATCCACTAGTGCTCTTCGTATCTATCTGACACCCAGCATAGTCTGCATCAGTGTAAGATATAAGCTCAAACTCACACTTGGCAGGGTACCAAAGACCAGGTTCTTGGGTGTCTGACAGATATCTAAAGATCCTTTTCACTGCACTAAAATGAGACTCCTTAGGACTAGCCTGAAATCTAGCACATAAACATACTGCAAATTGTATATCAGGTCTTGATGCAGTGAGGTACAAGAGGGATCCCATCATACCTCTATACAGCTTTTGATCCACTGGGTTACCTTTTGTATCATGATCAAGACTTGTGGAGGTACCCATTGGAGCTGCAATGTCCTTGAGGTCTTCGAGCTTGTATTTCTTCAGGAGGTCCCTAATGTATTTAGACTGGGTAATATAGGTTCCATCTTTTGTTTGAGTCACCTGCAATCCAAGGAAGAGTTTCAGCTCACCCATTGAGCTCATTTCAAACTCTTGTGTCATTAAGTCAGAAAATTCCTTACACATCTTTGGGTTAGTTGAACCGAAAACAATGTCATCCACATAAATCTGAACAATAAGTATGTCAGAGTGACTTACCTTTGTAAACAAAGTTTGGTCAATCTCACCTCTTGAGAACTTCTTGTCGGTAAGGAATTTGCTGAGCCTGTCATACCAAGCTCTAGGAGCTTGCTTCAAACCATAGAGAGCTTTATTCAACTTATATACATGGGAAGGGAAGTCTGAGCATTCAAAGCTAGGAGGTTGATGAACAAAGACATCCTCCTTAATTTCCCCATTGAGAAAAGTAGATTTTACATCCATCTGCTGGAGATTTATTCCAAGAGAGCATGCATAAGCTAATAGAATTCTAATGGCTTCTAACCTGGCTACAAGGGCAAATGACTCTTCAAAATCAATTCCGAATTCTTGGTTATACCCCTGAGCAACAAGTCTGGCCTTATTTTTGACAACATTACCTAGCTCATCAGTTTTATTTCTAAAGACCCACTTCGTCCCAACAACATTTCCATCAACGGGAGGTGGGACTAGATGCCACACCTTGTTCCTGTCAAACTGATTAAGCTCCTCGTGCATGGCATTGATCCAATGCACATCCTTTAGGGCAATGTCAATAGACTTGGGTTCTACATGCGAAACCAATGCATATGCATTTAATTCATTTTGAGCTCTAAGAAAACCTCTAGTCCTAGGAGGTTCATGCAAATCACCAATGATGTTCTCAATAGGATGATCTCTTAAGAATCTAACATTGGTAATTTGGTTACCTTGATCTTCATTTACCTCCCCCTGAACAGTAGGCTCCTCTGCATTGTTTTCTTCTGGCTCTTCTTCTTGATCTGATTAGTCTGCAGATTGTCTTTCATTCAATATTTCTCCATCATCTTCTTTCCTGTACAGACCATTTTCACATTTAGTTAGGGATTCATCAAATACAATATGTGGAGATTGATTTTGCAACATCTTCTGCCTCCATTCTTCTCAATCAGCATGCAAAATTTGGTCTTGTCTCCTGTCATATGCCTGGAGCATCCACTATCAAGATACCACATATTGCTTCTGGCTGCCAGGCATACCTGCAATCACAATCAGGTAGAGAATTTTGGAACCCAAAACTGTTTGGGCTCCGAAGCAGAAACAGAACAATTGAAACAAGACATCAATTGTTTAGGAATCCACATCTGTCTAAACATGGTTGGCTTAGTGGAATTCATGACATTCTGTTTATTATCCTTCTTTCTCTCAGCACCAACTGATTGAACCTTCTTCCTCTGGTGCTTTGGTTTATATTGAGTTCTGGCTCCATCCTTATTAGCAGCAAAATTGTTTTTGTGCCAGTGCCCAGGCCAATAGGTCCTCAGATAATTGTGGCCAGCTATAGTCCTAGACTGACCCCATCTAACAGATTGAGGTCTATGGCAATGAGTGAGAAAAGGTTGATATCTAGACCTCCCTTGGACCTGATTCCATCCAGACCTATAGAATGGTTGGACCTATTTGTGAGGATAGGTGTTGGAGAAGGGGATTTCCGCAGCCCACCACAAAGGCAGCCCAACAAGACCTACAAGGTCCAATCAGGCGAGCCCACCCGAGTGATAGCCCACTAGGCCCACTCAGGGAAGAAAAGCCCAATAAATAAAGACTCGAGGAACCAACTCTCCCCGGCGGCCTTCTAGGCTCGGAGGGCCCGAGACAACGGTCAGGTCGCATGGAAGGTCCGGTCTAAAGCCCACTCTCCGACCGAGAGAAAGAGGCTCCAGCCGACCTATCCGACCCCACCTTCGCCGGGCCATGACTATCGCTCGGACACGAGCTAGCATCCCCGTAGCTCAGTGAGACCGCTTGATTATCTGCAGGTGCGGCCGTTCAGAGTCCCCCGCCAGCGGGAGAGTCATGGGAGCTGCCGAACTCCAAGGGGATAACGCCCCCACGATCCGGCCATGAAAGCCCCCGATGAAGACGTAACTCCCGCCGGGAAGCCCTCAGCTCACAGGACTCTTAAAAGGCGATGCACTATTTAAGTAAGGGAGACCCTCCGGAAGATGGTAAGATGAACTAGCCATTCACATACCCTAAGCTCCTGGGCACGATTCGCTTCACCCTTGGTGGAGAGGATTCTCACGCATCAGCTCTCTCCTCCCCCCATTATCGCTTCCACCATCGCTCTACTGACTTAGCCATCGGAGGGTTTTTTCCCCAGGGAGATCCCCTGGGCCCTCTGATACGTTTCCCTCCTCTTGCAGATTCATCTTCTGGTGATCCACAGCCCGCTCAGGACTCAGCGCGAGATTCCGCCTCTTCATCTGGCGCCGTCTGTGGGAAACGCACGAAGAGTCAAGATGGTGAGAAAAAGCTCAGGGAGGAGATCCGCCGGCGGGGCAGGTAAGGCTGTGGCAGCGGCGGGAGGCGTCCCCCCTAGGGTCTCGCAGAGCCCCCCTTCCAACGCCAGCGTCCCCACCAACAGGCCACCACCCCCCCCCCCGGCGGAGACAGGGGCACTCCTCAACGGTGGCGCCAACGCCTTCCAAGCCCTCAACGAGAAGATGGACGTCCTCGTAGAGCTCATGAGGGCCCAGGCGGCCCGAGACGCAAGGTCCCGCGCCCCGTCAGGAAGTCCCCCTCGAAGGAGTGCAACACAGCACACCGCCGGAGGCCGCTTCACCCTCCGCGGCCGACAGCTCCTCCGCAACGACGTCGGAGGACCCTCGCAAGCTCCGCCTACGGAGCAAGAGGCTTCCTCCACGCCGAGGAGAGGGACGCAGGGGGCGAGGTCGCCGCGCCCGGGCACCAGTGCTCCGGGAGATTGCCATGACGCCCCCCCCCAGCCCCACGGCACGGCCACAGCCGGAGCTGTCTCTCCGGCTATGAGATTTTGAAAGACGTTTCGCAGAGCAAGAGCGTGCTCTCCGCGCCCTGCAGAAGACCTCTTTCCCGGAGGACGAGGAGAAATCCCCTTTCTCCGAGTACATCTTGAAGGCAGAGGTCTCTCCTAGAGCCTCCATCCCAACCTTCAAGCTCTACGATGGCCAGGGCGACCCAGCCGACCACTACGACAGCTTCGACGCCCTGGTGACCCTGCATGGAACACCGGATCCCATCAAATGTCGAGCCTTCACGGCCACCCTGGTCCAGGGCGCTCAGGCATGGTTCCGAGCCCTCGCCCCGGGGTCCATCCGAGACTTCAGGCAATTCGGGCGAATTTTCAAGGAGAGCTTCGCCGGTAGCGCCCCCCCAAGGTCAGTAGCGGGGCTCCTGGCTCTCAAACAGGCGCAAGGGGAGAGGCTCCGGACTTACGTCCACCGATTTAAATCGGAAGCCCTTAGGATCCCCCGCCTGGATGTGGCCTCAGCCACAACCGCACTGACCAGGGGCACCCGGGACGAGAATCTCTGCCGCGAGCTTGTCCTCCACCCTCCCTCGACCCTTGCCGAGCTAGTGACTCTGGCACTGCGCCACGCCGAGTGCGAAGAAGTACTCAGCGCCTGCCGAGACACAACCGGCTCGGGTCGGGAGGGGGACAAAAAGCGGACCTCCGAGCCAAACCCTGGCTCGAGTAAGAAGCGCGATCGAGAAGGAGAGCGCAAGAGAAAGTACGAGCGGTATACCCCCTTGACCGCACCAGTCTACGAGATCTATGAAGACATCAAAGACTCGGGACTTCTCCACCAGCCCGAGCCTATGAGGTCGAAGAACCGCACGCGGGACAGGCATTGCCTGTTCCACGGCGACCACGGGCACCACACCGAAGATTGCCATCAGCTCCAGGACGAGATCGAGCGCCTCATCCGTCTGGGGCATCTAGCCCGGTTCACAACCGGGCACAAAGAAGACCGAGACGCCGCAGAGGAGATCGACAACGCCCCCCGAGGGGTCCATATCAACGTCATCTCCGGCGGAGCGGCATCGGGAGGCGACACCAGCCGAGGAAGGAAACGTCATGCCGAGCGGGCCAGCCGAGCCTTAGAGCCCCCCAAAGGCCCGCCAATGGAGCCCCAGGTCATAGTCTTCTTCGACCAAGACCTGGAAGGGCTGAGCACCCCGCATGACGATGCCCTCGTTATCTCGGCCACGATAAATCACTGTAATGTAGACAGGATTTTGGTTGATAATGGGAGCGCCCCCGATGTATTATCTTATGACTGTTTTCTCAAGATGGGGGAAGACCCATCCAAGCTCCGCCTGATCCGAACACCCCTGTGCGGGTTTAATGGCCTGGCCACCTACCCCGAGGGAGCCCTAAGCCTGCCGGTCACTATCGGCACCCCACCCAAAACCGTTACGGTCATAGTGGACTTCATAGTGATTAAAGGTATGATAGCGTACAACGCCATTTTCGGCCGAAAAATTCTCAGCCGAATAAAGGCCGCACCATCTACCTATCACCAAAAAATGAAGTTTCCCACCAAAAACGGGTTGGGGGAAGTCCGAGGTAACCAGGCCACGGCTAGAAGGTGCTACAATATCTCGGTGGAAGCCTCAAGGCCGGACGGGAAGGATAAGGGCCCCAGGGGAGTCGAAGGAAAAACCGTGACCGCCGAGCCCGGTGGCGAATTATTAATGGTATTCCTGAACGACGACCCGACCCTTGGAGTGAGGATCGGTTCCGACCTACCACCGAAGGAACAGCAGCAATACAAGGAGTTTCTTTCTGGGTACGTCCGGGTCTTCGCTTGGTCCGACGATCAACTCCCTGGTATACCAGAGGAAACTGTGATGCACAAGCTTAACCTCGATGCCACCGTGAGGCTCGTACAGCAGCGGAGGAGGAAGCATGCGCCCGAGAAACAGGCGATCATCAAGGCGCAGGTCACCAAGGGACAAGAGACTGGTCTTTTCAGACCGGTCCTGTACCCAACGTGGCTAGCCAACGTCGTCCTGGTGCCGAAGACCACTGGCAAGTGGTGAATGTGCGTAGACTTCACCGATCTGAACAAGGCCACCCCCAAGGACTGCTATCCGCTGCCGAGCATCGACCAACTGGTTGACTCAACCTCGGGCAACGAGGTACTCAGTTTCCTGGATGCCTATTCGGGTTATCATCAGATCCGAATGAGCCCTAAAGATGTCGAGAAGACCGCCTTCATCACCGACTACGGCGTGTACTGCTACACCCGAATGCCCTTCGGGTTGAACAATGCTGGAGCCACATACCAGCGACTGGTCAACCATATGTTCGAGGGACAGTTAGGTCGGAACATCGAGGCCTACATCGACGACATGCTCGTCAAGACCCCGAGGGCTCACGATCACCTCACCGACCTGGCCGAGACTTTCGGCACCCTCATGAAGTACAGCATGAAGCTCAACCCCGCCAAGTGTGCCTTTGGAGTAAGATCCGGGAAGTTCCTGGGTTTCCTGGTCACTCAGCGGGGGATCGAAGCAAACCCTAACAAGGTCCAGGCCATCCTGGACATGCGCCCACCCACGTGCATTAAAGACGTCCAGCGTCTGACGGGGCGTGTTGCCGCTCTCAGTCGTTTCCTGTCCCGTGCGGCCGAACGATGCTTGCCCTTCTTCAAGCTAATGAGGGGGCCTAAAATAGCGTCTGCTACGTTCGTATGGGACGGGGAATGCCAGACAGCGTTCGCCGAGCTCAAAGAGCTCCTAGCTTCACCCCCGATGCTTTCCAAGCCCGTTGCAGGCGAGGTTTTGCTGCTCTATCTCTCGGCGACGCCATCAACGGTCAGCTCGGTCCTAGTCAGAAATGATTCGGGAGTCGAGAGGCCGGTCTACTACACCAGCAAGGTGCTCGGCGAGGCCGAGCGGAGGTACCCCGCAATCGAGAAACTCGTGCTAGCGTTGGTTACCTCCGCAAAGCGCCTCCGACCCTACTTCCAGGGGCATCCCATCACCGTGCTGACCGGCGAGCCACTGAAGAAGATTCTGGCCCACCCCGAGGCCTCGGGGCGACTTGTCAAATGGGCCATCATGCTCGGGGCATACGACATCTCATATCGGCCACGATCAGCTATCAAGGGGCAAGCGCTCGCCGACTCCATCGCCGAGAGCACCGTTCCGGTCGAGGACAGGCCTCCGACAGCAACCGGGCCAACCTGGGAGCTGTTCGTCGATGGATCGTCCAACTCGGTCGGTAGCGGTGCAGGGATCCTCCTAAGGTCCCCCGAAGGAATAGAGTTGCAGTACGCCCTAAAGTTCAACTTTCCGGCGTCCAACAATGCTTCCGAGTACGAGGCCCTTATCTCGGGGGCCCGCATGGCCCGACGGTTGGGGGCTGAGCGAGTCAGGATCCACACCGACTCCCAGCTGGTCGCAAGCCAGGTTAGCGGTGAGTACGAACCTCGGGAGGCACCTATGATCAAATACCTCCAGTTGGTCCGGAGCCTGGCCCAGCAGTTCGTGGAGTTCGAGGTAGTCCGAATAGCTCGGGAGCAAAACTCTCGGGCGGACGCCCTCTCCCGACTGGCCTCCTCCCTAGACCCGGAAGGTACACGATCGGTCCTCCTAGAAGAGCTAGAGCGCCCGAGCATAGACTCGGAGCTCCTCACCATTGACTCGGCCACTCCCGACGACTGGCGCTCCCCCTACCTCTCCTGGCTACAAGACTCCCAGGAACCCTCCGACTCTCAAGAAGCCCGCCGGATGAAGTACCAAGCTCGGCGCTTCGTCATCCTCGACAGCGCCCTCTACCGAAGATCGTTCTCCGGGTCCCTTCTGAAGTGCCTCGTCCCCGACGAAGCGAGCCAAGCTGTTTAGGAGATTCATCGAGGCCTGTGCGGAGCACATTCAGGAGGTCGGTCGCTGGCCAGAATCCTGCTAAGGCAAGGATACTGGTGGCCGACCCTCCAGCGCGACTGCACGGCTTACGTACAACATTGCGACCGTTGCCAGCGGTTCGACCATTTGGTCCACCAGCCGGCCACGGAACTTGTCACCCTTACCGAGCCCTACCCTTTCGCTCGGTGGGGGATCGACATCCTTGGGCCGTTCCCAACGGCTCAATCCCAGAAGAAGTTCATCATCGTCGCCATCGACTACTTCACCAAGTGGATTGAGGCTGAAGCAACAGCGAGGATCACCGAGACAGTCGTCTGGGGTTTCGTATGGAAATCGATCATTTGTCGCTTCGGCGTCCCCCGAGTGATAGTGAGCGATAACGGGCGGCAATTCGACTCTCGATACTTCCGAGATAGATGTGCCGACCTAAATATCCGCAACCACTTCACTTCGGTCGCCCACCCTTAGGCGAACGGGCTGGTTGAAAATGCCAACAAGACAATCTTGAAAGGCATAAAAATCAGACTCGGCAAGGCTAAGGGTAGCTGGCTCGAGGAACTGCCTAGCGTACTATGGTCGCACCGAACGACCCCCAGAACGGCAACCGGTGAGACCCCTTTTCAACTGGTATATGGCACCGAAGCCGTCGTTCCATTGGAAATCGCCAATCCGTCTCTCCGAGTGATCAGCTTTGTGCCCGAGGCAAACGAGCAGAAGCTGCTCGAGAACCTCGACCTGGCAGATGAACTTCGAGAGATCGCCAACGTCCGAGCTACGGAATACCAGCGCCGCCTCACTCGATATTACAACGCCAAAGTCCGAGGCAGACAATTCCGACCAGGGGACTTCGTCCTCAGGAAGATCGAAGCATCTCGACCACTGGAGGCGGCGGGCAAGCTATCCCCCAACTAGGAAGGCCCCTACCGAGTGATCGAGACGCTCGGAAAAGGTGCGTATAGGTTAGTCACAATGGAAGGGGAACCCATTCCCCGGACATGGAACGCAACCACACTACGCAGATTCTATTTCTGAATACTGTATCAACAAATTGGGTAAAATAAACCCCCTTATCTTTCGCATTCATTCAAGATAACTGTTGGTACATCAGAAAGGCAACTGCCAATACATTACATAACAAAAAGCGAAAATCCATCTGGCACCGCAGTAAACGGCCATCGCCCGGTCGACCCGGTCTTGACCTTCTCGCATCCAGCCACTGACTCTGCCTCGCGTAGAAACTGGCTCGAACAAGAGATGGTCGACCCAGTTGGCTCGGGTGGTCCGTGACAAAGGTGACAGAGGGACGGCAAGGAGAAGGCCACCTTTCACGCAAGGAAGGCTACCTTCCAAGTTGGCAACAACCTGGAAAAAGGGCACGCCGCGAAGGTCCCCTTTCTTCCAAACTGCCAACTCTTTGGAGGCGAACAGAAAGCAAGCAGCCCCCGAAGAGTGAAAGAAATGAAGAACAAAAGAGAGAGAAAGAGGCTGCGGACAGGGATAAGGAAGGGACTGGAGCCGCCTCCTCCCCTCCCGCGGAGGGGAATGGCGGCCGGCATCCCTAACTCCCCCGTCCGCCCCCCATCTCGACGCTGGCCCGGAAGCCTCGCCGGAGCCAAGAGGAGGCAAACGGCGTGCCCCCGCACGTCGAAGCCCTCTCCCGATCCGCGCGGCGACCGTCGGACCCGTCTCATGCACGCGCGGCGACCGTGGGACCCGACCGATATTCCAGGACAGCTGGAACCGGCCGCTCCCCGTCGTCTGCAGCATCGCCTTCTGAAGGGTCCTCCATGCTCCGATCGCGGCGGCGCAACGCAAAGCGAAGACGAGGGAATAAGAGCAGACCGCCGGCGAAAGTCCTAAGTGTTAAGAGAGAAGGAGCACCCTTCGGTCCTTTTTATAGGCCAAGGGAGGCCACGCGCCTTAAATGACTCCCCCCTCGAAAACACGCTACAGGACCACCCTGGGAAGGTCACCTCAAAATCCCTGCCCCCCGCCCTAGCGGGATTCGCGAAGCACCTCGCCTTTCAAAGCATGGTAATACGGAAGGACGCCCGCCAGAAGTCTCCCGAATCGACATGCGAAAACGGCGCAAAAAATATCGGCACTTTCCAACTGCCCCGATACGCCAACCAAATCACAGCAAAGATAGCGATCAAATAAAGTAAGTTATTTATTACCTCCCATAAAAGCCTCTTACAACAAGGAAGACGGACAAAAAGGGGAAGGGGCAAAATAAAGTTACATCAGGCCTCGGGCCCACTTTGAAGCTCGGGAACCGCAGTAGGGGACGCGTCACCCCCGGTACCCTCGGCGACGGCCGGCCCGGACACTGACCTCGCCTGTGCGAGAACTGTCCCAGTCGCGAGCCCTCCCGAGGCCTCCGGAGCTGGTGACCCCGCAGGGGGCGACTCCTCCGGTGCCTCCCCGGCCGAAGATGAGGAGCTGGAACCTGACTCGTCCGAGTCATAACGCTGGCCATAAGGAAAATCACCTCCGGCCAGGTGCTCATTGGCATAGTTCATCGCCCGGCGATAGCCCTGTCTGAACCCCTTTCGAGCACCCCGACGGAGCGCTACCTCGTAGTAGGGTAGGGCGACCGCAATCAGGTCGGCCGAGTAAGCTTCTGAGCCTTTATAAAGCTCGATCGCCTCCGCCTCGACCTGCCCGTCCCGAGCCCGCTCCGCCTCGGCCGTACGCTCTTCCGCTCTCGCCAGACGCTCCTCCAGCTCGGTCATCTTCCGCTCGGCCTCGGTCATCCAACCCTCCGCCCGGGCTCGGTCCGCCTCGGCCTTGGCGCGAAGGCGCTCCGCGTCCTCCGCCCGATCCTGCAGCTCGCCGCGCTCAAGCTCCCAGAGGCCATCCAGCTCGATGTGACATTGACGCTCGTCTTCTAGACGCTTGCTCTTCCTCTCGAGCGATTCTCGGGCCCTTGTCAGCTGCTCGGCCAGTACCTCGGCCTCCCGTCGGCTCGACCGCGCCAACTCCCTGAATGCGAGGAACTCCCGCCGGAGCCCCTCGTGCTCCCCCTTGAGCCGGGCCAGTTTCCCCTCGCATTCACCAAGGGTCCAAGCGAGCGTCGACCGCTCCGCCTCCGTCCGGGCGTGCGCTTCTGCCATCAGGGCCGCTGTCCGAGCTATAACAAGGCCGCCCTCCATCAGGATGTCAAGGACCCCGGCAGGAGTGCTGCGCTTTTCTCCTCCCCTCGTCCTATCGGCGATCGATCGGCAGATCCGGTACAGATCACCCGAGATGCCAAGCCTGACCAGAGCTTCCGGCAAAGGGGACCGCTCCACCCTGGGCGCCCCGTCAGAAGGCCCTGTTGTGGCGGCGAAAGTAACCGCCCCGCGCACCACGGTCGGTTGGGGTTGCAACGCCTCCCCGGGCGAACCCCCACCCTCGACCGGCGCCGCGGGATCAACGGCACCAGAAACTGTCGGCACTTGGGGTTGCGACACACCCCCATCTGCACTGACCGAACTCTCGGTCCCAGCGCCGGCCACGCCGGCATCGGCCCCTTCTATCCCTACAGAGGGGAGAGCCGACCCATCACCTCCCTCTACGGGGCCCCTGGTCTCCTCGGCCCCCTCTCGCTCGGCAGATGGGAGAGCCAGCCCAGAAGGGTCGGCCCCATCCTGCCCCCGAGAGGGGAGCGCCGCCGAGCCAGAGTTGCCCCCGACGGCGGTAGGAAGACCGACTTTCCTGGCCCTCTTCCTGGCCTTCGCGGCCTCCCGCAATTTCCCCACCAGGGGATCCTTGCGCTTCAGGCCGGTCGACCGAGAAGTCCCCTCGGGGGCCGCCCCCTTGCCCTTATCTCGGGCATGAGCGCGACCCGCCGAGACATCAGGTTCGTCGGCTGCCGAGTCTTCTCCCAGATCGATAACCTCGGCCGCCTCCTCCAGAGGCTCCCGCCTCACATCTGCAACAAGAAGAAGCCCCGGTCAGGAGGAGGAAAAAAGGGTTACCACCCCAGAAGAAGAACCTCAAGAGCCGTACCTGACGACGTCAACCGCGAGAGAAGACACCGTTCGATGTTTTCCGGCGTCACCAGCTCCTCGGTCGATTGGCGATTCTCCAACAGACGGGCAGCCTGCTGCTCCACGTGGGGAGGGAACTCCTCCTGGCGAGGGGGCCGATTCGGGTGAAAATTGGGCGAGGTCCGGCATCTCCAGATCTCGTCCGCCGCCACCGCCTTCACCCAGAAGAATTGAGTCTTCCACCCCTTGTGCGAAGAATCCTTCGCCGCGAGCGAGATGCAGCTCCTGTTCCTTCGCACCTGGATGAAGTAAAAACCTTTCCCAGCCGAAGGATGTGCCTTCAACTCGAAGAAGAAGTGGAAAAGGTCCAGAGACGGGAAGATGCCGTGTTGATGGCACAAGATCCCAAAGGCAGAAAGAAGAAGATAGGAGTTGGCCACCAACTGGATAGGCGCCAACCGGAAAAAAGTGAGAAGCTGCAGTACGTAAGGATCGAAAGGAAGCCGAAATCCACTCTTCCAGAACAAAAGGAAGGTGCAAATGTGCCCATCGCGGTCGTCCAGACTCGTCTCATATGGAGTGGCGGCAGTAAAGCTATAGCGGAAAGGCAGACGGAAACGGTGCTCCAGCCTCCGCACCTCCGCTTCTCCCAACTCGCTACAGTTGGGGACGGGATCGCGCCTCACGGGCACAAGCTCCGGACTCTGATCCGCCATCGGATCGGGAGAAGATCCCTCGTACGAGCTTGAAGACTCCGGGGGAGAAGGAAGCTACCGAACTGCCTCTGCGGTTATCCTCGCCAACTCTTCAAACGCCGTCGCAAGGCTCCGCGTCTCCGCTGTGCCCTCACGGCGCATCAAGAAGCAAGGAAAGTCTAAAACCCTGGAAGCCTAGAACGATGAACAGCGCCCCCTATAAACCCCTGAGGGTGGCGGCGCGCCGTTCCGTGCTCCGAGAAAAAGGGGGGCCCCTTCATTTCAAATCCGTCAGGATCATCATTACGGGCCTCGGCGACCGCTATAAGCGGCTACATGACGCCAACGGAATTCCACCCACCTGAGCCACGCCGGTCCAAAGCCTCGAAAAACTACTCATCCGAGCCTCCTTGGCTCGGGAGTAGGAGGGGGACAAGTGGAGAGGGGGATTTCCGCAACCCACCACAAAGGCAGCCCAACAAGACCTACAAGGTCCAATCAGGCGAGCCCACCCGAGTGATAGCCCACTAGGCCCACTCAGGGAAGAAAAGCCCAATAAATAAAGACTCGAGGAACCAACTCTCCCCGGCGGCCTTCTAGGCTCCGAGGGCCCGCGACAACAGTCAGGTCGCATGGAAGGTCCGGTCTAAAGCCCACTCTCCGACCGAGAGAAAGAGGCTCCAGCCGACCTATCCGACCCCACCTTCGCCGGGCCATGACTATCGCTCGGACACGAGCTAGCATCCCCGTAGCTCGGTGAGACCGCTTGATTATCTGCAGGTGCGGCCGTTCAGAGTCCCCCGCCAGCGGGAGAGTCATGGGAGCTGCCGAACTCCAAGGGGATAACGCCCCCACGATCCGGCCATGAAAGCCCCCGATGAAGACGTAACTCCCGCCGGGAAGCCCTCAACTCACCGGACTCTTAAAAGGCGATGCACTATTTAAGTAAGGGAGACCCTCCGGAAGATGGTAAGATGAACTAGCCATTCACATACCCTAAGCTCCTGAGCACGATTCGCTTCACCCTTGGTGGAGAGGATTCTCGCGCATCAGCTCTCTCCTCCCCCTATTATTGCTTCCACCATCGCTCTACTGACTTAGCCATCGGAGGGTTTTTTCCTCAGGGAGATCCCCTGGGCCCTCTGATACGTTTCCCTCCTCTTGCAGATTCATCTTCTGGTGATCCACAGCCCGCTCAGGACTCAGCTCGAGATTCCACCTCTTCGGGTGTGATAGGTCTGAACCTTGGGCTGGTAAGTATAGCTTTTCTGGCCCCATGCAGCATTATGTCTCCCTTGCACTGGTGACCCACTAGACTTCTGTACAGGTTTATGTTGGGTCTTCTTCTGGATAGGTGATGATGGTGGGGACTTGGTGGCTTTGCCCTGGGGTTTAGACTTGCTTGGAGGCTGACCCCGAACCTGAGACTCACATTTGGGTGAAGGGTAAGATCTTCTAGACTCACCAACCTTCTGTTTACCCTTGTCCTTGGCACTGGACATTTTTGAACTGACAGTTTTTGAAACAGAATTTTCACTTGACATTTTTATAAGAGGTCCCTTCTTTTTCTCTGTCACAAATGATATTGTTTTCATGGCAAGGCTTTTAGTGGTAGTTGAGTTCAATCCAAGACCTTCTTTTCTAAAGTTCACCTTTGACCCTAACAAAGCATTGAGATTGTCTGTGCCTTGGGTCATATTTTCTATTATTTTTTTTGTCAGCATTTCCTTTTTCTAAATTTTCAACTGTTTTCTTTAATTCAGAATTTACACACAAGACAACTTCATATTTCTCATTTGAAATTTTTAATTCATTTTCAAACAATTGAACTCTCAGCTTCAAATCATCATTAGCATTCTTTACCAGTTTATTCTCCTTTCTAGTATCTGTTAAAGCATGCTTCAGATCATCAAATTCAGCACAATTTTTGTTTAAATTGTCATTTTCTGGTTGCAGACAGGCTATTTTGTCAGACATGGTTTTATCATTCAAAATGGAGTTTACTTTCTTCTTCAAATGCCTGTTCTTCTTTCTAATGTCATCTACTTTATCTAGCAAGTCTCCATAAGCATCCTCCCAATCAGAAATTGTATAGTGCTCAAAGGGAGAGGATACCTCATCAGAGTCTTCTTCCTCCTTTTCATCATTCTGGCCATCAGGCATATGGGCTTTTCTTCGTCTTCACTTTCTGATGTACTTCTCAAATTGCCCTCGTCCTCGTCGCTCCATGTACTCACCATTGCTTTTCCTTTGGGAGCTCTTTTCTTGGACTTTTCTTTCAACATCTGGAGCTCTGGACAATCTGCCTTCATATGCCCAGCCTTCCTGCAATGATAACAAACATTAGTGTCAGGTTTCTTAGCTGGGTTGGACCAATACCTGTTGTGTCACCGGCCGCTGAATTGTCTTCGGCCGAAATTTCTGCCTTCTTTCCTCAAGAATCACCTGAACTCTCTTGTCAACATAGCAAGTTTATCTCTATCGATTTCTGACCCAGATAGGCTGCTCTGCTTGCTTGATGATCCACTGTGGCTAGATCTGCTTGTTTTGCTGGAACTAGCCTTCAGCGCAATTGGTTTCTTCTTGTTCTCAAGCTCATCAATTTTGGGAAGGTTCATCTCATATGCCATTAGAGAACCTATTAGCTCGTCAACTTTCATCGTCTGAAGATCTCTTGACTCCTCGATCACTGTTGCCTTTGTGTGCCAAACAAGAGTCAGAGACCGCAAGATCTTCCTTACAATCTCGTAGTCTGAATAGCTCTTTCCCAAATTCCTCAGACCATTAGTTATGATAGTCAAACGAGCATACATCTCAGTCACAGTCTCATCAAGTTTCATCCGGAATGCTTCATATTCTGAGACCAACATGTTCGCCTTGGTCTCTCTCACCTGTGATGCCCCTTCGTAGATAACCGCCAGTGTATCCCACATTTCCTTGGCGGTTCTGCACGATGACACTCTGGAGAATTCAGTAGGATGAAGTGCACACTGGATAGCATTGATGGCACTCCAGTTCAAAGTAGATTTTCTGATTTCCTCTCTCATCCAAACCTCTTCATTCTCGTGCAGTTCGAATGGTCCCTTGCTCACTACTCGCCAGATCTCGTTGTCTTTCGCTCTCAGAAAGACCTGCATTCTGTTCTTCCAGTAGGCGTAGTTAGAGCCATCGAAGTACGGAGGCTTGGAGATTGAATGTCCTTCTGCTGTCATTCCCTTACCGTTCATGGTCGTTCCTCTTTAGGATGTTAGTCCCTGAAAAAGAGTTTGGCTCTGATACCAAGTGATGGGGGACTATGAACGATCTTGAGGGGGGTGAATAGATCACTCACCCAATTTAAACCAGACTGCAGCAATCACAAGTGTGGAAATAAAACAAGCTGTTGTAGGACGATAGAGAAGTAAGAGAGAGCAGTCACAGAAATCCAACTATAGCAGATCTAAATCAAAGGGACCTAAGCATGCATCTATAGCGTATAATGGAAGTGATCATGATGAACAGCAATTCGCAAGGCAAACACATAGGAGACTGGAAGTTTTTAAGTTGGTTCGATCTCAAACCTAAGATCTACGTCCACCCCACACTCCAACCTGGAATGTGGCTTTAACCGTTGATTCACAGCTTCAACTGCTGGGCCTCACAGCTTTCCTACAACCGCTGGGGAATTACAGCTTCACCCGTCCAGAGGAATCCTTCTCTGCCCGCTGAGCAATGCAGCTTAGCTCTGCTGACTAACAGCTTGAAAATAAGGTTTCAGAAAATGAAATGGAAACAGACGAAAAACAAGAAAACTCAATTGGAATGTAGCTCACAATGAGCAATCTCCGTTCTGGTATCTGAACCAAGAAACTGATGGACAATCTTTCAGAGAAATTCTCTCAGACTCCTCTCACTAAATTCTCTTTCTCTCTCTCTCTGGATCATTTCTTTTCTTCTCTGTTGCACTCTCTCTTTTTCTTATGTTCTCAATAGCACACACAGATCTTCTGATCACGATCACTCTTCTCCAGATGGAGAAGTCTTCTATTTATAGCATCAGAGAGGTGGGCGTGTGTCCTCCACAATTCCCGCCCAGAGCGCCTTGACCACGTGGCAGTATTTCAGCTCACTGCGTTACAGGTGTCACGATCCTGGCTTCTTGGATCACGTGCCCTTCTTAAGTTCCTCGACCAGCAGATATCCTGCAAGGATTAGAGCATATAGTTAGTTCGAGATTTGATCTAAGCCTGTATAGACTTGATGCATAAAATGTAGTGTGCATATAAGAGAGTATGTACAACGAGAATGAATGCAAGAACACATCATCCACGAGTGTACAGACTTTGAATGCATGTAATGCATTTTGTATATGAAGAAGTATGCACATTGGGAATGAATGTACAGACATGCTATCGACGAGTGACCAGACTTATAGTGCAATGGATAAACGATGCACAGACTTTCTGTGCGTGATGCTTAAGCCTGAATGCATCATGTATAGACTTGCTACGACATCAAGGTAGTAGTGTGCAGACTTAGCGTATGTGCGAGACAATTCAATGCAATATGCATAAAGTAAAGTATGCACATTGATAATGAATGCACGGGCATGCCATCAAGGAGTGCATGGACTTAATGTGCATACGACACCAATGTACAGACTTTCTGGAGTGATGATGCATGAACTTAACCACTTGTACCAGCAATGGAGTGTATAGACTTTGATTGCATGGTAAAGAGTGTATAGACTTGCTCAGTTGTCAAAGCAGCCGTGCAGACTAAGTGTATGCATGGGCCAAACGAGTGCACTTACTTTGGCAAACACATGCAAACATGCATCAATTAGAGATACGCACGAGATGGTCAATGCACTGACTATGTAATAAAAATAATGCACCAATGCAAGCTGTGCACGAACTTGAATGAACCTGATGCAGAGAAGAGACAATGCGCCATATGGCTGCGTCAACGCAATGCCCATACTGTGCTAACGCACACAGTATATATGCTGAAGTATCAAGAATGATGAAGCATGCAGAACATTTACTAATTCTTATCTTACATGATTCATTAGTGGTTGCTATCATCAAAACTATATAACTTCATCAATGCACAGGGGGCACAACAATCTCCCCCTTTTTGATGATGGCAACACAATGAATAAATGCCATGAGATCGGTTCATGCGAGCACAGAATGAATAGATGCCATGAGATCGGTTCATGCGAGCATAGACTTATGCACTTAGATGCACTTAGACGTATGTACTAAATGAGATTCCTATCCCATCTCCCGTCTCCCCCTTGCACATTCTCCCCCTTTGCCATCAGCAAATAAGGAGCAACGTTCTATGTGGCAGTTCAGAATGTGAGCACATTATGACACAATCCTTAAAATATATGAATCGAGTAATGGCTTTCTTGATGTCAATTAGGTTTAACAGTGATAGAAGGTGAGGAGAGAGAACCGGCTTTTTGAGATAGGATCATATGCTTCAGTTATAGCAATGAACTTAAGTCACATGACCATAATAGTTTAGGTCGATACAAGACCCTAGTTACTTCAGAGAAAGTGAAAGACAAGGAAAGACACCTGAACAGGTATTGAGATTAAACAATTGAGCCTCAAATGATATTTGTTTTCTAAGGGTTACAGCAATTTCATTCACATGCTTCTGAATCTGGAACTTATTGAATAGACAAGTATTATTTATGCCGTTGATATTGGGTGTATACCTTGATCAGAGGCCAATACTCCCAGTTATTAAGCATAAACTACTATATCTATTTCTGATCAAGGCTACAGGAATAATTTGCACCTTTGATGTTAAGGGTATACCTTGATCAGAGGCCAATACCCCTAGTTACTCAGTGAAATCTCCCTGGTAGATTCGACCAATTGAACAGAGATAACCTGAGTCACTTCATGACTTAAGGTACTCTCCATTTCTTTGATGGAGACCTCAGTTTCTCAGTGAAACTCAGTCATTGCTCTGCCACTTTGTTCACTTCTTTTTCTTTGATGATCTTCAATTTAGCTGCCCTTGTGATTTTTGGAGAGACTTGTTTAAGAACAATACAAGATTCTTGGTTTTCAAACCTTAACCAACACTAACTCTATCATGTTCGGGTACTGTGAGGACTTGTTCTATCATAATCATGAGATAGAGGTTAAGAGCTATAAATGCTTTCTATCATCTTATTTTCAGAAGATAGTCTTTTAAACATCACAGTCTATTAAAGTTAAACCTTACTTTCAATCAGTAAGCACATGTGATTCTTATAACAGAAGGGTTGTAATAATTTCAGCTCACAATAATGAACCAATCACTAGATTGTTATCCATTCTGTGAAGGGGTTGAACTTAGTTCTAATAATGCAAACCTCCCCCTGACAATAATATGCATTTCAAAACAATGCAATGATTTGACCTATCATGCAGTTAATACATTGGGTGCATTGACTATGTGTAGAGCATGCTTCAACATAAAGTCTATACAATACAATTAATTGACTACATGCGCAACCATCTGTCGACTATATGCCCTACTATGAATCGACTACAGGGATAATGTGTGCAAGATGTGCAGCAACTGATGTACTCAGTCCACAGGAGGTTATTCCATCATCAACCAAATTTATTCACAAGATCAAGAACATGCAGACCAATTATTTCAAGTACTCTAAAAGATATTTCAAGAGAAAAATTAGTCATTTTCTTGCTGAAATTTACAAAGCCCCAGTTCTCTTCTTAAATATCTAAATCTTTCATTTCCAAGAGGTTTTGTAAAAATATCAGCAACTTGTTTTTCAGTTTCAACAAAGACTAATTCAATTTCACTCTTGCTTACAGCATCTCTAAGAAAATGATGTTTGATATCAATGTGCTTAGTCCTAGAGTGGTGAACATGATTTTTAGTAAGGCAGATGGCACTAGTGTTATCACAAAGAATAGGAATACATCCCAGGTTTATTTGATAATCTGAGAGCTGATGTTTGATCTATAGTACCTGGGTAGCACAATTCCCTACAACAACATATTCTGCCTCTGTAGTGGAGAGTGCTACAGTGTGTTGCTTTTTAGAGGCCCAAGATATTAGGCAACCACCTAGGAATTGGCAATATCCACTAGTGCTCTTCCTATCTATCCGACACCCAACATAGTCTGCATCAGTGTAAGATATAAGCTCAAACTCACACCTGGTAGGGAACCAAAGACCAAGTTCTTGGGTGCCTGACAGATATCTAAAGATTCTTTTCACTGCACTAAAATGAGACTCCTTAGGACTAGCCTGAAATCTAGCACATAAACATACTGCAAATTGTATATCAGGCCTTGATGCAGTGAGGTACAAGAGGGATCCGATCATACCTCTATACAGCTTTTGATCCACTGGGTTACCTTTTGTATCTTGATCAAGACTTGTGGAGGTACCCATTGGAGCTGTAATGTCCTTGAGGTCTTCGAGCTTGTATTTCTTCAGGAGGTCCCTAATGTATTTGGACTGGGTGATAAAGGTTCCATCTTTTGTTTGAGTCACCTGCAATCCAAGGAAGAGTTTCAGCTCACCCATTGAGCTCATTTTAAACTCTTGTGTCATTAAGTCAGAAAATTCCATACACATCTTTGGGTTAGTTGAACCAAAAATAATGTCATCCACATAAATCTGAACAATAAGTATGTCAGGGTGACTTACCTTTGTAAACAAAGTTTGGTCAATCTCACCTCTTGAGAACTTCTTGTCGGTAAGGAATTTGCTGAGCCTGTCATACCAAGCTCTAGGAGCTTGCTTCAAACCATAGAGAGCTTTATTCAACTTATATACATGGGAAGGGAAGTCTGAGCATTCAAAGCCAGGAGGTTGATGAACAAAGACATCCTCCTTAATTTCCCCATTGAGAAAAGTAGATTTTACATCCATCTACTGGAGATTTATTCCAAGAGAGCATGCATAAGCTAATAGAATTCTAATGGCTTCTAACCTGGCTACAGGGGCAAAAGACTCTTCAAAATCAATTCCGAATTCTTGGTTATACCCCTAAGCAACAAGTTTGGCCTTATTTTTGACAACATTACCTAGCTGATCAGTTTTATTTCTAAAGACCCACTTCGTCCCAACGACATTTCCATCAACAGGAGGTGGGACTAGATGCCACACCTTGTTCCTGTCAAAATGATTAAGCTCCTCGTGCATGGCATTGATCCAATGCACATCCTTTAGGGCAATGTCAATAGACTTGGGTTCTACATGCAAAACCAATGCATACGCATTTAATTCATTTTGAGCTCTAAGAAAACCTCTAGTCCTAGGAGGTTCATGCAAATCACCAATGATGTTCTCAATAGGATGATCTCTTAAGAATCTAACATTGGTAATTTGGTTACCTTGATCTTCATTTACCTCCCCCTGAACAGTAGGCTCCTCTGCATTGTTTTCTTCTGGCTCTACTTCTTGATCTGATTGGTCTGCAGATTGTCTTTCATTCAATATTTCTCCATCATCTTCTTTCCTGTACAGACCATTTTCACATTTAGTTAGGGATTCATCAAATACAATATGTGGAGATTGATTTTGCATCATCTTCTGCCTCCATTCTTCTCAATCAGTAAGCAAAATTTGGTCTTGTCTCCTGTCATATGCCTGGAGCAGCCACTATCAAGATACCACATATTGCTTCTGGCTGCCAGGCATACCTGCAATCACAATCAGGTAGAGAATTTTGGAACCCAAAACTGTTTGGGCTCCGAAGCAGAACCAGAACAATTGAAACAAGACATCAATTGTCTAGGAATCCACATCTGTCTAAACATGGTTGGCTTAGTGGAATTCATGACATTCTGTTTATTATCCTTCTTTCTCTCAGCACCAACTGATTGAACCTTCTTCCTCTGGTGCTTTGGTTTATTTTGAGTTCTGGCTCCATCCTTATTAGCAGCAAAATTGTTTTTGTGCCAGTGCCCAGGCCAATAGGTCCTCAGATAATTGTGGCCAGCTGTAGTCCTAGACTGACCCCATCTAGCAGATTGAGGTCTATGGCAATGAGTGAGAAAAGGTTGATATCTAGACCTCCCTTGGACCTGATTCCATCCAGACCTATAGAATGGTTGGACCTGTTTGTGAGGATAGGTGTGATAGGTCTGAACCTTGGGCTGGTAAGTATAGCTTTTCTGGCCCCATGCAGCATTATGTCTCCCTTGCACTGGTGATCCACTAGACTTATGTACAGGTTTATGTTGGGTCTTCTTCTGGATAACTGATGATGGTGGGGACTTGGTGGCTTTGCCCTAGGGTTTAGACTTGCTTGGAGGCTGACCCCGAACCTGAGACTCACATTTGGGTGAAGGGTAAGATCTGCTGGACTCACCAACCTTCTGTTTACCCTTGTCCTTGGCACTAGACATTTTTGAACTGACAGTTTTTGAAACAGAATTTTCACTTGACATTTTTATAAGAGGTCCCTTCTTTTTATCTGTCACAAATGATATGGTTTTCATGGCAAGGCATTTAGTGGCAGTTGAGTTGAATCTAAGACATTCTTTTCTGAAGTTCACCTTTGACCCTAACAAAGCATTGAGATTGTCTGTGCCTTGGGTCATATTTTCTATTTTTTTTTTTGTCAGCATTTCCTTTTTCTAAATTTTCAACTATTTTCTTTAATTCAGATTTTACACACAAGACAACTTCATATTTCTCATTTGAAATTTTTAATTCATTTTCAAACAATTGAACTCTCAGCTTCAAATCATCATTAGCATTCTTTACCAGTTCATTCTCCTTTCTAGTATCTGTTAAAGCATGCTTTAGATCATCAAATTCAGCACAAAATTTTTTTAAATTGTCATTTTCTGATTGCAGACAGGCTATTTTGTCAGACATGGTTTTATCATTCAAAATGGAGTTTACTTTCTTCTTCAAATGCCTGTTCTCCTTTCTAGTGTCATCTACTTTATCTAGCAAGTCTCCATAAGCATCCTCCCAATCAGAAATTATATAGTGCTCAAAGAGAGAGGATACCTCAACATAGTCTTCTTCCTCCTTTTCATCATTCCTGGCCATCAGGCATATGGGCTTTTCTTCGTCTTCACTTTCTGATGTACTTCTCAAATTGCCCTCGTCCTCGTCGCTCCATGTACTCACCATTGCTTTGACTCTGGGAGCTCTTTTCTTGGACTTTTCTTTCAGCATCTGGAGCTCTGGACAATCTGCCTTCATATGCCCAGCCTTCCTGCAATGATAACAAACATTAGTGTCAGGTTTCTTAGCTGGGTTGGACCTATACCTGTTGTGTCGCCGGCCGCTGAATTGTCTTCGACCGAAATTTCTGCCTTCTTTCCTCAAGAATCGCCTGAACTCTCTTGTCAACATAGCAAGTTGATCTCTATCGATTTCTGACCCAGATAGGCTGCTCTGCTCGCTTGATGATCCACTGTGGCTGGATCTGCTTGTTTTGCTAGAACTAGCCTTCAGCGCAATTGGTTTCTTCTTGTTCTCAAGCTCTTCAATTTTGGGAAGGTTCATCTCATATGCCATTAGAGAACCTATTAGCTCGTCAACTTTCATCGTCTGAAGATCTCTTGACTCCTCGATCACTGTTGCCTTTGTGTGCCAAACAAGAGTCAGAGACCGCAAGATCTTCTTTACAATCTCGTAGTCTGAATAGCTCTTTCCCAAATTATATGATAGTCAAACGAGCATACATCTCAGTCACAGTCTCACCGAGTTTCATCCGGAATGCTTCATATTCTGAGACCAACATGTTCGCCTTGGTCTCTCTCACCTGTGATGTCTCTTCGTAGATAACCTCCAGTGTATCCCACATTTCCTTGGCGGTTCTGCACGATGACACTCTGGAGAATTCACTAGGATGAAGTGCGCACTGGATAGCATTGATGGCACTCCAGTTCAAAGTAGATTTTCTGATTTCCTCTCTCGTCCAAACCACTTCATTCTCGTGCAGTTCGAATGGTCCCTTGCTCACTACTCGCCAAATCTTGTAGTCTTTCGCTCTCAAAAAGACCTGCATTCTGTTCTTCCAGTAGGCGTAGTTAGAGCCATCAAAGTACGGAGGCTTGGAGATTGAATGTCCTTCTGCTGTCATTCCCTTACCGTTCATGGTCGTTCCTCTTTAGGATGTTAGTCCCTGAAAAAGAGTTAGGCTCTGATACCAAGTGATGGGGGACTATGAACGATCTAGAGGGGGGTGAATAGATCAGTCACCCAATTTAAACCAGACTGCAGCAATCACTAGTGCGGAAATAAAACAAGCTGCTGCAGGACGATAGAGAAGTACGAGAGAGTAGTCAAAGAAATCCAACTATAGCAGATCTGGATCAAACGGACCTAAGCATGCATCTATAGCGTATAATGAAAGTGATCATGATGAACAGCAATTCGCAAGGCAAACACACAGGAGACTGGAAGTTTTTAAGGTGGTTCGATCTCAAACCTGAGATCTACGTCCACCCCACACTCCAACCTGGAATGTGGCTACAACCGCTAATTCACAGCTTCAACTGTTGGGCCTCACAGCTTGCCTACAACCACTGGGGAATTACAGCTTCACCCGTCTAGAGGAATCCTCCTCTGCCCGCTGAGCAATACAGCTTAGCTCTGCTGACTAACAGCTTGAAAACAATGTTTCAGAAAATGAAATGGAAACAGACGAAAAACAAGAAAACTCAATTGGAATGTAGCTCATAATGAGCAATCTCAGTTTTGGTATCTGAACCAAGAAACTGATGGACAATCTTTTAGAGAAATTCTCTCAAACTCCTCTCACTAAATTCTCTTTCTCTCTTCTCTCTGGATCGTTTCTTTTCTTCTCTGCTGCACTCTCTCTTTTTCTTCTGTTCTCAATAGCACACACAGATCTTCTGATCACGATCACTCTTCTCCAGATGGAGAAGTCTTCTATTTATAGCATCAGAGAGGTGGGCGTGTGTCCTCCAAAATTCCCGCCCAGAGCGCCTTGACCACGTGGCAGTATTTCAGCTCACTGCGTTACACGTGTCACGATCCTGGCTTCTTGGATCGCGTGCCCTTCTTAAGTTCCTCGACTAGCAGATATCCTGCAAGGATTAGAGCATATAGTTAGTTCGAGATTTGATCTAAGCCTGTATAGACTTGATGCATAAAATGCAGTGTGCATATAAGAGAGTATGTACAACGAGAATGAATGCACGAACACATCATCCACGAGCGTACAGACTTTGAATGCATGTAATGCATTTTGTATATGAAGAAGTATGCACATTGGGAATGAATGTACAGACATGCTATCGACGAGTGACCAGACTTATAGTGCAATGTGTAAACGGTGTACAGACTTTCTGTGCGTGACGCTTAAGCCTGAATGCATCATGTATAGACTTGCTACGACATCAAGGCAATCGTGTGCAGACTTAGTGTATGTGTGAGACAATTCAATGCAGTATGCATAAAGTAAAGTATGCACATTGATAATGAATGCACGGGCATGCCATCAAGGAGTGCATGGACTTAATGTGCATACGACACCAATGTACAGACTTTCTGGAGTGATGATGCATGAACTTAACCACTCGTACCAGCAATGGAGTGCATAGACTTTGATTGATGGGGACATCACCTCCCATGCCCACATTCACGGCTCGTCACCTCACCCCGGTTGCATCCGGCATGGTCTAGTCATTTAATTTTGAGTCCTATGTAATTTTTATTTGAGTCATTTGATGTATTTTCCCTTTTATTTGAGTCATGTTCCTAGGTCTTGCGTTCATTTCCCTAAGTTTGAGTGTCATTAGGTTGTCTAGTTAGCTATTGGGCCCAATTCATTGGGCTTGGCCCAAGGGCTCTCCCCTACCCCCTCGGTTATTTGTCATTGAGTCAATTGTCAGGGACTTTTGTAGAAATTTGGGTCTCCTATATATAGGACCCCATTCCCCCCCATTTCAACTTAATGAATCAATCAATGAAAAATTGCCATTTTGTGAGTTCTATCTTTATTTTTATGGTGGAGTGAATCCATTAGTGAGGTGAGAAGCCTTAGGGGGAGAATCCCACCCATCCCTCTCTTAATCTATCTTTTTTACTCCACTTTCTCTCTCCTCCACACCCAAATTCGAATTTTCTTCTCTCTCCTCCCTTCCCAACCACCTCCACTCCCCACCTACCCCATTTAAGCCTCTTCCCATTCCCCACAACCCTCATCAATACTCCTCCCCTTCCCAAGACCCCCTCCACCAATCCTCTCCTCACCATCCAACCCCCAACTACCCCTCTCACTTTCCCAAGCACCCTTCCCACTACCTCAAGCACCTATTACCTTCCTCACACACCTCTTCCCATCCCCCAAGACCAAAAATTAACCCCACCCTTAAACCTATTTTCAAATATCCTTTCCCTCTCTCCATTCCAACCAAATTCACAGCCCCCACTCCCACCATCTGTTGGACCCCCTTCCAGACCTTATTCTCCCCCTCCCACACCTTAGAACACCCCCTCCAAGACCCCCTTACAACCAGAGGTCACTCCCACACTCAACCACCCCCATTTCCCCTCCCATATACCCCATTTCCCCCCACCATCTTCAACCTTCAGTTTTCAGTTCGCTGGCAGCTGAAGAGTAGCAGTTTGCAGAGGCTACCCCGACCACATCCCAGAGAATCTAAAGGCTCAAGAGGTATCCATGGAAGCGTCTGCCTGTCCTCTTCGCAACAGTCATGGCTTCATCCCCATCGGAGATCGGTGCTGCTTTGGAGGTCCATTCTTCCCCGACTGCGCAGAGGTGTCCCTGCAGAGGTCCTGAGTCGGAGAGGAAGCTTCACCACGCCAAACCTCGGAGGAATCAGGCCAAGGGTTCTTCTACAAAGTTCTACCTCTACATGTCTACTTTCAGAATAAAAAAGTAGAACCCCGTTTGGCATCCTGTAGCAGGAGTTACCAATTTTCTCCCTCAGCTTTGCAGTCCTGCTACCCACAGTCTGCTCCGACCAGTCAACAGTGTTCAAAGTTCCCTGGTCTTCTCCGCCATCGTCTGGCCTCTCCGTCAGTTTTTCTGATGGTGCTCGATTCCGAGTTCGGGAGCTACCGGTACATCCTCTGCAACCTGCTGTTACTGCGCCGATCTGCCCCCTGCAGAGGTTCTAAGCCGGAGAAAAAGCTTCACCACGATGAACCCAAGAGGAACCAGGCCATGAACTCTTCTACAAAGTTCTTCTCCTACCTGTCTACTTTTGGAATCAAGAAGCGGAATGCCGTTCGGCATCCGTTAGTAGAAGTTATCAATTTTATTCCTTGGCAGTGCAACTCTACTTCCCCACAGTCCGTACCGATGTCCCCTCACGCTTCTGGATCCACTGTTCTTCTCCGGCATCGTTTGGCATCCCCATTTGTTCTGCTGCAAAGAGGACCCGTCCACAGTTCCAACGGTTCTAGCGGCACCTGATTTGGAGTTTGGGAGCGGCCGGGGCAACCTCTTCTTCCTGTGGTTAGTAACCAGTTGCTGTTAGTCTGGGAATCAGCGACCCTGTTCGAGCTCCTGCCCAGGCCAGCAGCGACCCCAGAAGAATTCGGCAAAATTCAGAGGCACTCCAGTTCCAGTAACGAAGATTTCCTCACTGGTCTCGCCCTCGGAAGAATTCTTGATCAAGTTCTGCAACCACAGTACCGACTGTCTATCCACAATTATCGAGAGAAGGCAGATTCGGCATCTTCACTTCATCATCATTTTAGCCTTAGTTTTCCCCACCCCGCTTGGCCGGCTGAAGGCCCCTCCCTGCGTGGAGGTAGTTTTATTGTAATCCATTAACCCCCACCCCAAGATCCCCCTCCTGCGAGAGGTGTAGTGTTGTAATTTGGTTTGATCAGGTCAAGCTACCCCGGCGCGGCGTGTGGGGAACCCACGCTTCCCCGCTCGCCCTCGTCTCCGAGCGGGACCGGTTTCTTCAAACCGGTCGAGTAAGTGCTCTATAACCTTACTCTAATTCATGCTTGTTCTTTCAATATTAGTTCATAGTTCCGCTGGCCGTGAGAGTGAGAGCTCGATCCTCAAGCCCCGTTGCTTTGAGTGATCACCGTGGGAAGAGAGAGTAACCCGGTGCCTTTGGCACTTTGTCGGCCCCATTGAATTGGGCATCCACAACCTTTGGGTTCAGATCTTGGCCTTGCTGGCCCTCTACCAGCAAGGGCCCAACCCCTCAACCTCACCTTGGCATTGCCAAGTTACCCCGGGTCTTGGTGAGCAACGGGTGAGCAGTCGTCGACATCGGTCCGTTTGATTGCGATTGTGCTTGTTTGTTTAAGTCTTAGGTTGTGTCACATCAATTGGTATCAGAGAAGTTCTAGACTTGTCTCTACTAAGTCTTGTCCTAGGGCCATTGCATGCATCACCCTTGTCCACTATCATGACTACCTCATACTTGGCATATTCGCCACTCTTAGGCCCATTAGAAGCCTTTGTGTTTGATGGATCCTTCCCTAGCATATATCTAGAATGGGAGAAGTCCATAGACCAACACTTTGGGAGGTTTACCCTGTCAGGGCTTGTCCAAGTCAACTATGCCAAGAGTTTGCTCTGGTGCCAAGCTAGGAAAGAATGGGAGAATATTGTAGGTTTGAGAGAAGCCAAAGGGGAAGCACCCATTGAATCTTGGGATGAAATGAGGGCCGATCTTAGAAAGATCTACGCACCCCAACCCAAACCTCTTCAACCAACCGATCTTTCACCCCCGACCCCAACTCCCACCCAAGAACTTTCCCGACCAAGCCCAACCCAAGTCCACCCATGTTCACCACCCCGAGAGTACCATGCACTGACCATCATCACTCCACCCACCATAGACTATCCTACCCCATTATCCTTGGAAGTTGTGGCCCACACTCCTACTCAAGTGGAGATGGATGCCAATCCGGATTCACCTCCCACCATAGAGAACATCCTAGACCCCCCACTTCCACCCACCTCTCCTAGTTCGGGTCCTCATGAGCCGCACACCCTAACCATGAATGAGTCCATACTCCAATGGCTTAAGCAAGGCCCCACCATTCCTAGCTCACCACCTTACCTCTCACCCTTGGCATATCAAGTCCAAATTATGCCCACCCGGTCTTTCTATGTCACACTTCAAACCTCCTACTTTGTGGAAGGCTTAGGGGACCTAGTGGACTGTTTACAATGGCAAGTGTACCTAACCAATATGCTAGCAATAGCACCATTGGAGTCTAGCCCCATCTACTCTAGTGGACCCTTCCTAGCTTACCCCGCCACCGGTTCCATCACCTCCATCTACACTAGTGGCCATTATACGAGTGAAATCCTCCACTTTCTCCCCAAGGATGAGAAACCAATCTTGGCCCACTTCCCACCCATCAAGATTCCAATTGCTTTAATTGGCCAACCCACTAGAGACCTTGGCCCAATTATCTTGGAGGAGGATGACTCACCGTTTGGGTACCTTGAAGACATAGAGTGCCACCCTCTAGGAAGACCTTTCCACTACCCCTTTGATCCCTTCCTATGGGAGCCTAGACCCCTATGTGACCCAACCACCTTATCCACCACCCACCTTTCCCTAACCCAACCCACCATGTTTGACCCAATCCACCCCATCCTAGACCCGGGTTACACCTTCGGAGCCATGACCTTGAGCCACATATCCCTAGGTAATAAGGTTGTGCTCCACCCCATGATGACCACCTTCTTAGATCCATTCGATCCTTTCCAATGGGAGTTCAAACGTTGTCCCACACCTATACACATGGAAGTCACCCTTGGGAAAAACATGCATGTGTCTAGGCTTACCACACCACTTGGCATGAACACTATGTTGGGTCCATTCATTCATATCACCCACATGTCAAGTAAAAAGTATGAGTGGTCCATGTTCGGATGTAATGGTCCACCTTCATTCATCATGGGTCTTAAGCATGTCAAAGGCATCTACGGATGTGTGGGTCCCCCGATATTTATCACCACTTTGCATGATAGGGCCACCTACGGGTGCCCCGGCCCACCTAGGCTGACCAAAGTCTACACTACATCATTACATGATATGTCTACTTTTGGTTGCCCAGGTCCACCCATCACCCCTAGAATGTCTGCATTCACAACATTGCATAAAGAGATCCGCAAGCACATTAGCAAGAAGAATGTGACTTATAAAAGGTGAGCCGACTCTCATCGATGTCACCAAGAATTCCATGAGGGTGACTTTGTGATGGTAAGGATGGAGAGGCTCTCCCCGGGAGCCATCTCCAAATCGAGGCCACGTGGGGCTGGTCCCTTCCAGGTCCTGAGGCGCATTGGCGCAAATGCCTATGAGTTAGATCTCCCCGAGGAATATGGGGTAAGTCCCACATTCAGTGTCACCGACCTAGTGCCATACAAGGGACCCACGGTGGTACCTAGTGAGGGTATTGAGCCTATTCCCTCCGTTGAGAGAGCACCCACCCGTGAGGAGAGTCCACCAGCAAAGAGAGCCCAGCGTGAGCGCATTGAACGAATATTGGATGAACAGGTCACTACCACGAGGAGCAAGGTATACGAGCGCTATCTCGGCAGGTGGATGGATCGGTCTCGTTCGAAAGACTTGAGGGTAGTACCACTTCTACACCCTCCAAGGAGGGGAGGACACTTACTCGACGGAGTCGAGTTCTCCGCACCCCGGGAGTATGATGGGGACATTACCTCCCATGCCCACATTCACGGCTCATCTCCTCACCCCGGTTGCATTCGGCATGGTCTACTCATTTAATTTTGAGTCCTATGTAATTTTTATTTGAGTCATTTGATGTAGTTTCCCTTTTATTTGAGTCATGTTCCTAGGTCTTGTGTTCATTTCCCTACGTTTGAGTGTCATTAGGTTGTCTAGTTAGCAATTGGGCCCAATTCATTGGGCTTAGCCTAAGGGCTCTCCCCTACCCCCTCGGTTATTTATCATTGAGTCAATTGTCAGGGACTTTTGTAGAAATGTGGGTTTCCTATATATAGGACCCCATTCCCCCTCATTTCAACTTAATGAATCAATCAATGAAAAATTACCATTTTGTGAGTTCTATCTTTATTTTTATGGTGGAGTGAATCCATTAGTGAGGTGAGAAGCCTTAGGGAGAGAATCCCACCCATCCCTCTCTTAATCTCTCTTTTTCACTCCACTTTCTCTCTCCTCCACACCCAAATTCGAATTTTCTTCTCTCTCCTCCCTTCCCAACCACCTCCACTCCCCACCTACCCCATTTAAGCCTCTTCCCATTCCCCACAACCCTCATCAATACTCCTCCCCTTCCCAAGACCCCCTCCACCAATCCTCTCCTCACCATCCAACCCCCAACTACCCCTCCCACTTTCCCAAGCACCCTTCCCACTACCCCAAGCACCTATTATCTTCCCCACACACCTCTTCCCATCCCCCAAGACCAAAAATTAACCCCACCCTTAAACCTATTTTCAAATATCCTTTCCCTCTCTCCATTCCAACCAAATTCGCAGCCCCCACTCCCACCATCTGTTGGACCCCCTTCCAGACCTTATTCTCCCCCTCCCACACCTTAGAACACCCCCTCCAAGACCCCCTTACAACCAGAGGTCACTCCCACACTCAACCACCCCCATTTCCCCTCCCATATACCCCATTTCCCCCCACCATCTTCAACCTTCAGTTTTCAGTTCGCTGGCAGCAGAAGAGTAGCAGTTTGCAGAGGCAACCCCGACCACATCCCAGAGAATCTGAAGGCTCAAGTGACATCCACGGAAGCGTCTGTCTGTTCTCTTCGCAACGGTCATGGTTTCATCCCCATCGGAGATCGGTGCTGCTTTGGAGGTCCATTCTTCCCCGACTTCGCAGAGGTGTCCCTGCAGAGGTCCTGAGTCAGAGAGGAAGCTTCACCACGCCAAACCTCGGAGGAATCAGGCCAAGGGTTCTTCTACAAAGTTCTACCTCTCCCTGTCTAATTTCAGAATAAAAAAGTAGAACCCCGTTTGGCATCCTGTAGCAGGAGTTACCAATTTTCTCCCTCAGCTTCGCAGTCCTGCTACCCACAGTCTACTCCGACCAGTCAACAGTGTTCAGAGTTCCCTGGTCTTCTCCGGCATCGTCTGGCCTCTCCGTCAGTTTTGCTATGAAGAGGATTTGGCCACGATTCCAACGACTCTGACGGTGCTCGATTCCGAGTTTGGGAGCTGCCGGTACATCCTCTGCAACCTGCTGTTACTGTGCTGATCTGCCCCCTGTAGAGGTTCTGAGCCGGAGAAAAAGCTTCACCACGACGAACCCAGGAGGAAACAGGCCATGAGCTCTTCTACAAAGTTATTCTCCTTCCTGTCTACTTTTGGAATCAAGAAGCGGAATGCCGTTCGGCATCCGTTAGCAGAAGTTATCAATTTTATTCCTCGGCAGTGCGACTCTACTTCCCCACAGTCTGCACCGACCTCCCCTCACTCTTCTAGATCCACTGTTCTTCTCCGGCATCGTTTTGCGTCCCCATTTGTTCTGATACAAAGAGGACCCGTCAACGGTTCCAACGGTTCTGGCGGCACCTGATTTGAAGTTCGGGAGCGGCCGGGGAAACCTCTTTTTTCCTACTGTTAGTAACCAGTTGCTGTCAGTTCGGGAATCAGCGACCCTGTTCAAGCTCCTGCCCAGGCCAGCAGCGACCCCAGAAGAATTCGGCAAAATTCAGAGGCACTCCAGTTCCAGTAACGAAGATTTCCTCACTGGTCTCGCCCTCGGAAGAATTCTTGATCAAGTTTTGCAACCACAGTACCAACTGTCTATCCACAATTGCCGAGAGAAGGCAGATTCGGCATCTTCACTTCATCATCATTTTAGCCCTAGTTTTCCCCACCCCGCTTGGCCGGCTGAAGGCCCCTCCCTGCGTGGAGGTAGTTTTATTGTAATCCATTAACCCCCACCCCAAGATCCCCCTCCTGCGAGAGGTGTAGTGTTGTAATTTAGTTTGATCAGGTCAAGCTACCCCGGCGCGGCGTGTGGGGAACCCACGCTTCCCCGCTCGCCCTCGTCTCCGAGCGGGACCGGTTTCTTCAAACCGATCGAGTAAGTGCTCTATAACCTTGCTCTAATTCATGCTTGTTCTTTCAATATTAGTTCATAGTTCCGCTGGCCATGAGAGTGAGAGCTCGATCCTCAAGCCCCATTGCTTTGAGTGATCACCGTGGGGAGAGAGAGTAACCCGGTGCCTTTGGCACTTTGTCGGCCCCATTGAATTGGGCATCCACAACCTTTGGGATTCAAATCTTGGCCTTGCTGGCCCTCTACCACCAAGGGCCCAACCCCTCAACCTCACCTTGGCATTGCCAAGTTACCCCGGGTCTTGGTGAGCAACGGGTGAGCAGTCGTCGACATCAGTCCATTTGATTGCGATTGTGCTTGTTTGTTTAAGTCCTAGGTTGTGTCACATCATTGATTGCATGGTAAAGAGTGTATAGACTTGATATCATGTGGCGATGTATAGACTTGCTCAGTTGTCAAAGCAGCCGTGCAGACTAAGTGTATGCATGGACCAAACGAGTGCACTTACTTTGGCTAACACATGCAAACATGCATAATTTAGAGATACGCACGAGATGGTCAATGCACTGACTATGTACTAAAAATAATGCACCAATGCAAGCTGTGCACAAACTATAATGAACCTGATGCAGAGAATAGATAATGTGCCTTATGGCTGCGTCAACGCAATGCCCATACAGTGCTAACGCACACAGTATATATGCTGAAGTATGAAGAACGATGAAGCATGCAGAACATTTACTAATTCTTATCTTACATGATTCATTAGTGGTTGCTATCATCAAAACTATATAACTTCATCAATGCATAGGGGGCACAACACTGAAGGCACCCGATCGGTCCTCCTCGAAGAGCTAGAATGCCCGAGCATTGACTCGGAGCTCCTTGCTGTTGACTCAGCCATTCCGAGCGACTGGCGCACCCCCTACCTGTCGTGGCTCCGGGACTCTCAAGAGCCTTCCGACCCTCGAGAGGCCCGCAGATTGAAGTACCAAGCCCGGCGCTTCGTCATTCTAGACGACACTCTCTACCGGAGATCTTTCTCCGGTCCCCTCCTGAAGTGTCTCGGCCCCGACGAAGCCAACCGAGCTATCCAAGATATTAATGAAGGCCTGTGCGGAGCGCATTCAGGAGGAAGGTCACTCACCCGCATCCTGCTACAGCAGGGTTACTGGTGGCCCACTCTGCAGCGCGACTGCGCGGCCTACGTGCAACAGTGCGACCGATGCCAGCGATTCGACCACTTAGTCCATCAGCCGGCTACGAAGCTCGTCACCCTGGCCGAGCCGTATCCCTTCGCTCGGTGGGTGATCGACATTCTTGGGCCGTTCCCCACGGCTCAAGCCCAGAAGAAGTTTATCATCGTTGCCATCGACTACTTCACCAAGTGGATAGAGGCAGAAGCCACGGCAAGGATCACCGAGATATTCGTATGGAGTTTCATCTGGAAGTCGATCATTTGTCGTTATGGCATCCCCCGGGTGATAGTGAGCGATAACGATCGGCAATTTGACTCTCGTTATTTCTGAGACAGATGTGCCGACCTAGGTATTCGCAACCACTTCACTTCGGTCACCCACCCTTAGGCCAACGGGCTAGTCGAGAATGCCAATAAGACTATCTTAAAAGGCATAAAGACCAGGCTCGGCAAGGCCAAGGGCAGCTGGCTCAAGGAACTGCCTAGCATACTTTGGTCACACAGAACGACTCCCAGAACAGCAACCGGTGAAAGTCCTTTCCAGTTGGTATATGGCACCGAGGTCGTCATTCCGTTGGACATCACCAATCCCTCCCTCCGAGTCATCTGCTTCTCGTCCGAGGTACACGAGCAAAAATTACTCGAGAACCTTGACCTAGCGGATGAACTCCGAGAGATTGCCAGCGTCCGAGCAACGGAGTACCAGCGCCGCCTCACTCGATACTACAATGCCAAAGTCCGAGACATGCACTTCCAATCGGGAGACTTCATCCTCAGGAAAGTCGAAGCCTCTCGACCACTAGAGGCGGCGGGCAAGCTATCCCCTAACTGGGAAGGCCCCTACCGAGGGGTCGAGACGCTCAGGAAAGGAGCATACCGGCTATCTACATTGGAAGGGGAACCCATCCCTCGGACGTGGAACGCAGCCACACTACGCAAGTTCTACTTTTGAAGTTGAGCAAACAATTTGAGTGAAATAACATTTTCTCCTTTTCATTCAAACGATTGTTGGTACATCAGAAAGGCAAAAGCCAATACATTACATAACAAAAAAGTCCATCTGACGCTGCTACAAGAGACCATCGCCCGGCCGACTCGGTTTGATCTTCTTGCGTCCAGCCACTGACTCTGCCTCGCGTAGAAACTGGCTCGGATAAAAGGTGGTCGATCTAGTTGGCTTGGGTGGCCCATGACAAAGGTGACAGAGGGACTGCGGAGGGGAAGGCTACCTTCCAAGTTGACAGAGGCTGGGAGAGGGAACGCCTATGAAGGCCTCCTCTCTTCCAACCTGCCAATTCTTTGGAACGTACAGAGAGCGAGCACCCTTCGAAGAGTGAAAGAAAGGAAGAGCAAAAGAGGGAAAAAGAGGCTGCCAGAAAGAAAAAGAAACCAGCAGAGCTGCATGAGGAGGCAGGAGAAAGGCCCGGAAAGGAGGGAGCTTAATTTGCTTCCTCCCCCCATCCCTGAAGCGGGCAGAGAGGGACTGGCGGCAGAGATGCCGGATGCCCCCATCTTCCCTCCATCTCACCCCCCTGAAAACCTCGCCGAAACTGATAAAGGGAAGACGGCGTGCCTCCGCGCGTCGACCCCTTTTCAAGTCCGCCCGCCGGCCGTCGACTCCTTTTCAAGTCCGAAGCAGCAGGAGCCCCATACCCCCCGTCGTCGACAGCCTCCTCATCTGGAGCGTCCTCCATGCTCTGGACACTATGGCACAACACAACGTGAAGAAGGAATAAGGAAAGACTGTTAGGGAAAACCCTAAGCGATGGAGAGGAAGAGACGCCCTTCAGCCTTTTTATAGGCAAAGGGAGGCTGCTCGCCTTAAATGATTCTCTCCTCGAAAACACGCCAAAGGAATTTCCCCCTATGAACGGTCACCTCAAACTTCTCATCTTCCGCCCCAGCGGGATATACGAAGCGGCCAGACATTCAAAGCGTGAGAAAAACGGAAGGGCACCCTGTCAGGGGACCACCCAACCATCACGCGAAATCTGCACAGAAAGTATCGATCCTGTCCAACTACTGCAGATACGCTGATCAAATCACGGCAACGACAGCAAGAAGCAAGTAAGATTGTATTTGTAACCTTATAAAGGGGAAGTCCTTTTTTTTTGGAAAAGAAAATGAGGCAAACAAAAGAAGGAGGCAAAACAAGACGATACATCAGGCCCAAGGCCCACTTTGAAGCTCGGAAGTGGAAGACACAGGTGTTTCACCCCCGGCGCCCTCGGTGACGGCCGGCCCTGGCACTGACCCCACCTGCATGGGAACTACCTCGATCGCGAGCCCTCCCGAGGCAGCCGAAGTTGGCGACCCCTCGGGAGAAGAGCCCTCTGGATCTTCCTCGTCCGGTGTAGAGGAGCTGGAAGATGACATGTCCGAGTCGTAGCATTGGCCAGAGGGGAAGTCGATCCCAGAATCTTGTTCCCCCGCATAAGCTACTGCCCGGCGGTAGCCCTGCTTGAACCCCTTGCGGATGCCTCGGCGAAGTGCTGACTCATAGTAGGGAAGTGTATACATGCCAAAATTGACGCTATGATGATCAAATCTCATGTCACTATGTTGACGCCCCAAAGTGAACTTCAATATTTCTATAATATAAAGTTTTTTCTACTTTTTTGATTTATTCTTGCATTTTTTTGTGATTCACGACTTGATGAAGGGCGTGTTTTAAATAGTGACCTAATCTGGGGCGTGTTCTTAAGAAAGGACGACCAAATATGAGGGCGTCAATTCCTGGTATTATCCGGTTTCAAAATAAATTCCAAATTATTGATTAACGTCCTTCCTCAGGGCGTGTTTTCAAGTAACGCATTCATCTCAGGCGGTTTTTCATAATTTTCAAATAAAGTAAGTTTTATTGCCAAAATTAAATCCAAATAGTGACGCCCTTGAGCCCGGTCGTGTTTTGAGTAACGTCTTGATGTAGGTCGTCAATTTATAATTTGACGCCCTTCTGAAGGTCATGTTTTATCCTTCGGTGTCGTGTTTGAGTATGCCTTTCCTGAATAGTTCCCTGCCTCCAATGGTCTCCTTGGTCGAATTGGAACTAGAGTCCTGCCTTCATTGATCATTGCCCGTCCTTATCTTCCTAAATTTGAGTTTATCTTCGGTTGAAACCCTATATAAAGGAGCTCTAGTCGATCTTGACAGAGGTTACAGAGGTCAGAGTTTTTATACATAGATGCTGAATTTACGGAGGCTATCCATCTTCTTCCTGTGCAATCTTTAGAGCTCTCTGCTTCCTTTTCTTCCTGCCAACAGCATCAGCTTCGGTTCCCCTTTACTGTCGTCAGGGACAGCAGGGGTTTTTGCTTATCTAATTGTGTTGTTTTTCATCGGTCTTCATACGGTTTTCTTCTTTTGCATTAGCATTACATCCTTTTCCTTTCCCTAACTCTTAGGGTTTTTAAAACAAAAAAAAAAAAGGTGCGCATGTTGTTCTCTATTCATCATCATATCATTTATTCGGGACTGATACTACATTCACTTGGCTGATCCACTTCTCTTTGTTTGTTTGTTTTGTCTTTTTTGCAAGGGTAATCAATAAAGGAAAACCCCCTTCATCGGCCGGCCGATTGAAGGAGGAGGAAGGAATTCACAATCCATCCCGCGTTCTATTTTCCACCAGGTATTCGCGATCTTCTTTGTTTCTTCTTGAGGTAACCCCTCTGGCGATCACCCTCCTTAGTAGCTGATGTGGCACAGCCCAAAGACCACTAAAGAGGATGATATGACCCTAGGACTTAGACCCGCAAGCATACAAGCACTCAATGATTCTCACAATCGACGATTTTTGCTCACACGGTTCACACGCTCACCCGGTGGGTCCGGGGGATAATGATGAGGGTCCGGGATGGGACCCAATTGTTCTAATGGACTTGCAATGCTACGGCTGACTCCAAAGAGTCTAGGATACCCAACTTCGTGGGTGGCTGGCCCGCAAGGCGGGGTTTGGGTGACACTCTCTCACGGTCCGCGGTGGACACTAACAAACTAGCATGCAAATTCGAACTCTCTTCTCACCGCCGACGAGCAATCAAAGCAATACTAAGCTAGCAGGGATAAGGCTACAAAGGGTAGTACCAGAAGCTCACCTGATCGGTGTGAAGACACCGATCCCGTTCGGAGACGAGGGCGCGCCGGGAGGCGAGGGTATGCACCCGATCGCCGCGGCGGTGTAGCTTGACCTGAAAATGTAAAGGGTACAGCACTACTCCTCTCGCAGGAGGGGTGATCTTAGGGTGGGGGTTACGCTTGGTACATTCAAAACTACCTCCACGCAGGGAGGGGCCTTCAGCCGGCCAAGCGGGGTGGGGAGAAATGCAAAGGAGATCGAGATTCCGAGCTTCGCCGGTTCTGCCCACCTGCAGGTTTTCTGGACAGTGGATCGGTGTTGTGGCAGCTAAAAATTCCACGAAGCTTGGATTGTGACGAAACCAACGCCAAACGTTTGCCAACTGATAGCGGATGAAGCTTGAATTTTTGGGGAAGCTATGATTCTCAGGGCTGACCGTACCGGTGGCTGGAAGGTGGATGCAGCTCTGGTTGCTGGTCGAGCTCTGTCTGCAACAGCAGGTTGCAGAAGGTACCACGATCGCTCCGGAGCTCCGAACCTGGCACCGCTGGACTCTTTGGAATCGTGGAGGAGTCTTCTTTGCAACAAAACAAACGGGGATGTCTTCTGATGTCGGAGATGAACTGGGTGTCCAGAGAAGTGGACGGAGGTCGGTGCAGACAGTGAGGAGGCAGACCGGTGTGGTTGTGGTAGAAAAATAGTAACTCTGGTTGTCGGATGCCGAACGGGGTTCCGCCTTCTGTTCCTGGACGCTGACAGAGGGAGGAAGAACTTTGTAGAAGACCTTGAAGACTGGTTCCTTCAAGGTTAGCCGTGGGCGAGTCGTCTCTGCAGGTCTGGCTCCGGATCTGAGAGGTTCGGCGCAGTCGGAGAAGAATGGTGATTGCGGACAGCACCGAACTCGGATGCCGACGAAACCACCTCGCCTTGAAAGCTGGCTTGCAGATGATTCTGGAAATGTAGGCCTTGCTCCCTGAGTCGTTGATGGGTGACCGTGGCCTCCTCTGCAAGTTGCTGTAATTCTGTTTCCTGAAGCAGGGTAAGAATGTGAAGAAGAAGATGAGGTGGGGAAGGGGGTGGCCAAGAGAGAAGAAGGGGCAAGATGATTCTAATGGCTATGGGAGGGAAGGTTCAAATTCGAAATTGGCCTTGGAAGGGGTGGGATTTGTGTGGGGAAGTGGGGGAATTGTGTTGGGAGGTGGAAGAGTTGCTTTGGGACAAGGAGGGGAAGTAAATGAAGGGCTATGGGGAAGGGGAGAGCCTTAATGGAGGTGGGTGAGGTAGTGGAGGTGGTTGGGGGTTGGAGTAAGTGAGGGGGGAAGAGGAGAGAGAGGGAGGGTCGAACTCCCCTTGGGGAGAGAGAGAATGAGAGAGAGATTGAGAGATATAGTGAGTAAGAGAGAGAGTTGAGAGATAATAAGAGGTGGTTTTTTTCAATATTCATCAAGAGTGACTACAAGTGGAGAGATGGGGCCTATTTATAGGCAACCACTCTTTTCATGACCAAAATGTCCTTGACAATAGGACAAAAGACCGAGCATATCCTAGACTCAATCCTATGGGCCCATAACTAAGGACATAAGGCCCAGTTTAAGCAAAATAAGGGAAATGGGCTAGAACCACATGACTCAATAAAGGAAAATACATAAGATAGGACTCAATAAAAGGAAAATACATAAATGACACTGGGAAAATGAAGATAACAAGTGGAGACCATGATCAGACCATATCAAGAGTGTGCAGACGACCAAACTAGAGGGAGTGTCGTGAGATGCCCTCATCAAATCCCCCGGGGTGGGGAGAACTCGACCCTGTCGAGTATGGGTCTGCCTGGCTGTCGTACTGCTCCAACATGCCGGGGTCCAGGCGCATCAAATCCTCTCGACTCACCCATGCATCCTCGATCGGGGGACGGTTCTTCCACCTAACCAGATAGCGCTGATACACCCTGTGCCTTGTAATGATACTCTGCTCATCCAGTATTGCCTCTACTTGCTCTTGTCGGTCTCTCAGGCTAGAAAGTGGAGTCCCTCCGGGGGTGTCTCTCATAAGGGGGGGTAAAGGCTCAAGCTCCTGACTGGGTTCCACCGCGGGGCCTTTGTAGGGTACCAGGTTCGCCACGTTGAAGGTAGGGTGTACCCCATAGCTCTCTGGTAAGTCAAGCTCATAGGCATTGCTGCCAAGTCGTCGTAGAACTCGAAAGGGTCCCGACCCTCGTGCCCTCAACTTGGAGGCAGGCCCGGGAAGGAGCCGCTCCGTCCTCACCATCACCGGATCTCCCACTTGGAATTCATAGTGGCGCCGGTGAGCATCGGCCCGTCTTTTGTAAGCCTCATTGTTTTTCCCTATATGCTTGCGGATATCATCATGCAATTCTTTGATATGCTGTGCAAAGGACTCAGCTGAGACTGACACTCTAGCATGTGAGGGGAGGGGAATGAGATCTGAGGGTTTTCTAGGCCTAAACCCATGTACTACCTCAAATGGACTCTTGCCTATGGACCTATTGACAGAATCATTGTAGGCAAACTCGGCTTGAGATAAGAGGAGATCCCAATTCCCAGGGTGGTCCCCTACAAGGCATCGGAGTAAGTTCCCAAGGCTTCGGTTGACAACCTCAGTTTGGCCATCGGTTTGAGGATGATAGGCAGTGGAGAATTTGAGGAGGGTCCCCATCAAGTTCCATAGAGTCTTCCAAAAATAACTAGTGAATTTCACATCTCTATCGGACACAATAGTCTTAGGTAACCCATGGAGTCGGACTACCTCATCGAAGAATAACCGGGCGACCTTAGAGGCATCAGAGGTCTTGGAACAGGGGATAAAGTGGGCCATTTTTGAGAACCTGTCAACCACTACAAAGATGGAATCATGTTTGCGCAAGGTCTTTGGTAGGCCAAGAATGAAATCCATACTCAAATCTTCCCATGGTCTATCGGGTATGGGTAGAGGTGTGTAAAGCCCGGTGTTTTGTCTTACTTGCTTGGCGGATGCACATATGCGGCATTGTCCCACAATGTGGGCCGCATCCTTCTTGAGACTGGGCCAGTGGAATTGCCTCTCAACCAACTCTATAGTTTTGTGGACCCCAAAGTGACCAGCTAGGCCGCCACTATGTAACTCCCAAACTAGGAAGTCCCTAAGTGAAGTCCTAGGTATGCAAAGTCTATCCCCTTTGAACAGATATCCATCTTGAAGTATGAACCCCTTATACTCCTTGAGTGGTTGGGTAGAAAGGGTGTTGTAGTGGGTCCCAAAGTCGGGGCAATGTGGGTATTCTCCTTTGATCCTCTCAAATCCGGTTACTTCCACTTGGACAGTGGAGAGTAAGGCTACCCGCCTACTCAGTGCATCGGCGGCGCGATTCTCACTACCCATCTTATACTTGAGGACAAAGGTGTAGGCTTGAATGTATTCTACCCATCGAGCATGGCGGGCATTGAGCTTTTGTTGAGTGTTGAGGTATTTCAAAGCCTCATGGTCCGAGAAGATCACAAATTCTTTGGGTAGGAGATAGTGCCTCCAATGCCGAAGGGATTGAACCACGGCATAAAGCTCTTTGTCATATGTGGAGTATCTCGTCCTAGCCTCACAAAGTTTTTCACTAAAATAGGCCACCGGGTGACCCTCTTGGCTAAGGATACCTCCAATCCCTACCCCGGAAGCATCACATGTGACCTCAAAGACCTTTGAAAAGTCGGGTAGGCAAAGGACCGGGGCTTGGGTCATTTTCTCTTTAAGCTCTAGGAAGGCTTTGGAGGCTGCCCTAGTCCAAACAAATGTGCCTTTCTTGAGGCAATCCGTGATAGGAGTGGTGATAGTGCTAAACCCCCGGATGAATCTCCTATAGAAGGTGGCTAGCCCATGGAAGCTTCGGGCGTCATGAATGGTTTTGGGCTCGGGCCACTCAAGAATAGCTTGGACCTTTTCGGGGTCCATGGATACTCCTTGGGATGAGACAATAAATCCTAGGAAGGCTAGTTGATTGGTCAAGAAATGACACTTCCCGGGATTGGCAAAGAGACTCTCTTTCCTAAGGATGGTGCACACTTGTTTGAGGTGATCGAGGTGGGCTTCCTTGGATTGGCTATATATGAGGATGTCATCAAAGTAGACAACTAGAAAGATGCCAATGAAGGGCCGGAGGACCTCGGTCATGAGACGCATGAAGGTACTTGGTGCATTAGAAAGGCCGAAAGGCATAACAAGCCATTCATAGAGACCGTCTTTAGTTTTAAAGGCGGTTTTCCACTCGTCCCCGGGCCTAATGCGGACTTGGTGGTAGCCACTTTTGAGATCAATTTTGGAGAAGATGGTGGCTCCCGCTAGCATGTCTAGCATGTCATCAAGCCGAGGGATGGGGAACCTATATTTGACCGTTATCTTGTTGACGGCTCGGCTATCTACACACATGCGCCAAGTCCCATCCTTTTTGGGTGTAAGAAGAGCCGGGACGGCACAAGGGCTTTTGCTAATTCGGAGGAAGCCCTTCTTGATGAGTTCTTCAATCTGCCTCCGAAGCTCGGCATGCTCGGTGGGGTTGAGTCGGTAGTGTGGGAGGTTGGGCAAGGTAGCCCCGGGCACGAGGTCGATGGCATGTTGCACATCTCTCATAGGTGGTAGTTTGTCCGGAAGCTCCTCGGGAAATACATCATGGAAGTCCTTAAGGAGTTGATGAATTTCTAGGGGGTGTGGGTCGGTTGGGGTGGATTCCCCTAGACAAATGACAATGGCACATACTTGATCCCCTTGGTTGACTTCTTCCTCAAACTCTTTCCTAGTGACAAGGTGTAGGCTCCTAGGAGGCTCTTTGATGTTACTAGGACTAGGACTTGATGGGGTGGGGTTTGTTGGTGTTGGGATGGGGGGAAGGGTAGTGGGTCCCTCAAGGGAGGGAGAGGCCTTCTTAGGTAGAGTGCGGGGTGGAGATGGGTTGAGTTGGATCTTCTTCCCCTCATGAATGAAGATGCAAGCGTTGGTTCTTCCTAAGAAGGTGGCATCTACATCGTAGATCCAAGGCCGTCCTAAAAGGATACTCCCAACTTCCATTGGAAGGATATCACACCACACTTGGCCTTGATAGGATTGGAATGTAATTGGGACAAGGCAACGGGCACTAACGGGTATGGAGGTGGTATCAATCCATGCTACCCTATATGGGTGGGGATGTGGGGAGGTGGTAAGGCCCAAAAGTTTGACGGTGTCGGGTGACACCACATTCACACTACTTCCATTATCCAAGATGACCTTCCTAACGTGGCTCCCCATCCTTATGTAGGTATAGAATATGGTGTTTCTCCTCCAATCATGCTCTTGGTTTTGGGTGAGGGTGCATCTAACCACTCCTAGGTGGGAGTCGGTGGGTGGAGGAGGTTGTTCTTGGTTGCTTTCCATGTAGTGGTTCTCATACTCCTCCTCCCATTCAAGAGAGGGTTCATATACCTCAATCTCTCCTTCAAATTCAGCTTGGGGTTGGGGGTTGGTCTCCTCTATGAGTAAGTTTGATGCTCCCTTGGTGGGGCATTGATTGGCAAAGTGTCCATACCCATAACACCTAAAGCATTGCTGCCCACTTTGATGGTTTGGGGTCACCTTAGTGTGAGGGAGAGTGGGTGTCGAATTGGGCCTATTGGGAGTTGTGTTTAGGGGCCCACTTGCGGGGCGGAATGGTGGATTGGCATTAGGAGGGGTGACCCGTGTGGGAGGAGTTCCCATGGGTGTAGGAAGGAGACCTCTTTGGGGTGGTGGAGGGTTGGCCCGAGGTGCCATGGCTCTAGGGTCCATTCCCCGAGGGGGAACCATTCGCGTGTACCGAGAGAATTTCTCGGCATCCCGAGCTACTTGGTAGGCTTGCTCTAAAGTTGTTACTTGACGCATGAATAGTTCCTTTTTGATATGGAATTGAAGCCCATTCCTAAAGCGGGAGAGTGTGACGGAGGGGTCCTCTTGGACTCCACATTTGAGGAGGTAGTAGTCAAACTTTTCAATGTATTCCATAACGGTCTTTCCTTCTTGAGTCAAGGCTTGCCATTCATCTAAGAGGTTTTGATGGTAGGAGGGTGGGACATATTTGAGTTTGAGTTGGTCTTTCATGGCCCCCCATGTGGTGATTGGAACTTCCCTCCTAACTATCCTTAAGGCTTCAACATTCATCCAATGAGTCTTGGCAAGTTTGGTTAATTGCATCTTTGCAAGTCGGACTTTCCTATCCTCGGTCATTGGGTACCAATCAAAATATTGATCCATGGCTGCCTCCCAATCTAAGTAGATGCTCGGATGATGAGATCCATCAAAAGTGGGAGCATCGACTTTCACAAGTCTCATTAGTTGGTCATCCGGGTTGTCCCGGGGAGGCCTCTCATTCCTTCTAGGGGGTGGGTCCCTTTCCGGTTCGGGAGGGGGGTCAAGGTTGAGTCCTCCTATGGCTGGCTCCACATGTGGAGGGGGATCTCTCCTATCTCCTTCCCTTGGAATAGGTCTATTTTCCTCAAGTTGTTCAAGCCGGGCCGTAATACCGTCAAGCCTTCCCATAATTTCGGTCATGTAGTCCACAAGAAACCTCATTTGGTCGGGAAGCTCATGCTCATTGTGAGGGGGATTTCCTTGGGGATTGGGATTCATGGTGTTATTCGAAGAAGATGGATTGCCTTGATAATGAGTTCCACTACGGGTGGTCATGCAAGGTTGGGTGGGCTATGCAAGGGTGTGCGAATGCACCTAAGAAAGACTTAGTGTGACCCAAGACTAGACTTGTAAGGACAAGCCTATGACCGCTCTGATACCACTTGATGTGGCACAGCCCAAAGACCACTAAAGAGGATGATATGACCCTAGGACTTAGACCCGCAAGCATACAAGCACTCAATGATTCTCACAATCGACGATTTTTGCTCACACGGTTCACACGCTCACCCGGTGGGTCCGGGGGATAATGATGAGGGTCCGGGATGGGACCCAATTGTTCTAATGGACTTGCAATGCTACGGCTGACTCCAAAGAGTCTAGGATACCCAACTTCGTGGGTGGCTGGCCCGCAAGGCGGGGTTTGGGTGACACTCTCTCACGGTCCGCGGTGGACACTAACAAACTAGCATGCAAATTCGAACTCTCTTCTCACCGCCGACGAGCAATCAAAGCAATACTAAGCTAGCAGGGATAAGGCTACAAAGGGTAGTACCAGAAGCTCACCTGATCGGTGTGAAGACACCGATCCCGTTCGGAGACGAGGGCGCGCCGGGAGGCGAGGGTATGCACCCGATCGCCGCGGCGGTGTAGCTTGACCTGAAAATGTAAAGGGTACAGCACTACTCCTCTCGCAGGAGGGGTGATCTTAGGGTGGGGGTTACGCTTGTACATTCAAAACTACCTCCACGCAGGGAGGGGCCTTCAGCCGGCCAAGCGGGGTGGGGAGAAATGCAAAGGAGATCGAGATTCCGAGCTTCGCCGGTTCTGCCCACCTGCAGGTTTTCTGGACAGTGGATCGGTGTTGTGGCAGCTAAAAATTCCACGAAGCTTGGATTGCGACGAAACCAACGCCAAACGTTTGCCAACTGATAGCGGATGAAGCTTGAATTTTTGGGGAAGCTATGATTCTCAGGGCTGACCGCACCGGTGGCTGGAAGGTGGATGCAGCTCTGGTTGCTGGTCGAGCTCTGTCTGCAACAGCAGGTTGCAGAAGGTACCACGATCGCTCCGGAGCTCCGAACCTGGCACCGCTGGACTCTTTGGAATCGTGGAGGAGTCTTCTTTGCAACAAAACAAACGGGGACGTCTTCTGATGTCGGAGATGAACTGGGTGTCCAGAGAAGTGGACGGAGGTCGGTGCAGACAGTGAGGAGGCAGACCGGTGTGGTTGTGGTAGAAAAATAGTAACTCTGGTTGTCGGATGCCGAACGGGGTTCCGCCTTCTGTTCCTGGACGCTGACAGAGGGAGGAAGAACTTTGTAGAAGACCTTGAAGACTGGTTCCTTCAAGGTTAGCCGTGGGCGAGTCGTCTCTGCAGCTCTGGCTCCGGATCTGAGAGGTTCGGCGCAGTCGGAGAAGAATGGTGATTGCGGACAGCACCGAACTCGGATGCCGACGAAACCACCTCGCCTTGAAAGCTGGCTTGCAGATGATTCTGGAAATGTAGGCCTTGCTCCCTGAGTCGTTGATGGGTGACCGTGGCCTCCTCTGCAAGTTGCTGTAATTCTGTTTCCTGAAGCAGGGTAAGAATGTGAAGAAGAAGATGAGGTGGGGAAGGGGGTGGCCAAGAGAGAAGAAGGGGCAAGATGATTCTAATGGCTATGGGAGGGAAGGTTCAAATTCGAAATTGGCCTTGGAAGGGGTGGGATTTGTGTGGGGAAGTGGGGGAATTGTGTTGGGAGGTGGAAGAGTTGCTTTGGGACAAGGAGGGGAAGTAAATGAAGGGCTATGGGGAAGGGGAGAGCCTTAATGGAGGTGGGTGAGGTAGTGGAGGTGGTTGGGGGTTGGAGTAAGTGAGGGGGGAAGAGGAGAGAGAGGGAGGGTCGAACTCCCCTTGGGGAGAGAGAGAATGAGAGAGAGATTGAGAGATATAGTGAGTAAGAGAGAGAGTTGAGAGATAATAAGAGGTGGTTTTTTCAATATTCATCAAGAGTGACTACAAGTGGAGAGATGGGGCCTATTTATAGGCAACCACTCTTTTCATGACCAAAATGTCCTTGACAATAGGACAAAAGACCGAGCATATCCTAGACTCAATCCTATGGGCCCATAACTAAGGACATAAGGCCCAGTTTAAGCAAAATAAGGGAAATGGGCTAGAACCACATGACTCAATAAAGGAAAATACATAAGATAGGACTCAATAAAAGGAAAATACATAAATGACACTGGGAAAATGAAGATAACAAGTGGAGACCATGATCAGACCATATCAAGAGTGTGCAGACGACCAAACTAGAGGGAGTGTCGTGAGATGCCCTCATCAGTAGCACCACGTGCTTCTTTTCTTTATTATTATATCATCTCTCCCCCTTATGTTTTCTCGTATTTAAACTCTTCATGTGTGGATTTATCACAATCTACAAATTGGCGATCACGGTGGGACATCCACTATTTTTCTTTTGATTACCATCTCCTATTGGCACCCACATGTGCCCTTTCCCCTTCGGCACCCACGTGTGCCCTTTCCCCTCGGTACCCACGGTACCCCTCCTTTTGTGCCCCACGGGCACCCTCCACCGTGCACACTGCACACTCCCGGGATCAGCCAGTTTGTGATTGTTTGATTATTTCCTTAATTAACGCCTCAACCAGAGGCGCTTTTTCTTTTAACACCTTCATCCAGGGCGTTTTCTTGCTGTGTTACGTCTTCTGCCAAGGCGCCTTTCATTATTCTACTGCTTTTATCACACTATCTGTGAATTCACGCCCTGCCCCAGGGCGCCCTTTTATTGCATAGCGCCTCACGTCAAGGCGCATTTTCAGATTTGACGCCCTCTTGCAGAGGCGTCCTTTTCGCTTATAGCGCCTCACCCAGAGGCGTGTTGTTTTTTCTCACTGCTGGCTCGTGGGCTTTCATAGTGATTCACGACAGTGACTCTGTCGTCTCTTTGGTTGATAGCGACCTGCCCCAGGTCGTCTCTTTCCTGCATTTTACAGAAACCTATTTCCTGTTGCTGTCTGTGATTGTTGGACTGATTATTACATTACTTGCCTATATTGCTGTGATCTGATCATATTATTTTGCATCTTGTGGCATTTGGTTGAGAGACCTCCTCTCTCTACACTAGGATTCCACACACCTCTCTTGGAATCGGGACAACCCTCCATTGAGCACTCCGTCTCTTTGGACCGAAAATCCCTTTTCCAAGACCTCCGTAAGTCCCCGCACCCGTGGATTCCCTCACGGACGCCGGGCTGGTTGTACCCTTGAAGTACCCGGAGTATAGAGAACCTATCGTCGGTAAGGAGAGAGAAAGAATCTAGTTAACCCGGAGATCACACTTGGATAAACTAGGTTTCACTTTACAAAAGAGGGAATTATTCTGCAATTTAATCCACTCTAATCTCAAGCGTAACACTAAAATCTTGCGTTCATCTCAACTTGGTTGCATAAACTTGCTTGGGTTGATTTGGCTTGTTTGGATTGAGTGGGTTTTGTTTGATAGTTCCTTTATAAGGCCGTCTCTCCTCTTAAACATGAAACTCCGTCAAGGTAAAATCATCAACATGGCAGGCTACGGATATTCTTATGATGATGAGGATGAGAATGTTTTCGGTCAATATGAAATCCCCCTCCAAGATTCCATCTATCATGAGGGAAATTACCCTCCTCATTCCCATTATCCGCATGTTCATGTGGTCGACACCACTTCCAAAGAGGTTGATCCCTCTTCTCAGGCTGTGCCTTCCAACACCTCCGGGAATTCTTCCCCATCCATTAACGTCACCGATTTAATTCAAGCTTTGTCTCAGTTAGATGATTCCCAGCGGCAGGCTATCCAGGCTGCTTTGAAAGGGAAGTCTGTTCCCTCTTCCTCCCCCAATCCCCCTCCGGCCGAGAGTGACCATCACATTATTAATGACCAGGCGGTCCTGCATAAACCTCTTTCCCATCCACCAATGCCCGGTACGGCCATGCCGGCCCAACAGGCGAGCCACTCTGCGGTTAGGCACCAATTTCTCCAACCTCCCCGAATTCTACGGATGCCTATACCGCATTCTTTTATTCAAAATCCGGCCCCAGTCGAGTCCGACACTAATGTTCTACTGCTTCAGAAGTTGGCAAGCATGGAAGAGCAACTGAAGAAGGTCACTACGGCTAAGAACGCCCCGGAGATCTCGCTCCCTACATTGCCAGTCTTCCACTTACCACCGTCTGAGATGCCGAACTTTCGGTGATATAATGGGACTGGTAACCCTTTTATTCATTTGAAGGATTTCATGTACGAGACCTCCTTTTGGCAAGACAACAAGGCCTCTTTGGCTTACTTATTCAGGAGATCTCTGGAGGGGCCAGCCCTTGAATGGTTCTATTCATTGGATCCTGCTGATGCCGGTGACTTTGATATCGTTCAGAGGAAGTTCTTGCAGAAGTACAGAGACCGGGTCGGACCCTCCCTCTCACTCACGGACCTGGTTGCGGAAAAAATGAAGCCCGAGGAGGACTTCATAATGTTTGCTGATAGATGGCAGTCGATGGCCGAGAAGCTGAAAGATACACTGTCGGAACAAGAACAAGTCAAGATGATAATTTCCAATGCAACTCCTCAATTCCGGCATATCTTGGCCATGAATAGGCTAACCACCATGGAGGAGCTCTATGAAAGGGCTCATTATATCCAGACGCAGATGAAGGATTCGCCCATTATGGGCATGTTTGAGCCGAAGCCACGGCTATTTAAGAAAAGTACAAATGTCAACAACAACGGGCCCACGACGGAGGGCACAATTGCAAACGAGAAGGTTGGTGTAGTTGGCCACCCCCACCATCAATCTAACCCACGACCTAACCCACCTCCACCATAAAACCCCCATTTCAACTCCACTCCACAACGCCAATTCACACCCCAACATTCCTTTGCTTCACCGCAAAACCAAGCGCCCCGCGCTAACCCTCCAGCTCCGCAACAGTACCACCAGGTACCACCACCTACCAACTATGGCCAACAACAACAACGGAGACCACCACTTGGCCCCAAAAGGGACCACTACTCTCCATTACCAGAAAGTCTCCCGGATATTTTCAATGCTCTAATGGCCGCCAACTTGCTCATGTTACCAAGGGAAAGAACAGCGTGGCCCGCTAATGTTGATACATCCCGTCACTGCGCTTTCCATCGTGCACCTGGTCATAACCTTGATCATTGCTTCCACTTCAGAGATTACATTTATGACCTAAATGACCAGGGTGGCATCAATTGGGATGAGATGAGACAGTTCATCACCACCATGAAAGAAAGAAGGTATCCTCGGCAGCAACAGGCTCAGTAGCCGCAGCAACCAGCTCCACAGCAGCAACAACAAGCTCCAGCGCCTCAGCACGATATGGGGATCGTCCACAATCCACTGCCGGAGCACCCGCCAAACCAGCACGTAAACCCTGTCACGTCTCTCCATGAGGTGGAGAGAGGGAAGGGATGGCATGAAGAAAATGCCTCTGTCGGGGCATTTAATCACAATCAAAATCAACCTCCGCGCCTCTTGCGCACCCTTTCTTCTTCTTCTGCTCCCCAAATGGGCCGATCCCTTCTACGCCCTGTTAATCCACCTCCTACCACCAATTCTCCAACCTTGCCGGTTCGCCCCCTTCTTACACGCTTACCACCTCCACAGCCTACGCCACAACAAAACCCATCCACCACCAACCCTTCGCCACTGCCACCTAGGCCACTCCTCATCCGCCCATCGCCAACGCCCACTGCACCCGCCACCACTACTCCTTCACCGGCAAGGATCCCCCCACCATCGGTTCCACCACCTTTTGTACCCAGAACTCTTCTCATTCCACCCCCCACCAATTCCCCCCGCATTCGGGTATCCCTTTCTACTCCTACGCCTCCTACCGGGGCACCAACACCCCCTACGGGGATTCCCTCGGCGGGAACTCCCACTCCACCACTTCTTAACACCAACACACCTTCTTCTTCTTCTAATCCTCCTCCCACACTTGCCCCGACAGAGGCACGTCAAGGTGTGGCGCTGCTCCGCAGTGGACGGATGTTCCACCGTATTTTTCCACAGAGAGAGCTAGAGCCCGTGCAGGGGCCGTAAGAGCAAGAACAAGAACAAGAGTCAGTGCCAGGGACTCAGTATGATTTGCTAAAGCACTTGGACCGAACCCCAGCAAGGATTTCAATCCTGGAATTAATTAAAAGGTCCACCACTCATCAGCTAGCTTTGAAAGAATATCTGCAAAAGGTGATGGTCAATGAGGACATTCCAGTTGAGCAGATAGTCACGGTTTTAACGCCCGCTAGCAGTCAGCCGGTAATTACTCTCCATGAACATGAACTGGCGCCACTCCTAGCAAGAAAGTACGCTCTATGCATCACAGTTGACATCAATAAGGTGGCTGTTAAGCAATGTCTGGTGGACACTGGGGCATCCATCAATGTCTTACCACCTAGCACCTTGGAGTTGTGTGGCATTCCGGAAAGCCAAATTCGGCCGTCTACTATCACAGTAACTGCATATGATAACATGAAGAAACCTCCTCTAGGCATGATTACGTTAAAAGTAAGTTTAGGTCCTGCCGCCATCACAGCAGATTTTCACATTCTGGATATGGATCCGACATTTAATGGCATTCTGGGACGTTCCTACATTCAGCAACTCGATGCGGTGCCCTCCACAAATCACCAGTGCCTTAAATTCCCACACAAGGGCCGCATTATTAAAGTTACCAGTATGCCAATTCTGCCAGAGGAGGATATTCACGTGGCTTCATCAGTTCCATCCATGTGGCCGGCTAACAAGCCACTATTATCTGTGCTGGACGTCCCTTGTCCACGACCAATGCCAGAAAAAGTCACAACAGTTGCTACGACACCCCTGCCTCCCAAGGGGAAAAAGAAGAAAACAATGATGAACACCTCTGGCTGGAACATCTTAATGAAAATGGGGTATCAAAATGGCATAGGTCTGGGTGCCAATTGTCAAGGCAGGATTAGGCCTGTTAAACCTCAGAAGCTGATTACACGAGGTGGCCTAGGTTACAAAGGGCCAGGCAAAAACAAAGATGAACCATGGGCATTTATGACATCTACATTAAAAACAGATCGCCAGCCGCTCACTTGGACATTGAAGACACATTTTGTCACAGGTGGCTTTCAAAATAATGAGCAAACTACCGTAATCACTTCCATATTAGACTGTCAGGATGTCCATGCTAGACAGTTTGCTCGCCATATCGCACCGTTGGCCACATACAAAGCCCTGGAGTCCTTAAGGCCTGACAATAGAAGGAAAATGGATGATCCAGAATGTGACTGGTACAGGTGGTTCGATATGCAGGATATTACTATTTCTTTGAGCCGCCTCTTCATGCCGACTGATCCGGAATGGCCGCCACTTATTCATGAATTGATTGAGAAGCCGGCCGTAATTACAGATAAGAGGCAGCTGCTGAGTGACTACACTGATACTGGAGAGCCAGATGTTCCGTTTGAAGAAGGTTTCACCGTGGACAGGCTGTGGGCCGGCCTCTTTTCTCTCACTTCCATGCATCCATCTGTGCTTGCTTCTCTATATTCTCATCGGTTTGGTCGCGTGCCAAGACCGCCTCCGATTACAATCAATTTATCTCCAGATTCAATCCAAGTTTCTCTCACAATTCCTTCTTCGCTCCTCGAGCGATTTTCTAAACTCTCCATCACGCCCCCGCGCGGGCCATCACTGATTCAATCTTTCTCTGATCTGGCAATTTCCACTCCTCCTGCTATCCTCCCTTCACACTGCTTTCTTCTTGAAATAGAAAATAAAAATGAAGAAAAAGACAAAAATGAAAAAAAACGCCAAATTCCCAACTTTCCAAACCTCCATTTCTGTTGAGGAGACCTCCTATTTCTCTTCTGAGTGCGTCCCGACCCAGGGGCCGCTCCTTCAAGATTCATTGCTAAATCTTTTCTCCCCCTCTGGTGAGGGGACTTCCTCTGTATTACCTCCTGTATCAACTTTTTCACCTCCTTCCCTTCCTTCTTCTGATCAAGCTAATTGCTCCTCCTCTTCTTTTGCTAATGCTAAAATTCAAGGGGTAGATTCACATAAGAAGTCCAAGGGTAAGCAGATTCCCCATAGGTTTCTGTTGGAGTTAGCTATCAGATGCCAGGCTTGTTTAGCTCTTCCTAAATTTATAGAGAATCCAATCATCTTGCCAGAGTTAGAATATGAGGATGTTGTTGTCTCTTATGAGGGTTTGGGTGTCTATGAAATTATGAATGATGAAGACCCTATTGAAGAGGGGGATGAAAGTTATGAAGAATATGAGGACGAGGCTGATGCTTTTGCTAGTGGCATAAGACGATTTGACGAACCATCAGCCTCTGTAGAAGAGCTGATGAGGGCATCCCTTGCCCCTCCACATTTTCTCCAGACTCGGATTGTTCGTCAGCAAGCGCCATTATGTTAGTCATGTTTTTTTGAGTCTAGTCATGTAATCTTCACATTTTCTTTGAGTCAATATCATGTAATTTTCCCTTTATTTGAGTCATGTACCTAGGTTGTTGAGTCATTTTCCTAAGTATTGAGTCATTATGTTGGTTTGATAGGTTAATGGGCCCAATTCATTGGGCTAGGCCCAGGGGCGCCCCTCCCTTAGACTGTTTGGTCATTAGTTAGTTTGTCAGGGTCAATTTGGTCTTAGGAAAAGTGTGGAGTCTATAAATAGTCCCACCCCTCTCTCATTTGTAACAACTTATGCTTGAATAATGAATCCATAAAATTTCCACACCTTCTAGTTCCCTCTCAATATCTCCCTCTCTCTCTCTCTCTCTTACTATCACTCTCTCTAAGTGGGTTGTGCCCCCTCTCTCTCTCCTCCCCACCCCAATTTTGAAATTCATTCTCTCTCCTCCCCATTCACCCCTCATTAAGGCCCCTTCCCCTTCCCCATGCACTCATTCAATTCCCCCTCCAACCCCTAGGTGGAAACCCCTTCTCCTAGGCACCTTTCCACTCTCCCAAGCAACCCTTCCTCTCCCCAAGGTTGAAGGGGCTCTTCCCTAAGCCCAAATTCTAATTTCCCTCTCCCTAGGGCTGTGCCCTTCCATCTCCCCACCTCCTAAACCACCCAAGGTCGAATTCCATCTCCCCCCAACAGCCAAGTTCGCCCCCCACCTCCTCTCCTACTCACCATCCCTCTTGTGCACCTCCATCTTCCCCCCACCACCCTTTGCAGCTCCAGCTCTTCCTCCACCCATCCCTGCCCCCCTAGACCTCTTGGAAGATCCTAGCCACATCCCTCCCCCCTCCACAAACCATCAGCCATCACTCCCAAGCTATGCTACCCTCTCTCCCATTCCCTTAATCTTGCTGGTTTGCAGTTTCAGATAGCAGGTCGCAGGCAGCAGAGTTGGGTCCTGAAAGTTACATCGGATCCGGCCTCTTACGGGTCTTTCTGGTGTCAAGGCCTACATCTCTGGAAAGGTCGTCCAGAGAGCTTTCAAGGCGAGGTGGTTTCGTCGACATCTGAGTTCCGAGCTGCCGGTAGGAGCGATTCTCCCTCGACTGTGCAGGACCTCTCAGGCAGGGAACCAGAGCGAGAGTGGAAGCTCGACCACGACGAACCTTTTGGGATTCAGATCACGTGTTCGTCAGCAAAAATCTTCCCTCTCAAGTCCTCTTTCATCCTCAAGAAGCATAGCTGCATTTGGACATCGGCATCTAAAGTTACGAATTTTCTACTCCAAGTGTGTCAGGTCAGTTTACAGAAGCCAGAACCGACACCCCTCTACTCATCTGATCATCCCAGCCTTCTCCGACATCTGCCGACCACGCCGTTGGTGCCGGCAGAAAGAAGACTCAACCACGGTTCCAACGGTTCAGGTATCGTCTCAATCAGAGCTTGGTAGAGATCGTGGCACCCTCTGCAACCAGCCACATTGTTCTGCACCAGATAGAGGCAGAACCAATCAGTCCGGTTCCAGACTCTGCTCCGGCCAGCAACGACTTTACCAAGCACAGCAAAAATTCAGAGGTCATCCTTGGTTCGTTGGCAAGCTTTTGGCGCAAGTCTCATCAAGTTCTGAGCTCTGTGAAATTTTTGGCAGCATCATCACCGCCCTACTGTCCAGCAACTCTGAACATTGGCAGAACCGGCAACGATCCGAACGTCGGGTTTTCTTCATAACTCCCCCACCCCGCTTGGCCGGCTAAAGGCCCCTCCCTGCGTGGAGGTAGTATTGGATGTAATAAGATTAATCCCCACCCTAAGGTCACCCCTCCTGCGAGAGACGTAGTGGTGTAATCTTGCCATTTCAGGTTGAAGCGACACAGACGCGGCGTGCGGGTGTATACCCTCGCCTCCCCGCTCGTCCCCGTCTCCGGCCGGAGTCGGCGTCTTCACGCTGGCTAGGTGAGCTCCTGAACATCTCTCATTGCTGTAATGGACTTGCTTAGCTTAGTATTGCTATAGTTACTCCGTCGGCGGTAAGAGAGTGTCCGATCTTAAATTGCCACCAAATTGAGTGACCACCGCGGGCGAGTTGTGAGAGCATCCACTTAACCCACAGCCTTGGTGTGTTGGCCGCTCATGATTTGGGCATCCTAGGTCCATTTGGGATTCTCCCCAAGCTAGCCAACCATTGGAGTCTCAAGGTCCCGCCTCGGATCCTCTCCAACATCGCCTAGTCGCCATCGGGCACTAAGTGTGCGCCATATGGGTGAGCTCGCTAGTGTGAGTCCGCTGCTCAAAACTTGAATGCTTGCAAAATAGGTCCATAGGTTGGTTTTACATCAAGTGGTATCAGAGCAAGTTCACAACTTGTCTCTATCAAGTTGGTCCTAGGGCATGTCTATGCATTTAGAGTCTTCAAGTGCATCACTTTTGTCCCCTAATATGGCCACCTCATATCGACCTTACCAATCGGCCCACTCCATAAGTCCAAGCCACCAAGAGATGCCTACCACTAACACCCATAACTTCCCGGGCCATGTCAACTACTTCATGAAAGCCTTGACCTATGCTAATGAGCGGCTTGATAACATATCGGGCCGACTCAACCAACTTGGAGAAAATAGGCCCGCCCCAAGGACGGACGATAGGATGGCCCCTTTCCCACTTCCCACCTTTGATGGAACCTCTCCTAGAGAATATTTAGATTGGGAAGCTACAATGGACCAATACTTCACTTTGTATCCTATGTCCGAGGATGAAAAGGCATGGGTTGCTAAAATACAACTTACCAAACGGGCCGAAACTTATTGGATACAAATTGTCGGGCTAAAGGTACTTAGAAGGGAAACTCCCATCACCACTTGGAAGGACATGAAGGAGCAACTTAGAGCAAAATATATGTCCCCTTCCTACCCGGGTTACCAAAACTCGAGGAGCACTCCCACTCCTCCAACCCCACCCATCCAAACCCTTACCACTAGAACCCAAGTGGCCAAGGCCTCCACCTCCCCACCTAATCCCATAATGGCCACCACCCCCGAACCCAAAACCCCTCACCCAACCCACCTCCCACTTCCTACACCAATCTTTCTCCAACCTAGGCCTCCTCTACTTCCCCTTCCTATCCCAACCCAAGCCCATGCTTGTTCACCACCCCGGGTGTGTCATACGCTAGCTATCACCCAACCACCAACCCTAGATCCCCCTACTCCATTAGCAATAGAAGTTGCTACCCACACACCTACCCAAGTGGAGAAGGATGCCCATCCGAATCCACCTCCCAACATAGAGGAAATCCAAAGGCCAAACAACTCACACACCTCTAGCCTAGCTCCTCTAGAAATACCCAACCTCACCATAGATAAGTCCATACTCCAATGGCTCAAGAAAGGTCTCACCATTCCTAATTCACAACCATGCCACCTACCCATGGGATATCAATCCCAAATCATTCCCATTCAACCACCTGTCACTTATCAAACTTCCTATTGTGTGGAAGATTTGGAAGACTTAGTGAACTACCTACATTGGCAAATTCACTTCACCAATATGCTAGCCATGAGGCCGCCCGAAACTAACACCATTAGCCTAGCATATCCCACCATTGGCTCCATCACTTCCATCTACACTAATGGCCAAGTTACTAGTGAGATCATCCTCCTTCTTCCCATGGAGGAAGAACCTATCCTAGTCCACTCCCCAACCATTGAGATCCCAAGTGCTTTGATCGGCCAACCCATTAGCAACCTTGGCCCAATTATTGAGGAGGATGACTCACCATTCGAGGACCTTGAGAGCATAGAGTACCCCTACCAAGATGACCCTTACTATGATCCCTATGATCCATTCCAATGGGAGTCAAGGAACCCGTGTGACCCAACCACCTTAACCACCACCTACCTTTCCCTACCCCAACCCCGCCATATTTGATCCAATCCACCCCATCCCAGACCCGGGTTACACCATGAGAGCCATGACTTTGGGTGGTATACACCTAGGGATCGAGGAAGTGCCTCATTTCATGATATCCACCTTGCTAGACCCCTTTGACCCATTCCAATGGAAGTCTAAAAGCCCACACATAGGAGACATCTTTGTCACAAGAGTGCATAAGTCTTGGCATACAACACCACTTGGCATGATTCATAAGTCGGGAACATTCATTCACATCACCCACATGTCAAGTAGGAAGTATAAGTGGACCGTATTTGGATGTATTGGCCCACCTTCATTAATCATGAGTCTTAAACATGAGAGGAGCATACATGGACATCCGGGTCCCCCGACATTTGTCTTACCCATACGTAAAAGGTTCATCTCTGGATGTACCGGGCCCCCTAAGTCTGTCACAGTCTTCATGGCATCAAAGCATGATCGAACTACATTTGGCTGCCCCGGACCACCTTTGCATACCATACATTGTCCACTCACACCGCATCATAAAGCATGGCATATGCATCCAAGCAAATATCAAGCAGCAAGCGGTGAGATTCATAATAAGCAAGCAAAAACTCGTGTGCGCCACTTAAAATTCCAAGTTGGTAACTTGACGATGATGACTTTGGAGTGGCTCTACCCTGGGGTCACCTCCAAATCGAGGGCACGAGGACTTGGACCTTGTCAAGTTCCGAGTGGCTTTGGCAACCCGGCTTATGGGTTGAACTTCCAAAAGGGTTTTAGGATTCTCCCCATTTCTCATGAAGCGGATCCAACACCCACTAAGGGCACCGCGGTGGATCCTAATGAGTGCCTTGAGCTTACACCTATCCTTGCGAGGGACACCTTCGGAGTGCCACCACAAATTAGCCCGAGAGCCCGACGTGAGCACACGGCAGCAATACTAGACAAGCAAGACATCATAGCCAGCATGAGGGTGTGTCCGGGCCACTTCGCAAGGCTGAAGCGCCGACTATGGTCGCGGGTTGAGTATGGAGATCGTGGATCGCCCAGAGCCGCAGTTTGATGTACTACTTCCCTGGTGGACCCATACTCGACGGGGTCGATTTTTCCCCACCCCGGGGGTATGATGAGGGCATCCCTTGCCCCTCCACATTTTCTCCAGACTCGGATTGTTCGTCAGCAAGCGCCATTATGTTAGTCATGTATTTTTGAGTCTAGTCATGTAATCTTCACATTTTCTTTGAGTCAATATCATGTAATTTTCCCTTTATTTGAGTCATGTACCTAGGTTGTTGAGTCATTTTTCTAAGTATTGAGTCATTATGTTGGTTTGATAGGTTAATGGGCCCAATTCATTGGGCTAGGCCCAGGGGCGCCCCTCCCTTAGACTGTTTGGTCATTAGTTAGTTTGTCAGGGTCAGTTTGGTCTTAGGAAAAGTGTGGAGTCTATAAATAGTCTCACCCCTCTCTCATTTGTAACAACTTATGCTTGAATAATGAATCCAGAAAATTTCCACACCTTCTAGTTCCCTCTCAATATCTCCCTCTCTCTCTCTCTCTTACTATCACTCTCTCTAAGTGGGTTGTGCCCCCTCTCTCTCTCCTCCCCACCCCAATTTCGAAATTCATTCTCTCTCCTCCCCATTCACCCCTCATTAAGGCCCCTTCCCCTTCCCCATGCACTCATTCAATTCCCCCTCCAACCCCTAGGTGGAAACCCCTTCTCCTAGGCACCTTTCCACTCTCCCAAGCAACCCTTCCTCTCCCCAAGGTTGAAGGGGCTCTTCCCTAAGCCCAAATTCTAATTTCCATCTCCCTAGGGCTGTGCCCTTCCATCTCCCCACCTCCTAAACCACCCTAGGTCGAATTCCATCTCCCCCCAACAGCCAAGTTCGCCCCCCACCTCCTCTCCTACTCACCATCCCTCTTGTGCACCTCCATCTTCCCCCCACCACCCTTTGCAGCTCCAGCTCTTCCTCCACCCATCCCTGCCCCCCTAGACCTCTTGGAAGATCCTAGCCACGTCCCTCCCCCCTCCACAAACCATCAGCCATCACTCCCAAGTTATGCTACCCTCTCTCCCATTCCCTTAATCTTGCTAGTTTGCAGTTTCAGATAGCAGGTCGCAGGTAGTAGAGTTGGGTCCTAAAAATTTCATCCGATCCAGCCTCTCCCTTGTCCTTCTGGTGTCAAGGCCTACATCTATGGAAAGGTCATCCAGAGTGCTTTCAAGGTGAGGTGGTTTCGTCAACATCTGAGTTCCTAGCTTCCGGTAGGAGCGATTCTCCCTCGACTGCGCAGGACCTCTCAGGCAGGGAACCAGAGCGAGAGTGGAAGCTCGACCACGACGAACCTTTTGGGATTCAGATCACGTGTTCTTATGGAAAAATCTTCCCTCTCAAGTCCTCTTTCATCCTCAAGAAGCAGAGCTGCATTTGGACATCGGCATCTAAAGTTACGAATTTTCTACTCCAAGTGTGTCAGGTCAGTTTACAGAAGCCAGAACCGACACCCCTCTACTCATCTGATCGTCCCGGCCTTCTCCGACATCTGCCGACCACGCCGTTGGTGCCGACAGAAATAAGACTCGACCACGGTTCCAACGGTTCAGGTCTCGTCTCAATCAGACGTTGGTAGAGATCGTGGCACCCTCTGCAACCAGCCACATTGTTCTGCACCAGACAGAGGCAGAACCAATCAGTCCGGCTCCAGACTCTGCCCCGGCCAGCAACGACTTTACCAAGCACAAAAAAAATTCAGAGGTCATCCTTGGTCCGTTGGCAAGCTTTTGGCGCAAGTCTCATCAAGTTCTGAGCTCTGTGGAATTTTTGGCAGCATCATCACCGCCCTACTGTCCAGCAACTCTGAAGATTGGCAGAACCGGCAACGATCCGAACGTCGGGTTTTCTTCATAACTCCCCCACCCCGCTTGGCCGGCTGAAGGCCAATCCCCACCCTAAGATCACCCCTCCTGCGAGAGGCGTAGTGGTGTAATCTTGCCATTTCAGGTTGAAGCGACACTGACGCGGCGTGCGGGTGTATACCCTCGCCTCCCCGCTCGCCCCCGTCTCCGGCCGGAGTCGGCGTCTTCACGCCGGCTAGGTGAGCTCCTGAACATCTCTCATTGCTGTAATGGACTTGCTTAGCTTAGTATTGCTATAGTTACTCCGTCGGCGGTAAGAGAGTGTCCGATCTTAAATTACCACCAAATTGAGTGACCACCACGGGCGAGTTGTGAGAGCATCCACTTAACCCACACCCTTGGTGTGTTGGCCGCTCATGATTTGGGCATCCTAGGTCCATTTGGGGTTCTCCCCAAGCTAGCCAACCATTGGAGTCTCAAGGTCCCGCCTCGGACCCTCTCCAACATCGCCTAGTCGCCATCGGGCACTAAGTGTGCGCCATACGGGTGAGCTCGCTAGTGTGAGTCCGCTGCTCAAAACTTGAATGCTTGCAAAATAGGTCCATAGGTCGGTTTTACATCAAGAGCCTACCAAAGAAATTAATTTGGGTACAGAGGAAGACCCTAGGATTGTCCTCATAAGCAAGAATTTACCGCCCTCCGAAGAGGAGGCGCTCATTTTGGTTCTGCAAGAATACAAGGACACGTTCGCATGGAGTTATGAAGATATGCCTGGTTTAGACCCTGCACTCGTCGAACACCGCCTTACACTTAAGCCAGGGTCTGTGCCGGTCAAGCAACGGTTGAGGCGTTTCCACCCTAATATGGCTTTAAAGATGAAAGAAGAGGTCGACAAGCTCCATAAGGCTAGATTTGTTAGAGTTGTGCTCTACCCCAATTGGGTGGCTAACATCGTCCCGGTTATGAAGAAAGATGGAAAAGTTCGAATTTGTATAGACTTCCGAGATCTCAACTGCGCGTGTCCTAAGGATGACTTCCCCCTCCCTCATATTGATGTTTTGATCGATAATACGGCAGGATTTGAGACTCTCTCTTTCATGGATGGCTTTTTAGGTTACAATCAAATTCGTCTGGCTGAAGAAGATCAAGAGAAGACATCATTCACTACACCATGGGGGACTTATTGTTATGTGGTCATGCCTTTTGGACTTAAGAATGCTGGAGCTACCTATCAGAGGGCTATGATGGTGATTTTTCACGACATGATTCATATTTATATCGAGGTGTATGTGGATGACCTGGTTGTGAAATCAAGGACAAGGATTGAACATCCTGGGGTTCTAGCTAAGGTCTTGCAAAGATCACGAGAGTATCAGTTGAAGATGAACCCCAAGAAGTGCGTATTTGGCGTTTCTTCAGGGAAGTTGCTTGGTTCATTGTTAGCAAGAGGGGAATTGAAGTTGATCCCAATAAGGCAAAGGCCATCAGAGACATGCCTCCTCCCAAGAATCTGAAGGAAGTTTGAGGATTAATCGGGAGGTTACAATTTATCCGCCGCTTTGTCTCCCAGCATTCACAAAGATGTAGGCCGTTTTACGAGCTTACTAAGCCGGGAGTCAAGTTTAATTGGGATGACAAGTGTCAGGCAGCCTTTGACAGATTGAAGGATTATTTGGCCAATCCTCCTGTCCTGAGGCCGCCAATTCCAGGCAAACCACTTATTCTCTATGTCTCAGTCCTGGATGACTCTGTAGGTGCTATCTTGGCTCAAGTGGACGAAGAAGGTAAGGAGAGGGCAGCATACTACTTGTCTAAACTTCTTAACCCCTGTGAGCAGAGGTATTCAGCCATGGAGAAGACTTGCGCTGCTTTGGTCTGGGTAGTTCAGAAGTTAAAGCATTATTTCCTAGCTCACGAGGTTCACCTCATTGCACGCATGAACCCAATTAAATTCCTCCTTAAAAAATCTGTCCTCACTGATCGATTAGCACGCTGGCAAAGCTTCCTCTCTCAATTTGATATCACTTACATTCAGCAGAAAGCTATCAAAGGTTACGCCATTGCCGAACATCTTGCTCACCACCCTCTACCCCGCTTTGATCCTGTCAATTCGGAGTTTCCAGACGAAGAACTAATGTCCATTAATCAACCCCACGATCCTATGTGGACATTACATTTTGATGGAGCTCTAAATTCTCAAGGAAGAGGGATCGGCATGGTTCTTTTAACACCAGAAGGGGTCACCATCCCATTTGCTGCTCGGCTCACTTTCCCCGTCACAAATAATATAGCTGAGTATGAAGCTCTTTTGGCCGGTCTTCAAACCGCTCATCGATATGGTGTCACCCATTTGAGGATTGTGGGTGATAGTCAGCTCATTCTGCGCCAGGTGCTGGTCAAGTGCCGCACTATCAATCCTAAGCTCAAACCCTACCAGGAACTTGCTTCAGCTTATGCCAAGCTCTTCACCAAATTGATTTTCGTCCATGTTCCTCGTAGTCAGAATATCTTGGCTGACGCCCTTGCCTCTTTAGCTTCGGCTTTAGTCTTCCCTCCTGAGCATGATTTTCATGTTCCCCTGATTCATCAGCGCGACACTCCAGCTATTAAGGATCGTGCGTTCCTCGATGTTAGGGATCAAGTGCTTGAAAAGGTTAAGCAAAGGGAAGCTCTCAAAGGCAGAGAGGTCATGCTTTTGGATTGGCAAGAAGAGTTGGCTGACGAAGAAAAACCTTGGTATTATGAGATTGCCAGGTATTTCAATAATCAGTCCTATCCCGAGGAAGCCACTGTGGAAGAGAAGAAAGCAATTAGAAGAGTGGCTCAACGGTATGTTTTGGTTGGAGGTGTGCTCTACAGGAGAGGGCTCACCGGTGTTTTGTTAAGATGCCTCGACGATGACGAATCTTGGAAGGTTGTGGAAGAGGCGCATTCTGGAGTATGCGGTGGTCATGTGAACAGCCAGATGCTAGCTAAGAAGATCATTAGGCTAGGTTTCTATTGGCCAACTCTAGAAGAGGATTGCTCCATCTATGTTCGAAGGTGTGTTAGGTGCCAACTGCACGCCGACAAAATTCATTCTCCTGCTTCTTCACTCCATCCTATGTCCTCCCCATGGCCTTTCTCCATGTGGGCTTTTGATATCATTGGACCTCTTGGTGATTCAAACCTCCTGACCAAACAAAAGTCGTTCATCCTCACGGCAACGGAGTACTTCACCAAGTGGGCGGAAGCGGAAGCTTACGTGGAGATTAAAGCATCAACTGTCTGCAAATTCATAATGAAGAACATCATCACGAGGTTCGGCATCCCGAGTACCATCGTCACCGACAATGGACCTCAATTTATCTCTCAAGAAATCAAGGAGCTCTACAACAGGTACAACATTGCATTGCATCATTCTTCCCCCTATTATCCGCAGGGCAATGGCCAAGCAGAGGCCACTAATAAAACTTTGATAAAAATTGTCAAAAAGACGTGTGAGGCTAACAAATTTTCGGATTGGCCAGACAAGCTAGTTGAAGCTCTCTGGGCCTATCGGACTTCCATTCGTACCCCCACTGGGTAAACCCCTTTCGCCCTTACTTATGGAATGGAGGCGATAGTCCCTTACGAGATTCTCATTCCCTCTCTGCGAGTACAATTTGACAAGGAACTCTCTATTGATGAGCGTCGAGATTCACTCCTTGCTCAATTGGAACTCCTAGATGAGAAGCGTTTGGTCGCCGCTGAGCATGCGCGTATTTATCAAAACAGGCTCTCGCATTTTTATCAAAAGAAAGTGATTGAGAGAAAATTCAAAATCGGTGAGATGGTAATTAAAAGAATTTTTGTAAAGCCCGGTGGGCCTCGCTCAAAACTCCAACCCAATTGGGAAGGACCGTTTGTTATAAAAGACGTTTTTCCTGGCAATGCTTATAAACTGATTAATGCTGAAGGACAAGAGTTGACTCACCCTTGGAATGGTTTGTATCTTAAGAAATACTACCCTTGATTCAAAAATCCAAAAAATATATATATATAGAGTAATTTTCAAAATCCAAAAAAAATGAAAATTGATTCAAAAAATCCAAAACAAAGTGGTAAGTTTCCAAAGACCAAAATCAAAAAAAATAGAAATTCCAAAAAGCAAACAAACAAAAATAAAAGAAATTCTTCAAAATCAAAAGAGATCAAAATTGGTGTCATGGCACACGAAGGATCAAGGTCCGAAAGGTCAAAATTCAGAATTCATTCATCAGTCTTGCTAACTTAAAAGGGGGTTGATTCCCGCACACACTACACGCTTTATTCTTGAACTCAAGCAGTGCAAAATCCGATGGGAAGTCAAAAACCTGACTAAAAGTGAAAGACAATACCCGTTCTTTTCTTCTTCGGCCCATAAGGGAGGAAGGGAGACCTCAGGGTAGACACGCCAAGCCTATCTGCCGCCCTAGTAGGTGGAAGTCAGGGCCCAAAAGGGAGCAAATGCCACAAAAGCCCAAGTACAATTAGGTTATTCATTAATGCAAGTCAATTCTAAAGTGAAAGTCAAATGGTGAAAAGAAAAGCATGACAAGAGGGCAAAGTCCCCGCAAGGAAAACCTTGGGCGTATGCGTGCAATATAAAAGAGGCAAAAAGGCAGCAAATTTCCCTACGCCAAAGACCGAACCCCAACAGGCATAGGGTAGGGGAGGTAACTTTACCTTGAGCATCTCAGAATCCCTTATGGGCTTCCCTTATATTTTCTTCCATCCTTTCTATGTGGTAAGTCACGAACTGGTAGGATGGTCAAGACGGACCTGGGAAATTGCCCTGTACGAAATCTCGAATACAAGTCAACTATGATCACGTCGACCCCCTTTTAATTACTCAAGAAAGGTTAATGAATTTTAGATGGTGACCGTGTAGGACCCGTGGTCTTGATAGCCTTGTCAACCCTTTTTTGCAGAATAATTCAATTAACGCCTTTGGCTAAGGCGCTTTTTATAGAATTAACGTCCTAGATTAGGTCATCTCTTTCCGAATAACGTCCCTAAGCGGGTCGTTACTTTCTCAAAAATCAGATTTCCTTTTCAAATTCACGCCATCTTCTAGGGCGTCTTTATGCGAACCACGACCTACTCTAAGGCGCATTTTTCAGGAAAAATAACAAAAAAAATATAAATGAGAGGAAAAAGAGAAAAAAATGCATTTCTTCATGATGTATGCTTGCATTCTTTTGCATAGGCATCTTTTATTTATGGTTTGCATATGCATGCTTGCATGATACATCTCCCCGTTATCAGCTATTTTAGTTACCTTATTTGATTAAAGACTTGGCCCCTTGACCCGCCATTAAGGTCAAAATATTGATACCCCTTGTTTATTGAGCAAGGGGCCAAGTCGAACAGATGAATTAACCTGTTTGTTCAAAGTGTGGATTATAGTCGCAGAAACAAGGCAAAGCAAAGCAAAGACGAAGAATGTGGAAAGAGGAAAGTACACAAACACAAGGCCACAACCACTCAAAGTGCTCAGGTAACAAAAGATGTCAATCTCATATATATATATACATCATGAATGTCTATCATGTACAAGTGTGAGGGTGGAGGAGTACAAGTAAGTCTCTCAGCTCTCGCCTCCACCCTCCTCTCTCCTACTCTCAACCTCCTCCTCGCCGTCCCGAGCTGGTGCTGGTGGAGGAGGCATGGGCCCCCGAGAAGAAGCTGGAACTCGAGCCTGGCCCCCTGCCTCGCTCCTCTCTCGAAGAGAAGAACCTGCCACAAAGGTGGAGCTGGTGAAGGAGTACCCCGTAGCACGAGCTCGCTCACGCCCTCGCTGGAGACGCTCCTCAGACACTCGTAGCCGCTTCTGAGAAAGGATCAACTGGGTCCTCGAGTCTGCCAGCTCTCGCTCGTGTGCTGCTACCTGCTCCTGGTACCGGGCACGCTCCGCCTACTGAAGCTCAAGGTGCCGGGCACGCTCCGCCTGGTACTCCTCCCGCTCACGAGCACGCTCCTCGCGCTCCCGGGCCCGCTCCCTCCTCTCCAGCTCAAGAGCCACCCGCAGCTCGGCCACATCCTGAGGCAGCTCCGCTCGATGCCTCAGGGACCTCTCTAGCTCTGAGATCCGCTGATCACGGATCGCCAACTCGGTACGTACCGCCTGAAGCTGAGTCGCCTGCAAACAGGTAAACAAATCATCAGTTCCACAATTAATGCAATGATTCAGTAATCTAGCAATTCAAGCAACACATGATTGAACCACTCACCTGTGTGCTCGTCGCACGGAAGCCCTCATCAACGCAGGTAAGAGCGGCTCGAAGCTCCTCAGTCTGTAAAATGAATTTTCATCAGTGCACAATTATATAATCAATATTTGAATGGATTTGTGTTTTGGAATTTACCCGTGATGCGAGATCGCGCTCTGCTGCCTCAGCTCGTGCGGTCGCTCCAGCTAATTGCTCTGCCAGTGCAGTCACCTCTGCACTGGGCCCTCTCGAGCTGGAGGCCTCCCCTGGATCTCTCCTCACTGCTCCCTGCTGGGCACGCTGCATTCATTGAGATCGTCAGTGGCTAATCATCAATAATTCAACAAAAAATACATTTGCATATAGAAATAACTTAAACACTCACCAGGGTCTCTAGGTCGGCCTGTGTGGCGGCCAGCTGGTCCTCCAGACTGTGTAGGTGGGCCTGGGCATCCATCGCTGCTATGTCCCGCGCATCCTGCATCCATTGCATATTAGTTGCATGATAGAGTTACATAAGCCTTCGCATTTAGAAATAATTGCATTCATACATACCCCTAAGACCTTCATCTGAGGTCGTCCGGCATATACCTCCCAGTAGCGCCGGAGGTACTCGGAGCTGTCAGTTGCGCGAGAGGTGACTCTGGTCCCGCCTCGCTGCCAGTCGGCGTACTGCTCCTTGAACCGCACTCTCCAGTCGGTCGCCTTCGTACGACCGCGCGTCTTCTTCCCAATGCCGCGTGGCTCGCCGACCTCTACCCACTCCTGGTGGAGGCCCAGCGTCCTCATCACCAACCTAAGCCGTAACGGCTCGATCTCGCTCAGGCAATGAACCCACAGCTCATGCTCAAAGCGAGGTCGCCCCGCTACGACCCACGGCTGGCCCTCGTCTGTCATTCCCTCATAGGGTCTCCACTGCACCTGCATTCATAAACATACATGTCATCATTTCATCATCATCATAATAAATTCAAAATAAATGCAAAAGAAAGATGCATAACATTCATGCATACCAGCGAGGGAGGGAAGTCTCGGAACTCTCTCCGCAGCACCCACAACTCGTAGCCCAGTGGGGCTCCAAACACCACTGGCAGCCAGCGCCGCGCTAGGGGAAAAGCTCCCTCACCTCCAGGCCGTGGGTCAACGCGCCCCATCGGCATGTATAGGTGGCTCCAAACCTGCACCCATGCATTGCATTAGTAAGGCATTCACACGCATAAAAAAAATAATAATAAAAGAGAAGAAAAAGAGAAAAATGCATACCTGAAGAAAAGGTGAGAAGCCACTGACGGTCGTCTCTCGTCATGTCCCCGTGGACAGGTCGGCCATCATATGCGCCAGCAGTGCTGCTCCCCAGGCGTAGCTGCCAACTGCCTCCAAGTCCTCGAGAATGCCCAAGAATCGGCAGTTGATGACGTCGCCCTTCGTCCCGAGCAATAGCCTCCCTAGTAGCAACAGTAGAAACCTCCTCAGGTCCCGGTCCGCTCTCTCTCTGTCAGCTGGGTCCTGGCAGTAGACCGCCCTAGCCCCATCGATCAACCTCTGAGAGAACTGCTCTAAGGACTCCCCGGACCTATGCCTAGCATTCCCTAAGCCCATCACTGTAGTCAGGTCGGTGCGGAAGATAGTCCTACACTCGCTAGGCGTCTCGTAGACCATCTCTAGCCCTAGCAACCTCTGGGCAAGCTCAGTGTAGTCAGGATAAGTGATACCGCTCACAGCCTCACCGTCTACCCTCAATCCGGTGATCCTAGCTACATCCTCCAGGGTAGGAATCATATGCCCCCATGGCATCAAGAATGCCCGGCTAGTCCTGTCCCATCTCTCCCTCAGAACCTGGATAAGTGGTAGGTCTGTCCTGACTGGCTCTATGCTAAGGAAGGCTCCAAACCCCATAGCATCTACCCTGGCTCTCTGGAACTCGGGGAGGCCGTAATATGCTGCTCGGACCATGACCCAGGAGATCCGTGTCCTCATCAACCCCTGCACGCATAAAGAAAGAAATTTTGGTTTAATTGTTCAATTATTCTTGTTGAAATTCACTTAACTGCCTTGGTTTGAAATGTTGATGTTTGATTTAATTAACGACCATCCTCAGGTCGTGGTTTGTTGAATTAGCGCCCCTAAGGAGGGCGTGGTTCTAAGTGAGCTTTGAATTTACGACCTATCCTAGGTCGCTGTTCATCTAGAAATGCCTCTGTGTTGGGCGTGGTTCTATGGTTAATTTCTAAAATTCTTAAAGAATATTTCAAGTCACGCCCTTGGGTGGGGCGTTTTCCAAGATGGGTCCGTTAATTTAATCAAAAATTAATGAATGGACGACCGCTGGTTTGGTCGTCTGTTGTTGAATTAACGCCCTGGTGGGGGGCGTTGTTTTCAAGTTTTTCAGAAAATGAAATAAAAATAACAGCATGCGAATAATTCATGGAAAAATATTTGAAATAATTAAAGCATGGGAATTAACGGAAATTAACAGCATGATATGAAAAATGATGAATTTAAATGGGCGACATGATGCAGGGCGTGTTCTCATGGGGTTAATTATTTTTCAGGGAAATAATTTAATTAATGCCCTTGGGTTGGGCGTTTCATTTCTAAAACGTGACGCCCCTGAGGGCATCTTCTTTCTGGGTTGCAGGGTTTATACCCCGAGAGCTATGGAAATTACAAGAAAAATAAAAAATAAAAATAAAAACAAAAAAATGGGAATTGGGTTGGGGTGCCTACCTTCTGATGCTTTGGTCCTGCTGGTTTGGGCCGTGGCTGACGCGGTCGTCGGAGCTGGCCGGGGCGGGGAACGGCCGCCGCCATGGGCGGTGGCTCATCTTCACCGCCTTCTTCTCCGTCTCCACCACCTTCGCCTTCTTCTTCTTCTTCTTCTTCACCGCCAGCATCGTCCTCCCCTCCCTCGTCTGCTGCTTCTCCGTCATCTTCTTCTCCCACCGCCTCGCCGCCGTGGTTTCCCTCGTCGCCGGCCATCGCCGCCGGACCTTCCTCGGCCGCCGCCGGCGGAGCCTCCACGGGAGCATCCTCCTCGGTGGGCGTCTTCGCCCAGGTCCACCACTTCTGGGGCAGCCACCCGCTGCCTCTTCAAGCCACCGCCGGCCATCGTTTAGGTTGGAGAGGGGGAGGTGTGAGAGAGAGTGAGAATGAGAGATGGGGGAGGGTTACGGTTAGGATTTGCAGAAGAGAAGAGAGAAAGAGGGAAAGTGGACGAAGGAAGAAGAAGAAAGGAGGGAAAGTTAAGTCGAACGGTCAAAAGGAATTAACGACTTAAGGAAGGCCGTGTCTTATGGAATTAACGACTGAAACCAGGGCGTTTCTTGATAATGGACGACATTGATTAAGGCGTTATTTTTGTTTGCATGGGGAATGCTAACCGTCGTCAGACGCATTTAATGGTGATTGATTGATTTGATGGGAATAATCATTACTGTTTTTGAGTAATGACTACGAGTGAGGCGTTATTTATATGAAACGTGACTTTTCTGAAGGCGTTACTTTTGGAATTTCAACGAATACTTTTTTGGAATATGAATCGAATTAACGCCTTGTCCTAGGACGTTTTTCAGTTAAACGCCCATTGGTGAAGGCGTCAGTTATGAGAGATCAATCATTGGAAGCGACATTGGCTGAGGCGTCACTTTGTGAATTCACGACATTGACTGAGTCGTTATTTACAACAGAATCGCATGTTATTGGAAGATTTGATCAGAATCACTGTGTTATTGGCTCAATCAGAAATTATCATTGATTTATTGGAAGAAAAAGATTGCATTGCTTCAATGAGCCACTTTGGGCCTCAAGCTTCTTAAAGCAATTACATAAGACTTCCACTGTTCTCTGTCTTCTTCCAAGTTTTCCACAGGTTGATGAGCTTTATTGATTTTCCACAGAGCTTGGATTGTGGTTGTTTCTTCTCCATCTTCATTGCCGCCAAGGTCCCTTGTTTTGATAGGAGGGAGGTGTGATGGATCCTCGAATACTCGCCGTGGAAGCCCGAGTTGAGGAAGGCAACGGTGTGAGTTATACAAGATAAATTCTGAGGCGCCTATGAGTCGAAGGTCCGTTCCGGGAGAAAATCTTGCACGGAGCTCTTGAGTCTTGAGTATTCCCGGGGCGCAAGTGAAGAGATTCTTTGGCATTACTTTGAGGTGTTCTCTCCATTCCACTCTCTTCTTGATTTGAGGAATCCGGTTCGTCACTCTATTGCTTATCCCAAGTGAACCGGTCATATAAGAGAGTGGGCTTTTTGAGAAGATTCTTGAGGATTGTTGGGCCTCATCACATGGATCGAACTTGAAGTGGAGATCTACCCAACTGGAGAGAGCTAGCATGCATCCGTAGATGGGCCTTCCCATCGCCGCCGAGGTATGCCCACTATAGAGATAGGCTAGAATAGCCGGTCCAACTCTCTCTCCTTCCCATAAGCTCACTATGGCGCTTAATTGGGCCTCTTCTAGAAAGTCCTCCGTGGATGGGAATAAGATTGCTCCTGCCAAGCACACCACGAAGGCCTTTGCTACCCGCTCTATCTCTTCATCTTCTTTGGCTTGATCTGCTCTCTTGTACACCCATGAAGCGAGCTTTAGAAGATTAATTCCTTTAGTGACCTTGATTTGGTTCACTAAGTTTGGGCTAGGTATCAATGTGGTTAATAGTTCATGTGAGGAAATAGGTTTTGGCATGATGGCCATCTTTTCCTCATCCCCTTGCTTCATCCTCTTCAAGCCCAAGATCAACTCTAATTCTTCTAATAAGATGGTGGCTTCAAAAGTTGAGAAGAGGAAGGTGTGAGTGGAAGGGTGCCATATTTCAATTAAAGCTCCTATGGCAGCCCAATCAAGGTGGATTTGATCATAGTGTTTGGCATGGGTAATTAGACCAAGAAGGTGCCATCTTGCTAAGTACACCCTCATATCTGAAGAAAATTTGGAGAGAATAAGAGGCAGCCACTTAATCTTTGTGAATCTCCTAGCACCTGGGACATTTGGGTAATCCTGAGGAAGAAGGAAAGGAAAAATAGAGACAGACATGAGCATACAGAAGAAATATGAAGAAGAAGGAACAAAGAATCAATCTTTACCTGATTTGATGTAATGCGGTTGCTGATGTGCCCGTTGATTTCAGTAAGTCTGGGAGTTAAAATCTTGGATCTTTTGATGGCTCTCTCCATCTTTGGTATGGAGGAGGAGTCGAGTGATTGCAGTAGAACACGAACAGGAGAAGAAGCAGCAGAAGAAACAGAGCTCCGAAGGGTTGCTTTGATTGATTTGAGGAAGTGCCTTCCCTTTATAGAAGTCCGGGGAGTCTTAAGGCTATTCGGAGTTAGAAAGTTTATGGCTATTAGGACTGGGTTTAGCTTGTGAATCGGAAACGGAAGTTTGTGCTTAATTAACGCCTTCTGTTAGGGCGTCAATTGTTGAATTGACGACCTGACCGAGGTTGTGTTTTATTTAACGCCCTTGAGTGGGTCGTTTTCTTCTTGAACTCTTGGTGCATTTAACGCCTTAGTGAAGGGCGTGTTTCTCCTTTTGACGCCCTCATGATCAGGCACCTTTCATGTTTTGACGCCGTTCAGTCCAGGCGTGAATTTGTGAGCTTATGAATTTGCTTCCCTACATGCTCTGATGAACTTAAGTGCTATTATTTTGTTGGAATTGTTTTTAATTTAGCACTTATGATCATGTCATACTTTGAATTGAGGATTATTCATATTGAAATTATGGGAGGGCTAATGAACTTTCAAGGTGCAGAAGATTGCAGGTTTCGAGATGCCCGGATCACTGTGGACGTAACATCATGATGTTCTTGTAAGCATTATTACTATATGGTATTTTACGCTATTATAGCATATCAAGGACCTTGTGGTTCTGATGAACCTGGAATTTGAGTTCCCCTTCATCAAAAATAGTGATAGTTCCAGGAGAGTCTTGATCACACGGATAGGCCGTTGAGTCATTAAAGGTCTGGGACGATGGTTCCACTTTTTGAGTTGATGCGCGGACAAACGGGCTTCGGCTTAGTGTCAGCTCAGAGATCTGGATTCTTGACCAAATCTGGATGGCTTAACAATATTATCCTTGATTATTTTCTATCTTTTAGTTTGTCTTATCTTTTTCTTTTAGCCCAGCATGCATCATGTAGGACTTTGAGCTTCATGCTGAAAATCTTCATATTATGGCGATAATGAAGGTCACTCGCTCTTGATTGAGTTGACATGAGATATTCCATTCCAAATTGAGTACTTTATTCTCTTTGAAGCCGCTTAGGCTGATTACTTGAAAATGTCCCTTTGCTGGATCTCCATCTCAATTCCCTTTATTTTTTCCCACAAATACACCTTGGTTGTAGCACGTCCACGTTGGCTGGTAACCGCTCTCCAATGGTGTCTCCTTATCGTGCCATGCGCACATTTTTACTTGTTTAGTTTAATCTCCTTTATCCAGCAAATCGATGCTTCCTTGGAATCACTCGGAGTTGTTTCGCTCAGAATCTTGGAAAAGATTTCCAATGCTTAGTGTCTGAGGCGTGTCACATCACACCTTGGCATCTACTTATCAGTTCATTCCACTTCATTCCGCTGGTTGTTCTTTCACTCCATTTCGTCTCACTCCCTTGCAAAGCAGACGCCAAGGTGGGGCAGCTGTAGACACGCCAAAATTGACGCTATGATGATCAAATCTCATGTCACTATGTTGACACCCCAAAGTGAACTTCAATATTTCTATAATATAAAGTTTTTTCTATTTTTGTGATTTATTCTTGCATTTTTTTGTGATTCACAACTTGATGAAGGGCGTGTTTTAAATAGTGACCTAATCTAGGGCGTGTTCTTAAGGAAGGATGACCAAATATGAGGGCGTCAATTTCTGGTATTATCCGGTTTCAAAATAAATTCCAAATTATTAATTAACGTCCTTCCTCAGGGCGTGTTTTCAAGTAACGCCTTCATCTCAGGCGTTTTTCATAATTTTCAAATAAAGTAAGTTTTATTGCCAAAATTAAATCCAAGAAGTGACGCCCTTGAGCCTGGTCGTGTTTTGAGTAACGTCTTGATGTAGGTCGTCAATTTATAATTTGACGCCCTTCTGAAGGTCGTGTTTTATCCTTCGGTGTCGTGTTTGAGTATGCCTTTCCTGAATAGTTCCCTGCCTCCAATGGTCTCCTTGCTCGAATTGGAACTAGAGTCCTGCCTTCATTGATCATTGCCCGTCCTTATCTTCCTAAATTTGAGTTTATCTTCGGTTGAAATCCTATATAAAGGAGCTCTGGTCGATCTTGACAGAGGTTACCGAGGTCAGAGTTTTTATACATAGATGCTGAATTTACGGAGGCTATCCATCTTCTTCCTGTGCAATCTTTAGAGCTCTCTGCTTCCTTTTCTTCCTGCCAACAGCATCAACTTCGGTTCCCCTTTACTGTCGTCAGGGACAGCAGGGGTTTTTGCTTATCTAATTGTGTTGTTTTTCATCGGTCATCATACGGTTTTCTTCTTTGCATTAGCATTACATCCTTTTCCTTTCCCTAACTCTTAGGGGTTTTAAAACAATAAAAAAGGTGCGCATGTTGTTCTCTATTCATCATCATATCATTTATTCGGGACTGATACTACATTCACTTGGCTGATCCACTTCTCTTTGTTTGTTTGTTTTATCTTTTTTGCAAGGGTAATCAATAAAGGAAAACCCCCTTCATCGGCCGGCCGATTGAAGGAGGAGGAAGGAATTCACAATCCATCCCGCGTTCTAGTTTCCACCAGGTATTCGCGATCTTCTTTGTTTCTTCTTGAGGTAACCCCTCTGGCGATCACCCTCCTTAGTAGCACCACGTGCTTCTTTTCTTTATTATTATATCATCTCTCCCCCTTATGTTTTCTCGTATTTAAACTCTTCATGTGTGGATTTATCACAATCTACAGGAAGGGCAACTTCTTGTAGGTCAGCCCGGTAGGCCTCTGAGCCCTTGTATTGCTCGACCGCCTCCGCCCCGGCTAGTCCCATCCTATCAGCAAGCTCGGCCTTCTCCCGCTCTGCCTCGACCGCCCGCTCCTCGGCTTCTACCGATCGTTTCTCTGCCTCGGCCGACTTCCGTTTGGCCTCGGCCGCCCACTCCTCTGCCTTGACCGATCGCTTCTCCGCCTCAGCTCGGTCGGCCTCGGCCTCCAAATGAAGGTGCTCCGCTGCCTCCGCCCAGTCCACCAACTCGGCGCGCTCGGCCTCCCAATGGCCATCCAGCTCGAGACGAAGAAGGCGCTCCTCTTCAAGGAGTTTACTTTTCCTCTCGAGCGACTCCCGGGCCTTGGTTAGTTGCTCGGTTAGCACTCCGACCTCCAGCCGGCTCGACCACGATAACTCCCTGATCGCGGAGAACTCCCGTTGGAGCCCCTCATGCGCCTCACTGAGTCGAGCTAGTTTCCTCTCGCACCCTCCGAGGGTCCAAGCAAGATTCGACCGCTCCGACTCCGACCGGACATAAGTCTCTGCCATTGTAGCCCCCATCTGGGCCATGACCAGGCCGCCCTCCATAATGATGTCGAGGACCCCGGGTGGAGAATGACGCTTGTCTCCCCCTCTCATCCTCGCGGCCACGTCGCGACAAAGCTGGTATAAAGTGCCTGAGATGCCGAGCCTTTCCAGAGCCACTGGCATGGGAACCCTTTTCGCACTTGGCGCCTCGCCAGAAGGCCCCGGTCGAGCTGCGGGATCGGCCGCCCCGCGCACTGCAGTCGGTTGGGGTTGCGACGCCTCCGTAGGCGAACCCCCGACCTCGACCAACGCTTTGAGCCCGGCCGCTCCGTGCACCGCTGATGTTTGGGGCTGCGACGCCTCTGCCAGCGAACCCCCAACCTCAACCGTCTTGGCCCGCACATCGCCACCCGAGACATCACCCACCTCGCCCAGTGCCCCAGCCTCGATCGCAGTCACTTCAACTTCGGCCCCCTCCGTCCCCACCGAGGGAAGAGCCGATCCAGCACCTTCACCCCCCGAGACGACCCTGGCCTCCTCGGCCCCCTCTTGCTCGGTAGGTAGGAGAGCTGGCTTGATATGGTCGGCCCTACCTCGCTGGGGAGAGGGGAGTGCCGCCAAGCTAGGATCGCCCTCGGCAGTGGGGAGGAGACCGGCCTTCCTGGCCCGTTTCCTGGCCTTCGCGGCCTCCCTAAACCTCCCCTCCATGGGATCCTTGCGCTTCGCTCCACGCGGCCGAGAAGTCCCCCCTGAGGCCACCCCCTTGCCCTTGTCCCGGGCTTGGGAGAGACCCACAGGCGCGTCCGGCCCATCAGTCACCGAGTCGTCGCCAAGGTCAATGATCTCAGCGGCCTCCTCCAGAGGCTCCCGCCTGGTGTCTGCAACAAAGAAGAAGGCGTGATCAGGAAAAGAAAGATGACCCCTGTGACGACCCGAGATCCGGATACCGGGAGGAGCCCGTTACCATTCGAATCCCGGCCCGCCGCCCACGAGCGGGAGGCTCGGAAGGGCTAAAAAGGAGTGTGGAGGTACAAAGAAATAGAAAATAAGGCAGGACAATTCAAAAATTAACAGAAATAAATAAATAACTACAACAGAGTCCAGTCCAACAAAAAGTACAGTCTAAAGCAGTAAAACGTACCACATGCCAAGTGAACACTCGGCCCGGCAAGCTGGCAATTAAGAACCCCCGCACAGCACCCTCGAACCTCGAGGCAGAACTGTCGCACCTGAAACGTAGGGGTGAGCCTCCTATCAATGGCCCAGTAGGGATCCCGCGGAACCCCAACTGAGAAACAACGGCGACACGGAAAGTAGTAACTACGAAAGCAGGAAAGTTACTACGGTGGCCAGCAAAACCTCGGCTCTACAGCTACTCCTACTGTACCAGAAAACACGACCTAGTCTCCCGTCGGGGGACAACCAAGCCACGCACCCGACCACCCGATTCCACGATCGGGGACCACCAGACGCGAACCGCCCTAGCCACGCTACTAGGAAAAACGCCACGATACCTCCGTAGAGGAGGCCCGCCCTCACCAAAAAGGGGCCGAGCCAAAACCACACGGCCATGGAACACGGTCACGGAACACAGTAGCGAATACAACGCTGTCTGGGGAAAGGCCCTCGGTGAAGCTCACCGGAAACCCCAGACCTCGACTCCGGGAACCCTCCCGAAACCACTCACGAAGTCCCGTCTCGCGGACGGAAGCAGAACCCGGTACACGACAACTCACGTCACGTGACAGGAGCACCACCCACTAGAAGAATGACCGGATGCATCCCCTGACGTCTTACACAGCGTCACAAGTGTCTAGCTACGACGCCCCGGGCGTGAGACTCAAACACGCAACAAGTACCACAACAAGGACTAGCTGGGGTCACGCTCGTCAGCACGTGTCCTAAGCCCCCAACTACGTGTGCACACACAGACCATCTGCTCTAGGTCGGGTCTTCTAGCTGATTTCCCCCCCACCGGACTCTGGTGGCAAAGGCAAGGGGCCCTACGGTAACCAACCTAAAAATCACCTCTCACTGGGTCTCGCTCTCCACCACTCCCGGGTGGGTCCGCACACGTGTGCGCAGGAAGCTACGACTAGTGGACAGGTCACGGGACGTGGACACTGAAAACCACACCCGCACCCATTGCGAGTATCGCGAAGTAACAGGTGCCACGACGCCACCAGACTCTAGATGGTCCAATAGACCTACTGAACTCAATGGTCTTTGAGTCACAAGACTCGGAGTCAAGACCGTTGCACATGACAGCACTAAGCCGTCAATCTGGCCTAATCCCTAGGTCTAAAACCACAATGCGATAACTCGTGAGGCCAAAGGTCGACCACTGGGTCACAACCGGGTCGACCGGAGACCATCACAACACAATCGGAACGCTAGAAGGTCACCCAGACCCTTAAACTCACGGGTATACTAATTGAGGTAAACAAAACCTCTGGACACCCAAAGACACGGTCACGGAACTCCACGGTGTGTCCGGGACACACACGGCCGAAGGGGAACATGAGGCAACAAGAAAAAAATCGCGCTAGGATCACCTAGCGCGACAGAACGGAACGCGCTAGGATCCCCTAGCGCGACAAGGAAGAACGCGCTAGGAACCCCTAGCGCGACAAGGTAGATCACGGTCGGAACCCCTAGCACGACAGGGAAGAACGCGCTAGGACCCCATAGCACGACAACAACCGCCTTACTGTTCATCTTCTCCGATGAACGCGCCCCGTCGGGGCGGCGCGACCCTCAAGAACGCACTAGCCGAGGCTAGGGCGTTCTTAGTCCACGCCCGAAAATGGTGGAAACCGCAGCAAAACCCATTCCACGCCCCGTTCACCCCCGGGTGAAGGGGAAACAAAAGGGGAAACCTTCCCCAAGCCTCTAGACATGCATCTAAACCCCTGGAACGGCCAAAAATACCGTAAAACGGAAGATCCGGCTCACACCCCAAAAACATGAGTTTTCCCCCAAATCCCTCGAATAAGCCCGCTCAGCTCACCATGGCCTACAAAACTCACGGGAAATGAAGTACGCGGGTTGAGGGTCCATCTCCCTACCTCCACCGAAGAAATGACGCGCCGTGGACGTCGATCCACGAAGAAAACGCCGTTGAAGCCTCGCTGTTCCACGAACCCACGGCCGAGCTTCACCACGCCTCCACCACCTCGATCCTCATCCATCCTCGCCCGTGCCTTGCCCGCGCCGTCCCCGCCTTACCCGCACTCCACCCCGTCGGCTGCCGGAGAGAGAGGGAGAGAGGAGAGAGCGTGAGAAGAGAGAGGGAGAGAAGAGAGAAATGAGAGATGGGGAGAGAGAAAAAGGAGGTTATATATATAAGAAAATCCGGAAATTCTCAAAAATACCAAATAGAAAATCACGTTTCCACGATCCTCAAAACGCACCGATTACAACGGTACCACTTGCGCCCTGGTGAACGGCCCGGTTCACCCGCAACGAGGTTCCGAAGGAATTACAGAAACACATACTGGGAATCGGAAAACACACGCGGAAAAGTCGCAGAACGCTTCCGGGCCTCCGAAACCACTCCGAATCGCGCCGATCCAAACACGAAAGATGTCCGAAATGAAATTTCAGACACAACGGAGTTGGGCACTCCGGGAAACCAGATCCGAGACCCACGAACAAGGATCTGAAAAGTCCGGGGCATTACAACCCCCACCCCCGAAGAAAGATCTAAGTGGTGGCACCTGAGCCCGATGGATGCAGCCGCATAAGAAGACACCGCTCTATGTTCTCCGGCGTCACCAATTCCTCGGTGGACTGGCGATTCCTCAGCAGGATGGCAGCATACTCCTCCACATGAGGGGGGAACTCGTCCTGTCTAGGAGGGATATTCGGGTGGAAATTGGCCATTACTTGGCACCTCCAGGTTTCCTCCACCGAGTTTATCCCCACCCAGAAAAATTGGGTCTTCCACCCTTTATGCGAAGAATCCTTCGCCGCCAGTGAAATACAGCTCCTATTCCTCCTCGCCTGGATGAAGTAAAAACCCTTCCCGGCCGAAGGATGCACCTTCAACTCAAAGAAATAGTGGAAGAGGTCCAAGGAAGGAGGAACCCCGCACTGACGACAGAGGATTCGGAAAGCGGAGAGGAGAAGGTACGAGTTGGCTACCAACTGGATGGGTGCCAACTGGAAAAAGTTGAGAAGCGAGGACGAAGGGCTCGAAGGGGATGCAAAACCCGCTCTTCCACGCTAGAAGAAAGATGCAGATGTGGCCCGTCTGAGAATCCAGGCTCGTCTCATACGGGGCAGCAGCAACAAAGCTATACTTATGAGGCAGGCGAAACTGATGCTCCAGCCTCTTCACCTCGGCTTCCCCCAACTCGCTGCACTTCGGGACCAGCGTTCTCACCACCGGTTCGTCACCCCATCCCTCGGCATCCGAACGCTGGCCCGCCATGGATTCCGAGGAAGAACTTAAAAAAGAGCTCTCTCGAAACCTCGAAGATTCCGGGGGAGGAGGAAGCTGCTGGACCGCCTCCGTAGTTATCTTCGCCAACTCCTCAAACGCCGCCGCAAGTTTCTGCTCCTCTGCTGTGTCCTCACGGCGCATCGAAGAGCCCCAAAAGAAAGAAGCAAAGGAAAGCCAAAACCCTAGCGACGGAAAGAGTCTGGGGTGACGACCAGCACCCAACGCCTATAAACCCATGCGGGAGGCGGCGCATCGTTCGGACCTCCGAGAAAAGGGGGCTCCTCATTTCAAATCCGTCAGGATTACAATTATTATGGTCCCAGGTGACCACAACATGTGGCTTCATATCACCGCCAGATCTCCACCCACCTGAGCCACACTGGTCTAAAACCCTAAAAGGCTACTCATCCGAGCCTCCTTTGGCTCCGGAGTAGGAGGGGGACAAGTGGAGAGGGGGATTTCTACAGCCCACTCAAAGAGTAACCGAATTAGGCCCATCAGGACCAAACGAGGCCATGCTCGCCCAAGTGACAGCCCACAGGGCCCACTTAGGACAAAAAGCCCAATAAAAGATTTGCTCGAGGATACTACCTTCCTAGGTGGCCTCTAGGATCGGAAGGCCCGAGCGTCGGTCAGGTCACAGGAAAGGTCCATGCCCGAGCCATCTCTCCACCCGGGAGAAGAAGGCGCATGCCGACTGATCCGACCCATCTTCATCCGAGCTAAGCCTACCGCCCGGATAGGGCTGGCCTCTCTGAGCTCGGAATGGCCGACGATTGCTTATCCATGCAGCCGTTAAGAGTCCTCTGTGAGCAGGAAGTTATAAAGGTGAGGGACTCCAGCTCCCCAAGGTGATAACGCTCCGACGATAAGGCAGTAAAAGCCCACGTCGAGGACGTAACGCCCACCTAAGACCCCTCGACTTATGGGACTTCGGAAGACGGCGCACTATTTAAACCAGGGATACCCTCCGGCGAAAGGTAAGGCCAACCAGACGTCCTAAACTCTTGAGCAGGAACCACTTCACCTTTTTGGTGGAGAGGGATCTCGCGCAGAAGCTATCTCCTCCCTTTATTGCTCCCACCATAGCTCCACTGACTTAAGCGTCGGAGGGTTTTCCCCAGGGACTCATCCCTAGGCCCCCTGATCTATTTCCCTTTCTTACAGTTCACAATCTGGTGATCCACTGCCCGCTCAGGACCAGCACGAGATCACTTCTCTTTAGACTCGATCTAAACAATGTAAACTTCCTAAGTCTTCGCTCATTCTTTAACAAAACTTTCATCTGCTCTCGGACCTGCTACTTGTATAACCCGAATCCGAATTCGAATCACTTTCATTTCCTGAAAAAGAATGGAAATAGGTAATGAGCACACTTGCCCAATAGGTATCTTCACATCAACATGAAGGCATCATTAAAGTAATTAACGTTTTTGCTCTAGAGGAATAAGGTAAAATCATGCGAATGCGATCAATCATGCGATTAAACCAAAGTATGTAAGATAGAATGAGAGCAAGTATGAACTAGCAAGAATGTTATAAGAACATGATGTGGCCTTTCTTGAATAAAAATGTAACGAGAATGTACTAGCAAGCCACATAATCATCACTTCAGTATCTTTTACTTATGAGCAAGTACTTCATGAATTTCTGTGGAATATCAAGAAAGTCATGTATAAGTATCAATCATGCTGTATCGTGTTGTGGATTTTCACTTATTTATAAAGAAAGTACTCCCAGCGCAATGCGACGCCAGTAGCATCATACCCCATGGTTTATAATAGTATGTTTCCGACAATCAGTCAAGGGGACTAGCATAGAGTCCTTGAACACAATTAGTGCTCGATCGCATCTTCAAGTATAAATCAAGCTTTTTCCACACATGTAACAATAAAGTATGGCCAAGAATGTACAAATCTAACAAGCTCTTGATAACAATAATTCAATGAATGAATGCTTTAATAAGAATCATGAGAAATCAAGAATGACTTATACTATGTTATGCTTATGGAAATAAATCGGCAGCATAACGGTACGTTCTTTATTTTCCATTCTTTATATTAAGTTTCTTGATCAATATGATAAGTTCTAGATCATCAAGAGTCCATCTAGAAACCTTGGAATATCAACCCTTGGTCAAACCTCAGGTCAAAATATTCAAGCAGTGTGACGGTCGTGTATTGAGCCGTTACATGATGTGACGCTCCAGTATTGGGCCGTTACATTAGTCTGAATCTAGAACCAAGAAATCGGACTCAGTTGAATGTGACGGTCGTATATTGGGCCGTTACATGTGCTTGACGGTCCAATAGAGATCCGTTACACTACTGATAACCAAAAACATCGATAGTGTAATCTAATCACTTGGGTTTTAATGGTACAACCAACTCGGCGTCCTAGTGGGAATCCCAGGCTCGCGGAGAATTACGGAGGGCTTGCAATAAGATTTTCTAGTCCATTGGAAGGAATATCCAATAGGTAGGTCCTCATGTCCAAGAATAATGTTCCTATAGTGTAAAGTGAACTAATGGACATATACCTGAATATATGCCATGTACTTAGAGAAATGACTCTATTGATAGAGAGGATGTGTAACAATAGGAAATCATGATAAAATTCTGTCAATACATCTTTGGAAAATCATGATTTAGATACAAAACTATAGAATTTTGGCACCTGAAATTAACATAACTTAAAATAACTTAAGATACCTTAATCATGAAATTTTTATTATGAATCAGTAAATAAACTTAAAGTCATGATAATAGGTCCAAACTTAGATAACTAGGCTTATTTATAAGTTAAATTAACTAGTTTCCCATTCTGTCTACAGTTACCCTGACGGTCTAGAATGGGTGCGTCACAGTGACTGTGATGGTTTATCGTGAGGCCGTTACAGTAATGTAACGCTCCATAGATGGTGCGTCAGAGACAATAGAGAACTTCAAACATCAAAGAAGGGGTGACGACTTATAGTAAGGCCGTTACAGTCTGTGACGGTCTAAGTATGATGCGTTAGAGTCCATGCTAACAGTATAAAGAAATTAAACGACTATGATTTAAAACCATGTCATGTTTGAAAAATATTTAACTACTCCAATCATGACAAAACGAAGTAAATGTCATCTAGATGCATAGGTTGCAGTGAATTGACAAGATAATATCTTTGATTAGGGCTAAGAATATGTATGTATGCATGAACCTACTAAAACATGGAATTCATAGTCTATAATGAATGAAATCAAGTACAATCAGGGGGCTTTTATCCCTAACAAGATGTTTTTGCCAATCATGACATAACCTACTTCTTAACTAGACTTTAAGCTTCTAATTTGAATCTGAAAATCGAGCCCTAGCTCTCCTTTCCCAGTGATTATCCATCAACTTCCTGTTGCTCTATCTCCCCAACCTCTTGTCCTAAAGATGTGAAATTTTGAGGGTAAGAATATGAAACTAAGGTGATCAAAAAGTTCTAAAGGATTGAATTCTAATTACCTCGTTTAGATGTCCTAATCTCTTAATCTTCAGGGGTCTTTTGCTTTGAATCCTGAGTTACTATGGTCAAACCAGCAACTTTGGAAGCTTCAATCTCCTTGGTTGCTTGATCTCCTAACATGAAATTTGGAGAACTATTAGTCTAAAGTATACTAAACAAAATCTTCTAAATAACTTACCCGAAATTCTATCTCCTTACCTTGATTCTTTACGAGCCAAAAGTAAGGGTCGCTCAGTTCAGAACTAGGTCCTATTTATAGGGTTTTGAAGATTAGATCGATTCTAGAGTCCTTAATTTGCCAGAACCTAATCTCTAAGAGTCCTTAGTAATGTTATAAACTCTCCCAAGTCGATCTCTTGTAGATAGGATCCCAAAGTTCTAATCTTTTTTGCTCGTTCTTTCATTCACGGAACTGACAGAATGTAACACATCAAGACTGGTGCGTTATATGGCTGTGGCGGTCGCACGATAGACCGCTACATCCAACGTGCACAGAGTTCAACATCAATCAAACTCTTTTGTTAATTATCCATATTATTATCCATAAAAATGGTATTTTATCCTTAAAATACGTAAATAGGCTAAATAACCTTCGAGAATATGGGCCAAACTTAATGGGCTTGGTCCTTAAACCTTTTGGATTTTATTTAAATAGGTTAGGTTAATTATTTAACTTAATTAGGCCTTATAATGACTCATTAATCTAATAATCATTTTCTTAATCTATTTAGCCCTTATAAATTCTAAAAGAATTCTATAAATAATACAAAAATTATTACATAAATTCTGGGGCACTACACCCTCCCCCACTTAGAAGAATTTGGTCCCCAAATTTAATACATAGATTATGGAGAGTGTACTTACAGTTGAATAATTCTGGAAATCATTTCTACATGACTGCTTCGATTTCCCATGTTACTTCATATGGCCATGTTTTCTTCCATTGAATCTTGACCATAGGAATAACTTTATTTCTTAGTTGACGCACTTCTCGTTCCAGAATCTTTATTGGTGTTTGCTCGTACGTCATATCCTATTAAATCTCCAGATTGTCATAAGTGATAATATGGTCAGGATCATATACATACTTCTTCAGCATAGAGACGTGAAATACGTCATGAACTCCTGCTAATTGTGGAGGTAAAGCCAGTTTGTAGGCCACTTCACCGACCCTTTCAAGAATTTCAAACGGGCCAATGAACCTTGGAGTTAGTTTGCCCTTAATGCCAAATCTCTGAATACCACGACCTGGAGAAACCTTGAGATACACATGGTCTCCTACTTGAAATTCCAAGTCGCTTCTACGATTATCAGCATAAGACTTTTGCCTATCTTGTGCCATCTTTATTCTCTCTTGAATAAGCTTGATCTTCTTTGTAGAATCTCTGATAATATCAGGGCCTAGGAATTATCTTTCCCCTATTTCACTCCAACATATTGATGATCGATAACTTTTTCCATAAAGAGCTTCAAAAGGTGTCATTTGTATGCTGGCATGGTAACTGTTGTTATAAGCAAATTCTACCAGAGGCAAGTGATCATGCCAACTACCTCCAAAATCAATAACACAAGTCCTGAGTATGTCTTCTACCACCTGATTCGTTCTTTCTATCTGACCATCAGTTTGTGGATGAAAGGCTGTGCTGAAATTCAATCTAGTCCCCAGTGACTGTTGTAGACCCTTCCAAAACTGTGATGTGAATCGAGGATCTCTATCAGATATAATAGTGACTGGGACACCATATAATTTAACAATTTCCCTTACGTATAATGCTGCCAGGATATACACAGACCATCGACTTTTGATTGGTATGAAATGTGCAGATTTAGTTAATCGATCTATGATTACCCATATACGATCGTGTCCACCTCTTGTCTTAGGTAACCCTATAATGAAATCCATCCCTATACTCTCCCATTTCCATTCGGGAATATTCAAGGGATGCAGTTTACCTGCGGGTCTAAAATGCTCTGCCTTTACTTGTTGACAAGTGAGACAACGAGACACGAAATCGGCTATTTCTCTCTTCATGTTGGGCCACCAGAAATTTCTTTTAAGATCTTGATACATTTTTGTACCACCTAGATGAATGGTGTACATGAATTATGTGCTTCTTCTAGGATCAATTTCTTCATATCTTCATGATTTGGTACACACACTCGGCCCTTAAATAGCAATCTTCCATCCTCCGTAATAGTGAAATCCGACCGTTGTTCAATATTAGCTTTAATTTCTAGTAACACGAGGTCATCATTTTGTAACTTGACTAGATCCTCTATTAAGGTAGGCTGAGCTTGGATATTAGCCATGAAGTAATCTTCTTCCTTTCTGTCAATATCTAAGTTCAACTGAGCAAATTGAGGAATAAGATTAGTCATACTAATCATAAGACTTGATAGCATACCCATTGATTTTCTGCTGAGTGCATCAGCAACAGCATTAGCCATGCCAGGATGATATTGAATAGCAAAATCAAAATCCTTGAGATATTCCAACCATCTTCTCAACCTCATATTTAGCTCTTTTTAAGAAAATAAATATTTCAAGCTCTTGTGGTCCGAGTAGACCGTAAACTTTTCTCTATAGAGATAATGACGCCAAATTTTCAAGGCAAAAATGACAGCTGCTAATTCCAAATCATGCACATGATAATTTTCCTCGTGACGTTTCAATTATCTTGAAGAATAACAGATTACTTTTCCATTTTGCATGAGGACACATCCTAAGCCAATACCTGATGCATCCGTATATACTTCGAATCCACCACCTTCCATCGGTAGTGTCAGAATAGGAGCTGTAGTAAGATGATTCTTAAGAGTTTGGAAACTCTTTTCACATTCCTCTGACCAGACAAAGGGATTTTCTTTTCTTGTGAGTCTAGTTAAAGGAACTGTAATCTTTGAAAAATCTTTAATGAATCTTCTATAATAACCAACTAGACCCAGAAAATATCGTACTTCCGATACGGTCGTTGGCCGGCTCCAATTCTTGACAGCTTCTACTTTAGAAGGATCCACCGCAATACCTTCTTTTAAAATAATGTGGCCTAGGAATGAAACTTCCTTGAGCCAGAATTCACATTTATTTAGCTTGGCATAGAGTTTATATTCTTTAAGTGTTTGCAAAGCTATTTTAAAATGTTCTTCATGTTCCTCCTTTGTCTTGGAATATATCAAGATATCATCAATGAAGATGACGATAAACTGGTCCAGATATGGCTGGAAGACACTGTTCATAAGTTGCATGAATGTTGCCGGGGCATTAGCTAATCCGAATGGCATTACCAAGAATTCATAGTGGCCATAACGACTTCGAAAAGTTGATTTATAAATGTCTTCTTCTTTAATTCTAAGCTGATGATAACCTGATCTGAGGTCAATCTTAGAGAAATATTCTGCTCCTAAAAGCTGATCGAAGAGCTCATCAATACGCGGCAACGGATACTTTTTTTTAATTGTGAGTTGATTCAGTCGCCGGTAATCGATGCATAGCTTGAGAGAACCATCCTTTTTCTTGACAAATAGAACCGGCGCACCCCAAGGGGATGTGCTAGGTCTGATGAAGCCTTTGTATAGTAATTCCTGCAACTACCTTTTTAATTCCTTGAGTTCTGTGGGGGACATCCTGTAAGGGGCTATAGAAACAGGTGCTGCTCCTGGGATGAGTTCAATAGTGAAGTTCACTTCTCTCTCGGGCGGTAAACTGGGTAATTCAGATGGAAACATGTCTGGGAATTCATTTACAATAGGAATGTCCGCTAAGATAATCTCATTGGATTCGGTAATAATGACAGAGGCAAGAAAAGCTCCACATCGTTGCGAGATAAGTTTGCAAGCGTGAAGAGAAGATATAATAGTAGGATGCTTCTGGTACTTGATGCCAAGAAAAGAGAATCTTGGAAGACCGGGCTTTCGAAAGGATATAATCCTATTTCGGAAATTGATATAAGCATCATGATCTACAAGCCAACGTACCCCTTAAATGGCATCATAACCTTTCATGTCAAGGCATACTAAGTTTGCGGGGAGATTGTGACCTTGTACTATCAGTTCGCTATTAGGATAATAGTCGATAAGCTTTGTTCCAAAACCTAAGGGTGTGGTAACAGCGAGATCTGAAGGTAGGGGAACTGATGCAATTGATAATGTTTTTGCAAAAGTAGTGGAGATAAAAGAATGAGAGGCACCAGTGTCAAATAGCACAAATACAAGACGAGAACAAATTTAAAGAGTACCTTCCATAAGCCCATCATCCCTGGGCGCTTCCTCTTCTTCTAGAACAGCATTGAGGCGAGCCTACCTCCTGCGTCCATTGCCAGATGACTGGTCCTTCATAAGGAGGCATTCTGGCATGTGATGCTCCCTGCTTCCAAAACGTAAACAAGCGCCGAGGCGCTTCCAACACTCCTCAGCCGAAGGACCAAATTTTTCAGAAAATGTGCAAGCCGTGGCGACCTGCTCCTTCTCCTCCTTGACTTTCTTTTGCTTATGGGAACTTACACCATTCCCACTCTTGGATCTCTTCTTACTATCACGGCTCTTGTAGGGCTCCGTGATGCTGAACTTCTCTTTCTTATAACACCGATCTGAGCGTGGGCTAGACTCCTCTCCTTTCCCTTTTAATTTTTTGACCTTTTCTAAGGTCCTTTCACACAAATACGCTCGTTGAACGATTTTCGCATAAGTACGGATGTTTTGGGTCCCGAGCTACTGGATGAAACCGGGTCGTAACCCGTCTATGAACTTATTAGCCTTCAATAAATCGGTGCTGATAAGATGTGGTGCGTAAGGTGAAAGCCTTGAGAATTGCAGTTCATATTCGGCAACCGTCATCATTCCTTGCCGAAGAGCGGCGAACTCCATAGCCTTTCGTTCCTTTACGTGCTCAGAAAAGTACTTGGCACGGAATAGGGTAAGAAAACCATCCCATGTATGAGGTGCATCGGCCGGAGGTGCTGGAACTGACTTCTACCATGTACGGGCATCTTTGTTGTGTTGAAAGGTTGCGAGACGCACCTTCTCTTGATCGGTGCATTGAATAACATCAAAGCTACGATTCATTTCGTCTATCCAGTTCTTCGCTTCATCTGGATTAGAAGAACCATAGAAATGCGGAGGGTTTAAGCTCCAAATGTTACGATGTAAATCACCAGCCCTTGCTCCTGCGCCAGCTTGCGCCATGGTTTGTAATGCCTGAGTGAGGCCAGCAACTGTTTGCTGCATGCCATCCCAATTTACGCGATGAGCCATCGTAATAATAAGGTACCTGAGAGAAAATAACAACTTGTTATTTCTCGTGGAATTGGAAGGAAAATCAATCTTAAAGCTAATTAACTATCTTATCCCGGGCTCTACCCAATTCTCACATGGGTGTGGAAATTTCTTCCTTAGTTTATAGGTAGGGGTCCTTAAACCTTGGACTTATCCTATGACATAACTCTTCTCCCTAAGTCCTGAGACTTAGGCTCTGATACCAACTTAACTGTCATGCCCCGAGCCCTTATTATAGCGGAAGACTCGCTCGAGGAACTCGAACAGCCGGCATGGTAAGTCTCTTGCAAGCAAGAACGATCAGAGCGCAAGGCAATCACTCATAAGAATGCAATAGCACAATATTTACTCAACTTTAACTTTCATTAATAATCAAATCCAATATTCGAATACAACCACTAATTCAACTTCCATCATGCTAGACTTAAGAAATAAGAAATTACATAGACTCGATCTAAACATTGTAAACTTCCTAAGTCTTCGCTCATTCTTTAACAATACTTTCATCCGCTCTCGGACCCGCTACTTGTATAACCCGAATCCGAATTCGAATCACTTTCATTTCCTGAAAAAGAATAGAAATAGGTAATGAGCACACTTGCCCAGTAGGTATCTTCGCATCAACATGAAGGCATCATTAAAGTAATTAACATTTTTGCTCTAGAGGAATAAGGTAAAATCATGCGAATGCGATCAATCATGCGATTAAACCAAACTATGTAAGATAGAATGAGAGCAAGTATGAACTAGCAAGAATCTTATAAGAACATGATATGGATTTTTATGAACAAGAATGTAACGAGAATGTACTAGCAAGCCACATAATCATCACTTTAGTATCTTTTGCTTATGAGCAAGTACTTCATGAATTTCTATGGAATATCAAGAAAGTCATGTATAAGTATCAATCATGATGTATCGTGTTGTGAATTTTCACTTATTTATAAAGAAAGTAGTCTCAGCGTAATGCGACGCTAGTAGCATCATACCCCATGATTTATAATAGTATGTTTTCAACAATCAGTCGAGGGGACTAGCATAGAGCCCTTGAACACAATCAGTGCTCGATCGCATCTTCAAGTATAAATCAAGCTTTTTCCACGCATGTAACAATAAAGTATGGCCAAGAATGTACAATTCCAACAAGCTCTTGATAACAATAATTCAATGAATGAATGCTTTAATAAGAATCATGAGAAATCAAGAATGACTTATACTATGTTATGCTTATGGAAATAAATCGGCAGCATAACGGTACGTTCTTTTTTTTCCATTCATTATATTAGGTTTCTTGATCAATATGATAAGTTCTAGATCATCAAGAGTCCATCTAGAAACCTTGGAATATCAACCCTTGGTCAAACCTCGGGTCAAAATATTCAAGCAGTATGACGGTCGTGTACTGGGCCGTTACATGATGTGACGCTCCAGTATTGGGCTGTTACATTAGTCTGAATCCAGAACTAAGAAATCGGACTCAGTTGAATGTGGCGGTCGTATATTGGGCCGTTACATGTGCCTGACGGTCCAATATAGATCCGTTACACTACTGATAACCAGAAACATCGATAGTGTAATCTAATCACTTGGGTTTTAATGGTACAACCAACTCGGCGTCCTAGTGGGAATCCCAGGCTCGCGGAGAATTACAGAGGCCATGCAATAAGATTTCCTAGTATATTGGAAGGAATATCCAATAGAGAGATCCTCATGTGCAAGAATAATGTTCCTATAGTGCAAAGTGAACTAATAGACATATACATGAATATATGCCATGTACTTAGAGAAATGACTCTATTGATAGAGAGGATGTGTAACAATAGGAAATCATGATAAAATTCCGTCAATACATCTTTAGAAAATCATGATTTAGATACAAAACTATAGAATTTTGGCACATGAAATTAACATAACTTAAAATAACTTAAGATACCTTAATCATGAAATTTCTATTATGAATCAGTAAATAAACTTAAAGTCATGATAACAGGTCCAAACTTAGATAACTAGACTTATTTATAAGTTAAATTAACTAGTTTCCCATTCTGTCTACAGTTACCCAGACGGTCTAGAATGGGTGCGTCACAGTGACTGTGACGGTTTATCATGAGGCCGTTACAGTAATGTAACGCTCCATAGATGGTGCGTCAGAGACAACAGAGAACTTCAAACTCCAAAGAAGGGGTGACGGCTTATAGTAAGGTCGTTACAGTCTGTGACGGTCTAAGTATGATGCGTTAGAGTCCATGCTAACAGTATAAAGAAATTAAACGACTATGATTTAAAACCATGTCATGTTTGAAAAAGAATTAACCACTCTAATCATGACAAAACGAAGTAAAGGTCATCTAGATGCATAGGTTGCAGTGAATTGACAAGATAATATCTTTGATCTTTGATTAGGGCTAAGAATATGTATGTATGCATGAACCCACTAAAACATGGAATTCATAGTCTATAATGCATGAAATCAAGTACAATCAGAGGGCTTTTATCCCTAACAAGCTATTTTTGCCAATCATGAGATAACCTACCTCTTAACTAGACCTTAAGCTTCTAATTTGAATCTGAAAATCGAGCCCTAGCTCTCCTTTCCTAGTGATTATCCAGCAACTTCCTGTTGCTCTATCTCCCCAACCTCTTATCCTAAAGATGTGAAATTTTGAGGGTAAGAATATGAAACTAAGGTGATCAAAAAGTTCTAAAGGATTGAATTCTAATTACCTCGTTTAGACGTCTTAATCTCTTGATCTTCAGGGGTCTTTTGCTCTTAATCCTGAGTTACTATGGTCGAACCAGCAACTTTGGAAGCTTCAATCTCCTTGGTTGCTTGATCTCCTAACATGAAATTTGGAGAACTATTAGTCTAAAGTATACTAAACAAAATCTTCTAAAGAACTTACCCGAAATTCTATCTCCTTACCTTGATTCTTTACGAGCCAAAAGTAAGGATCGCTCAGTTCAGAACTAGGTCCTATTTATAGGGTTTTGAAGATTAGATCGATTCTAGAGTCCTTAATTTGCCAGAACCTAATCCCTAAGGGTCTTTAGTAATGTTATAAACTCTCCCAAGTCGATCTCTTGTAGATAGGATCCCAAAGTTCTAATCTTTTTTGCTCGTTCTTTCATTCACGGAACTGACAGAATGTAACGCATCAAGATTGGTGCGTTACATGGCTGTGACGGTCGCACGATAGACTGCTACATCCAACGTGCATAGAGTTCAACATCAATCAAACTCTTTTGTTAATTATCCATATTATTATCCATAAAAATGGTATTTTATCCTTAAAATACGTAAGTATGCTAAATAATCTTCTAGAATATGGGCCAAACTTAATGGACTTGGTCCTTAAACCTTTTGGATTTTATTTAAATAGGCTAGGTTAATTATTTAACATAATTGGGCCTTATAATGACTCATTAATCTAATTATCATTTTATTAATCTATTTATCTCTTATAAATTCTAAAAAAATTCTATAAATAATCCAGAAATTATTACATAAATTCTGGGGCACTACACCGGCGCTACTTACCAAAGGGCCATGACCAAGATATTCGATGAAATGCTACACAATACCATCGAATGCTACGTTGATGACCTCGTCATCAAGACTAAGAGGTACGAAGACCATTTGCGCGACCTCCGCCAAGTCTTCGAGTGTCTCTGGCAATATGGTCTCAAGATGAACCCCATGAAATGCACCTTTGGCATATCCAGCGGTAAATTTCTTGGCTTCATCGTCAGGTACCGAGGAATCAAGGTGGATACCATCAAGATCAAAGCAATCCGGGAGCTTCCACCACCCGGCAACATCACCGAACTCAGGTCCTTCCAAGGGAGGCTGACCTGCATTCGGAGGTTTATTTCTAACCTCTCCAGTCGATGCGCGCCTTTCGGCAAGCTGATGAAGAAAGACACCCCCTTCGTATGGGACCTTGAATGCCCGGTGGCTTTCCAGTAAATCAAGGAGTACCTCCTTACTCCCCTAGTCCTGGGGGCACCAATCAAGGGTAAACCCCTCATCCTTTATATTGCTGCCATGGACGCTTCGCTAGGAGCTCTGTTGGCACAAATCAATGAGGAAGGTAAAGAGCAGCCCCTCTATTACCTCAGTCAGAAGCTAATCGGTGCCGAGTACCTCTACTCCCCTATGGAGCATTGGTGTTCGCAGTTAAGAAGCTGTAGCATTACCTCCTGTTTCATCGAGTCGAGCTTTTATCTCAACACGACCCCCTGAAGTATCTCCTTCAGCAACCTATCCTCTCAGGCCGACTGGGAAGATGGGCGCTCCTGCTGATGGAGTACGACATTACTTATATTCCAAGAAAAGCAATCAAGGGAGAAGGCATGGCTGAATTCTTGACAGCCCATCCAGTGCCAGATGACTCACCTTTCAGCTCGGAGCTCCAGGACGAGGAGTCCCTTACTGCTCAATCAGAACAATCGGTTGAACAGAGCGGAGATGTCTTGCATTACTGGCAGCAAAGCGCTCTCACAACCAGCGTACCTTGTTGGGAGCTCTACTTCGATGGCGCTTCCCGAGGGATTACCCGGAGCAACCAGGATCCAGCCACCATGGCAGGTGCCGGCATAGTTTTCCTGAATCCTCAGGGCAGAGTTTTGTACAACTCTTGTGCTCTCATGAAATCTCTGACAAACAACGAAGCTGAGTATGAAGCTCTACTCATTGGGCTCCAGATGGCTCTCCACATGGGTATGAAATGTCTCAAAGCCTACGGGGACTCCCAGCTGATAGTCCGACAGGTCCTCGACATCTATGACGTGTGGAAGGAAGAGTTGGTTCCGTACCATACCGTCGTCACCAGATTAACCCAGAAGTTCTATTTCTTCGAAATAGATCATATCCTCAAAAGCAGCAATGCTAAGGCAGATGCCTTAGCAAAATTGGCCGCGGCCATCAAGCTCCCGCCCGAGGGTGAGGTTGACATCGTCATCAAACACAGAAGGTTGATGTCGAGCTCACTCGAAGGCAACACCGGTCTCACCATTTACGAGGTCCATGACCTTGACCAGAGCACAGCTCCAGAAGAGGAGGATTGGCGTGCACCCATCATCAAATTCAAGAAAGGGTGGCTCCCTCCTGATCGGGCTCAAAGGGTTCAACCGCTCCGCCGAGCGGCCTCCTATGAGCTGATCGGCGACTCCTTGTACCGACTCATCCATGAGAAGGACAAGTCTATTTTTGTGAGATGTGTCTCTCTAGCGGAGGCTCAAGCCGTCATGCAGGAGGTCCACTCCGGGTTGTGTGGCGTGCACCAGGCCGAAGACCGAATAAAGCATAATATCAAGCTCAAGGGTTTCTATTGGCCAACCATGTACACGGATTGCGTCCAGTACGCCTGTACGTGCCATCAATGCCAAGCCTTTGGCCCAGTACCCAGAAGGCCTCCTAATCTATTGCGTCCTATAGCCCCCACCTGGCCATTTGCCGAGTGGGGCATGGACATCGCAGGGCCTTTCCCGCCATAATCTAAGAGCCACAAATACATTCTGGCCGCCACCGATTACTTCTCCTGATGGGCGGAGGCCCTTCCCTTGCAAGAGGTCACCGGGGAAATCGTTGCTAGATTTGCCCGGCACAACATCATATACCGATTCGGTACTCCCAGTCGCATATTGTCCGACAACGAGACACCATTCAAGAATAAGGCCGTATACCAGCTAGCGGCCAAATTCCACATCGATTGGAGAACCTCTTCGGTCTACAACCCCCAGGCTAACGGTTTGGCGGAAGCCTTCAACAAGACCCTCTGTAAGCTTCTGGCTAAGATGGTTAGCCACCGAAAATGTGATTGGGGTGAGAAGGTCTTCAAAGCATTATGGGCCTATCGGACGGTCTACAAAACCCCCACGGGGTGCTCGCTGTTCTCCCTTGCTTACGGGACAGAAGCAGTTATCCGCATCGAAGTCCTGTTAGCTTCTTACCGTGTGGCGGTCCACACCGGCCTTGCCGGCCCTGATGAAAGTGAGTACCAGAGAAGGCTAGAAGAGCTCGCCGATCTAGAAGGCAAGGGGCTCGAAGGCTACAAAGACCTGCAAGTATACCAGGTCCGCATGGCCCGGGCCTATGATAAGCTCGTCAAGCAGCGAGCTTTCAAGCAAGGCGACCTCGTCATGATCAAGGAAAAGGAAGTCATGGCAGGGCCCTCCAGTGGAAAATTACAGTCGAATTGGCGAGGTCCATACATTATCCACAATGTCTACGAGGGTGGGGCTTACACAGTTGTCGATCACAAAGGTCATAGACCGTTCCCGCCTCTCAACGGCAAACATATGAAGCTATATTATGCACTAGAGCACGAGTTCACGCGCCAGTCAGACTAGGGCACACGTCCCAGCTACTACCAGTGAAACCGGCCCCTCCCTACAGGAGGAGGGGAGTTCTAACCAGCCATTGCTTCCAATCTCCAGCCGAGCAACAGGGTTAGCCAAGCCCTCCCAGAACCACCGCCAATCACCTTCAGGGGTTAACTCCCTGCCTTCGTCCTTGCCACGATGATAGCAAGGGTACCTCTACCCCAGCAGTAGTCCAGCCATCAGGCCCTCAGGTAAGTATAAACCAAAAAATATATATACAAAAAGAAGATGGTTAAAAATAGAGATACCCCGGCAGACTCGGTCGTTCTCTTCCTCAAGGAAGCGGCCGGGGGCAAAAAGGCCAGCAACCCGGCTGAGGTGGAAACCTGGGAGAGCACCTCGGGCAAAATTGGGAAACCCCTCGATGTGAAAACCCGCTAGGGCGCGTCAGAAAAAGCTAAAGGGGGTCGACTCTAGCAAAAATCCGAAAGGGTGGTAGAGCCGATAACGAGAAAATCTTCCTCTCCCCACCAGTCAGAACGGCCTTCCACCCACTCCTCGGTGAGCCGTTAGCCTTACCAAGAGCCAGTCTTCAATCAACTTACACTGCTAGAGCACGAACCCTATAATTCCCAGTTGGCCTTGCACTACCCCCACTCAGCTCGTCCAACCTTCGCCCTTGCTTCGACACCACAGGTGAACCAGTCCCTGTGACAATCAAGATCCTAGTCACCATCCCAGTAGACTTCCGTCCCAGCACATCTCCAGACACTTATCATTCTACGCCACTACATCCTACATCCCCTGCAAATCCAGAGCCTTCAAGTTTCATTATAATCCCAGTTCCCTTCTACAATCCCTGATCCACCGGCCATAACTCCAGTCATATCTTGCCATGACAAAGTGGCCCTTCGCCACCATGGCATGAGGATTTGTAAAAACCCTTATTAATGGCGGAACCATATTCGGCTACCCACACCTTCCAGTTCCAGATCACGTCCCCTGACGGCAACACGCTATGGACGGCAGTCTCAAAAAAAAAAATAACATAAAGAAAAAAATATATATAAAAAGAGAATGGGGTTAAAAATAGAGATACCCCGGCGGGCCTGGTCGGCTCCATTACAACGAGGCGACTAGTTGCAAAAATTACCACCAACACAGTTGAGGTGAAAACCCGAGAGGGCGCCTCAGGCAAAATCAGGTAACCCCTCGGTGTGGAAACCCACAAGCGCGCACCGGAAAAAGCAAAAGGGGGCTAGCCCTGGCGAAAACCCGCAAGGGCGGTAGGGCTGGTAAAAAGAAAAAAAACTGTCTCCCTCTTTACACTTCACTTATGAAAGCCGTCGGTTATGACACCCCCCGATGGCAAGCTTAACATCACTCCACGACAATGGTGGCCACTACACCCCCGAGGGTCGGTCATCCCGAGTGCCAGTTCCAGTTTCAGTTCCAACCCCCAGTTCCAGCTCTGGCTACAACGCCTTTACAGGCCAGCCGCCAGCCCAGTTCCAGCTCCGGTTACAACGCCTTCACAGGCCAGCCGCTAGATCCCAGTTCTAGCTCCGGCTATGATGCCTTCACAGGCCAGCCACCAACCTAGTTCCATCTCCGGCTACAACGCCTTCACAGGCCAGCCGCCAGCTCCCAGTTCCAGCTCCGGCTACGACGCCCTCACAGGCCAGCCACTCGCCCTATTCTAGCTCCGGCTACAACGCCTTCAAAGGCCAGTCGCCAGCTCCCAGTTCTAGCTCTGGCTATGACGCCTTCCCAGGCCAGTCGCCAGCCCAGTTCCAGCTCCGACTACAATGCCTTCACAGACCAGCCGCTAGCCCAGTTCCAGCTCTGGTTATAACGCCTTCACAGGCCAGCCGCTAGCTCCCAGTTCCAGCTCCGGCTACAATGCCTTCACAGGCCAGCCTCCATGTCACGTCCCGAGCACGGAAGATACTCGGATGCGTGACGCGTCTATATAGATCGTGTCATTAGAGCGATAAATTTTTTGACATACATAATTACGGAGTGCGCAAAAGACTAATAAAATTTAACTAATCCTAATAGTCCAAAGTGATAATTATTTGATTAACCCAAAGAAATAAAGATAGTCCATGACAATTCCAAATTTAAAATCCAACACTAGGCTACATGCCTTAACACGGATTAGACAACTAAACTGACATACTGGAAATTACAAGGTAGGACTCAAATAAATTCAAAAGACGCGACTAGCTAATGATAGGCGAATGGCGTTCTAGCACTCTTCACTCGGTCTCAAACCCATTCTTGTGGATGTCGCTATCCGAATCACCTGAAAATGTTAGGAAGCAACTGGATGAGCGAATCACTCATAATGAATTACATCTCAAATTCGAGAAATCTTGAAATGATTTACAGTTTGCATGTATTATCAGTATGGCTATGCATGATGTACGCATAAGAAAATCAGGTATACAGGTAAATCTATGCATGATGAACAATAAGATATCAAGAATTGTATGAAGAGAGTATCACATGAATTCAAGTAATTGACCAGCAGTATTTCAAGAACTTATAGCTGTAGATGCCACTTTTTGGCAAGCAGGAACTCATGTACAAGTATGAACTCAGGTACAAGTAAATCTCATGTACGAGTAAGTAAAATTCATTTCAAGCAAGTAATATCAAGTACGTGTCCATAGAATTGGCTATTTGAGTCAAGCATGTAATCTGCCCTTTCTCAGGCCACAAGTCAAGTATTGCCCGTTCCGGGCCACGCAAGTCAAGTCAAGCAAGTAAAGAGAGTAAGTGTGGAGTGTCTCAAGTCAAGCAAGTACTCCGGTGCAATGCCAAACACCGTGGTCAATAAACTCCCATGGGCACAAGTACCTTCGGGTGCTCCTCCCAGGACCAGACCGAGCCCTGTATGCATAGTATTTCATGTATTACTTTTGACATCCACTCTCATTTATAGCTAATATAGAATTTCAAGAAATTAAGAAACGTAGTATTATAGACAAGGATTAACTGGTCATTTGGTTATGGAGGACGCTAGAGGTGGCCCCTACAGGCTCAAGAGATGGCTCCTGTCGTATAGCACTTTGCACCATACGGCCTCAAGAGGTGGCTCCCACAACGTAGCACTTTACCCCGTATGGCACTTAGCTCCCACACTCCCGAATGGTAGTTTAAGAGGTTCAAGGTTTAACCATGTAGGATATACATAAGGTAGGATTTCATTGAATGGAATTCAAGGACTCATAATATGCAGGAAAATGGATTAGGGTTGTGTCTGTACAAAGCACGAGACATATCAGAATCAGAACATGAAATCACTGAATTGGCGCCTGGGGTATAGGGGTTTCTGTACTGCGCTGCCAACCTCTCCCTGGAGGTGCACCTGTGGATGAAGCTGATTGGGAGGCGGCTCCCCACCACCCTTGCGTGAAGCCTCCCCACCTCCCATGCCAACCTCCTCCTAGCCCCTCCACCTCCGCCTGCCCCGCCACTTCAGCCAACCCTTCCTCCAGCCCCTCCTCAAGGCGATCACTGTCACCACTGGCTGTTCCTAGCCTGCCTGAACACAACACACCTTCACCGATAGGTGCAGCGTCACCATCTTCTTCTGTTGTTGAATCCCCCCTCCACCCAGTTCATCCTTCCGGGAAGGGCGATCCCCTTCCGTGCTTAGATGCACCCGCGGCTGTCCCTCCTACTGCCCGGGTGTCCTCCTCCTTGGTCCTCGGCCCCCCGGCACCGGATGCTCACCCCCTTGGCGGCCCATCCTTGCCTCCTGCTGGGATTAATGCCGATGCGGTAGCTTGGTCCCGAGGGGCGCAGCCCACCTCCCAGGCGGCTGGCGTTGAAGGGTCCTTGGCTTCCTCCTCTTCTCCGATGGCCGCCCCTCGCCTCTCCTTCGCCCAAGCTCTGAAGAAGAAAATCAACCGGGCCCCGCTTGGTCCGCTCTTTGTCTCTGCTCCGCCTCCTGCCCCAGTGCATCCCGTGGGTGCTGTGCCCCCCTCGGATCTTGGCATGCCTTTCAAGTTGCCTCAGCTCCTCCAGGTTCTCAATGTCCCCGGGCTTGAGCCTGCTTCGGGGTTTCGTGACCTTCCAGCGGCTCATGCCGCTTTCATGGGCACCTCTTGCCAGGACCGCTCTCGACTTCCCTTGAGGATGGATGGCGGAGCACCACGACGTTCCTTCCGGTGTTCCAACTCCACATCCTCCTCGCGTGATCGGCAGTGCAGTTTTGAGGACGTTGCACCCCCTCCCCGTCGTTCTCTTCGGATCCAGTCTTCTTCGGTGGCGCCCCCGCCGCCGGCCGACCCTTCCTACACGGAGGTGCTCGATCTCGACGGTTCGGAGTTTGATCCTCTTGATTGGCCAAGCTCTCCGGCTCGTCAGCGCGGTGTCCGTTCTGTGTTCTCGTCCGACTCTGAAGGGGTCTTCGATGAAGATTCCTATTTTTAGGGGCTATGATTCTTCTGTGGGTTCTTGGGCTTTTGTTTCTGCCCTCGCCTGGGTCCTCTTGTGCTTTTTCACTTTCTTGGGCCTTTGGCCTTGTACGCCTCTTCCCCCTCTTCGGGCGTTCCCCCTCCCCTCCTTCTGTACCCCTTTCTTTTACTGCTTTCATTTATGAAAACGCTTGCCTGGCGGCTGGGGTAGTGTGTTCATCTTCTTCCGAAATGAAGGGATGAACCCCCTCCCCCATTCCCACCTTGCAAGTATTAACTTTAGTTAAAAAAAAAAGAGTAAAAAAAATAGGGGTTCTTTTACTGAATTCGCGCCTGGGGTATAGAGGATCTTTTAGTGAATTGGCACCCACGGTACAGGGGTCCTTTCAGTGAATTGGCGCCCAGGGTCCAGGGGTTCTTTCAGTGAATTGGCGCCTGGGGGTTGTCCAATCTTTCGAAATTTTGATTTTTCAAAAATTATATATATACATAATGAAATTGGCGCCTTCTCAGGAAGTCTTCAATTAATTGAAGACGACATGGCTACCACTATTTAGGGAATTGGCGCCCTAGCTTGGGGCACCAATGCCATTGGGTGATTTTCACCCAGTGGATACATTTGTGACTCAAAACACTATTCATCCAAAAAAGTTTCTCGAAAATAGAAAGTAAGGACATGAACAGGTAGCGAAAATTCTCGGGAGTTAAGAAACATGTTCAAGTATAATTATTGGGTTTTCATTTCACAGATATGAATTTTTTTAATACTGTGGTTTTAATTTCTAAAAATAGAATTGGCGCCCTCTTGAGTAGTCTTCATTTAATTGAAGACCCCTCGGGGTGTCACTAATTGATATACAGGGCTCAACTAATTGACGACACTACTGAGAGTCACCAATTGAGCCGTTTTTCAAGTGAGTCATGCTTCGTATCAGGGAGATACATTCTGAGATACAAGTTACCATTCATTTTTCCAAAGTTTCTCTGAATCAGAAATCAAGGACATGGACAGGTAGAGAAAAATATCATGATCACAGAAGTATATTCATGCAGAATTTTCATGGTTTAGTTCATTACTTATGGATTTTTGAATGCGTTGCTTTAATAATTACTGAAAAAAACCAGAAATAGAATTGATGACACTATGCAGTGTCTTCAATTAATTGGCACCCTGGCTGGGGGCGCCTCTTTAAGAATTGGCGCCCTGGCTAGGGGCGCCCTTTCAGTGAATGGCGCCCTGGCTGGGGGCGCTTTTCACGTGAGGGTTGGGCTTTTCCGGGATTTTAAAACATGTCTGTATCTGATGTAACAAAGGTTATATACTAAGGCTAAAACATGATTATTCAAGGCTGTAAAACTAGTGTAGTAGGATATGATCAAAACTCATAAAATCATGGTGACAGATGATGTATAAAATCATATATGACAGGTGTAACAGGCTATTTAAAATCTGCGTAACATGGTATATACTTGGTCATTTTTGATCATAATACAACCGGGTAATATAGCATGGAATATGAGTTATTCTAACTCTAAGCATGCATGTTACGTTAACCTATTTAACTACTAGTTAGGCAAGGACTTGGAACACCTACCTTTTTGGCATGATTACAAGGTACAGATGACAGAATAGAAATCAAGGATGAAGCCACATGTTCTCCACCGTCGTAAAGCTCCAGCAGTAGGACGTAGACTTCACATTTTTCGAGAGAACAAAGGGAAATATTCCCTTCTGCAAGCAGCACTGAATGATAGCAGTAGTCTCTGCCAGTGCTACGAAGGGAATTAGTTATAGGTGACCACAAAGCATGGGTTTATTACCTTGCAGGTCCGGCTGAGGGACAAGATCCTAGATCATTGCTGTCCGTAGTGCTTTGCCAGCTAAATAGGGTTGTTCGTGCCTCAACCTTCTAGAAACACAGATGAAATGATGACCTTGTAAGGGGACGTCAATTAATCTAGGTGATACTATCTATGTAAATGTTGTCTCTGCATGAGGGCGTCTATTAATCTGGGTGGCCCTATTCATGAGAATGACGCCCTTGCAAGAGGGCGTTAACTTTTACACAAAACTGCCACTTTCACGTGTTGGCCTTCATGGTGTATATATATATATATTAATACTATAATGTGATGGTGGCCCCAAGGGAAATGGCGCATGTTCAGATGGTCTTCAATTTGTTGAATGGCGCCCTCGTAAGAGGCGCCCATTCCCTTGGTTGGAAAAGGTGGAAACCCACTTACGTACTACCCATGTGCCCATGTGTTAAAGTTGTCTTGTACATTTATATAATAGTCCTCATATGGGTTTGGTTCTTTACATAAAGCCTCTCATGTAAGATTCTTTAGGAAGGACTTCATTACGTACTATGCACAAAGTGGTGGGTTGTACATTTATATACTAGTCCTCATAAGGTTTGGTTCTTTACATAAGGCCTTCATGATTCTTTATGGCATAAAGTGATGTTGGCTTGTATATTTATATAATATCCCTCATAAGGTTGGGTTCTTTATGTAAGGCCTTCATGTAGGATTCTTTACGAATAAGTTTTAAATTTTTCTCAATTGTTTTATCGGGGGTGCTACACGCCAGCCCAATTCTAGCTCCTACGACGCCTTCACAGGCCAGCCGCCAGCCCAGTTCCAGCTCCGGCTACAATGCCTTCACAGGCCAACCACCAGCCCAATTCCAGCTCTGGCTTCAACGCCTTCACAAGCCAACCGCCAGCCCAGTTCTAGCGTCGGCTACAACGCCTTCATAGGCCAGCCGCCAGCTCCCAATTTCAGCTTCGGCTACAACACCTTCATAGGCCAGCCGCCCAATCTCCAGTCCCAGTTTCGGCTATAACGCCTTTACAGGACAGCCGCCCAGTCTCCAGCCCCAGTTTCGGCTACAATGCCATCACAAATTAGCCGCTCAGCTTCCAGCTCCAGTTTTGGCTACAACGCCTCTACAGGCCAGCCATCTGGCCCGGCTCCAGCTCCCAGCTATCACACCTTTCCGGTCACCCAGCAGGCTTCAGCTCCAGTCCCCATTTCCAGTCACAGTCCCAGTTTCAATTTCCAGTCCTTGTCCCAGTCCCGATCTTGGTTGCCATGTCTTCCCAAGCCACCCACCCAGCTCAATCCCAGTTTCCCAGACACACGCGAATCCCATTTTTTGGCTAACGGCATAATGCTAGCCAATACTCCACCATCTGGTTCGGGGTCAATACACCCTCCAGAATCACCTTTGCAACCCTAAACCACATAAGCTGCCCCGTTCTTATGGGCCTACGTTGGTTCCCTGGTATGCAGGCTTTCATCCTCTAAGAGGATTGGCCCCCACATATAGCCTTTTCTTTCCCCTACTACCCAGTGCTCAGCCTCTAGTTTCTAACATCGAGTTCCCTGAACCTGGTGCCTGTTGTCCCCTATCACTCATGCCAGTGTATCGTAGAACAAACAAGCATGACTAATGATAAGTGGTCTCCAGTTCATGCACACCACTCCATTCCATCAAAAAAGGAAGGGAGCAACCCAACAAACAAAAGATCCGGAGTTTGTCATTAATACTCTATAAAAGGAGCCCAAGACATGCCCTTGGGGTGACAAAATCCATACATTCTAGATAGCACAAACAAGAAAGGAGAGAGATAAAATCAAATCTGAGGCTCGGTCCCCTCCAGCGCTGCAAGGTGAGAGTCTACAGCCGCAAGCTCTGCCTCCAAGGTAGACAAGAGCTGAGCGTTAGCTCCGACTGTCAGCTCGGCCGCATGCCACTCAGCTCGGACATGCTCGACGACTGCCTGATGCTCCTCCCAGGCCTTCCTCAAGGCCTCAGCCCGGCTCTCCACCTCCCTCAACTGTGCGGTGCACTCCTGAGATGCCAACGCAGTAGCCTCAGGGTGACTTCTCTGCTCAGCTACGGCTGACCCAAGCTGAGCCCACTGCTCCTGCGCCTCTCGGATCGCCGCTAGCCTCCGAGCCCTCCGCTCTTGGGCCTTGCGGAGTCGTAGGTTGTCACGCCCCGACACAGAATATCGGGACTGGAAGTAGAAACAAGTAATAACAATATGTTGATTTCTAGACATGATATGCTAAAACATAAGGATTTATCATGAACATAACTTCATTAATTAAATAACAAATTCAAAATCCATGGTCCCATTACAACTCCATCTTAAACGACCTTAATGAAATTCCACCACAACATTAAACTACATTACATTGACCGACTACCCATTGCAACTCTTTGATCCACATTCTAAAACACAGCTAAACATAGACTATTATTCTGGCTCCACAACATCTAACTAGCTCGCTCCATGATCAACACTCTTGCCCATTCCCATCGGATTGCGAGTCCTCACCTGAGCTACCTGAAAAGGGAGAAAAACAAGGTGAGCGAATGCTCAGTAGGTAATAACAGGCAAGTTTAAGTAATTAAACAATTAAATTGCATGTCTGATCGCGTAAATAAAGAACAAAAGGAAATAACTATGCAACAAAATAATGAAAGGAAGGCAAGAACATGATATAACCGGGAATTTGGCCAACAAGCAAGATTTAACCAAGTCAAGAGAAATTCAAGTAAGAGATTATGGTCATAGACATCACGCTAGTCATACACTTGGTGCAATACCTCACCATGTCATTCAAACTCCCCGGGGTACAAGTACTTTTCGGGTGCTCCTCCCAGCACCAGACCGGGCCCTTACGGTGCGTTGGAATTGATTTGTTGGATCCAAGATCCCAAGTTATGTCTAGACATTAATCAAGTTAGATGGCCAATACTTCAAGATATGAAACTTACCAAAATTTCAAGGGTAAGTTGACGCAGACATCATGTCTAGAAAGTTCAAGTTATCAAGAACCAATCAGGTCCTTGGCTTCAAACACGAATACCCACAGAAAACACTTCTGGATGATAAGCGGTCAAAACTATGCCGCTCAAGCAATGCACGGTCTAAACTGGACCGTTCAGGATAGAGATGGCTCAGCATCAGCCACACCGAAGTCAAGGACACACGGTCCATGTAGGGCCGCTCAAAGAGTTTGGACGGTTGAAAATGGGCCGCTCAAGACTAGTAGAGCTGGAAGCCCAAGAACAAGATAAACGGTCCATATAGGGCCGCTCAAAAGACAGACGGTCCAATAAGACCCGCTCTATTACATGGGCGGTTCCAATAGGTCCGTTCAACTTAAACAACTAGAAGTCTACCCAAAAGGCTTCGGGCTGCCATAAGTGGGGCAGAACTGAACCAGGGTCCGCCCACTCTCCACTGGTCAACCTAGGGCTTATTGGGTCGATCCAAACACAATTTGCTCGAAGATAGATCAAGGTCAAACGACCAATGTAGTGGCACTTGGCCAGGGTTGCACGGTTATGTATGGGCCGCCCAATAAGATGAATGGTCCCTTTCGGGCCGCGTAATTCTCAGAGGGTCCAAGTCGAGCCGTGACATACAATACGATAGTCTAAGCGATTCGATCACGTACACAGGTTCAGGTCTTGATGGTACAACCTGCCCGGCGTCCTAGTGGGAATCCCAGGCTCGCGGGGGCTTACGGAGGTCCCGTAATGAATGTCCTAGTCTGACAGAAGGAATATCCGGCGGAGAGTCCCAAACATTACAAGGAAATGGGGCTAATAAGTCAACAGAAACCAGTAATGCGGTCAGTCAATTCTACCGGAGTAGAATGACTGTTAAACAATCCTAATAAAATTTCAGTTTAATAATGAATCATGATTAATATTAACATTGAATAAAATGATCCAAGGTCAAGATGAATAAATCAGCAAGATTTATAATCATTTACTGTTATAATTTTCCAGAGTTTTTATGCATGTTGCTAACTTACATTTAACCATTAATCTACTATCATAAATCATGCAAAAAAGATAACTTAATCAATTCTGTAAAGATGAACGGTCCAGTATGGACCTTTCATCCTCCTCGACGGTCGCACGACAGGCCGTTTATCCCCCTTAGGTCAGAAGGCCTGCTGGAGATGAGCGGTCTGTAATGAGCTGCTGGGAGAGACGAACGGTCAATAGCTGGCCGCCTGATAGAAGGGCGGTCTAGGTCATGCTGCGCTTCCCAGAAACATAACACGAACCATAAGACATAAGCGATCAGTAATATGCCGCCTAATCATGTTGGGCGGTCTATCGTGAGGCCGCTCAAGTCAGAAACAATCAAGCCCCCTTTCATCCTGCCCGCCTCCGGTGAGTTGGCTAGGGTTACAATGAATTGCTAAATATGCATAGCACGGAGCATAATAATTAGGACTTTTGGATTAAAAAGAAAGAGCACGGAAAGTTTTACAATATAGCATGCTCGATTTAATCTTTAGTGCCTGTAATCCCTACTTAAACGAGATGAAACAAGTATAACCCTAGATATGACATGCTTCTACTAAATCCTAAAATTCTCGCATGATACTAAGCAACTTTTAGTGCTTTTGCATTCAATTGAAAGGGCACTCGATGCTGGTTATAATTATATATGATACTTAAGGTTTGGCTTGTTATAACCTACCTTAAATGGAGGAAGAAGGAAGGAGAGGGGATGACAATGCGCTACGGACACCCTGTCGGTGATCGTCGGAATCCGCCCTCGTCCACGATCCTCGTCGGCCGCCACAGCACCCAAACGAAAATAGGGTTCCTGAGGGTCATTTTTATAGGTCACACATGGTCTAGAGTCTTCTATTCGAGGAGATAGAGTCCAATCAAGTTGGACGTGCGCGAACCGCGTGGATAGGGTTAGCCGCCGCCTTCTCATCCAAAATTCGCTTTCTAGGGTTAGGATTTCGGGGAGAACTAAGGCGGGAAACGATCCTCTCATCCTAACCTTTCATTTGGATCCGGTCTCAGCCTAAATGATCGGGTATTGGGCTCAAATTTCACGTTTTAAGGTCCAATTAGATTAAGTGTGGATTTGGGCCTTAATCAGTTAATTTGGCCTAATTACGGATTTTATTTGGGTCAGTCACAGAAGACACTATTATTAATCATTTTATCCTCCACAAGATTCTAAAATTTCTAGATTTTTACGAAATGGTCAAAATTTAACTTATTCTATTTATTAAGGATTTTCTAATTAATTTCTTATAAAATTTCTAGAAATTTTTATTTGTTAATAAATAGGGATATTACACCCTCCCCCACTTCAAAGAATTTGGTCCTCCAAATTCACTGCACTTAACACGACGGGGAGTGGAGCTGACCTAGAACAAGTCGGGATACTGTTTTCGCATGGTATCTTCTGACTCCCAAGTAGCTTCTTCGGCTCCACGCCGACTCCATTGCACTTTCACCATAGGTATGGACCTGTTTCTGAGTTGCTGCTGCTTACGATCTAGAATCTTAACATGTCTCTCTTCATAAGTCAGATCTTCCTTTAACTCAAGATCCGCATGCTGAATGACATGTGTGGGGTCATACACATACTTTCTCAACATCGACACATGGAAGACATTGTGTACTCCGGATAACTGAGGTGGTAGCGCCAAACGGTATGCAACCTCCCCCACTCTTTCCAAAATCTCGAATGGACCGACATATCTGGGTCTTAGCTTGCCTTGAATGCCAAATCTTCAGATTCCTCTTATAGGAGAAACTTTCAAAAACACATGTTCACCAACTTGAAATTTCAAGTTCCTCCTTCTGTGGTCTGCATAAATCTTCTGTCTCGATTGTGCTACTTGTAATCGGTTTCTAATAATACGAATATTCTTTGATGATTCAGAAATAAGATCTGGCCCCAGCCATTGCTTCTCACCAACCTCGTTCCAACATAATTGAGACCGACGGCTTCTTCCATACAGAGCTTCAAACGGAGCCATCTGAATGCTGGACTGATAACTATTGTTATAAGCAAATTCAATCAAGGCCAAGTGATCACTCCAACTGCCTCCGAAATCAATCATGCAGGCTCTCAACATATCTTCCACTATCTGGTTGGTTCTTTCCGTCTGTCCGTCTGTTTGTGGATGAAAAGCAGTACTGAAATTCAGACGGGTTCCCAAAGATTCTTGCAATCCTTTCAAAAAATGTGAAGTGAATCTGGGGTCTCTATCAGACACAATACTGATCGGAATACCATGGAGTCGCACCACTTCCTTCATATATAAAGCTGCTAGAACATCAACAGTTTAGGTTTAATGGATAAGAAATGAGCCGACTTTGTCAATCTGTCAACGATAACCTATATTGCATCAAATCTGCTACGAGTCCTAGGTAGACCCATAATGAAATCCATGCCAATACTCTCCCACTTCCATTGAGGTATGTCCAGTGGTTTCAACTTCCCTGCAGGTCTAAAATGCTCAGCCTTAACTTGTTGGCACACCAAACATTTACTCATAAATTCTGTAATATCCTTTTTCAGACTCGGTCACCAGAAAGATCTCTTTAAATCCTTAAACATCTTCGTACCTCCAGGATGAATGGTATATCGGGATCTATGAGCTTCCTTGAGGATCTTGTTCTCAGGTTTGGCCACATCAGGTACACATGTCCTTCCCTGAAATAACAGTCTACCATCATCAGCTATCATGAATTCGGGTCTGCTACCCAAATTCTCCTTGATTTCTATCAACTCTAGGTCATTGTCTTGCAAGGACTTGATTCCTGCCAATAATTCTGGTTTAAGCTGAAACTGAGCAATCATAACTCGATCTTTGTCAACATTAATATCCAACCCGGCTAATTGCTCCAACAGCTTCCATTCTTGCATCATGAGACTTGACAATTTAGCCATTGGCTTGCTGCTTAGGGCATCGCCACCACATTACCCTTCCCAGGATGATATTCTATGGAGAAGTCGAAATCCTTTAGATACTCCAACCATCTTCTCTGTCTCATATTGAGCTCTTTCTGAGAAAATAAATACTTCAAACTCTTGTGATCTATAAATATTGTGAATGTCTCTCCATATAAGTAATGCTTCCATATCTTCAAGGCAAAAACTACGGCTGCTAGCTCCAAATCATGGACATGACAATTCTCATCATGCTTTCTCAACTACCTAGAAGAATAGGCTATCACTTTCCCGTGCTGCATCAGTACGCAACCTAAACCAATTTCCGAAGCATCGGTGTGATAGGATCGGTGCGATGGATTCAGAGGGGGGTGAATGAATCCCACCCTTAAAAACTTTTCGCTCAATAAAAGACTAGAACACTAACAGGGCAAAATAGACAATCTGAAGAACAAGTTAAATTCTCTTTTAAACTAATGAGCAAATATATAAGGCGCGCCTAAACAATCAACTAGCGGAAGCAAAGGAGAGCAATCAACCCACTGCATAGGTAGAAACAAGAATGTTCAGACAACCTGTGAAGGAGGTAGAAGACAAGGAACAAGCGCACAAACCCAACCACACTGAACAGACGATTTTTAGGTGGTTCAGTCACCAAGACCTACGTCCACCCCTCACTCCAAACCGGAGTGAGGCTTCCACTAGCTAACGCTAGAACAGCAGACTCAATCTGCAAACACTTGCTGCCAAACAGCTTGACCAGGGGAACAACCTCCCCTCTTCCTCCAAACCGGAGGGAACCACTAGTGACACCTAGTCACTAGCAAACCAGAGACCGAGGTCTCTCTTCCTCTGAAACCCAGAGGTAACACCTGGACTTGCAACCCACAAGACTAGAACCGGAGATGAATCTCCCTTCCTCCAAATTGGAGGGGAACCCACAAGTGACAACCTGTCACTTGCAAACCGGAGACAAGTCTCCCTTCTCTTGAGACCACAAGAGGAACACCGATCTCTAACTAGAGAATCGGAAAGCACAGTGATCAAATAAAAGGAAAACAAGAAATGAAAATACAGCAATCGGAAAGCTGGAAACGCAATGTAAAATGTAGCTCTCGCAGGAGCAAGTCTGGCTTGGATTTGATCCAAATGTCAGTGAACAGATCTTCTGAAGAATCCTCTTTCTTCTTCTTCACGAACCCTCTCTCTCTCTTTCTCTTTTTCTTTTTCTTCTTCTACTCTCTCACTCTGGCTCTCAGCTTCTCTTTCTCGATCTCTCTTTTGCTCTCTCTATTCTTCTGCTCAGGCTCACTCTTCTTCTTTCTTCTTCTGCTTCTCTGCTGCTCTCACCTTCTTCTATCACAGTCTCCATCCTCATCACTCTTGCTCGATCGCTTCTATTTATATCAGCAGCAGATGTAGGGCGTGTGCAGGGCTTGTGCCCTCTCTGTCCAGATGACCTAGGATCACGTGCCAGGTGCCAACCTCGGATCACGTGCCCAATCGTCAGCCTGTACAATGACAGAGTTACTTCAGTCGATAAACAATGAATGTATAGTCTTAATGAAATAATGCATGAACAAAACAGAAAGGAATGTGCAGACTTCTGTGTGATGCATGAAGCAATCGAATGTATAGACATGCAACAAGGGAGTGTATAGACTTGATGTTTACATGCATGAGAACTCAATGTACAGACTTGCTGTGCCTGCAGCAGACGACACCAGTGTACAGACTTGAATGCTCGAAGCACACAATGTATAGACTTTGAAGCACGTGAACACGGTGCTGTATAGACTTGAAGTGAATGCAATGCAGACACAAGAGTGTATAGACTTTCAATGCGTGCGGCGATGACAATGAATGGACTTGTGTGTGTAGGCTGTACAGACTTGATAGCGTGCATGCTGCAAGGCAATGGATGTATAGACTTGACCGATCTGGCTGTACAGACTTGATGGCGTGAAGTTCTGAATGCATATGAGAAAGTAGTGTACAGACTTCAGATGCAGCATATAGGCAAGTATGTACATTGTGAGAATGTGTAGATTTTGAATGCCTTCATGCGACCTCAATGTACACACTTGACAAATGATGTATGAACATATCAGAACGGAATGTGCAGACTTCTGTGTGCGAGCAGTGTGCAAACAACGTATAGACACTGGCTGTATAGACTTGAGCGAGTGCAAACAATGTGCAGACTTGATGCACGAAGTGTGCACAAGAACACGGATGTACAGACTTGCTACGACATCAAAGCAACCATGACAGTGTACAGACTTGTTTTGTGCAATGCATGCGATGTACATACTTGCATGAGACGCTGAAAGAGACGCAACATGAGACGCTAGACGATGTATAGACTTTAAAGCTCAAGTGAGACTGTGGATGTATAGACTTTAAAGCTCAAGTGAGACTGTGGATGTACAGACTTTAAAGCTCAACTGAGACGGTGGATGTACAGACTTTATGTCCAAATGAGATGCTAAGTGAGATGGACCTCACAGGCTGTACAGACTTGCAAGTGCAACGTAGGTAAGGATGCCAATGTATAGACTTGAGAGTTTAATGAGAAATGCACTGACGATGTACTGACTTCCTATATGCTCAAGTCCAATGTATAGACTTGAATTCGAGGAATGTATAGACTTGCCACTAAGGAATGTGCAGACTTGACAATGCAATGTATAAACTTTGTGCAATGTGCAGACTTTGATGAACATGCAAGTGAGTGATGTACAGACTTGCTAGACGATGCATGCACAAGACGCTAAGGAATGTACAGACTTTGCGAGCTCTGTACAGACTTGATCTGAATGCGTGGACTATGCCCTTGAAGAATGTACAGACTTTGAAGAAGGCATGCACTTACTATGTTATGCTTGGGATGTACAGACTTCGTAGAAGGCATGTATAGTGATGTATAACTTGTTAAAGTAATGCATGCAGACTTGCTGTGCATGAATGTATAGACTTCAATGTATATGCAATGCAAGGGCTGTACAGACTTCAATGTAAAGACTTGCGAGTGCAGCAGCCAAGGATGTGTAGACTATGCAGCGATGAATGTGCAGACTTTGTGCAGTCTCTAGGCAATGTACAGACTCTGTTACATGAAAGCATCGACCAGATGTCAGACAGATATAATGGAATGTCATTCACAAGCACACATTCACAAATACATGAACACATATGAATGCACTTAAATGAATCAGCAAGGTCTTTCATGCACACATACATATGGTGACTTATAGTGTTTGCTATCATCAAAATCACAGGGGCACAACAATCTCCCCCTTTTTGATGATGGCAACACTATGAGTCACACTGACTCAAGTCAAAAACATTCTCCCCCTTTGACTTAAGCAAAAAGACATTAGTTAGAGAGAGTAAAATTAAGCAGGTATGAAACGATTGATATAACATTTCTCCCTTTAACTACATGAAAGCACATTCTTCCCCAAAGAGCAATATGACTCATACCAATTTCTCCCCCTTTGTTTTTTTTAAAAAAATCATGGGAGAGATATGAATGCAGAGATGCAGATGCAACAAGAAATGTAAGAACTCCCCCTAAATTTATGAATGCAAGATAATTCTCCCCCTTTAAGAATTTCTATGTAGCATGATTCTTATGACAAGGAAGCTCCCCCGCAATAAATGGAACCTTATGAAATGAATGAGAAGGAGACCACAGGGGCAATCAAGGATAAGTTCAGGTCATGATGAATCAAGGATAGTGAGGATAAGAATTTCACTAAGCTCCAAACACAAGGAATTCAACAAGATTTTCAAGGAGATATCAATCTCATAAATCCAAAACATAAGTATTCAAAGTCTTCCATTATAAGGGCTTATGAATGAACTTTATTGATCAGCAGGGTTTAAAAATGATGTATGCTAAGTTTGTCAATAAAATTCTGTATTTATATCTAAAATCACGGTTTAATAACAATGAACCAAGCCCTCATATTTATATCTTGATTAATCTCCCTTTCTCTTATACAATCAAATTTATTGACTTCTTTCGGAATTACATGCACTAGTATTCAGATCAAGCAGTTATGAAGTCATATGATTTTGTCTAGGGTTATAGCAATTTCATTTTTGCATCAATATTCAAATATTGTAATTTGTTCAACAAATTTTTCATGCTACAAATTTTACGAGCACTCTAGTTCAGTGCACACCTTGTAACTAAAGGATATACGTTGATCAGACGCCAATATCCCTAAGCACTTAGTGTAACTAACAGTCATGCTTTATATTAACAGAGTTAGCAGTTACACATCATGACACACTACAAATCATTTCTTTGATGAGTGAGATATATTTCTCAGTGTACATGCCATTGCTCGGCCTGATTATCAATCATTCTTAAGCAGAGTTAACTATGACACCTCATGACACAGTCCTTTGGACATGGTTTCTCAGTGACCAAAGTCATTGCTCTGACAATTTACCCTTTAGGCATTTCAAAAAAACTCATTTGCTTCAAATCAATACTAATTTCATGTACTTAACCAAATAAAGCCAGGTATTCAATAGTGTAGATTTCAGAAGTTTTTACAAGACACAGCATGAAATAGTTGGTTAAAGTTTATTAAACATGATTCAGATATTTTTAGGATATTTTAAAGTCAAACTCAATGAATACATTAAACTTAAACCACCTGAGTTATTTCAGACATTCATAAAATCATATAATAGAAGATTCCTAGTTCAAGTGTTTTCAGATTTATGTTCTAGACATGCCCCAATGAAATCTTCATGAATGGCTGATAGAAGAAATCCAGCAAGAATAAGTGATTTTGGAGCTTAATGTTTTCCAATATGATCAAGGTTTATCAATAGAATCAATAAAGAGGATACGCACACCAAGCAAGATAATAGGAGGTCTGGCATGTTTCAGGATTTCCAAGGATAACATGCAATGAATTCTGACAAGTGTATGCATTTGACAACCTGTATGCAATGCATTGACTCCTCCTGACTAAATGCACAGAAAATCACTTGTTTTTCAGTTTTCCAAAAATAAATCCAGTGCAGTTAACTATATGCATGCATATGCAGTGACCACTTCTAAAGCACAATGCATGGACACAATTATGGTGCAGAGGCAACACACTCCCCCTGCCTAAATCTACTGAAACATTCTTTTGGAGTTTTCAAAATGGTTTAAATGTGATCAACACAAGTATGCAAAAGCACTGGCTCCTTTTAGCAGATGCAATGATTTATCACTTTTTGGATTTTTCAATTCAGATGATATGCAATGCAATTAATTATATATATGCAAAAACATGCAAAGACTCAACATTGATTGCCATGCAAAGACATGCAATTAACTCCCCCTGAAAACATGCAATGTTTGCCATGAAAACTGAACATATGTCTTTGTGACTCATGCACATACAGACTGCCCTATCAGGTAATATGACCCATGGTACTAGGCGGAGAACCTGGTCTAAAAGATCATCTCACGCGTAGTAAGAACCTCCAGACAAATTTTCCTGCCTTTTAGTAGCTTACTATTTAATATACTATAGTGGTCAATCATGATAATTCAACATGCAGTCCTATAAGCAATCCAGATTTTCATTGAGCTATGCAACAGACAGATTTCAAACAACATTCATATGCAGTTCAGATTTTCAGAAATTGCAAGTTTATTCTCATTTCAATATCTAAACAGACAATTCATATGAGCATTGAGAGACAAGAATACTCATAGTGTTCAAAAGATGACAAATATGCAAGAACTCATCAAAGCAGATATGCTGTTATCCAAGGTTCACAATTTCAAATAACAAAGTTTAAGACAAGTTTTCAGAACTGACCTGAATTTTGCAATCCTGGGGGTTTCATTCTTGAATGCCTTGGTTTATTACCCCTCTTTATTCTTCAGCTTCCAAGGCATACCTGTAACAAATACATCATTTTGATGTAACAGGTACCCAAGAAACCTTGGGTCCTGGTTTACCACTAACACCACAAGATGATGTTCTGCACGGTCTTTTGGCAACCTTGTCATCAAACTCCATCAAATAGCAATTATTCATTGAATGATCTATTTGACCACAGTAATGACATGATGCAGCAGATTTCAAATTCTTTTTATGTAAATTACTGTTGTCATGAAATTTATTGGCAGAGAGAAAATTCTGTTTACTAAAATAAGCCAGTCAACAGTTAGCAGCTCTATGGCCTGGCTTCCCACAGTTATGGCATGTAAATTTTGCAACATGGGGTCTAGCAGAATTCTTCTGAACATGCCAACAGTCCTTGACTGTATGGCCATTCTTCCCACACTCGAAGCATCTGATATGCTTACCTTTAAAACCACTTCTACCCCGAGTGTCCCAGCATTCAATGGCCCTGTGGCCTGTCTTTCCACAATTGAAACATGCAGAATATTTTCTATTGTCAACAACTTTATTCTTATTAAGACCATGTTGGCTTGCAGGGAATTTAGCATGATGTGAAAAAGATATTTTCTTACCGTTTACAAACCAGCATTGTGTAATGATGTGTCCTAGTTTGCCACAGTGTAGACATTCATTTTTCTTTTTCTGAGGTGAAGGATTTTTATCATGAAATTTCCTAGCATTCATTATGCTGACCCTCATATCATCCTTCTCCATCAATTTACACTCTTGCATCAAATGACCGAATCTATGACAGTAATGACAGATCATTTTCTTTTTAGATGCATGTGAGTGTGTGTGAGGACTGTGATCAACATGCACTGATGAGCCCTTTTTGATTATTTTCTATTTTCCAGTCTTTTTCGGATTTTTATCCTGTTTTTCTATTTTCTGAACAATGGGCTGTTTGACCTATGATGTTGTGGCTACATTTGAAGCATTTACAAATGATGTCATTACTTTGTTCTGAAAAGCCTTTTTATTTAGATTATTGTAGCCCAACCCTTCCTTCCTGACATTGACTCTTACACCTAGTAGCTTGTCTAGGTTTTCTTGCCCATCAACAAACTTTGACAGAGAGTTCCTCAAGTCTTGGATTTCATTTTTGAGAGATGCAACGTTCATTTCATAACTTGCAATCTCTTGCTCACTGTAATTGACAGCTTCGTTCAAAACTTTGTTAGCTGTTTTGTATTTTTCAATTTCTTGTTCCAGATTACTCAGTTTTTCAGGATCTTCAACGCAAACCGTTTTTCCTCTTTCTAAGGCTAGAAGTCTCTCAAACATAGTGGAGTTCAGCTGTTTTAACTTCTCATTTTCTTTAACCAGAGTATCATTTTGAATTAACTCATCAAGAAGAATCTGGTCATCTTGAGATACTTTTGGATTATTTGGTGTTTCATACTCCCTTTGCAAGTTTTTAATATTTTTCTGCAACTCCATGTTTACAGATTTGATGGCGTCAAATTTTTCAATCAGCAAATCATTCTCTCGTTTAAGTTTCTCTAATTTTTCTTCATTTTCTTTGGAGAATTTTTTGAGAGAATCTTTTTCAGACTTCAGCTTGTTTAATTCTGAGTTCACACTTTCAAAATTTTTGAGCAATTTTTCATACTGGTCATGATAGTTAACAAGAGTCTGATTATCATTATTTGAACTGAGTTTCTCTTTGAGTTTAGATATCTCATTTACATGATCTTGATTTTCAATTCTCAACAACGAAATTTATTTTTTCAGCATTTGAATATCAGACATAAAAGCATCATGAGATTGTTTCAACTCTAGACATTTTTCACAAGAGGAGCTTGAACTTTCTAACCCAGTACCCTTTTTCAATTTTTTATACTGTTTTCTTAACCTCTCATGTGACTCTAATAAGTCAGCATATGAATTCTCCCAATCATCTAAAGTATAGTTCTCAAAAGGGTTTACCTCCTCATCATTATCGTCTTCATTCTGATTGCTGCCTTGATCGCTGCCACTTTGATTACTTCTGTTAGCCATCATGCAGCTCGTTTGATTTTTCTTCCCGACTCTCTTTATCATCTTCAATATATCCCTTGCAGATCTGCAACCAAGGAAACCTGAATGAAGAGCTCGATTAGTCGCGGCCTTCATTAACTCTAGTGCTTTCTGATTTTCTGCACACATAGATCGATGCTTGTTAGTCCATTTCGACTGATCTTTTGGTAGTCTATGTGGACCATGTGAAATCACTTTCCACAGGTCTGGATCAACAGATTTAACATGAGCACGAAAAGCACTGTTCCACTGGTTGAAATCAGAACCACTAAAGACGGGTGGCTGAGCCATTGAAGCAGATCAAAACTAATTCAAAGCAGTGGATTCAAACCGATAAACCAAATCTAACAAAAATGCACCGAAGACAGTAGGATCGGATCTGCAGATCGTTGGATCTGGAAAGTCAGAAACCGCTCTGATACCAAATGATAGGATCGGTGCGATGGATTCAGAGGGGGGTGAATGAATCCCACCCTTAAAAACTTTTCGCTCAATAAAAGACTAGAACACTAACAGGGCAAAATAGACAATCTGAAGAACAAGCTAAATTCTCTTTTAAACCAATGAACAAATATATAAGGTGCGCCTAAACAATCAACTAGCAGAAGCAAAGGAGAGCAACCAACCCACTGCACAGGTAGAAACAAGAATGCTCAGACAACCTGTGAAGGAGGTAGAAGACAAGGAACAAGCGCACAAACCCAACCACACCACACAGTCGATTTTTAGGTGGTTCGGTCACCAAGACCTACGTCCACCCCTCACTCCAAACCGGAGTGAGGCTTCCACTAGCTAACGCTAGAACAGCAGACTCAGTCTGCAAACACTTGCTGCCAAACAGCTTGACCAGGGGAACAACCTCCCCTCTTCCTCCAAACCGGAGGGAACCACTAGTGACACCCAGTCACTAGCAAACCAGATACCGAGGTCTCTCTTCCTCTGAAACCCAGAG